>OX377201.1:46862668-47420776 GCA_947396885.1 Heligmosomoides polygyrus polygyrus
ACCACTGCCGCGTTTTCGCCCTGGGTGGTCTAAAAATAGCTGCAGCAGGCTTTTGCGATTAGAGCACCTTATTTTCCAAAACGTGACTGTGCTTCGCTGAATGGAAAATGTAAAGCCTTCGAGACTATATTGCACCGTTAGAGAATTTTACAAGAAGTTTCAACCTGTCCTACTTAGGATTTGCTCAGTCCGACGAGCCTTTGAGTGCGCCGTACACAATGCATATAGGATCGAACCTATCAGTCGAGTGAGCGAGCGGTTCAAATGTTGTCTAAACAGCAAAGCTTACCCTCTTTAGGTGCTTTAGTGTACACACTGACGGCAGCTTACACAAATGGAGAGGTTTTATGAAGCGAGAAGAGAGTGCGCCGTGCCCAATGCATATACGATAGGGTTTGAAATTGGATTAGATTAGAGATTTCCAGCCGCCCTACTCAGGAATTGCATGCTGTGTTCCGGGGAGGCTTTAGAGTGCGCTGTGAACAATGCATATAGAATAGAACCTATTAATCGAATGGGGCGACCGCTCGAAAATGCAGTCGTAGCGCAATAACTCTATCAAGATCGAATGTTTCCGGCTGCAACTCGAGGACTTTGTGGGCAGCACAAGGTCTTAACGTGCTCTAAAGCACAATGATGTAGCTCATGAATGGACTGCTTATAGGGCTGGGAAAGTGCAGGTGACGCTCGTGTGACGCATTTTTTCCGATTCGGTCGACAATTGCGCGAAGGCACGACGTGCCAACGGCATGCAGATGCATAAGGCGCGCAGAACACCTAAAGGGCTCTAAGACGACCTGCTCGCAACTCCCCAGCTCCCTAAACTGCCTTAGCACCATCTGCCATTCTAGGGCGGCGGACACAGCGGTTGAAGTTCCTACCCTCTTACTTGCCCATACTTGGGTTTTCAAAACTCATAATATTGGGGGGGGGGGGCCAAAAGTATGAGACACCCATGCCGTGTCCATACATCTCGTGGCTGGAGTCTGGTTTCGTGCTTATAGTTTTGTATGTTTGTATGCTACTTACTGAAGCCCATCTGAGAAGTTACCACTTTCGCCTTTCCAGAAGCATGCCAAAAACCCCAGCCTGTCTCATGCCGAAACCCCAGTCTGACGAGTCGACCTGTGTCGCGCAAATTTCCCCCAATTCCCAACCCTGAGCAGCCTGGGCTCAATATTCACGCAAGATGAGAAGTACGTCTTCTACCTTAACCCTGCCAAGCAGCGAGTCTGGGTGAGGCCGGTGAATTGTTACCGACCTTCGTTCGGCGAGATGTTCACGGCGAGAAGCATCTTTGGAGCTTTTGGGTCTGCGCCCATGGATCGGTTTACCGGAGGCTGTTTCCCAAGAGCACCGCGATGAACTCCAAGGCCATGGTGAACGAAATAGAGGAGATGGCCGGCGACTCGCTCTTATTCATTCGCAGCGCTTCAAAAAGGTTCTCCTCTTCGACAACGCCGCACCCCATCGGGAACAAGTAAGCACGGATAAGCTTGGCCAGCTGGGCTACATTCACATGCCTCACCCACCATATTCGCTGGACATCTCTCCATGCAACTACCACTATTACTTGAGCCTACAGGACTTCCTAGTCGGAAGGGACACAAGAACCCAAGCAGTCCTTGACAACCATATCGAGCAGTTGATCAACACCAGGCTCAAGCAGTTCTGGAGGGATGGGATCAGGAAGTTGGCTGAGCGATGGCAGCAAGGTCCTTGCCCTTAATGGCAAATACACTCCTCAGCATCGTTGAGTTGAAATTGAGTTATAAGGAGATAAAAAAATTTTTCTTTTTGTCTCATTACTTTTGCCCCCCCCCCCTAATAACATAGTCTGTTCATCATGAAAAGCTCTATCGAATGGCGTCATCCTAGACCAATTTCAAAAAAATCGATTTTTTGACAACTTCCCATCGAGGACATGGGCGCTCTAGGCCGAGCCTGCGCGGACGATGACGTCATCGAGAATCGATATTTTCGAAATTGGCCAAATTTCCTCATCCAAAATCATCTAGGGGTTATGTGGGGTGCTGATAACGAATCCGACGGCCGTTTTTGAAAATTCCGCCGGACAACCTTAGAGCAATTCCTTAGTAGGGCGGCCGGAAATTAATGATAGAACTCTCCAAACGCTCACTCTACCAGTTGTCGAACCCCCTCGATTGATAGGTTCATCACTATACGCATTGCACACGGCGCACACTTAAGTCTCGCCGGGACAGATTGGAGCAATTTTCGAGTAGGGCGGCTGAAAATTTCTGATAAAATTCTCCAAACGGTTCGAAATAGTCCTGAAGGCTTTACATTTTCCAGTAAGAGAAGATTGAAAGCCAGTGGACATACTTTCGCTCCTTCGATTGATAGGTTCGTTCCTATACGCATATGCATTGTGCACGGCGCACTCTCGGAGCATATTGGGCATGACAGAGCGCTGACAACGCACGTCATGCTTGAGATACTCCGAAAACACTGCACGACACATGCACTTCCTGGGAAATAAGGTGCTCTAATCATAAAACCCTGCTGCACCTATCTTTTACGCCACCCACGACGAAAAGGCGGTGTTCTGGTAAAGTTTTATATGTTTGTGTAGATCTCGAGGAGACGAATCGAACAGTGCGAAAAGATTCTCAAATAACGGTATATGTCGCGCAGGTGAGCAGCATCGGTGGGTGGGAACGCTTAAACCAATCAGACCGCATTGAATGGACATGCCGTTCAGAGGGGACGTATTCGGTCGGTACCCCGATGGGCTGGCATGTGTTCGAACTGTGCTCTGTTTGGTTATTATTGGCTGGCGCACTCCCACCTACCAACGCTGCTCACCTACGCGACGTGTACCGTACTATATATTCTATGTTGCTTACGGCTATCAGATGTTAAAAATACGCCACCCCGTTGATCTGGCAAGTTCTTGTCTGACCTAACAAGACGTGGTTGATCAGTCAAGCAACGTTGGGCCTGGTCACAACATATACATTGGATCCGATCGAAATTACGGATAACTGGATGGTTCGGAAAACGCTAATTTCGAGGACAGCGAATTTATGGATGATTCATACGGATCAGGGGTGAGCGTAATTACGATTTACGAATTACGATTTTACGATTTATTTTTTTGCCAAATTTTTTTTACAATTTACGATTTACGACATTTCGGACCGTAAATCGTAAATTTTTGTAAATGTGGTCATCGATCAGCAACCAAATGGGGCCCAAATTTATGTGTGCCGGGTTATAAAGATGTGTCCACTCCAATGGTTTTCTCTTATAGCGCATTGCTACTTCCTTTTATAGTTGTTTTTGATTTCTAATGTGCAGTAGAAGACAGCATGCTGTGCACAGGTTTCTCGACTTATCTCTTCGCTTGACTAACTTTTCCATTTCTCTGACATTGTAAGGGGTGACGCTTGGAACCGGACAACCTCACGAGGAGAAACAATTGCAATACATCTTTAAAAAATTATCTCCTCTCTAGGAGACTGAATTCCTTGGTTTGCGGCCGAGAGCTACATACTAAGGCAGATCGCATTCCTACAGTCGAAGGTCGTTCCACTTCAGCCCACAGAAAGACACTGAAGGCAGTTTCTTTAAGAAAGAGGGACGATAATTCTTTGACCCTCGTCCTATTTGGTAATAACGCCCCGTGAATTTGTTTGCAATGGATTCATTCTGATCTTGCATGAATAGAATTGGCAGAAATCCACTATCGAGTATTATTGGAAAGAGAAATGTTGCTGCACTCGTGTGGAAAGCATAAGCCACTGATGTTTCTATCGGTTTACATTGCACTTCATAGGGCGGCGCAAATTATGTACAAAGTGCGGTCAAAGCGAAAATTTCAAGAAAAGGTCTGACTGGTTCTGGCACCTTTGTTCTCCCTTTCCAATGTTTGATTGAGGCGATTGCATTAACCCTGATTCACATGCTGCTGCTGACTCTCTGAGAGCAAACGTTCGTTACAGAACTGGCGAAGGGTAGCCGGAGTGAGTGCAGAGAATTGGTAAATACTAGTTCCATATTTTAGCTTTCAAAATTGGAAAAATGCATGCAAACGTGCATAGAAAACCTGCGCTCTAAGCAGGTTTCGGTTACCGCGATGATGTTGTCGACCAATGGTTCAGAACTGAGAGCACTTTTAAAGTTAAACGTCTTCTTTGCAATCTCTCTACAATTAACAGAGCTTCTGAATTGGAGTATCGCGCTGTGGTTATTGCTCGGTACCTGGCATTTCATTGAACAATGGATGTCTAACTACCTTCCTGCAGCTATCTATATACCGTTTTCAGTTGCTGCGTTTAGAACGGACTCCTGCAAACTGAAACTGAACCAGTTTTAAATTCACCCGTGTTCTTCTCAACTCATTACTGAAATAGGACTACTTTCAAACCAAGCTGGACACTTTCTAAATAAAAATTGTCTGTCTATGAAGATGCCGAACTGAAGATGCCTCGAGAAAGTAATGCGTTAACTCAATGTACGACTTTCTATGAATCTCGACATGAAGCATCGTGTTGAATTGTTGGTTCGTGTGCTGAGCACCGAGATTGTTACAACAATTTATTTGGCTTACGTTTCGGCGGTTTCGCCTTCTTCAGAGCCTTTGTGATGGAAGTCGAGGAGCTCTACCAGTCACCGTCAGATGGAGGTGAACGTTGGTGAATCATGAACTTCACCAACGTTCACCTCCCTCTGGTGGTGACTGGTGAAGCTCTTCGGCCTACATCACAAAGGTTTTCCGAATGTTTTAGGACATATTTCAAAATGTTGAAAAGCGTAGCTCTCTTGGTACGACTCACGATGGGATTGTGCCATGCCTTCAATCAGAACGCAAGGCGCAATCCCATCGTACAGCCCAGTATGCTTGTTAGATTATTACATGCACAGTTGCTGTTTTCGCCGCATTGTTCAGTAGTGAAATGATTTTTTGGTTTTTAGTTTTGCCGAGAATTTTTCGTTGTTATTTCTGCTAAATTCTAGGCCAAGCGAAAAATTGATCGTAAATTCGGAACTTAATGTATATTGAAGCGATGCAGGCTTTTTGTTGGAATACCATGCATAGGCTTAAGTTTTTAAATTTGCAGTTTTTCCGACTTTCTAGAAACGTATAAAGTTTGATTTGAAAGATCTCTTGCTAGCAAGAAGGCGTGAAAATGGGAAACAGTTGGGTAGGAAAACTGCTCAGAATGAGTTGAAAATAACATTGATAAATAATCAAGTATTGAATCACATCTGATTAACATTCATGGAAAAAGCCTCTGGAAATTTAGTTGTACTGCACTACACGTCCGGTGACTCTTACGATTTACAGTTTACGATTTACGATGGTCTTTTCGTAATTACGATTTACGATGCACGAAATTTCAAATTTCATTTACGCACACCCCTGATTCGGATCCAATGCATACTGGTTAGCGTGAAGTTGGAGGAGGTGCCAGCTGTCACATGCACCTGATTCTTGGCTACTGCTTCGAATTTCCTGCTCAAACCAACCAAGCTCTCACGAGTCGGCGATTTGGTACCCGCCTTGTCTGGGAAGCGCTGACTTCTTCATCGGCTGGCCACCGCAAGTCATTGTATAGGCTAAACATGCATTCAAATAGCCTCCACGGTATCCGTAGAAGTAGAATGCGTGGCGCGTCCAAACATGGATTGAGTTAACCCGTGCTTTATCCTTTATATATACATATATCTGTATGAGGCAGGGTGGAGCAGAGGCAGGGTTGAGCATCCGCAATGCCCGCCGGAACTTCGCCAACTTCAAGACCAAGATGACAGCTCTCCGACGTCCCGACGGAACCGTCACCTCTTCCAGAAGGACCATGGAGAAGGTCATCCACGACTTCTACTCCGATCTCTTTGATAGCCACGTCCACTTGCCCCCATGCCATCTTCCGCAGGATGGATACGTCGTCCCCTCTGTTCTCCCTTCCGAGATCCGACACGCCATCTCGTCGGTGAAGAAACGTACAGCACCCGGTCCCGACAGGATCAGACCCGAACACCTGAAGAACCTCCCGCCTACGCTCATCAACACCTTGGCGCGGCTCTTCACACATTACCTGTCGCAGTGCAAGGTTCCATCTCAGTGGAAGACCAGCAGAACCGTCTTGCTGTACAAGAAGGGAGACGTGCACGACATTGGCAACTATCGCCCGATCTGCCTGCTGTCCGTAGTCTACAAGCTGTTTACTCGAGTCATCCTGAATAGGATCAGCAGAACGCTGGACGAAGGACAGCCATGCGAGCAAGCAGGATTTCGGAGAGGATTCAGCACGATCGACCACATACACACCATTACGAAGCTCATCGAAGTGTCGCGAGAGTACAAGCTGCCGCTGTGCCTTACGTTCATCGACCTGAAGAAGGCATTCGAAACTGTCGAAACTGAAGCGGTCATCGACGCCCTGCTCACTCAGGGCGTTCCTACTCAGTACATCAGAGTCCTTCGAGAGCTGTACAGTGGATTCACGACCAAGATCTCACCATTCTACAACGACGTCGTCGTCGACGTGAAGAGAGGGGTTCGGCAAGGGGATACCATATCCCCGAAGCTCTTCAGCGCCACTCTCGAAAACGTCATGCGCGAACTAGAATGGAAGACATGGGAGTGAAGGTCGACGGCCGGCAACTACATCATCTTCGCTTCGCTGACGACATCGTGCTCATAACACCGAGCATCAGCCAGGCGGAGCGAATGCTGGCCGACTTCGATCGTGTATGTGGGAACGTTGGACTGCAGCTGAATCTTACGAAGACGATGTTCATGAGGAACGGATGGGTTTCTGATGCCCCATTCTCGCTCAACGGAACGAACATCTCCGAATGCTCCAGCTATGTGTATCTGGGTCGCGAAGTCAACATGGCCAACGACCTAGCACCAGAGCTGAGCAGGAGGAAAAGAGCGGCTTGGGGAGCTTTCAAGAGCGTCGAAGAAGTCGCGAAGAAGACGAAGAACGTCCGACTCCGTGCCCACCTATCGGACTCCACTGTTCTTCCTGCCCTAACATACGCCTCAGAGACCTGGGCTATGCGAAAGCAGGATGAACACGCGATCAGCGTCGCGCAGCATGGAATCGAGAGGAGATGCTCGGAGTGACACGACTCACGCAAGTGAGAGAAGGCCTCCGGAGTTCCGAGCTTCGCCGACGCTCGAAGATCAGAGACGCTGTCGCGTGAGCCAAGTTGTCGAAAATTAGGTGGGCCGGCCACGTAATGCGCTTCGCAGACACCCGCTGGACGAGAGCCATCACCGACTGGATTCCGCGGGATGTCAAAAGAACGCCAGGACGCCCACCAACGCGTTGGTCGGATTTCTTCGTTAAAGCCCTGAACGACCGATATGACGCTCTTCGTGTCCCTCGAGCGAGGAGGATCCATTGGACCACTCTGGCACGCGACAGGGACGAATGGAGACGCTGCTGGCACCCGCTCGAGCAGTTCGATGATCAACGGGACGATAGGTGATAGGTGATATCTGTATATAAAATGTTGAGTTTTTGAAGCTTCTGAGTTAATCTAGCAAGCGCTCTGGTTGTATCAACTGTTCGCGAATCGATGTAAAATACCTGACGTTTTTTGCTAAGTGAAGAAAAGCTCTGCGCATTGGATCCCCTTGGAATGCACCAACATTTACTTAAATATTTATGGAACCATCTGCATTCTTAGGTCCCTGCGGCATCGTCCATAGAAATCAGTGGCACGGCAGTGCATTTTGTACTCAAATCGATGCAACTGCCTCTGCAGACAAAGTAATAAAGTTAAACGCAGGTAATATATGAGCTCCGCGAAAGCTAGACTGCTTCTTGGACCATACAGCAAGACAAAGAAAAATTGCAGAGACAACGATGCTGTTGTCAAAAACAGCCCAGGTGCCCCACCCAGCACATTTCAAAACGTCAGACACATGTGGAAGTACTGCACTTGAAAGGAGACCCCAACTTAGGGCCTCCCCCAATGATCCCAATTTGTGAAGCGAAAACGAAAAATGTCCTGACAAGCCGTGAGCAGCCATAGAAGTCAACGAAGCCTAAGTCCCTGCTAGATATTAGAAGAAAGATTGACGACCTGAAGATATCTTTTAAGATACTCAGGGGCAAACCCCACATAAAGCCTTCCCAACTTTTCGGCGGGGAAGTAAGAATAAGCATTAGACTCCGCATCATGTTCTTATTGCAAGGACCACAGTAGGATCTACACTTTTGACATGCAGAAGTTTCAGAATTTCGACGTACAGGAGCTCTACTTGCCGCTTTCGGGCAACGAAATTCTCCTTTCTTTAGCTTTGAGCCAATTCAACATATTTCTGTTAACTAAATTATTGCACTAGTTGCTTTCACAAGCATATAGGCCTTCCTCTGCACCTTTTACGTATCGCATTTGTACTATTTTCTATTTAGTACCTCTTGGCTTTAACTATTTTGCTGCTGTGTTTTACGCATGTGTACTCACGCCAGGAATGAACAAATAAATAAAATCGCGGTGGGGGAGGGGGGGGGGCTTATTGCGTGCACTCGATTGCTAAAGAAGCAGCCGAACGAGGGCTTGGAGTCACCAAAGGTTCACCAATTGGTGCCGGAGTGAGAGCTCGTCGCATCAGAGAACATGAGAGCACTTCTGATCTGCCTGATGCTAAGGGTGTCCCCCTAGTCTCACCATCAACACGAGACCCTACAGAAGTGGACTGCTACCAGACATGCTTCCGTCGCCGTAAGCATACCATTGATGAGTGCTCAGGGCTGAAGGGTCAGGCGTTTGTAGGAGCTCCTGCGAAGCAGTGCGGCGTTGTGCTTCATGCACCGGAGATCCGACCGAAGCGATTTTGCTGGCCCGATGGGCCTCACTCAGCGCAGGCCTCCGAATCCGAAGCACCTTCCGTCTGGCGGGGAAGAGCTGGGCTGCGCGCTCGGTCGGAGCCGTAGATGACTCCGACGGTCCGGCGGCGTCCGCCCGGACCCGGCCGCGTACTCGAACTCGCCGGCACCCACCCTGCGCGACTCTTCCGCCGGCGCGCATTATCGATCGATTCCGCTGCGTGTACGCTCTTTTTATTCTATTTACCCCGTTTCCGCGAGACGTGGTCAGGCCGCGTCGGCGGCGGTCCCGCGCCACCGGGCGTCTGCCCGGCGGCCGGCCCGTCCCGCAAGGACCACCCGGACGACGGCCCGGCTCGCAGCACCTCTGCCCCTCCCGGACGTGCTCCCTCCCAGGCCTGCTCCTCGGTGTCCTGCCGCTCCTCTCCCCGGTCGCTCCGGGGTCGGGTGGCGGCTCGGCCCGAGTGGCCCCGCGAAGGATAGCCCTTCCGGGTGCTGGGGCGTGCCGCGCGCGGCGCCGCTCGCGACGGCTTGCGCCTTCCACTGAGTATTAGACGCGGCCGGTTCTCAACAACACGAATGCTCACAATTTCACTGCGTAGTCCCGCCCACCCGCCGCCCGCGACGCCGCACACGACGCCGCAACCTAAATGTAAATTCACTTATTTACTGCGGAATTCGCGCTTCCCGAGCCGGCGTACGTTCGCCCACTGCCGTATGTCGCTCGACTCGTCCCGACGAGCCGAAGCCGTCAGTGCTGCTCGGCGTCGCCGTTTCTGGACTTGTTCTGCAGAGTTCGCTTTTTACCCTAATTGCCGTATCGATTTTTCGTTCGTCATCTTTTTCTCCGGCAGCAGGAACTAAAGGCCATCCACGGATCGCCCGCTACGATCCTCTAGGGCTTCATCGCATTCCAGGCCACAGTACAGCCTGTTGACTCGGCTCTACGGCGATCTGGATTTCATTCCAGGTGCATCTCCGGTCGTTCGCAAAACGTCAGTCGCCCCAAGTAGTGCGCTTTGCCGATGGTGACAAGTATGGATGAGCCTGCCCCTGCTGCACCTTCCCCCGATGAAGCAACCACACAGGAGGATCAAATTCAGGTCGGATTTGAATTTTCAAATATTGTGAAGTCTATAATATAATGAGAGTTAAGTGCTTTTCGGAGGTGTCAAGGTCGCCTCGTATGGAGCAATACGAGGGGGGGGGGGTAGAGATGATCAGACCTTTCCGGGCCTGGATATGGCAGGATAGAATATTTGGCGCTGTGGTTCCAGGAGAGGGTCACCATGTAATGCGGCCCCTTGCAGCACTTGGGGTTGCACGAAATTGAAAATGTTATGCAGCGCAGGTGTGTTGTGGTCTCAACTAGACCACTCGAGATGAAATCGGGCATCAACATCCCTTCAAAGGCGGATAACCTCTGGACGCAAGGTGACGTACCCTCCCCCCCCCCCCCCCCCGAGTCACATTGCGCCGAATATTTTACCTTCCTAGTGATAGCCTAGCCCTGTACTAGGGCTGTGTTAGAACAGTGAACTAACGTTAAAAACTAACGAACGTTCTAAGAATGACCACCTCCCCTTTCAACCCCATTTTAGCGAAAAGACAAATGAATGTTCACCTACATCAGAAGCTGCTCAGCCCAGTTCAGAACGGCGCGGCACGAAACGCTACATAAAAATTTTCATTTCTCTAACACAACATTTTATGAGATTTGTACGGGGAGTTGAATGATGCATTGCTACCAGAACACCAAATCGATTGATGTTGAGACGTTAATTGGCGTCATTTGCTGGCTGGGCCTTCTCCATAAGGTATCGAAACAAAATAGGAAATAAAACGAAGACTGCAGTATGCGATCATAGATCTATAGCCGAAAGTTCAATGCTCATCCTTGAGTGCAAGTCTGCAGGGCGTCCGTCCTTTGTCTAGTCTCTAGACAGCAGCACTAACCTAGCCGCAGCAAACCTGGGTTTTCTTGTGCAGTTTAATCCGTATGTTTTCGTGCTTATAACTTCGTTCTGAAACTTTACAGCCTGTCCTCCAGTTTTTATGTAGAAGAAATGAAACCTGTCTAGACTTGTACTCATCCTTGCGAAGATTCCTGATGTACTGGAGGGTTACTCCGGGCTTTAAACTGGTCTTATCACGAAATAGGAGATGCAGGGCTGAACAAAAGATTATAATACAGCGAGTGGTTGAGCAGAATGGCCCAGGAGTCGCGTGTGAAATTTTGTAATGCTATACCTATTTTGTTGTGAAGAAATGCAACGTTCCCTTGGCTTTTCGCCGATATTCGGGGAATATCCATCGGAAACATTAGTTTGTACAAAAGTGGCTTCTATTTTGCGAATTTAGAGCCATAGGCATTGCCATTTCTGTATTATTTTTTGTATAAGTACTTTGGCCATACAGTGTATAAATACGTTTATTTAACTGTTCAACATTTTGAATTTGTGTAATCTTCAACTTCATTTTCATCGTTCACAACTCTTTCGAAGTTCTAATTTGCCCCATAATTCATTTTCTTGCGACATACCCAAGGCCTTCCAATGAGTTTCGGTTGCTCCTCCATGGGTTTAGACCACTGCTCCACCTGTTTTCCAATTCGATTACACCATCCTCATTCGTAACGTGTCGTGGAGCGTATAATAAGTAGGTCGGTTAATAACATATTGTTAAGTTCAACTCATGGACAGTACAAACTCTAGGCGAGCCCTTCCTCCATCGACATGTAGAAGACGCAGAGGCAGCCACATTACCTCAGTTTATCTGCAAACCGGCCTTCCTAACAATATCAATATTTCATTCTCTCTACAACGCCATTGTGGCCAGTACTTTGCCGCCCTATTTATTGTACTAAGTCCAAATTTTTTCATAAATGGTGAAAGTGCGAGCACAGGAGGCGAGTTCTGAGCAACCCTTTTATGCCATTCTTTTTGGCTCTGTTTCAGAACCTAAAGAACCTTGAAAACGCAAACTGAAAATCCGTTCGGTTGAATACTCCGTGACTTCGATTTTGATTAAGTGATAATAGCACCTCGCTATTTGCGACAAAATGGAATAAAAAGACTTATTTATTTATTTATTTATTACAAGGCACGGATAACAATCACATGCGGTAAGATTCTAACAATAACAAACAAAAAATAAGCCTAACGAAACCTTAGCGCAATTAAACGTTTAAAAGAGGATAGAGACATATTAACAATGTTCTCATTCTCCGAAAGCAAGGTGTTGAGCTCCCTGATGCTCCTGTGAATGAGAAAACTTGACCTTACTTTTGACCTTGCAAGTGGCAGGTAAAGTCGGAGATGCCCTCTTCTGTCAGTTGTCAAAGGAGTGCCAAAAAATCCAACTGGATCAATGGAAAGCCTTCCTGTCAGGACTTTGAACAACATAACTAAATCTGCTCGCTTTCGTCTAGTCTCAAGGCTAGACAACCCGAGCATTTTGGCCCTGTCAGACCCACTCGGAATATTGTCGTAATTTAGACCACGACACTTTAGAAAAAGCTTACGGGTAAAGTTATTCTGAACACTTTCAAGGAGTTTTATGTCCTTCTTTTGACAGGGACTGAAAACTGAGACACCACATTCAACAATGGGCCTTACGTAAGATTTGTAGGCTCTCAGAAAAGAAGGTTGATCTTTGGTTATCAGCACCTTGAACAAGTTATAAATTCGGTAGTTAGCCTTCTTAACAAGTGCTTTATAATGATGCTCAAAGTTTAGGTTACTCGAGAAATGGAACCCTAAATCTCGTGCACTTGTAAGTTGCTCTAAAATTGACCCGTTGAGTGTGTATGTTGGACGGTGACTTTGAGATTTAGATTGAATCACAAGACAATGCGATTTTTCAGCCGAAAGGGGTAGTTCCCAGGTGCTTGCCCAATTCTCTACAAAATTTATAGCCGCTTGGACATGACAGGAGCTTTCTAGATTGTCGACTACTCTATAGATCTTTATATCATCCGCGTACATTTTACAAGAAACTCCAAACCTTTGAACTGAATCAGGAATCTCATACGTGTACAAAAGAAAAAGTAAAGGCGATAGTACTCCACCCTGTGGAACACCACTGGGGGCAGAATAAACCGATGAATACTCTCCTCCTACTCTGACTTGATAGGTTCTGCCCGTAAGAAAACTCTTTATCCAGTCTACAATCATAGGATGTATGCCTACCCTTCCCATCTTGTACAATAGTTTTTCTGTAGGAACCTTGTCGAAGGCTTTAGAAAAGTCAAAAAATACAATATCTGTGCGTTTTCTACGGTCCATAGATTTAGTCCACTCGTTTAGAGCAGAAAGAACAGCTGTTTCCACCGAGCGTTGTTTCAGGAAACCAAACTGGTCCTTAGAGATGATGTTATGCTCTTCAATATGACCCAGCATGTGTTTCTTTACAATCTTTTCAAAAGCTCTAACGAATACAGAGGTTATACTGACAGGTCGGTAATTACCCGGTTGATTGAATGGTGGCTTTTTGCGAATTGGCGTAATAAAGGCATGTTTCCACCTTGTAGGAACCTCAGCTCTCATATAGCTCGAATTGAAGATTAGTTCTAATGGATAAGCAATACAATCCGCAACTTGTTTGATAAACGTTAATGGTAGATGATCCGGGGACGTTGAGAAAGACTTAGGCCATTTAGTTAATATGTCGAAAATCTCCTCTTTATGAAACCACAGCGTAGGCCCCATTTGGGGGAAGCTAGGTAATGCATTGTCCTGGGATGCAAAAAACGCGGAACTACTGCAAGCGGATTGGTTAAAGACCTTCTGAAACTCAGTTGCAAGAAGGTTAGCTTTACCACGAGCTGAGGAAATAGAAACACCCTCTTCATTCCTTAGATTTGGAATAAAGTTATCATTTTCTGTACGAGAGGCAATATACCTATAGAAAGCTGTCTTGTCCTTTGAGAAAATGGATTTCTTTTCAGTATAAAGATTGTACCGTAAAAGGGCTTTGTCAAATTTTCTGCTGAAAAATAGATACTCAGCCCAATCTTCATTCAGGGCGGAATGAGTAGCCTTGTTCCATAAAGTAGTTTGACGACGCTTCATTCTAGCAAGGTAATCTGGAACGATCTGGCGATTTGGATCAACTAACCTCCTTGGCACATATAAATCTATAACATAGTGTAGGATAAAAAGCAGTGTTTCATACATTTCTTCGACATCGTTTAAAGCGCCAAATGTGCCAACCCAGTCAATGTTAGTTAGGTGTTCCCTAATTTTGCTATAATCAGCCTTTTTGAAATCTCTTATCCATGTCGAACTAACTGTCCGTTGATCTCTGCTACAAATAATTTTAAAAGTAATTGTAGCGTGGTCACTATTTCCCAGTGGGGCACCCACAGCTACATCATGCACCAATTTAGGGGAGTTACATAGCACGAGATCAAGCACAGAGTTTCTTCTAGTAGGTTTATGCACTGCTTGCTGGAAGCCGTGGATATCGAAGAGATCTCGAAATAATTTGGAGCTTACGCCAGGGTTAGCCGAAGACAGGTCAGGAAGGTTGAAGTCTCCTAAAAGAACACATGGACCACTAAAAATGCAAAAGTCGCTTATGGCTTTAACAAGGTTGACGGACGAACTTGTGTTACAGCTCGGAGCTCTGTAAAGGACAATGAAACGGCAAGGTTGTGTATCTATTTCGATATCACAGATTAAAATTTCATATGCCTCATTGACAGATTCACAAAAAACTACTTCGTAGGAGAAGGAACACTTTATGAGCAACATGACACCACCACCTTTTTTTTCAAGCCTATCGCACCTAATGCCAACGTATTTGCTATTGGCTATACCTAGGAGAGGGCCTAAATCATTAATAGGTGTAAGCCAAGTTTCAGTTAAGACTACAATATCATAGCTGTTTTGACAAAGGCTAAAAACCAAAGAATTACAATTTTTGACAACTGACCTAATATTTGAAAGAAGACACAAGATCGGGATACGAGCAGTCCTTGGAGAACTCATCAGTTTCCCAGGGAACTGTTGAGCTCTGACTGTAGCGTATCCTGGGTAAGGTCAAGTTGATGGGCTTCAGACTGCGATTCCCTCCCCACCTCGACACACTTGGACACACTTTTGAAGCAGACATTTGATTTTGTAAAATTATACGACACTGTTTATTTGTTCCAATATTAAGAGTTTCGGTTTTTTTCATGGGATAGTTCGGTGGGACGAAAATGAGCCGATTTTTTATTTGAAGGGAACAAATGCGATGGGTTGGTTAGGTTAGAGGCAGTGGCGTAATTCCCCTCTTCTTTTCAGAAGATCAAGGCCGAGAATAGGTTAGCTGCCGAAAGCGCTGCAGATGTGAACAATGCAGAACCTGGAGTGGAAGACAAAGAGAACGGTGACGCGTCGCCATCCGCAGTAAATGCTTCGACGATATCCGAGGACGCTAGTTCAGGTGAATTCTTCTCTTCTTCCACTCTTCCACTTTTCTTCTCCACTTCCATGCAGTTGCTTAATGTAATAGAATAGAATTAGTTGTAAATCTACGCATAAAATTCTTTAAATATTTATTATGCCATCACTCATTGAAACTAAAATTGTCTTTTTCAATTATTTTTCTCAAACTATATATATATAGCTCTTCAACAACATGAAATACAAGTCAAATATGAAATAAGTCGAAAAAAATGTGGTGATTGGTCGTTCCTGCTGTATTCTTATGACTCACCGTCTCAATGATATATAGTCATGAATGGTAAGAGAGATGTGTAAGGCTCGCAATACGAACTTATAATGTTTTGTAGTAGGGAAGAGCGTGTAGGTTTCTGTTCATCTGTTCTGTGACGATCACTGAAAACGCAGTATCTCAAAATGACGCATCAAAGCGTCCATTTTTGATGATTCTCTTCCATTCCACTTAACTTTTAAGGCAGCTTTGTTGCTGCGACTACATGCTTTTGACCGTGAATACTCGTTTCGGAAGCAGCTTCAGGAAGACGTTTTGGGTGTAGTTAGATTATTAAGATTGGTAATGTTTTAACCCGGAGGTCTAGAGAACTAGTACTCACTTCACAAGAAATTAGGAGTAATCAAAATAGGTTTATTGAGCTTTACCTTGATCTTAAATATTGTTTCTAAATATCGGACCTGGGAATTCGTGGTAGATGATAATTGCATCGCGATGCCACTGCTTTTAGAGAAGATGTTGAATGGGCTGTAGTGGAAATATCTGGACAGGTGGTCCCGCCTGAACAATATCGAAGTTGTTTGTAAACGCTTGCGCAGCAACATGGGGTCGTCAACATTTTCAAAGTTGAATCCTCATTGCATACCGCTCTGGTTCGTGCATATTTTGCGAAGAAGGCTAGAACAGAGTGAGACATTGACACCGCGTGAATCAACCCTTTTGATGATATCTCGTCCCTTCTGCCTGCCAATTAAGCCAGTCATAACAGTTGTATGATGGGCTGATGAAATGGATAGCCATAAAGTGTGATCCTCAAGAGCTTATGTGACATATGCTACGGGCTACTGAACTAGAAATCAATGCTGCTTCAGATTCTCACCTAATTATTTTTTTAGTGTGGTGTTCAAATTCCAGCCTGGCTTGTTTGACTAAATGGTGCGTATGCGGCTCTTGGCGGCGTCTTAGCTTTAGAGGTGATCTTTGTGAATCGGAAAATGAGAAGAAAACTTTCGAACACATTTTTTGAAACGTTTTTTGGACTTCTGCTAGCCGAGCCATTTCTTTAATTCGCATCGACTTATATGAAGAAGACATGCTAGTTCAGTTTAAAACATAATGGAATCGAAAATAAACAGATTTAGCCTAGGTGGAATTGGGAGGTGAAATAGAGTGCGCTGACATCCGATACTTCACGCGTATATTACAAGAGGGTACTTAGGAAACTGTGCACGGCGTAGTAGTCCTCATGTCACAATCATTTTCGTGCCTTCTTTGTTCGGCTTATATGTTGCTGTTATAATTCTAGCAACGAACGGAGACTGCGGTGCAAGCGACGTGGAATGCATTGAGCTTGATGAGGAAGGTAGCGAACCTCCAGCAAAAAAATCTAGGACAAGTGAATCTATCGACTCCGATGTCGCGGTGATAAATGTTAGTGGAATTCCATTTCGCTTATATTTGCATCCGTATTTTCCGAAAAGCCTCAACGAAATTTTATAACTTTTAGGGTAAGGAGGAGAGCAAACCACCTGTAAAGGAGGAGAAAGAGAAGCCCGAGAAAGCCGCTGATAAGGAAGCGGAACTCACCAGTCCTGGAGCGCTCTTGAACAAACTTGAAGAGTATGTGTCTGATGTAAGTTCCTTGGAGACATTTTCCGTGGTCCTGTTATTTTGGGGTATTCACCTTCATGACGCACGTATACTTTTCTTATCTTTCGCACCTCGAGTGGATCGTTCGGCTCCATTTCTGTCTGGGCAGGCTTAGGATCTGCATTCTGTTCAGACAAGAGACTGACGAACACCTATGTGTGCTAATTTTCCATGTAGAAATGTGGTGCGCGGTCCATTGCGAGTGGCGAAAATGTCCTGGGTTTGGTAGTACTGTCCTGGTTTTTATTATCGCTTTCGTTTCAGGCAATCGACAACAAGAAGAATATCGATAGGAAGGTTCTGGATGCACTATTAGGTGCAATTAATGTCCAAGTGCAGAAGGAGCCACTGAGTGTACGGAAACTTATTTTGGACAAGCAGCTGGTACTGCCGAACACCATTTCTTTTCCACCCAGTCTGGTGAGCTTGCCACTCCCTCTTCATGGATGCTTAATGAGGTCTTGGATCGCTGTTTGAAAGTGCTTTTTCTTAGACAGTGGATATGCTTATTGAGCATGACCCGGATCATCCACTTTCGAAAGTTATCACAAGGATGTTTGGTGAAGAGCGGCCAAAACTTAATGAGACCGAGAAGAAGGAACGTCAATCCCTAAAGGTGGGTCGACGTCTTATTGACTGCGCTAGGAAAGTGTGGATCAAACTGCGATCTTAAGCATTTGACGTTTTCAGCTTCATAACAATGCTCCTCACATGACAAAGTTACTACTCGACATTGGACAAGACTTGGTGCAGGAGTCAACGTACTGTGATATAGTGCACGCCCGAAATCTCCCGGAGACGCCAAAAAATATAGAAACGTATAAACAGGTAATGTCGAAGTAGTTTTCGTACCAGTAATTTTGTGCTCATTCGAAAGCAAAATTAGTGGAGTGAGCTAAGGGAGCTGTGAAGTTATGTTGACTTGAATGAAGACTCAAGAAATGCAATCCCGTCCTGCTTGGGCGTAACTTTTAGCGCAATGCTTTTGCTTGTCAGCGACAATTTTAGTGATGAAAGCGGAACTGGTACGACATAGTCTTCACTCTACCATATACAAATATTTTACCTAGCTATTTTTACCTTCATGAATATACTATACTTTCTTTTAAAGGTTGCTGCACAACTTAAACCGGTATGGGAGGCACTACGGAAGCGGAATGAGCCATACAAACTGAAGATGTTGTCTTGCCAGGTTGGTTTCTGGGAAAGCTCGTGTCCGTTGTTTTCTCTTTCAGGCATGAAGTTGTTAGCGAGTACGGAAGAACTAGGTATCGTAAATACAAATACACGTCTTGGTGACTGATTGTGAATTTTTCGCATTTCATTTCCGAGAACGAGTGCGATTTTTTGCGGATCAATCTTGCACGGAGGCGAGAAACATAACGAAAGGAAGGAAGCTGTCGCAAACTCTGCTTGACCTGGAGTGTCATAGATCGACTTCGGAGCACTGTAGTGATCTTACTGCTCAAAATAAGTTAATAACCGGTAGCAAGAGCGAATATCCGTTTGCCGTAGGACTCCGTGCACCTAAGATAGGGGCTATGGAAAATATGCTTAGATTTTCCAGTGGGTACACAAGATTGCAGGTTTGCGGATTCAAAACCGAGTCTCGGATGGTCCTACAGTCTCACCGGTCCACTGTGCATTACAAGAACGGCAAATATCAGTGCGCGATGTGTCCTGAATTTGACACGAACGAGCAACGACTAATGAATCATTACCTGTGAGTTGCTTATCAATCATAGGTGGAGTTTCTGCCCCATCTACATCGCTAAGTATAATGGTTTAGTGAATCTCACTCGGTGATCGCTTCGAAAGAAGAGACACAAGCAAAGTATCCCTGTCTCATATGTGATGAAGATTTTCAATACAAAGGTATTCGAGATACACATTTGCGGGTCTGCAAGAAGGATTACAGTCGCGTTCGGAACATTATGGCTCCAAAGGTACCGTTGCGTTCTTCTGCCTTCTCAGATTCGCTCATTAATCTCGCGCTGTAGGGCCCTGATGATCAGTTGATGATTAATCGATGGCTGTGGGAGCGACCTCCTATTGATCCGACAATCTTGCAGCAGCAACAGGCCGCCCAGCAGCAACAGGTTTTTTATACTCTACGATACCTGACTGACTCATCTTGTCTCGAAAGTGGTTTTGGATAAAACTGCAAATGTGCTGCGTGAAATCGCTTGATTATACCGTTTCTAGAAGCGAAATCAGTTGGCACAAGCTCAGCAGGCCGTCGCACAGGCAGCTTTGCGACGTACCGCTGCAGTTCGTGATGCGCAGCAGAATGCCTTACAGCAGCAACTGCTGCAGCAACAGCAGCGTATGCGACAGGTACGGCGTGCGAGTTGCTTTCCATTGCTGCACTGATTTTCTTCTTACAGGCTGCCGCGATGATGCAGCAGCGGAATATGCTAGGCCAAAACAGCAACAGCCTCATAGCAGGTTTGTTTAGCTAACTTTGTAGAGTTGTTTGTGTGTACAGATTGTCAAATGGAATATTGTCGGGATAGGTAGGTTATATTAAAATGTTAGCCTCAGTACTATGATAGGTAGTGGAGTCCGGCTACTGCGACTTGTGGGACGCATTCCAGAGGAGCATGCGAGGTTCTGAATTTATGGTGTTAGGTTAATTGAGCCATGCAGCGCGTCAACGTTTATGAGGTCCAGGAGTTCGATGTTACTACTTAATTTGCTTTCCAAAGTATTTCTTGAGCAATTATTGCTAAGCAGAAATGAGCAAAAATGGAACAAGAACCTTCACGAAGGTGTAATGAAAAAACCGTAGAAATTCCTCCGAGCTTTCTCTTCAAATCTCTCCCATAGTTGGCATTTGAAGACGGGTATCCGCGTGTGAGGGCCTGTACATACTTCGCGACGGGAGCGTTTGGTTGGCCAAGCAAAACATGCAAATCGATTTAAACCAAGCGACATCAGTGAAATCTGTTCATACTCAAGCACTTCGCTGTTCCGCTCGCCCCGTCGATCCCTCGCAGCCGTCGCCTGCTCATACTTCCGGCTGGAGGCGACAGCGTTGGAGCGCAAAAACTACCGCCGCTGAAGGTCGGAAGAGCTTGACATTTGCACATGCGCTCGCACAATTCCATCTGTTATCGAAAAAGTATCATCAGTGTAGATTCGTTCGCAGCTCGATCCATTACCAGCTGTTTGAAAAATATCATAAGTGAGTTTCAGCTTAATAGGCAGAGAGTGGTACCACTCGCCAAAATGTCGAGAATCCAAGGTTCTTCTAGTTTTTTCGTGTCGATTAAAAGAAGGGCTCCTTACAGGATTCCTGCGGTTCAAACCATTACGATCCTCATGTACTGTGGATATATAGAGCGATTGCTTCAGTGGAGGTCTAGAGAAGTATAATCAGCAGGAAGGTGCTTTAAGTCCGGATTGCGACGGTCTTTTTTCCCATTGGCTTCTATTGTGCAGTTACGTAAACTACACTCTTTCACCGCTCCCATCGCTCTCGACGCTGCAGTCGCCAAGTATGAACAGGCCCTGTGAACCATAGGCCTTAGTGCCTGCCAACAGGCACGTTTTCGCTGAAGGCTGTGGTCGACACCCCGCTAATGGCGCCTGGCGTCGTACCGCAAGACTATACGTGGCCTAACATCGTTAGCTGGGCTTCACAAGCTGTGGCGGTATTGGATGAGCGGTATAGTCTTATTCTTGATGCGTCCACCAGTCTGCCATCAGCTTTCCCCCTGCTTTTACAGAACTATTTTTCAGTAAGAGGGGAGAGAAGTGCTCGTTAAAACTGCATCTTGCCATCAATGGTTTCGTCCTTTGACTTTAGGAGTGTCCATCATGTTCAATTTGAGCGAATTTTATTTTTGTTGTTCCACTTCAAGGTCAAGTACCAATTCTGACTCCATTGTCGTTGTGTTTTAGCTATGCAGCAGCATATTCAACGAGCAAATCAGCAGCGTGGATCAACAGCTGCCGCCACTACTGTTGGTTCGTTAGCTGCCGCCACTGCACTGTATCAGAAGAACCTTGCGGCAAGCCGAAACGCTCTACTTGCTAACGCCTCCGCTTTAAGGAAAGGACCAGCAGTGAGTACCTTTTCCGTAGCTCTTGCTGGTTTCAAGCCTGTGCTAAACTTTGGTTGTTGTGTTAGAGGATTCTTGAAGTATAGTATAAAGAAGTGACATTGATATAATTTAGTAAGTCACGGATATTGCAGCGTTAAAATTATGTTTAACGCCTTGGAAACCATGATGTGCCTCTATCTCATATCACCAAAGTCTTTCATAGTAAATAGGGCAAAGTTTCAAAGCAAACTGGAGTTTCTAAATGCAGTTTCAGATGAACACTGCAGCCATGCAGAAGGCTCTTGCGATGGCGAACGGTGGGCTTTCCACTGCAGCTGCGTCAGGTGCCGCAACGTCAACAAGCGCAACCCATGCATTAGGCAACACTACAAATGCTGGCAACGGTCCAGGAATATGCGAGATTTGCGACCAGAACATGGTTGACCGGGAACGTTACTTCCAACATTTACAGGCAAGTGAAGTATGATCCTGCTCATTTCGTTGTAAACTAACCCCATCGTTGTTTCCGCTAAAGTGGAATGGTGATTGGGGTGCCAGATGACTGATTCAGATTTCTCGTAGGTAGACGCTGTCGATTTTTGGACTGCGCGAAATCTGAGTGTAAATGTGAAGATGGGTGCGTATAGATTGCACATAATTTAGCAGCCTTTTTGGTATTGACTATTATGGGTTTTGATCTGCCTAGATATGTTTGAGAAGTGGTTCTTTATTGGGGGACAGTCCTTGGCTTTTTTCCATGTATCGAATGGTGCGAGTTGATAAATCAAGGCAGATAGCATCGAAAAGTGTTACGTAGCTCATACAGTATTTTGAGTTTATGGTAGGAGCTTTAAGACAAACGTGAGCGTCCGGCAAACCAAGTTGCTCACGGTTTGAGGAATTGAATTTTTGAATTTATCTCACAATCACGGTCTATCAGGTCTAGTACGTCGCAATGTTTATTCACGTTTTCTTTTGACTTTGTATGTGCGTCCAGGTTTTTGTCGCAGTAATTTTGCTGCTTCTGGATTTAAACACACGTAAAAAGCACTTGGGTCGCAAAATATGATAATTCGTAGCGACGCAGTGGACAACTGCCCAAAGCTTTTCTCTGCTACAAAAGAAATCAAGACGCTATTGTGGTAAAGAAAATAAATGTGATCTACAAACCTTTCCGAAGATTCATTTCCTATCTCTTTACTTGGAGCAATGGTTCTTGTTTTGTTTTTAGTCGCAGAAGTCATGCGCTTTAGGTTGTGCCTCATAAAAAGATTTAGACATGCGCATCTCCAGTATTTCGCGACGGTTACCTGTGGCATAATGTAAATGCTGCCCACTTCGAGTTGGGCACCATAAGTTTGAGAACTGAGTCTGGGTTAATCGGGTTGCAAAAATCCTCTGAAGATTTCGCAGTTCTTATTTCGGAACTGTCTGAAACATAGGTGAGTTTGTTAGAATTTTTTTAAAGTTATATTTTAATTTTTTCAACTTGATTTTAAAGTTGCGAAGCATAGTTTGCACGGTATTCCGTTCAAATGGAAAATAGCACATATGTATCTGGTGTTTTAGAGTTTCAAATTCCGAAAAGGCGTGACGTGAAAAATTCTTCCCTTCACGATACACCTCTCTCCGCGGTTTACGAAGAATACATTGAAATAATTGCCGTTTGATAATGGGAACCTCGAAGAGTGGGAAATTGCTAAGATCTCTTTAGTTACAGTGGATAAAATAAAGCCGTACCACGGTTTGAATCCTACATACAAATCTCATTTCTTGCCAAAAGAGTGTTGAGAGTAGAAGAAAGTTCGTAGACAATGTGTTTCCAAAGTTTTCATATGCAGAGTAACTTCATTTTCAGGCGGATGCCTGGTTTTCATAGTGGAAAAGTGCTGCTACATATGACATTTGTTTCTGTTTGTGACGAGCTGCGCCTATATTTCAAGAGGTGTTGTTGTTTCAGTTGATCCACAAACATCTTCGTGATAAGACGTTGGACGATGTGAAACTAGGGGCTCCTTTAGCCTGCAGCAGATGCCGTGAACGGTTCTGGACCTACGAGGGACTCGAGCGCCACCTTGTTCGTATTTGGATTGTTTTCTTCTTAAACCTCTTCAGTTGTTATCTCTTCGCGTTAAGGTAATGGCGCACGGACTCGTCACCGCCGATCTTCTGGCAAAGGCACAGAACAAACTTGACGGCGGACGATGCAAGCTCTGTGCTAAGGTGCGCCGATTTGGACCGGTATTTGATTTGTCCCTTATACTCTACACATTTCAGCAATACGCCTTCAACATGCTGCAACACTTAGTAGCTGATCATCACATCAAGCTGTGCTCTGCGGAAATAATGTAAGTTTGCCAGTTTTCTTATATGATACTTCTAGCTGGACAAGAATAAGGAAGCAACTTTTAGCAGCCCTTCATTGTTTCTTCGCCTGAAGCCTTTGATTCCAGGTATTCGTGCGATGTGTGTTCCTTCAAATGCAGCAGCTACACAACTCTTGAAAGCCACCTGAACGCTAATCATCCGAAAGGAATGACCGACAAGAATGCTGTGGCCGCTGCTCCCTCACACTCTGCTTCCGCATCAAATGGTACCTCGAAGGTAAATCCAAATCTATCTGCTGCTTGATTTCTGGATGAGGGGAAGAAAAGTAACAGTTTTGTAGATAGGATTAAGTCTTTATTACGTCTTTTAGGATGGTGACAAAAAGCAACGCGACCATCGATATGTTTTATAAGCGCATTTCATACCAAGGTTCCTTTTTTCTAAAGCTTAATTCAGGAATGAGACAGCAGCGGTTTCTACCGCGCAGCATAACCAAGCGTGTTCTATTGAAGATACCCATTGGTAGAATATGAACCCTGAAGATTTTGTTTTTGTAGCCCAATTTTGAGACTGGCTCGCTACCGAACAGTGGAACACGCCGTACGTGTGAAGTGGCATACGAAAAACATTAGGCTCTTACCCAGCTTCTTAAAACTGCCCGGTCACCAGGTGCTTGTCTATGGCGTTACGTTGAGGCTATAGGAGATGTTCCTCTTTTCTACGCTGTTCAATAATTGCATAGGGGTGTGTTCATACTTCACGACGGAAGCGATTGGTCGGGCAGGTAAAACATGCAAGTCGATGAAAACCAAGCGATCGCCGTGAAGTCTGTTTATACTCCAGTGCTGTCGCTGTCGTCGCCTGTTCATACTTCCCACTGAGGACTCGAGCGACTGCGGCGAGAGCGCTAGCGTTGGGGCACGTAGTCTACCTGAAGATTCGAGGAGCTCGAGATTTGCTTGTTCAGTTCAACCTATTAACGAAAAAGTAGGCGCAAATAGGGCCGGGGGGGGGGGGTCACCATGTAGTACAGCCCTATCTGCTTTTTGAAACCGCAGTGTGTTCTACACCTACAGTGAACTGAGGTAGGCCATTTATGATGTAACTGGACATACGCGTGCCTTCTTAGCAAGGCGTACGACCACCGAGTAGGGGTATTTGCGCAAAAGAGTATCCTCAGTGAGTTTCAGCTTGATAGGCAGAGAGTGGTACTGTTCGACGAAATGGCGAGAATCCACATTTTCAAGGTTCTCGTAATTTTTTCATGCCAATTAAAGGAACATTGGCGCTTCTTACCCGATTCCTCCGGTTCAAACCATTACGATCCTCGTATGCCGTAGATATAGAGTGATTGCTTCAGTCGAGTTCTAGAGAAGAAGTACAACCAGCAGGCAGGTGCTTTAATTCCGGATTACGACGGCCTTTTTCCCATGGACTTCTCTTGTGCATTTACGTACACTACGCTCCACCATTGCTCTCATCGCTGCCTTCGCGGAGCATGCACAGGCCAGGTCTCCCACAGTTCTGAGTTTTCTTATGTAGGCTGTTCCTTTACGGTGTTTAATGGCAATAGCCTTTCTTGGTTCCATAAGTTGTTGGTGCCTAGAGATTTGTACGGTTTCGATGTTGCCGCCTAGTATTGCCGTTCAGAGGCTCCTCTTGAAAACACCCGCTTGTGCTTGAGCTTCTCATTCTCTTCTCGATTGCTGTTTTACCAGTTTTGACAGCTGTGAAACAGTGATGGCTTATGAACTCATAGATAGTCGTTTGCGACTAAGCTCAAGCGAACTGCCAGCTGCATAACTGCATTTAATAATTTGTTATCATTGCCGCCAAAATTCGAGCATTTGAAGGTTAGAAGTAGTCCTAAGGTGTAGTGGCTTAGCTGCTTGCACCATCCGCCGGTGTGATTAAGACTTCATTCGCAAAGCTAGACGGTTTAGGATGGTGGTGGAAGTAGGAGGTATAGTGCTATTGATATATAGTTACCCGGAAAAGGATAGAACACTTGAGAGTGTGTTTTCACTTCCAAAAGTTTTATTTCAGTTGAATACTTTTCGGCGTAACCATCTGGGGCTATGCATACCTCACTCCAATACGTGCCGCCGGGAAATGGCGAGGAAATATTGTACTTCCGCGATGCACAGTATCCCGGAGCTCTGGGGCCGTATGCTCGTCTACCCCGAGTCTCCCCCAATGGGGGATTGGGGCGTGTTATGATATGCTGATATTGATTGATTTTCCCCCAACGGGGGAACACGAGCATACGGCCCCTGGTGGGAAATTGTGGCCCCGCTAGGAGGTAGGGGGAATTCGAATTGGAGCAGGGAGTTTGCTGGTTAGACCAGACATGTTGATGTTCAAACGGAGTTTTCGGCATATATCTCCACATAAGCGGAGTTTATTCAGCGGAAGAAGAGTAAGAGAACGTCGTCATTGGTTTTTTGAGTATAGGGCAGGTTCATTGGCGTTATTTTTATCGTGCATTGTAAAAAAAATTGTAAAAAAACTTTGAGAACTTTTCATCCATTTTTGAGTGTAGAAGGTGCTTACTGAGGTTATTTCCAAGCACTGTCTATCTAACGACGATTTTTTCGTGTTTTCGCTGGCTTTTGAGCATAAATGAGCTTTACTTGTATCGTATGTTGCGCCTAAACAGATGAAGAGCGAGAAAGTGTGTTTAACGCAGGAAGTGCTAATTAGACAACCTTTGATTAGTAATGCTTTCCCTTACTGAGCATGTCCTTGTAATCATTTCTCGTTTAATGTTATATTAATAATTTTAGGTGGAAGTCCAATGAAGGGGCCTTCCCTCGTTTCCTCTTTAAAGACCAGAAAAGTTGTCGGAAGTTTCTAAAATAGAGAAGCTAAGCACGCAAATATGTATAGAGAACTACAGTAGAACGCTGGCGCCTGTTTTGTCCGGGTAAAACACAAATATGTAAGGGATACGTGGTAGACCCCTCATTAAACTTACACCTAACTTTAAATAATAACTGTTCAATGACATAAGTGGAGTAACGCTTATTGAGACGATAAGCCTAATATTGTAACCATTCTACGAAGAAGAAGAAGTTAGGCTAATATGACCCCCATCAATTAGAAATTATTCAAATACTAATATTATTCTTCTTAATCATCATTGTAAGTGCACATAAACAAATGGTCTTGCAAATATATTATTAAAAAGGCAATTGAATCATAAGTAGAGTTCAATAACAGGACGGAGTAACGTTAGGGGACGTTCAGAGCTCCATCGCAGCGCGATGCGATGTAATGATAACTTCCCATATCGACTGCTCGACGATATGGGAGCTCATCACTAGTCACGTCGCTACGCGAAGGTGCTCTAAACGTCCCCTTATTCGATGCACTGCGTCAAGCCAAAATTCTTTTTTCCGAACATAATAGACCTCCAACCTCTTTCTATGAAACCTCGTCGGCCATTTTTGAATTTGATTGGAAAAAGCTATTTTCCGCAACATGCAACACTGCGTGGTTTCGTACGAAGCTCGTCCTGTTACGGCTAGGAAGTTCCCCGACCGTATTTATTTATTTTATTTATTTATTCACAGCATGGTGGTAGCCACGCATATAATAAAGAAACAAAAAAGCAACACAAACATTAATAACTCAAACTTGAGGACTAAGTAGGCACCAATAAATGAGAACGGAAACAGTTATAAAAATGAACGCTGGACAACAATCAAGAGAGCGAATGCTCAGATAATCCTAAGAGATTCTCGTTTTGGGCTAGTAATAAGTTGAACTCCCGCAAGCTTCTATAGGTCAAGAATGTTGATCTGACTGTGGTCCTCGCTACCGGCACATATAGCTGAAGCTGACCTCTCCTTGTTCTAGACAGATGGCCTCGGAAAAATATGCACGGGTTTATGTGCACCTTTTGGGTGAGAATCTTTAAAAGCAGCGTATACTTCCTAAAGTGCATCGTGTGTTGGGCCACCCATTCCTGCCGGTAACTTCTGCTAGGGAAGAGCGCGGAAGCGGCGCCCTACCAGGGCAAGACAATGTTCAGCGGGTTCCTTTCCATCTCTACCATAGCAGCACATCTTCAGATGTCGAAGATGAAGTTAGGGCGATCACGCCAGGGTGCCTGTTTAATGTTGCTCACACTGCGATGCTGACGGAGCCGTCCAAACTTAATGCTATTGGCCGTGCGATGTTCACTCCTCATACAGCAGCTGCGACAGTTTGGACGTCATTCAGCAACATCAAATGACGCGCCAACCACGAATTGCATCATCTGAGCTAAAATGCTTTCTGTGTTCGGGCTAGTGTCTCCAGAGCGGAACCACTGCGACTACAAAGTAACGCTGCACATGGTAGCGGCGCCTTCTTCCCTCGCCTATTGACGCCCCGACGGCAGTAGGGTATTGCAGCTCGAAGTGATGGGCTGCCATTTTCGCCGCTGTCCCAGTTTTTTGAATCAACCTTTATAACTTCCATTTTGTTTGTCAATGTTATAGGCCCGTATGTGTTGAACGCTCTAGCAATGCTACTTTCAGGGCAAAGAGCCCGCAAAGTCGACGGAAGATGATTGCATCACCCTGGAATAAGAGACTCGCGTCGAAATCGCGCTGGTTCGCAATCTACCTTCCTGGATTCGTTTCGATCCGGTAATTTGTGTTCTCCTATACGGCCATTCACAGACCCGAATGCACCACGTAAGTTCACCTGCTGCTGACGCCGACTGGGTGCCTAATAATTCCTTGTAGCGTTCGTTTGTCGGTACTTTGATTCTACATACGAGGTGGTTGTGTGAGAGTTTCATGCTTCTCAAGGGCTTTTTGTCGAACTGCAATCGAACAAATTAAGCGGTGATACGGTGTCGTACATAGTATAATTGTTTGTAATTCTGATCGTTCTTGTTTCTCTTTCGCCGTGCATATGTAATGGTTAATCTACTGTGTGAGATATGAAACTGAGCTGAGAATATCCCTACTTCGTATCGGTCTGAGTGATTTTATCTGCTGCCGACCTTCTGAATCGGTCGCAGTGTTTCTGTAGGTCATCGTTTTCGTTATATTTTCATCTGTTGCTGCGTTCCGTTTGTGGACGTGTCTGATGTTTTTATTAATTAAGGAGACCATATAGATAATAATTCGTGTCCAGAACCATGTGGTCAAGTTTGTTCCTACGACGATTGCTCGAATCGTGTGGTCATTTGCTGTACAATTATTTATTCACAAGTAAATCGTGATGTTTACGCGCCGCTGTTCCAGTAGGGAATTGATAGTGTCGAGTGGCGCTTCGGAAAACGTTCTCGCACATAGTATTGTAACCTTGTTGTCAGCTCATAGTTACAAGTCTGCCTGGCATTGACAGTGAACGTGGAAATGAACTTATGGTTAGTTGCTTCGAGGTCAGCTTCGCTTAGCAAGTGTGTTGATCCTGTGCATTGACCTGTCCATTGACCCGTAAACGTTTCTGAAATAATGACCCAGAGGGACAACCTTAGAATTGGGTTGGCAGGAAAATCGTAAGATCAGTGTAGACATAGCGATGGATTGTTGTTATGGGCGACGAGAAAACAGACGTGTGATGTTCTGTTCAGGGGGAGCTATGCTGTTGGGAAAAATAGTTCCACAAAATGTCATGGAGCGCTCCGGGGTGCGTGCTGCTACCAGTTTATTCCTTCAGGTCCTACAGGTTGGAGCCGAGTTGCCGACGATGAGGAACAACAACCTCGGCGTTTATCTTACCTCGTCGCGGGGATCCGCATCTTTGGTGTCTTGATGCCACCTTTCTCGTTCATGCGCTTGATCAGGTTGGACTTCAGCTACTTTCATGTCCATGTGTAACGTGACAGACCAGTGCTGCTTCGGGCGTCCTCCAGGTTGCTTTCCAGGCACTTCGAACTTGAGCCCTGTCCTGCGGAGAAGTTTCATTGTTTTGCTGTCTTTTTCTCACAAAGAGCGTGCTCGTACCTCGTAAGCAAGCTTCAGACATCTTGCCAGCTATCGGCGCGATGCAGAACTTCTGCCGAATGGCATCGTTTGAGATGCAGTTTCGGGCGCGTGACTCCTGCCGTCCAGCGCAGCGTCTTGTTTCCATGACACAGAGAATTTGTTTAGTTGCAGGCGAGCAATCAGGTTCGTTCACTGCTACTGGCCGGAGACGGCTCTGTAGGTTTTCGTCTTTAAGCGATTTGGTGTTTTCCTATCGCAGAGCACGTCAGTCAGGGAGCGCCATTTGGACCAAGCTGCACTCGTGCGTGGGTTCCCTTTAATCACCAGACTGCCGTCGGACGCTATTGCTGTTCCCAAGTGCTTGAAAATCGAAGTGCGTGCAAGCTCAGTGCGTTAATCTTAACGGATTCGGACTCACTTACGCAGTAGTTGGGTAGTCGTCCTTCCTGACATTCAGTTTGAGTCCGAACTTCACCAGACAGTCGCACTAAGCTTGTACCCTACGCTCGAGATCTCCTTCGTCTTCGCAGGCGAGCAACACGTGTCCTGCATCGCTGGTATCATTCGTCGACCAGGGGCCGGATTCATCAACGACGTACAGCAACTTAACAGAGAAAATACAACCGAGATCTCTGATAGCGCGCCGAAGTGTTTCATCATTTCGCTTGATAAGGCGCGCTATCAGGGATTTCGGTTGTATTTTCTCTGTTAAGTTGCTGTACGTCGTTGATGAATGCTGCTCCAGTTGATCATAGAACTGATCGAGCAGGCCCCAGCAACGTCTCCATTAGTCAATGTCGCGTTCAATAGAACCTTCTCATTTGAGGGCTACTAGGAGCTTCATCGTTCAGGAATTTCACGAAGAAGTCTGATCAATGCGTTGGTAGGTGTCCTGTGGCCGAATTCATCAACGTCTTACTGAGATTTGACAGAGAGGTTGCAGCGGAAAATCCTGATAACGCCAACTTTTCACCATATTGCCTGTTGATAAGTCGCGTTAATTCGCGTTTTTTCAAGAGTTTCCGCTGTAATTTCTCTGTAAAATCTCTGTAAGTCGTGGATGAATCCGGCCCTACCCGCGCTGCGCGACGCTCATCGCATATTCGTTCTTCTTTTATATGGCCCAGGTTTCTGAGGTGTTCATTAGCGCAGGAAGAAGTATGAAGTCGAATAGGTGGGCCGGTCATTTTTCGCCTTTTTCACGACAACTTCGACGCTGTTGACAGCTCTTTAATCCGCTCGTTTCCTCCTGCCCGGTTCCGGCACTAGATCGGTGGCCATGTTGACTTCGCGACTCAGATACACGGAGCTGGAGCATTCAAAGATGTTCGTTCCGTTGAGCGAGAATGGTGCATCAGAAACTCGTTTGTGCCATTTCTGATGGAAGTCGTCTTCGTAAGATTCAGCTGCAGTCCAACGTTCCCACCTACAAGATCGGAGACGACCTGCATTCCTGGTGGATGCTCGGTGTTATGAGCACGATGTCGTCAGCGAAGCGAAGATGGTACAGTTGCCGGCCGTCGACCTTCACTCCATTTCTTCTATTCTAGATTGCTCATGACGTTTTCAAGGGTGGCGCTGACGAGCTTTGGGCATATTGTATCCCATTCAGAACTCCTCTCTTCAGAATCCTCTGTACAGCTCTCCAAGGACTCTGATGTACTTGATAGGGAAGGGTTTCGACCTCCCATGGAACTTCAAGTTGGGACCAGGATCATTAGAAAGAGCCTGGAATGCTGATTACGAATATGGGTGTCAAAATTGCAAAATGAAACTCCTGAGCGAGTTATGGCCTGCCGAAGTCGGGGGCCTCACCACAGGTTGGCTGTGCGACGCACAAGGCGCGAGAGTGGTGAGTCATCGGGGCTCGTAAGAAGTGTCCAACAGCTGCGGCGGTGGCGCAGGGGTAGTGCAGATGCTCGTCGGGTGCGACATCGTTGGCTCGGTTCCCGTTGCTGCCTGTTCCTTTGCAAATCATAATTTATCTTCGAAATGACCTTTTGACCTTCTGAATTATATCACGTGTCTGATTAAATATCCGGGAAAACTACCACACACGTTTGTAAACATGTTTGAAAGCAAAAAATTGTCATGGCGACATTTTTATTCACTATTTTGCACAAATAGAGTCCAAATCATATATTGAATAACTAGAGGTGTTTCTAACAACCTTGGCATTCATGGAACAAAGCAAAAAAATGTATGAAGCAAAAAGGTAAGTAGAATGTATGATGAGGAAGAACAAAATGCCGTTGACCTACTGCTTTTTCTTCACTCACTATGTCCTTTTCACCAACAAAGGTGGTGTCCATTCTTCTCGCTGAATTTGGGGTGCCAGAGTAGATAAAAATGTCACCATAGCAGTTTTTTGCCTTCAAGCATTTTTACAAACGTGCATGGTAGTTATCCCGGCTATTTAATCAGACACATGTCATAATTCAGAACAAAAGTCATTTCGAAGTTAAATTATGCTTTCCAAAAAAGGCTGCAGTAAAGGGAACCGAACCAACGACGTCGCACCCGACGAGCATCAGCACTACCCCTGCGCCACCGCCACATCTGGTGGACCTTTCTTACGGAGCCCTGATGACTCACCACTCTCGCGCCCGGTGCGTCGTACAGCCAGCCTGTGGTTATTTCGGCAGGCCGTAACTCGCGTAGGAGTTTCATTTTGCAGTTTAGACACCTATATTCGTAATCAGCATTCCGAGCTCTTTCTAACGGTCCTGGTCTCAACTTGAAGTTCCATGGGAAGTCGGAACTCTTCCCTAGTTAGTAGGAACGCCCTGAGTGAATAGGGCTTTGACGACCGCGTCAGTTTCGACGGAGTCGAATGCCTTCTTCAGGTCGATGATCGTAGGGCACAGCAGCAGCTTGTACTCTCACGACACTTCGATGAGCTTCGTAATAGTGTGTATGTGGTCGATCGTGCTGAACCCTCCCTGAAATCCTGCTTGTTCGCATGGCTGTCCTTCGTCCAGCGTTCCGCTGATCCTATTCAGGATGACTTAAGTGAACAGCTTGTGGACTATGGGCAGCAGGCAGATCAGGCGATAGTTGCCAATATCGTGGACGTCTCCCTTCTTGTACAGCAAGACGGTCTTGTTGGTCTTCCACTGAGAACCTTGCACTCCGACAGGTTGCGTGTGAAGAGCCGCACCAGAGCGTTGGTGAGCGCTGGCGGGAGGTTCTTCAGGTGTTCAGGTGCTGTGCGTTTCTTCATCGACGAAATGGCGTGTCGGATCTCGGAAGAGAGAACAGAGTGAACGACGTATCCATCCTGCGGAAAATGGCTTGGAGGCAGGCGGACGTGGCTACCGAAGTTATCGGAGTGGAAGTCGTGGATGACCTTCTCCACTGCCCTTCGGAAGAGGTGACGGTTCCGTCAGGACATCGAAGAGTGGTCATCTTGGTCTTGAAGTTGGCGATGTTCCGGCGGTCATTGCAGATGCCCAACCCTGCGGCTTCAGCCAATACTTCCGCCCGTCTCTCCTTAAGATCTTCCTTTATCGCCACTCTGCATAGCTTTGCAAGCCCGGACGTCAGTTGGTAGTTGCCTGACGCTCGTACTGCTCCACGCTGGCGTATCAGCTCGAGAGTTTCCGGAGACAGACGTCTCTTGGTGGTCTTCAAGCTCTCGGCTCCCTTAGCACTATCGTGGAGATGGTGCACGAAGCGATCGTATTCCTCGTCGACGTTGTCCATGACGGCATCTTCCCAAAGGCCGACAAGAGAGGTGTAGAGATCCCAAATGATGATCGTTCTGGGACTCCTCTTCTTGAACTTTGCGACCTTCTCTCCTTGACGCGGAAAGGAGAACCTCGCGCGAAGGAGGCGGTGGTGCGATTCCCTGTAGAACTTGGGGACAACAGAGATGTCGGTCAGGCAATGCTTGCGGTTGAAGTTGGTGTGGTCGATCTCGTTGTGAAACTGGCCACCGGGGATTCCCAGGTCCATCGTAGCGCGGGAGGCATCTGGAAGTTCTAGATTCCATGAATGGTCTTGGTCGACATGATGAGCTCAGACAGCTTTTCACTTTGCTTGCTCCATTCCAAACCTTAAGTTTCTGATGTATCAGGCGCGGCCCGATCTTGGCATTGAGGTCGCCTACGATCACCTTGTAGAAGGTGTCATCTTTGCTTATAGAATTCCAGCTCCACATGGAACGCTTCGTGTCGTAGTCGAAGTTGGGGGACGCGACGAACGCAGTCAAAGCTAGTACGGAGCTATATCGCTCCAGCCGCAAACGTCCGATTTTTTTTTGCCTCCGGCATTCTACGGCGAAAACTAGTAATCGAGGTCGCTGAACACGAAGCTGAAGCTCGTTTTTGAAGTATCGATCGCCATCAATCCATATTGGTCAAATTATCGATTTTGTGGTGTCATTCAAGCGGTCCGAAACTTTAGCCCTGGGGTGATCGAGGTCCCTGAAGGGTAGTCGATCAATGTTTTGTTTTTGAACTTTTAAAGAAATGATCCCAAGGCAAAAAGTGGCTAAAGACCCTTTTTTAAAAAAGTGGACTCAGTGAGCAAACAACTTTATTAAAGTCAACACAACAGACACAGCACGGAAATGTAATATGACGATATGGAAGAGGAAAATGATAACGACGCAGATTTCGCACGGGCAAAGGTACAGGTGCTCCCGCTCTGTAGTAGACCAGTGTACGACACGGTGATCACGAGTGTCGAACGAAGGGACAGCTTGACGCGGATCGACGCAACCGCAGACGTGAGTGGGCGACCGCGACTGAGTAGGTGATAGCGAGGTTTGATGCGAATGTCCCAGTGGGAAGTTGACGACGGAGCACTACTGACCCGAGATGCGAAGCGCGAGCAGCGACCAAAACCTAAATAAAAAATACCGCAGCTACTTTTCAATAGCCTATCAGCGCTAATATGGATGAGTGCGGCTTCGTTCTCATACCGATGAGGACAGAGAACCAACGGACGCGTCTCTAACAGCACGCGCAACTTACCAATAGGCCTGCATGCGGAGGGTGGGGTCCAGACGTGGAGAACGACGGCCCAGAATGCAATACGCACAAACGACTCAGCACAGGAGATGCGAGGAATCAGGAGAAGACGGATGGCGGCTTCCGGCTTCCTTCTTCTCCTGATCTTCTTCACGGCTTCCCAGACGAAGCATGCGCACCCACAAGTCGAAAAATAGAGAACTGCCAGGATCCCTTCCAGATCCTTCGCGAGCGGCGCGCTGCGGTCCGCGATTGGAGACCACGCGCCACGATCTGACGCGTTGACTCTGCCAACACACGGCGACTCTTTTCCCAACTCTACAAGCATTTTAGTTGTGGCGAATCCAATGCGCGGTGGCTAAACAAGAGCCCACCGGTGTGAGGATTAAGCCTGTATTAATGGCTCATCTGAACTCCCTAGGCTAAACAAAAGCTGAAATTCTAAAGTAACCACGTACCTCCCTACCTCTTTTGCCTAGGAGGCTGTGTAACGTTAAAGCCTGGTAGCAGCAAAGGTGCCCCTACAACTTGAGAAAGGTGACACGGGAAGTCATTGTGGGACTTCTTCTAGAAACATGAGGAACTTGCCTTCCTCAGGCCCTATGGAGTGCTGGTTCAGGCTTCTTTGGTATGCCTTGACAATAACTGAACTCCCCCGGCTGCTCAGATAGCGACGTCTTCACCTAATTTGAGGCAAATTACAGACATTGGAAATGGAGATGTGTCAATAACGATCTATGGCATCTAGACACGGAAGCAGGTATAGAACCTTTAGTTCTTAACGTGGGCGGGTGGGTGGGTTGTCACGAGGACAAGAAAAAGCCGGAATGGGTGTCCTGGGCACCGCCCTCTCAGGTCAGCTCTGCCAGCCAGCGCTGAGTTCGGGTCCGACATCCTGTGACCGATTCCTGCCGTGTCGCATCGCGACGGCTCGACTATCGCAATAGTCATAGAAATTCAAAACAGCACCTTGTTAGAGACTCGCGCGAATCGAGGATCATGGCCAAGTGCGTGCACGAGAACACCAGCGCCGCCTACTCCCTGCTGCCGCATGTTCCGAGGAACAGATGTTCATTGGAGTCGTAGGCGGCGCGCAAGGGTGAACCTTCTTGTCTCCTTCAGTCCGATGACGCCTCCCTTATCTTCTTGGCTAGGATCACTAGATGTTTCCGAAGCGAGCATGCGGGCGTTGTAAATAAAGATTGTCATTCCAGCCCTTCTCTGTTTGCGCAGCCTAATTCGCCCTAAGATTTTAGCAGCCTTTCCGTACTCGTACTTCCTCTCGTGCAGAAATGGGGGCTCCTTCGGGGTCAAGGGAATGAGATCCTCCGGATGTTGCTTTGGCGAATAAACGTAACTGCCAGACCCTGTCTTAGGAAACAGGAAACTGCGGGCAGCTGGAAGGGGCAGGGCGTGTTTTCAAGGGCGGCCTGAATTCGACCTTCCAGTCTTCGGAGAGCAGCATTTTGGCGAAAAGCCTGGATGGTAGAAGGGCTACACCCACCCGCTCTGCGCACGAACATATCATGACACCTCCTGGAAATCTGATTGACCATAAAGCGGAGGCAAGATGCCCATCCTTCTTTCCTCCAACGTGTCAGAGCAGTACACGATACAATTATTTCCCTTTACTGCGCTGACTGACGGCTACGTAATAGCGATTGTGGCGTTCAGGAAACAAATGCTATCCATGGCAAACGAACCAATCCAATTAACATAAGTTATATGCTACATTATGTAGTACAATCTACCTTTAAAAGGGACGAAACCTGGCGAATGGAGGAACCCGAAGAGACTCCATTACAAGAAGGCGGGTGAGTGCTGATAAGCTTCGAGGATGTCATGAATGTTACGTGCGGTCAGGACAATAAAGACTGAGATCACGGGAATTAACAAAATCAAGGAGGACACATTCAACATCGGTTCAAATTAGTGCGTAGTTTCTGACGAAAATTAGAATCAAAAGCTCGAAAAAACTGATAGTCGGTAGGGGAACGGTCGGGAGAATATGGTGGGTGAAGGAGATCTCCGATAATAAATGGGTTAATTTTCGCCGAGTGACTTGTTAGGTGGATGTGTGGTCTTGCGGCCTCCTGCACACGAGCGGCCCTTGCCTATTCACCACTGCCGGCCGCAATGTTTGCATTTTCTCATACATTTGCTCTAAATCACAGCAGAAGGACTTTGATGTGACTGCCTAACCAGGTAAGAAGCTTGAATGGATTACACCTTTACAACACCACCACAAAGTAAGCATATCTTTTTAAGGATGAAGGTTGGGTTTAGGAAAGGGTGTTGGAGAGGCACCCTTATCTACCCAGACAAATCCCCGCTTCCTGTTGTCGTCAAGAACCCATTTTTATCTACAGTTATCATACGGCTTACAAAAGCCTCATCTCTAAAGCGAACTAGCACGTTGGAGCAAGTGTCGAAACGTGCCAGACGCTGCTCATCAGTGAGCTCATGAGGCATCCACTTCGACGTCTTCTTCCCCTTGCCGATCCCCGTCAAATGTCTTGCTACTGTACTGTGATATACGCCAAGGTCCTCTGCTAAGTGTATTCGTCTCCGGATTTGTTTCGACGGCTCTTCAAAACGTCGTCGTCAAGCGACGATCTGCGCTCGCGGCCCGGCTCTTCTTCGAGATCAGAGGCGTCAGAAGCGAATTTTTCGAAGCGGAGTCTCACCGTTCGTTCGCTAGGGCAATCCGCCCCAAAGCGCTGGTGAGGATGCATCTGTCGGAGAGTGTCCCAATTTAAATTCGTAAAGCATGATGACTCGATAGTCGCGTCGGTTCATGACTTTGCGGATCCCTTGAAAAGGTCGGCTAGAAAAAATAGAGCGCCATCCACATAGGTTTTCGAAAAGAGCATTAAAAACCTACCGAACGGTATGTGCGGCTTTCCCTGAGACGAAACGATTTAGTGTAAAAAGCTGCTTATATATACATACCACGAAACGGAGCTTAATTTTGCGACAGCCTAATAGTAACACAAAGGTGTTAGAGATCCTTCAAGAGAACATATAATTGGAAAAAGTATGTCTACTACTTTTCAATGAGTACAAAACATTAAGTGGTTGACTAGGGATTGAAATTTAATTCATACGCATTTACATAATGAGCACGCCAACACTGACAGAACTTTCCTTACACCTAATATATATGAAGTAAGCGAACTATAGGACCGGCTGGCACTTTACTCCCCCCAGAGTATTTTTGAGTATTTGTATACTAAATATAAGGTAGCATTCCAACTTACTCATTTTGTACAGTCTTAATCCGAGATTAAGGCTGGGTGTGTTTCTGCATCGAGTTTGATCGTGAAGAAATTCACAGTCTTCATCAGAATTTTAGGAATGAATTTGGTTCATGTGTCAGGCAGTGTAGGCTTCATCTGATGGAGACTATTTTGCTACTGCTAAAAAACTGCGGCTTTATATCCCATATTTGGTTTGCGGTTCCAAAGGATTTCGCCAAACGTCCAAAGGAAGATGAAGATGCATTGAATGCATTAAACATGCCAAGATGACTCGGTATCACTATCTTTGTTTTGGAAGCTCCTCTCTTAAGTTGGTCATCAAAGTTGCAATTATTGCGTTTCTGGCGTTTATTACAGTGTGACTTCCTTCTATAAACTGTTGCATAGTTGCACTTCTAGGCGGTTCACGCGTCAACGGTGACGTCTTTTTTCAGGTAATTCGGAAATATTGATATTGATATTTATTACATGTTACAAGCACATGTGTGAGAATAAGGAGAAAAATTGCGTAACACAGAACCCTGAAGAAAACTGAACAGCAACAGCATCTACTATAGCATTATAATAATTAAAATAAAACAGTGTTAGGATGAAAACAAGAGCTAGATATGCGGAATCTCATGAATAGACGAAATGCGAAAAGAACCCCGCTTGCACAGCTTTTATTATTCTGCTCCCGCCCTGTGAATAAAGAACGCATTTCTCACTGAAGTCTTAGCCACGGGTAGGAAGATCTTTTGAATCTCACCTCTAGTAGAGGAATTACGCATGATGAAGAAGGAGCCTCTGAGACGAATACGACCAGTCACAAATTTTCGTACCATTGCTACATCAAAAATTTTCCTTCTGCATTCCAGAGTTGGTAGTCCTAGGACAACATTACGTTGAGAACCACCGGGTATGCTTCTATAGTCAAAATTGCCGGTTCTTAATAGTGCTTTCCTTGTGAAACTAAATTGTACTCCTTCCAACTGATTAATCAGGCTCTTCTTCTTTGGATTAAATATGGTGGTACCATATTCCAGGATAGGTCTAATATACGTTGTGTACGCCTTGAGTAGGACCTTGGGATTTTTGGTGTATAAGCAGCGAAAGAGCTTGTACAATTGTGCGTAGGCCTTGTTAACAATGTTATTACAGTGGCTATCAAACTCAAGCCTTCTGTTGTATGAGAATCCCAAATCAGTTACCTCAGTAACAACCGATAGTTCATGCCCATCAAGATAGTACGCTGGTCGGTCAGTATAGGGCCCCAGGTGCATTACCTTGGTTTTGGTTTGTGAGATGGGAAGTTCCCAAGTTTTGGACCAAGTTAAGAGGGGATCAAGAGCTTTCTGCATCTGCTCACGAGAAGAGGGTGTTGAGATACTGGTGTAAATCTTTACATCGTCTGCAAACATTTTACACGAGACCCCAAAAGGTTTGATCACGTCCGGGATATCACAGGTGTAGATGCTGAAAAGAATGGGTGCCAGTACACTGCCTTGAGGTACTCCACTGGGGGCAGGATTCGCTTTGGAATAAACCCCGTTAACAACTACTTGAAAGGACCTATCCTTAAGATACGCTTGAATCCAGCTAATAATTCTAGGGTGTATATGCGATTTGGAGTTTGAGGAGTAACTTGCTGTGGGACACCCTGTCAAACGCTTTTGCATAGTCTAGGTATATGATATCTACCCCCTCCTTCCTTTCAAGGGACGCGGTCCATTCATTTAAGCATTCCAACATTTGAGTTTCCGTGGACTTACCCCTGGTGAACCCGTGTTGTTCCCCCGGAATGATTGAATGAAGAGTTAGATGAGAAATAATTCTTTCCTTAAAATTTTTTTCAAATACCCGAGCAAACAGAGATGTCAAACTTATTGGCCTAAAGTTAGAGGGAAGATGCGAAGCTGGGGATTTGGGAATAGGAATGATGTAAGCATGCCTCCACCTAGCCGGGACATCAGCATGCATGAAACTGTATTTGTAAATCAGCTCTAAAGGAAAAGCAATATACGGGGCCACTTTCTTGATAAAAGCAAAACTTAAGTGATCCAGGTTGGTGCTGGAGGTTGTTGTATAATAGAATTAGACAAAATCTTAAGTATTTGGGAACTGGTAAACCAAGCAGAATCATGCATAACCGGAAAACCAGGAGAATTTGCAAACGTGCCGTCTGGAATGGGTTCATCTGTGCAAGAATAGACTTTATAGAAGTTGTCTGCGAGGAGGTCAGCCATGTCTTGTTTATTTAGTACTCTATCACCGTTATCGGAGACCAGGGAAGTGGTCCTACTGTTTCTTTTCAACCTTCTGCTCAACAAGTCGTAGAATTTAGCTTGGTTTCCGGAATCAATAACCTTCTTTTCCACTGATACATAGTACTTCACAAGTTTCTTAGAGAATTTGTCGTTGAGCCTGTTATAGATAGCGATATTATCAGTACTGGGGTCTCTATTCACCTCTAGCCAGGCATACTCTTTCATCTTAGCAAGGGAGGACAAGTAGCGAGGCAGGTAAGACCTATTGACCGCATTACCCGGTCTAGTTGATAGAGGTACATAAAAGAAGATAGCCTGGTTCAGAACATAGAGAAATAGTTCATACATCTCATCAGCACTAGATAGCTGTCCCAGGGATCCGATCCAGTCTACATCCATAAGGAATTTTGCTTTTGCATCATAATTTCCTCTAGCAAAGTCATAAGATTTACCTACTTGCATTTTATCCCTATAAGTACTAATATCGAAAGAAATCGCATTGTGATCACTGGTTCCTAGTGGAGGACCTACAGTGGGACTGTTGATCAGGAACGGATCATTAATTAGCACAAGGTCAAGAATCCTGCTTCCTCTTGTACTCTGGCGCACTACTTGAGTTAGTTTATGGGAGCTAACAAAATTTAGGAAAGCACTGCTAGATGAGGACTTTCCGTGAGGGGTAGCAGACCAGGTAATATCCGGGTAATTAAAATCCCCAACAAGAAGGCAAGAATACGAACAGGTCACAAGGTCGCTAACTAGTCTGAGAAGCTGTTCATTCGCAGAGCAATTAGGAGCGCGATATACACCTATGACCCTGACGACCTGTCCACTGAAAGAGATATCGCAACAAAGTAACTCATAGCCTTTACTTACCGAATCTTTAAATACCAGATGATGTGGGATGGTATTTCTACAGAGGAGTAGTACTCCTCCTCCGTCTTTCCGTAACCTGTCACATCTCAATTCCATAAAGCTGTCTGCAATAGGATGGAGAAGTGAATGCACATCCATTTTAGATTTTAGCCTGGACTCAGTGAGAACGACAAGGTCGTAGCCGTTTTTAATTATGGAGAAGACCAAATGCCGCGCATTTTTTGCTAAGGACCTTATATTCATGAAGAGGCATTTTACCTTATGAGAATTCCGCTCATCCAAGCTCAGTTTAAATCCGATACAGACATGTTTGGCGAGTGATCTTGCACAGAACCAGCATTAGCATAAGATTGGGAACCTGTAGACTGCAAAGTACGATGATTATTGCGAGGCTTAACAACACGACCTCTCTGCTCAGGAGGGAGTGAAGGACGAATGAACGTCCCCCTGAACGGGGAACGCTTGATGCGAGTCGCATTGACCAATGCTAAGTCCCTAAATTTAGAGGATGGAAGTACAACTTTCAAAATTCTTGGCTTATCGCCTCGAGCACGTCCCATACGATAAACACTAATAGGAATACATTCAACGTTAAGAAAATCCAAAAGCCTACGAATACAATCAAAGTCACGACACAATCTAGCAGAAGGAAAGCTATTCTTAAGTTCTGGAACTCCACTAACGATCAGCGATCTAGACATTTCTTTCGCTTCATAGTCACCAATAGAAAGCTCAACCTGAGTTTGGAAATCCGATCTGGGAGGAGGACAAGGAGAGACGTCATGAGACGAGTTATGAGTCTCCTCTTTAGAGGCTAACTTATGCTTTAAACCTGTGTTTTCCTCACGCAGACGTCGTATTTCATCATACAGTCGTTCGTTCTCTGCCATAAGCGCATCGATCTTTTCCTTCGACTCCAGGAGGTAGGCCAAGATCACCTTGATGTGCTGTGGAGTCCCATCGTCCTCCGCCATTTGTGCAACAGCCGTCGCCATGGAATTGTCACCATCATAGGATGTTGGCGACGACGACAGGTCAATGAGACCCCTCTTCCGACCCTTAAATTTTGACACAGCCGAGAGGAGCGAAGCCATTGAATACGTAGACCAAGGTGAAGCAGGTCAAAATCGATATCCAATATTGGGCTGGGATTGAGGTCCACGAGCCCAAGTTAAGTCAAATGCACCTGTTAAAGTGGCAATTCGAACACGTACGGCTCCCCTGCCAGTAGGGATTTCGCTTGAGCTGGTCCTTCCTTCTGAGCGGGGATGTTGAGTAACGCGAGGCTCGAGTTGATCTGCCGGATGATTAATTGAGCACGACGGAGCAATTAGAATGCCGCCGCGCACCGTCAGCGCAGGGTGCGGAATCAAAAAAAAAATAAATAAAAGAAAGAAATATTACGGTAGTCGTTCCACTGCTCCACCGACCTTTCTGCTATCCATTTTGTTCGGTCTTTCATAGGTCACCTTAAACGCTGTATCAAACATTCATAGCTACGCAGGCGTTGATCGAATGGTGCAAAACTTCATTTGGAGCGAATATACTTCAGATGGTCGAGCTTTACGGCAGCGTAATTACTGGATTCGAGGATGTTGCTGTGGAAGAAGTATCGATGAAGTTGTTTTCCAATGCTCGCAGGGGTAGAGGATTTGTGCGATTCGAAGTCGACCTAGCAAAAATCCCAGAGGTACTAATTTGAGGTGTCTCAAAGCAGAAATGGAAACACTGATTAGCGTATTTTAGGCTCTGCAACTTCGTTCCGTGGATAACTTCTATGTGATAGTATATGACTATGATCTGGAAGGGTTGCGCTGCGCTTCGCAAGATGTGCGTAACCCTTACAATGAGGCCAAGCCTTCGATATTTACCTATTCCACGCTCGAAGTCATCGAGAGTCAGTTATGAAATTGCGATCCCCTTTGTGATCGCCCTAGTTTACTAAGAACTGCATTTAAGAGGGTCCAGTAATACGAGAATGAGAGCGAGATAGCGAAGCAGGTGGCTGAGTAAGGGTTAGGTGAGGTGATTGAGTTAGGAGTTTTGAGAACCGAAAGTAAGGAATTTAGTTAAGAGTGCCTGCTGAACATTGAATAACCCAGCGTTCCTCAATGCTTTCAACGCGTGCACTCATCGGCCACAGAGCTTTGTTGAATTGTTTTTCAGGAGAGTTTTTTTAATGGAGACGCTGGTGAGGTAATCGATAAGTTGCATTTGATCTCCAGCTTTTAGCACAGCGTTCGCTAATTTAAAAAGATCACCCCACTCCATATCTAGGCATTTTTTGACAGTGAACAAGGTTCGCATCCACGTCAAAGTGGAGCAGCTCGTTTATTTGAGCCTCAGGTGGCTGCTATAGTAGTTGTAAACTGCTGCGAGGTTTGGATGTGATGGGAAGTCATTGAAGCAGTATCTTGCTGTGCATCTTGAATTGTAACAATTCGAAATGTACCCGCATTTTTCGAAGTACTTCGTCGTTTGAGGTGGAGGATGGTGTCATTAAACTGCATTCCATATAGCTATAGCATCTCGATAGATTTTATTGAGCCAGGATTCTATCGAAACAATCGTGACAGAACCATTGTGACAGGTACTGTATGATAGACCTAAGCTTGCATTCGTCGTGGTTCACACCCAGTGAACGCAATTTGTTCTATTCAAGTGCGGATGCAATAAAAGTGTAACAAATTATGCAGTAGCTAAGGGCAAGTTCGAGGGTGCTTGTTTATTTATTTATTTATTATGCAGAAACTGCGCCATAAACAAACAAACAAACAGTTCAAAAATTCACACTGGTGAGCCGAGGTAAAGCACGATATCAGAGAAGAGCTAAGCATTATATACCATTTTCAGGTCGAATTGGACACTTTTCACGTCAAATTGGACATTCTTCTAAGCTCGCCGAAGACTTTTGAAATCAAACAGTTTTCTTCCAAATTAAAACAACCTTCATACATGTTGAACTAAAGACTCATGAGACGATTAGAAGAAATTTTTATTCCAGGAAAATTTAGAGTAACTTTTTTGATTTTTTTAAACTTTAGCTGCCCGAATGAGTGTAATAATTTTATAGAATTTTTACTTTTGGAGAAAAAATAACACATTAAATTTTCTTTCAAAGCGCAGCAAAGCAGCAACGATATAGAGCATTAAAAGACCAGATTGCGCTATGCGCTCGAAAAGCTCGTCTCGATTTTTATTTGATTGATAGTGTAAACGCTGTTTAGATGGAACAACGAGGTATGTGTGTTCTTAACAATTGACTTGTTGCACAATCTACAGTTTTTTGTTCGAGGAAAATTTCAGTACGGTTCCTTTAAACCTTTAATTCACTTACCCAGTAAGTGAACACTTTGTTTGAAATTTTATAAAATTCTAATTTTTTTGTGGAAAAATAATGCTTTACAGGGTGCGCATTAATTATGGGCCTCAAATAACCGAGGTGTCATAGTAACGCAAACTATTTAAAAGGGAGAAAAACACTTCGTAATTATTACTAAGGTCCTTGACAATCAAAAGTTATACCCTTCATTCGAAGTGCCCTCTTCTTGCGCGTATGCAGCTTCTCAGACGAGTTACGAAGGCGTCGCAGGTGGCACGCGACGAGTCTTTATCGAGATCATTCCAAACTTTCCTAAGTGCAATTTTGAGCGAACCCAATTTGCTGCATCTTGTAGCTGAGATCTTGTGCCCTGACAAGACCGAAAAGTCAAGTGGGTTCAGATCTGGTGAATTTGCTGGACATTCTTCATGGGGGATGAAATCTGCAAACACCACTGTTGGACGACACTCGACTTGTCTGCAGGAGCCGAGTCTTTCTGAAAGCACCATGGCTTGTCTCCAAAGTAAGAAATGAACCTTGGCTTTAAAACTTTCTCCAGAAGAGATTTCAGGTGTATTTACTTATTGATCTTCATTCCAGCATGACGAGCACCAGTGGCATCTTCCCATCTGAGGTTATCTCACCCCAATCCATAATAGAGCTTGGATGTGTAGTCTTTCCGATGACCTTTCCTCTAGAAATGATCTGCGTCTTATCTGCTGCGAAGACCCAATTGTTTTGTGAACTCATAATAGGTTCTACTGTAAAAATTGTTCGTTACTGAAAGCGATGCTCCGGCGCTCCATCAGCGAAGCGCTACAGAAGTCTCCTGCATCTTTTCAGCCGGACGTTCTTTATTTGGGCCGCGATGAAGTGTGCCACTTGCTGCTGGTATGGGCGAAGATCTAGCCTCCTTCTGACAGTGTTTCTGACGGAGGTAGCGCTGATGCCTACCTCTTTCGTCACATTCCTCATTGAGCGGCGAGGACTTTTTCTTACGAACCTTTCGTGGTGTAAGATGTTGCAACAGAAACCTTTCCACCCGTCCTTTTTCCGTCTGATGTACTTTTGAGCTCCTCGAACCGTTCAATCGTGTTTCGAACCAATCGCTGGAAAACAGATAGAAGATGAGCCGAACCAATCGCTGGAAAACAGATAGAAGATGAGCAATTTTCTTCGACTCATGACCTTCCTGGTGCAGACCGATGATGGCGGCACGCTTCGGATGAGCTTTAACCACAGTTTAGAATGCAAAGAACGTGCACAAACTTTTCGTGTAGCATAGTATAACCAAATCACAAATAAGTGCACTCAAATTTTCAGAAAAAATGTAGCTCGCGGTTCAAATCCGCATATTTTCGCCGAGACCCATAATTAATGCGCACACTGTATAGCTATAGCCAATAGCATTTTCACTATCAATCAAATAAGAATCGCGACGAGCTTTTCGACTGCATGGTACAATCTGGTCTTTTAATGCACTATATCGTTGCTGCTTTGCTGCGCGTTAAAATTTTTTCTCCAAAAGTAAAAATTTTATGAAATTATTACACTCCTTCTGGCAGCTAAAGTAAAAAAAATCAAAAGAAGTTATTCTAAATTTTCCTGAAACGCAATTTTTTCTAACCATCTTATTGAGTCTGTAGTTCAACCTTTATGAAGATTGCTTTAATTCGGAAGAGTTCTCTTTGGGTTCATAAGTTTTATGCAAGCTTAAAAGTGTGTCCAATTTGACGTGAAAAGTGTCCAATTTGGTTTGAAAAGTGTCAAATTTGATTTGAAAAGTGTCCAATTTGGTTTGAAAAATGTCCAATTGATTTGAAAAGTGTCCAATTCGACCTGAAAATGGTATATATAAAGCAAATATAATATGAAAGTAGAAAAAAAAATCCATGGTGGGTTGCAAAGGCTCCACTGCACCTATGTTCTGGATAACCGCTTAAGTCGGGCAAAAAAGCAGGCATAATTACCGTGAAAAAACAATGCAAAAACGGTAACAAATATTAGTATCACAGCGCCACATCTCAGGAACTCGCGACTCACAGAACATGTGCTAACAGAGGCATAGATCTGTGGTAAACTGACAGTAAGGAAACGCGAATGACGATAGCATAGAATAATTCAGGATTAGAAAAAATGTTGGCAGTTTAGTAGCTGCGGAAGATCCAACGTCATAAGGCTTCTTTTAAAATTTTCGCCGTGTCTGCCTGAAATAGTTCAACAGGATGAAGACTCATCCATCTAGCACATCGATAGAAAAAAAGAGTGAAAAATAGTTGAGTAATGTTTTCGATTAATCTTCCTGTAGTGGATATTTAGGCTGTTTGTTCTAGGGCTAATAGGTCTCTAGATCCAGTACTTGCTTGAGGGTAGCTTAACCTTTCGCCTTAGAATACGGTAGCAAAATGCCATGTTCTGCACTGTATGCAGGGAAAACATTCTTAATCGATCTTTGTAGCTGGGTAAGGCAGTGTGATCGGGACAGCCACTTGTCTTGTACCATAGGACTCGAGTAAAAACTTGTTGTATTCTTTTGACTTTAGCACATTCTTTTTGAGATAAGGGTTCCAGACTTGCGTGCAGTAGTCAAGATGTGGCAGTACGCACATATTGTAAAGACGTATCAATACTGCCGCATCCGAGCACGTAATATTACGCAAAATCATAAATAGTGCATTATAAGCTTTTTAAGTCGAAAAATCAATATGTTTCGAAAACTGGAGTTCTTGGTCAATAATAATTCCAAGGTCTTTGACAGAAGTGCTATTCGGTAAAGCTACATCATTGGTCGACGGGATCAGAATTGCCTATATGCAGAACAATGCTCTTATCTAATCAGGGAGGTTCACGAAATTCTCCCATAGGTACCCAACATAACGTATATGGTCTTGCAGAGCATCGGACGGGGATCGCAGAAATGTGCTTCGTTTTTGCTACGGACCACTGTGTGGTCGGAAAATGGCAAAAAATGGTGCCGCTTCAAGGTGGGCTGAGAAGGCAAATGTGACACCTGGAATGGCCCTATCGTGCTCTGAACTTAACTTACAAAACGTTTTGAGCTCAAATTAAAGTTTGATTATAGTAATATGACAATTTCCTACGTTTCCTAAATGAAGCTGCAGTATACATCGCAACGGTATCGGAAGTGAAAGGATAGCGAGGCGCACTTAAGGCCGCCACAGACTTCTGCGGCGCCGCCGGTGCCGCCGGCCGGCCAGCGGCGCCGCTGGAGGCGAGCTCTGCGTCTCTGCCCTATGGTTAAGCATAGGGCAGCGGCGCCGCAGAAGTCTGTGGCGGCCTTTAGGGGGGGGGGGGGTGGGGTCGAGGGTTCGATTTCGGGGGTGGGACTTCTGCGTCCCTAGGTGGACTGTCAGCGTTTTTTCAAATGAAAATTACTTTTTGGCTTCCGTGGGGAAGTTTCTTCGCGTCGTGGCTCCGCTTTCAACCTGTTGTCAGATGTAGAAGAAGCCGGTTTTGTTGTGTGGAGCAATATCGCGCGTCCATTAAATGATGCATGTCTCGATGAGGAGGGTCCGTTAGATGCTATCCCCATATGGCCTCTTTGGATGTTCTCAACTACTTTTGGAAGTGTTTCTCACTGTCACCTCATCCATGAACAAGATCGACAAGCACTGATTTGGCCCATCATCAAAAAAAGCTCATTGCCCTTGGGATTTCTTCGCAGACTGCTTTTTATTCTCCTCGCAACTTTCACCATTTCTGCAAACTGTTATCAAGTACGGCATATTTTATCCACCTCATGGTATTTACCTAGCTGTGTATTTTTTCCTGACCATTCTCCTATACACTTACAGGAGACGGGTCGAGGCATTGCAGATAGGAGCACTCCCTCCACTCTGGAGGTTGAAAAAGAGTTTTTGTCCAAAATGCATCTGTAGGGTTACTTAGGATGCAAATCACCAATTTGGCAAACATTTTCGTTGAAACGATGGATGGCAGGAGGTTACGATGGATAAGTTTAACTAAAGGGGTTACGCAAAACAACCGGCACTATAGCCTTTCACGACTCCAGAGGTCGAGGAGCGGATGAGAGAAAAAATTTCGCCTAAACATCTCCAACGGGGGTCATGTGGGGTGCTGATCACGGATATGATACCTGTTTTTAGAATTTCGGTATATTACGACAGGTTACGGTAGATGTGGATGAGTAAAGCTGTCCACGTTAGTGGGCTTCCTTCTCCAATGTGGTCAGACTTATTTTCCAACCTTCGGCTTTAACCTTTGATGGATGGTACTGCAAGGAAAACGATAATTCAGAAAAGAGTGACTGATTCGTGGTCAGCAGCTTAAATAATTCTGGGCGAAATCGGTAGTCATGACTTCGTCACCCTTATTCACCACTACCCAATAATACGATACCCTACCTCAGCCAAAATGTACTCTTCAGTTACAAAAAACGGGAGCAGACCAAAGAGTGAACCCTGTGATCTTCTCCGGGATCGAACCTTAGACCCCCCTCCCGCAAGACCGTATCGCATCCACTCGGCCATCCAGTTGCTACCGCCACCGTTGCAAATAAGTCACTTGAATGTACCTGCAGCTTCGTCCAGGAAACGTCGTAAATTATCATCCTACTATATATAGGCGAGGACGGTCGTTTGTCTGTGGGTGAGTGCGTTTGTTTGTGGGTGTGTTTGTTTGCACAGAAGTGCTGAAGGAGTGTGTTGGGAGGAAGTATAGGGGGGGGGGGAGAGAGAGAAAAAGAGAGAGAGAGAGAGAGAGAGAGAGAGAGAGAGAGAGAGAGAGAAGGGGTTGTAGTTGTCACCAGTTGTCAACTGTTGTAGTTGTCGACAGGCGTTCATGTTCAGATGACATGTCACCAATGTGGCGCAAAGAACGTTAAGGTTGAGAAGAGGTGTCACCGATGTCCCGCAAGGGGTGTTCGGATTCAGACGACGTGTGACTGATGTCGCGCAAAGCAGGCCCGACTTGAGAAGACATGTCACCGACGTCGTTCATCAGGTGCCTGGATTCAGAAGAGGTGTCACCAATGTCGCGAAAGGCCTTCCAGGCTCAGACGACGTGTCACCGATGTCGCGCCAGGGTTCCGAATTCTCACAACGTGTCAACAATGTCACGCAAAGCACGTTCAGGTTGAGAACACATGTCACCGACGTCGTTCATCAGGTGCCTGGATTCAGAAGAGGTGTCACCGATGTCGCGAAAGGCCTTCCAGATTCAGACGACGTGTTACCAGTGAAGGTGGGACCAGTAATGGGGGACCGATGAAGGATGGGGTTCCAGTAAGGTGACCGGTAAATGGCTGACCAATAAAGGAGGGACCAAAGAAGGTAGGACCAGCAATAGGGACCGGTGAGGGGGATCGAGTGAAGGGGGAACCGGTGAAGGAGGGGAGAGGGGTCCAGTGAAGGTGGACCGGTGAATGAGGGGGGAGGGGTCCAGTTAAGATGGGACCGGTGATGAAGGGACCAGTAATGGGACCGGTGAAGGGGGGGGGGGTGGTCCAGTGAAGGGTGGACCGATAGAAGGTTAACCAGGTGAAGGAGACCGGTGAGGAAGGTACCAGTAATGGCGACCGGTGAATGGGGGGGGGGGGAAGAGGTCCAGTGAAGAGGGACCGAAAAGGGTTGATGAATAAAAGGGGGACGACTGAAGGTGGGACCAGTGATGGGAATCGGTGAAGGATAGGATGACCAGCAAAGAGGGGACCAGTAAGGGGAGGTCCAGTGAAGGTGGAAGCAGTAGTAGGGACCGACGAAGGGGGGGGGACCAGTGAAGGGTGAACCGGAAAAGGGCTGACAATAAAGGGGAACAAGTGATAAGGGATCAGTTAAGGGTCGTCCAGTGAAGGTGATGGACCTGTTTTGCCCTATTCCGCTATACCATTCTATATAGCAAAACCAGTTTTTTACTGTAATGAATGAGAGAAGGTTTAAAGAGGAGAAGAAGACGTTCGGAGTGTTCTATTCTCCGGGTTTGGGGCGAAGCCCCACCAGACATTTGGCGGACGGCAGGCCGTGGAACGTCTGGTATTTCTATAATCGAACTTTAATTTGAGCTCCAAACGTTTTGTGGGTCAAGTTCTGAGCACGACAGGGCCACTTCACTTTTGTCTTATCAACCCGCCCTGAATCGGCGCCATTTTTTGCCAATTTCGGACCACCCAGTGGCGCGTAGCAAAAAAAGAAGCACATTTCTGTGATCCCCGTTCGATGCTCTACAAGACCATATACTTTGCGTTGAGAACCTTTGGGAGAATTTCATGGGCTTCCCTTGTAAGTTTAGAGGAATACTCCAGCAAGTAACCCATTGATTCAATTTTTGAGCTGAGGGTAGAAGAGCTGCTTGTACCACTGCCTTATTCGACTCTTCGTATATGCCACACATTTTAGTGTCATCGCGTAAGCCTTAACATGAATTCAGGGATCAATGTTCAGGGTTTCAGGCAGATCGCGTGTATATATCAGAAAGTGAAAAGGTGAAAAGACAGCACCTTGAGGTAACCCACTGGAGCAAATAAAGCTTGCAGAATAAGATTGTCCAACCTTAACGTCATACGCCGATCATCTAGGTAAGACTCAAACCAAACCAAGAGTTTACCACAGATGCCTACAGAGCTAAACTTTTCAATTAGTTTACTATGGAAAACCTTGTCAAAAGTCTTGGAGAGGTCAAAGTATATGGCATCAACTGAATTTCCATTGTTGACTGCTTTAACCCAATCATGAAAGAGTCGAGAATATTTATTGCAGTAGAAGCTCCAGTAGAAAACCGTGCTGTTCGCCGGGAATAATAGAGGCTCTATTGAACCATTCAATCATTTTGTCTCTAATTATTCTCTCCATCACCTTCACTGGAGCGGGTGTAATACTTATTTTGCGAAAATTGCTAGCAACACAGCTCTTTGGAGACTTTGGTATAGATGTAACAAGAGCATCAGAGAAATGGAGAAAATAATTATTTATTGATGGAAAATATTAAATTTCATCTGAAAGCGCAACGAGGCAGCAATCATTTAGTGTATTAAAAGGCCAGATCGCGCCATACGTTTGAAACATTCGTTGCAGTTTTATTTAATTGAAAGTGTGAGTGTTGTTTTCATGAAGCACGAAGGAACATGTGTTTTCCTCACCAATGTTCTTGTTGTATCGTTTACAAGTGCGAAGCTCCGGGCTCAATCGCAAATAAGGACCACGCAAAAACAGCCTTTCTAGAATTTGGTCTCGATTGAATTTGATCTCCATTTCGACCACACAGTTGTTCGCTGATGGAATTAGTCGTGTAGTATCGCGTTGGAAAGGTAGTGGTTCAGAGGGTGCTTATTCTTCGACTAAATCCGGCGAAAATGAAGAAAGTTTATTTCGTATTGAACCTAGTTTTTACGAGTTTATTTGTTTTCTTTAGCGTTCATTTCTCGATGATTCTAATATCTGATGTACTCTTCTAATTCGCTACATTCTGAAGAAATTGTTTGTCTCTAGTACTACTGGTTATCCGTTTTCATCCGAATCGGATATCCGGTATCCGATTTGACAAGTGTGGAACCTCGCCCAACATGAAGGAGAGGTTAAACAAGTGTGCAAGCGTTTGTTTAAGCGACATTCTCTGAATTCCTTTCTTATTGTGCTGTATCAGAGCAATGTGTCATAATGCTGCTAATTTTTATACCATTTTCAGGTCAAGTTGGACGTTTTTCAAATCAGATTGTACACTTTTCAAGCCGAACTGGACATTACTCTAAGCAAGCTTGACGCTTCTGAAATCCAACTAAACATGTTCGAAAGCAAAACGAGCGCCTACAGGATTAAATTAGGGACCTTACAACACGACTAGAATAATTTTTTGTTTAAGGAAAATTCAGTATAACCTTCTTTGAAATTTTTAAATTCACTTGCTTAAATAAGTGGACCTTTCACGTTATCGTTTCTCATTCAGCTTATTTCATTTTTCGTGTTCGTTTTTTCTCTCTAACTTCAAACATCCCTTCTCATGGATTTCATCTACTACGAGTGAGGTTTTCTACTATTTTTGCTGGTGTTCATTTTTTGCTTCATAAAAACGCTTCACTGTGTCACTACAGTTTATCAGTCTTTGATATATAGGGTTAATCTTTGGTTCTTTTTTGCGAAACGTTTTAGCATAGGCACGCTGTTTGAGGGCTCGTTCAATTCATGACTAGGCATCATTCTATGAGATGTCGCGATGTCTTTCACTTTCTTCAATACACTCTTTGCTCCTCCCTTGTTTTCAATCACCTGGGGTACGTATCTCTTTAAAGGGCCTTTGAAAGCAGGTTGCGTTTACCGGTTAACGATTTACGGGTTTAACGGATGTACCGACGGTTTCGCGATAAATTCTTTTAACGAAAATTTCCGGCAAATTCCCAAATTTACTGGAAAATTTGACGACTTTTTTCATGCAAAATGTTCCTATCTATCGAATGGAGAAGGAAACATACTACCGATCTCAGTTTAGAAGTGATTGCATCTATCTTCTCTGATAACTTGCTATTAGCGTTCGGTGGTCCTCAACCTTATTAAAACATCCATGCCCATATCAGGAGGCGGAGATGGTACGTTCCAATGTGAAAGCGTGCTCCACTGGGATAGTACCTCGCGCTGACATTCCCCACACGACATGAGACAATTTGGACTAGAGGTGTTGAAGCTCTCAGAATAGACGATCGCCACAGGAATAAGAAGAAGATACGCTCATGTCCTTTTCCCATAATTTAGTGCATCGGAAACCCGGCGATGAATTTTGCAGAGCGACGCGAAAGAATTTATATCTCTCTGCGCTTGTCGAATCGCCCATCGCTCTGCAAGGAAGCGCGACGGCGATCCGTCCAGGACCAACGCTAAACACCGCGCGCGGCGCGAAAAAGTATGTCATACCCGCGATGGGCGCTGTTGCGGCGGCCGCGGCAAAGTTTCCTTTGGCTATTCAACCGCGTGCGGCGGAATGGCCATGAACTGAGCGACGCGATGGCATCGCGGTGATGGAGGTATGCCCCCGGCCTTGAGCTGTTTTCCCATATAAGAAGAGAAAGAAATTCGCTACCATGTCACATTTCGTTCTTTTTTCTGAAGTGCCTGGCTTGGCTCCAAAATACAGCTTAATAGTACAAAAAAGTGGTAGTAAGGTGTAAATCATTCCTTCATCGAATGAAACGGTGATAATTGTGATAATTTCAAAAAGCAGTTAAATTGTTAATCCAAAAAGAAATCTAGCAATATTCGATTGAATGCCGGGTGTTCCAGAAATGTTTTCGAGTTCAATTAGGCTGTTTTAGAGTTTTAATTAAGCTTCTATCTTTTTTTAAAGCACTCACAATATAGATCATTACACTTGTGCATTGCTAGGCTTCGGCTTTTTGCTTTGTTTGCTTTAGGATGACGTATGCATGATAAAACGAAGATGATATAGTTTTTCTGAACGTGATGATGTTTCGGTGAAAAGCTCTACGCTTTTTCTTACTTTACCGCCGCTTAAAACCAATTGCTTTTAAGGGAATATTAAATCTTAAAAAAATTAACCGATTTACTGAATTTACCGGAATTTACCGGCGTATTTCCGCGTAAAAAATTTGCGGTAAAAAATTAACCGGCGGCAATTCAGCGCACACCGCTGTTTGAAAGACGGGATCCCCCGGAATGTCTTTGTCAATTCCATGCTTGGCAGGTCGTAGAACTAACGCTTCTTCAAAATCTGAATTTATGACTTGCACTTTGTCATTCAACTCCGCCATATTTAAGATCTCGGACTGCTGTTGAGATGCGCTAACTCCAACTCCATCAAGTAGCGCTTTAGTCGAGCTATAGCATAGCGAATCTCAAAACTACCTTTTCCTAACTTTCCTTCTGTTGTAGTTATTGGTTTAAATAAATATGAATATAAATAAAACCCAATATTTAAAATTGTACGAAATTTTTGTTTTAAAAATAGTGAATTAAATGTTGTTTTAAAGTGCACTATGCACTAAGGCAGTGCAAATATTTAAATAGTACAAATGCTACTTGCTTAAAAACAGGAATGGAGTGTACAAGTGTTTGCAAAAACTAGTCTTGTTGGTTTTACAGTCTACATCTATGTTGGCCCACGCAAACAGAATTTTTTGCTATGAATCAAATAAAAGTCACAACGATCTAGTCGAGTGCATGGCGGACCTTTTCTCTTAGTGAAGCGAATGATTGCTATTTTCATGCGCTTTAAGACAAAGACTTCTCTAGGTACCTCTAGTGCATTGAACGAATGACATGGCATTACTCTAAAGCCGTTGGCCGCATTGCAAGTGATTGTGTCCTAGCAATATCCGCACCAGTTGGCCATGGCGCCTTTGTCGAAGATGTTCGATTCAGTTCGATTCGTTATCAGCTCGATTTCAAATGCGCCAAGCCTGCTCAGAAAAGTGTCCATTTTCACGTGAAACTGGTATATTTGTCTGTTTTGCTTGAGACTGGTCCAACCTTCAAAAAGTTGAAGAAGGTCGCTTGTGGTGCGGGCAAGAAACGTTCTCGCGTGGTGCAGTTGCAACTGCTCGTAGGTCTGTCTAGAGCTCTGCACAACCAAACGTCCTTCCCTCCAGGCTCGACTGATTGGTGCAAGGCGTGCCAGAGAGGGATGATGCTGTTTGTCTTTCCTGGAAGTTGGTCGTTCAGCTGCACATTTGACCGTTATTTTGCCACTTCTCCATTTTCAGGTCGCCCTAGATATGATCAGAAAGGAAATCTCACGTATAAACTGGAAAACAGCTGTCGAATGTTGGCAGTTGGCACATGGAGGAGAGGTTCCGGGCGGTGTGGATGCTGTGAGGGTTAGTTGTTCTCGAGAATATAACGCTTTACTCCAAGAATGTGAAGTAGACGAGGAAATACAGAAGAGTGGGTCAATATGAATATCATGAATATCGTGAATATCATGTCGAACTGTCACTCCGTTATTAGTTCATCGAGAGTCGTGCTTCCATAACTCCATCTCCTTGATGTCTGGTTACTTTTGAAATCACGTCTCTTCTTCGGCCCTTTGCAAGTTGAGTTGACAGTCCTACTCAGCAGTAGGCTTCAAAGTGGCCGCGAGATCAAACTCCTGATTGATTCAGCAGTCACATGTCGATTCTGGTGAGCCAGCAAAGATAAATTATGTATTGCAGGAGGCGCCGGTTGTTGCATGCGGCAAGGGGTGCATTTAGCGACTAACTATCTACTGATTTACCGGATTTACAAGTATTTTTTCTTAAATCGCTTCAAAGGATAAATCGGTTTAACATCGTCAACGTCAGATGGCATTAATGGAGTTGCAGCCGTGGTGATGCTGCTCAACGAACTGGTGATATTTTATGTGGAGTGTGCGGCGAAATATTCTGTCCCCGCCCAGCTATCGCAAACGAATTGAGAGTGGAACTTGACTAATTCGAAACAGTCGAATATTTGAATATACCGACTGCGTTACACCTGCGCTTAAACTAGGGAATGGCCAGAGCAGCCAATCGGACCTAGAATAACGACTACCACTTTCTCCACTGTCGAATTGGTGGAAACCCAGAATACAGCTGCCCATCGACACTCTGAAAAAATGTTGTGGGCTCTCCTGACTATGGGATTGTCATGGATAAATCTGAATCGGCACTATTGAACTTTCACGACCCTTAGCTCCTTGGTTGAGGTAGAGAAGGGGTAGAACAAAATTTCACCAAAACCTTGCCTAAGGAGGGTTATCTGGGGCGCTGATCACAAATATGGCATTCATTTATTGAAATTTCGGCCGACTACGGTAGTTTTGCACGAGTTAACATGGTCCTATCGTAAATTTTGAGGGCCATTGCTCCTTGGGTACAAGGACTTTGCAAAAATGAGCCTACTTTTTTACTATATGAAAGGTGTAGACTCTCATAGTGCCATTCATTTTCGCCGCTCAGACGTAAGTGCGTGTGCATGCGATCCCACAGTAAACTTGGAGAATCCTCAACTCCTTGGGTTCAAGGACTTTGCAAAAACGGTACCCAGTTTTCTAATATGTGAAGGGTGGAGACTCTCATAGTGGTGTTCATTTTTTTCCGTTCATACATACGCCTGAGACAGTTTCTTGGTAAAATTATTAGGGAAAATAATAAGCATGCTCCGGAAAAGAGATTTGATTCTCGATTCAATCACTTGTTTCTTGAAAGAGAAACTTTATTTTTCAAGAAAAAAAAGGAATCCAATTTGTTATCACACTGTTTCGACATCAGGATGCACCACCGGTTTGAAAGCAATACAATACCAAAGAAGATGACGCATAGTGGATCTCTTTCTTCAGCATTTCGTTTAAGTTCAGGAGGTGAAAGAAGTCAGTGCAAAACATTCAATGAGTGATGAGTCTCCATTTCCGTCCCGTCATTCCAAGAGAGAGCGGAACACGGAACGGAACAGGACTAAAAACGGCCGAAAATCGGAACTCGGAACACGGAGACGGAAATCCCGCACATCCCTGCTCACTACGTTAGGGCGAACGACCTCACAACGCAAGAATGTAACCCAGGACGTTTTATTCGTGAAGCACCTGACCTATCCACTACGGCAACAAGCTGGGCCCTGGTGCTTGCTGGAGGCTTCACCATGCTCTCATAACGATATTTTGTTGCGATAAAATCTCCAGGCGGGACTCGAACCCGCACCTCCTGTTGACCGAGCGAGAAGCAGTCACTCGTATGTCCTGATGAGGCGGCTGGTGATATCATCCTGGAACCAGTGAAGCCAAAGGTCTTCATAGAAATGAATGACTTTACCAAGCAGCGGCGTAGGGTGTGCGGAGGTAGCGCGGTCCAGTTCCTTAGAATTTCGTCTACAAATTTTTCCAAAGTGGTGGCGGGCAGCTGCAAGAAATGGAGTCTAGAATTTCACTACTTCGACGGCAAATTCAAATTCCCTCCCACGATATTCCGTAACACTGGAGCGCCTGGCGCTAAACAGGATCTGGTTTACGCCGTCGCCCATCCTTCTAATTATTAATAAAGTGAAGTGATTCATATGTGCTTGTTACTCAAAAAGGGGAACTAGCAGGTCAAAGTGGCTCTTTGAAATGCGGTGTATAGGGCATTCGAACGTTGATTCTAAACATATGTCCCGCATCTGCAGCGAAGATCGGGTGACGAAGTGACGGTTGATTCTCACTTTTCTTGATTGCGCCCTGCTAACATAGACTGCAAACACGGACGCTGGCGTAGTACTTGTGGCAAGTTGGTAAGAATCGCTTTTGCGATGCATGGAGTTGGTGGCTCGATCCCGTGGTAAGATAGCCTTTTTGCACGTCGTAGAAAATAGTCGATTGGAGCAGTTAAAGCTCTTCGTGTTAACAGGCCATAACCTACTGTAATCCTCCGATATTTCAAAAACGAATGTTGTATTGTGGTGAGCCCTTTAAATAGTCGCCCTGATGGAAGCTGTGAGGAATTTTCCGACCTCTCGATTCGTGAGCATACTGTCGTTCCAGTGAATCTGGTTTCCTGCCCGGAGAATTTTTTGTTGCTATTTTACATGGAATGCTTTGGTCGGTCATTTGGAATCTTTTCTGCAAAGTGCTGAAAACCAGCCTTACCAAGGAGCCGAACTACAAACCCTTTCCTTCGCCACACCGCTTGCCTATCCACCCACTACTCGGCGGCCGGTGGATCCACCGTAGCAAAGCAAATACACAAAAAAATACTCCGTTACTTCACTCCCAGATGTCCGCAGCAGATATGGAACACCTACCAGCGGAGCTGCATCACATGACATAGATCTCATCTCGAAATGCTACTACGGCTTGGCATCCCTTCGTTGTCAGATCCAAGGAAGGGATGCCGAGTCGGAATCCATCTAACTTTTCTAGGAACGCGCTCGCTCTTGTTGAGTACTCATTGTCGTGGCTAATCCCTGAAAGCGTATTATACTTGGGATGCAGAGGAAAGTCTTCGCAACCCTTTCACTTAACGAAAAACGGGTCATGCTGAAAACGGTTCTTGATGAGAAACATTTGCAAGAACATCGGGTGTTATTTCTCCTGTTAGGCGTGGGCTTTCTCTTTCTCTTCGCCGACTTATTGTTAGTTCAGAAATGGTCAGCATGCTGGTTGGAAAGCGGTAGGTTTCGCTTCAAAGACATTTCGTGTTCCGTGTTCGGAAATTCAAAAAACAACGAGTTTGTCTGTGCTGTAGGATCTCTAAAGCTTTTGAGTCAAGATCGGTATACTTAATTGTTCGGCTTACGCTTTGGCGCAACTGCCTTCTTCAAAGCCTGAAAAACGCAAAAGGATTCGGGGAAATTACTCGCCCAAGAATTATTTTAATTTACAGAATCTTCAAAAGTTAGTGATAAAATGGGACAAAAGGGAATAAGGTAATCGGAATGACCTCATGGAAACAGCCGAGAGGCTGATAAACTGCCCTCGGATGAGAAAGTCGTGGGTGAATGAGACTCTTCCTTCAGATCACATTCTCAGCCACCTTCTGGTTGGCGCCCTCTTGGGTGAAGCCCACAGAGGTCGGGTCGCTAAACAGGGCCAGCTCCCGGATAACGGCCACCCGCTCCTCTTTCCTGTTGATGGCGGGGCTCTTGAACACAATCCACTACGTCTCCAGAGTCTTCCGTGCTGCGATATCGGACTCGCGTACTGAGATCGTCACCTCCACCCCAATCGCTGTGGCCATTATGGATTCACAGTCTGTGCTCTCCCAAGGGAGTAGAGACCTTACACTTATTCAATCGAAGCGTGTGTCCTCTCACCCTGACCAAGAGAGGTCTGCCCCGATGCATTCCTCCTTGCATTCGTTGCAAGTAATGAGACACATCGTACCAAAAATCACCTGCCTGCCGTACGGGCAGTCCATTCGGGAGAGAGTTGTACAGGTAAGATGTAGAGTCTTAAGGTTGGCCGGGAGAATGTCAGTGACCCTTACGAGGTCGTCTAATTCAGCTTGATTGTTTCCTTTTCCAGGAGCGGATGAGAGAATTCATGAGAGATGGCGAGTGTGACCCACAGACCAGCAGCTCCTTCAGTTTTAGGTGCGAGCAACGCTTTCGAAATTGAGATCATAAACTACCGCTTCACTTGCAGCTGTCCTCCGTTTGTAGGGTAACGTGCAATCGTGCAGGTGAAAAAAGCCATCACAGCTTCTCGTCGATGGATGCTGCGAGGGCATTGGGAGGGCAGATCAACCATATCTTCGGTTGGCGACCTGACATGGAGAACTTCGACATGGAGGTGCTGCTCAACATCAGAAATGATACGGTCAGTTAGTTATGCAGAACCTGATCTACTACTGTCAGTGTGAGTTTTATCAAGTTCAGGAATAGCATTGGCTGTTCAGTTAAACAATAGGAGTAAATTTGATTATTTTGTAGATGTACCAATAATAACGATAAGTGCATCAAAACGTACATCGTAAAGTTATTGATGTAAATTTCCAATTTAATGTCCCAACTCTGTAGCCATTATACATTGGATCCGATCGAAAATTTTCGGATAATTGGATGATTCGGATAACGGCAATTTCGGGAATCCCGGATTTTTGGATGATTCGGATAACGGCAATTTTGCTGACCCCGGATTTTTGGATGATTCGGATCGCAATATCCGAATCGATATCCGAAAATGATTCATTCGGATCCAATGTATAGTAGCCATATATAGGGAACATTTTTCCTGCATTGTAATTGGATCGAGAAAGCATAAACTGGAGGAGAGTGCAGGATGAAAGAAGGGGCCTCACGTTTAGATGTTGGTGATGGTGGCACTGAATCGCGAGTCTCTCTTCAAGCGAAATGTCTCCGCTTTTGGGCCAACAACATTGCGATCAACGATCTGCTATTGTATGGTTGCGTTAGCTCATCCCATCAGAGGTGGGGAGCTTTTACATCCACAAAGCGCTTTCATTTAGATCTGACCTAAGAGTTTTGCAGGTGAAGTGATTCTGGACCCGATGTGTGGAGGAGGTTCAGTTCCTTTGGAAGCGGCTCTCAGTTTCCCAGGATGTCTTTTCATTGGAAGCGATATGCACACCAAGGCATTGGAGAGATGTAGTGAAAATAAGGTGCGCCTTGATTACTCAGCAACGAAAAACACGAAGATTTGAGATATTTTTGAAGAGAACGCTAAACTGAATTCTGTGGATACTTCAGCGTCTTGGTTATTTTTGTGTAAAACAGTTTGTTTGGTGGAAATATATGTATTATACGCCTGACGTTTCGACCGCGTCACCGTGTTCCGAGGCCTAAATATGGTTCGAGGTTTTTTATTCGCACACTAGCTGCCGAAACGCTTACCCTCCTCTGCCATTTTTGACATAAAGCCAGCTACTTAACACTAGATTCCGAAATGATCAAGCTTAACTCGCGCATTTTCAAACACTGAGCATTGCTAGAAGGGATGAGCGGATAACAAAATTTTGAAGCCCGGATAACGGAAGGCAGACAATTTTGTCCAAAATGTCCGGATGACGGAAAAATGGATAACGAACAAACAACAAGAATTGAAACTTATTTTAAACCATTATTCCTCCAATAGTTGGTCCGTAGTTGTGACATTGTCCACGTCACATGTCAAGTGAGCCGCTTTTACCCTTCCTACTGGTATTTTTTTCAAGGCGCGAGGTAACACAGCCGTAGAAGGCGCGGGCTGTCGAATGCAGTCCGATTCAATGTTCTTGGTTCGGATTTCGCGTTCAAGTCAACCAAGCCTTTTGCGCTCGGTGTTATGGTACCAGGATTGTGCAGGAAGGATAATGTACTGACCTGTCCATCGGTTGGTCACCGCAAATCATTGTACAGGTCAAATACGCATTCAAACTGCCTGTCGCAAAGGAAATCACTAACGTCGTCTTGTATCCTTTTTCATGTTTTTCTAGTTGCAATGGGTCACTAAGTATGTACCCTACTGGTTTTCTGGGCCTTGGTGGGCAGTCGTTAAAAAGAGTCGCCTTTTGTATACTCTCCCATCATGTTTAACACTAATTCCTAATTGTTGACCAGACCGTGCAAAACTCCGTTGCTCCGGAGAGGATGTATCGCTGCTAAGCGCGTTCGGAGAGAATGGTAGTAAGTTCATCAAGCTGTAGATCCGACGCTGTTAAACACACTTCTCTCGGCCTCCGCAAGCGTGTTCTTCAGAGCCTGGCTAACAAGACCGAAAAGAATAGAAATGTCAGAGGAATTGCTAATCCAATGGTCGTTTCAAGTGCAGCAGTTTCATATTGATGGGAAAATGTGATGGAAGAGGCATTGGATAACGAACTGTTCTCACGAAGACATTGGAGCACCTGGAAAATATCTTCGCATAGAAATGGATGTGTCTCTTCCAAATGTGGTTTTTCAGCTTTTCGGTTGTTTCTATAGCAATGGTGGCTTGAGTTGTTCTGCTCCTCCTTCGTTTCGTACTTTCATTAGCTTGAGAAACTATTAATACAACGTCCAGATTAGAACTTTTGAAAGAACAACATTTTCAAACTCAAAATGTGGTTGTGCCGAAACATCAGCCTTATTCAGCTTGCATACCAGTGTTTGACCCACAGCTCGTTGATTGCTACATGTTCTATTGTTAAACAGTTGCCCATTAACCTACAGACGAATTTGGATTTATTTGGAAACATTAAAGTACTGGTTTTCCAGCGAACCATCGACTGGAAGCCATGTACAGGGTGCCCCAAAAAATGTAAGCAGTATTTGAAAGGTGATAACGATGCTCCCAATAAAGGTGCTGAATAAGTTAAGGGCTCACATGAAAGTTTAAAAAATAGAAATTTTCTGACATATGAGCGGTACGGATTGCGCCAGACACTCGCCTGAATTTTTGCATTTTACACTCCACTGATTGTGTTTCACTTGAATACTTGTTGTAATTTCTCCTCAAAGGGACCGTATCTATTTATTTGCGCCTTTTCAAGGTTTAAAGCTTAAAACTACGTCTTGCAAAAAATGCAGGGTATCTTAAAAAAACAGGTACTATTTGAAAGGTTCTAAGATTGTTGCTAGCGAAGCTTTGGAAGATGTTTGAGACTCATGTGAAGGCACAGGGTAACGAAATTTCTGTGGCATGCAAATGGTCAAGATTGCGCCATGCCCCCGTCCGAAACCTTGCACTTCAGAATCGATTGATTGTGCCTGTGTGGCACGAGTGGGTGGTGCTTTGGAGTAGTCGCTCAATGGCGTCTACACTTCGACGATGTTTCCGAACTTCCAATAGCACTTCAGGATAAAATTCTTCTCCTCGAAGGAAAGCCTAGAGTCGCCATGACTCTTTTTATGGGCCCAGATATGCAGAGAGCGTTATTAGAGCAATAGCCGGATCGATAAATTGTGCGATCAATAAACTCACATATGTCACATGTCACATATCTTTCACGTTATTGTCAAGTTTTAAGCGTTAAAAGAAGCACAGCGCAGGTTAATGTGGCCAAGTTGTAACAAGACTAAACGCATTCAGCCCATGCACAATCAATCGAGTCTAAAATATAGGATTTCGGACGAGTGCATGGCGCGATCTTGACTATTTAACGTTACAGAATTTTTGCCATCTTGTGCTTTCATATGAATCTCGAACAGCTCCAGAAACTTCATTAGCAGCAATGTTAGAATCTTTCAAATAGAAGCTGCATTTTTTAGAATACCCAGCATTTTTGCAAGTCATAGTGTGTTTTTAAGTTTGAAACCTTAAAAAAGCACAAAGCAATCAATACGGCGGCCCATTTAAGGAGAAATTACAACGAGCATTCAAGTAAAACATAATCAATCGAGTGCGAAATGCAAGAATTCAGACGAGTGCATGGCGCAATCCGTACCGCTCATATGTCAGAAAATTTATATTTTTTTAAGCTTTCATACAAGCCCTCAACTTCTTCAGTACCTTTACTGGAAGCAAAGGAATGACAAACAGTGCTTTTAAACAGTGCTCACATTTTTTTGGGATGCAACAGTGCTTGACTGCGGTGATAGGTTGTGCTTCTGCGGTAGACACCTAGTGGAGCGTAGTCTCCTTTATTGGCTAAACTGTACCGCGTAGCGGTAGGAACACAACTGAACTTTACTAATGAAGTGAACTACTGTTTACTTATAGTGATATGTGGTGATGTGATACTGATTCTGCTGTTCTTCGTCTTAATCCTCGGTATGACGTCTTCTTGCTTCTCGTAATCCTCGATACTCCCGCCCACAGCAAGCGACGAGGAAGGTGATGTGAATATGTTAAGGTTGGAGGCGACTGGTGATGGTTGAGCACTTCTGGTCGTTCATTCGGTGGCTTATGGTAGAGGTCTTGATGGTTCTGGGGCCGTATGCTATTCTCGCCCGACTCGGGGATGGTACCCGGCGCGAAAAAGCCGGGTACCATCCCCGAGTTTCGACCGCCCCCACCCCACCTTATGCACATCTCCGGGGCGTCCCCCGGGGATGGCAGAAATGGCAGAGTTGGGTAGAGAAGCAGAGGATTCCGACTGGAGTACCACTATCACGGCTGTGGGCTGCTCATAGATAGTGGGTGAATTGAGTGATTCTGCACCAAAGTATTTACCGTGCAGTGTTTAGAGATATGTATTTTCACAGAATGTGTCCACACTGTGTAGAACACATATCATTTATTGAACCCAAAGTGGTACAGAATCAGTTGAACACAGAAGATTACAGCAAAAGTGTTTTCTTCGAAGATTTGCTAAATCGAGTTTCTCCATGAATTGCATGAAGTGGAAAGTGCTCTTTTTTCAAAGCGAGTAGTATTTCATCCACTGAGAAGGCATTATATATTTCATTCAAATATCCCCCACCCTTTTTTATCAAATTTGTGGTTAATTTCTCGAATGTCCTGTCTGCTTAGGAAGGTTTTCTGACTTGTACTTCAATGCCTTGCCCAAAGAATTGAGAAATGGTACAAAAAAGTTCATTCCAAGTTTTAAGAGCACGAGCTGAAAAAGATTCTTGAACATTTTTGAGTGCGAATTTGGCATTTAACAGAGGCCACAATTTTTTTACAAATGCAGATAATCATTCAGGTTAAACGAACACAATATCAATTTGTCTAAAATTTCAGCACAGTTTTGCATGAACAAAAGGCTATTTGTGGGAAAAATCTCCATTCTACTACCAGCTTATCTTTTTCTGATTTCTAAGAGATTGAAGCTGTTCCCGTGAAATGGGAGTTTTACCTGTATTTATTTAACTGGCTCGATTCCTCTTCACTGAAAAAATAATAGTTAATCCGATGCAGTGCCCTAAAAAGTTCAGCCTCCTATCACGTTTGCTTTGATTTCCGGAAGTTGTATACCAATCGCGAACTAACTACGAAAACCTGTACTGTGTCCAATTAGATGTTCCACACTGTTACGGGTGCATTGAAGTGCTCTATGAGTGGTGCTCAACTCAATGTGGGAAAGCGATTGTCGTAGTAAATATCCGCAACCGATGAGACGCGTCGCAGCAGCTGATCGCAAATATCACGCCCCGATGCTAGTTTCCCGCTCCAGCGTCGCATTTCCACCGCGTCTCTGCCTCTCCCCGAGCAATTTTCTAGGGGGATGCCGTCCCCGGGTTTTGATGACGTCACCCGTCCCCGAGAGTGCTCGGGGAGAGATGTGCATACCGGGGAGGTGGGCGGGGACCGCTTCATACCCGGCCGGGGACGGTTGGAGAGAGAATAGCATACGGCCCCTGGTGGTAGGGATGTTGGTGGTGGTTCAGTGTTTCTGGATGTCGTTCGGTGGTTCAGGCGGTAGAGGTATTGGTGGCAATTGTGGTGGTAAGTACATTCGCGGTGGCTCGGGTGATGTGGATTTTGGTGTAAGAGTGGGTAGTAGGCGTCCGTGTTATTGTTGATGGGTATAGACGATCATAATGTAGAGCAGAAATCATTTCATCGAATGAGGCTTCGGTTTCCGTGAAGAGAGCGATGTTGCTGTTTTTTCCGTGTAGGAAATGGGATGTTGAGGACGAAGGTTATAGCGTGATGTTGTATCAAGCCGCTCGTTGTTGTGTCGATTGTGTTGGTTTTTGAACTTTGTAGAAGTTTCCGAATCGGTGGAGTTGATCTCTAGTGGTGTGATAAGCCTCACCGGGCAACGGATCTTTCGTCGAGTAGAAGTTATAAGTTCCACCTCTCGAATTGCTCCATCGCTGCCAGTTTTTGTTTTTATGATTCTAGTCAAGCGCCAGTCATTTCGTGGGAGTATTGGGTCACAGAGCAGTACGATCTCCAATTTTTGGCGTTGCTTGGCTATATCTTTGATTGGTCAGCAACGTTTTATGTGTTTCTCGTAGACTAGTGAGATACTGATTTCTCCAGATTGTCCAGAATTTTTCCGTAGCGTGACATTATTCTTGTAGCGCAGTTACCACTTCTTGACGTGATTTCAGTATTCGAATTTCCTCCGGTGGTAAATATTCTGTGTCACCATCTGCGAATTTTAACGCGGAGTATAGTGGTAGCGTAATGTTGAAACCTCTTTACAAAAAGTCTGCTAGTCTAACTGAGACGAATTCCTCTTTTTCCGCTCCTTGGCATGTTAAAGTCTGTAGTTGAGGCATGTTTCGATTTCTGTCAGAATAATGCGCAAGTGATCTCCAGATCGGATTGCAGTTGTCCTCTTAAAGCTTTGTACAATGCGTGCTTTACTGACTTGATGAGACGTTCATAGAAGCCACCTTGCCACGGAGCGTATGGGGTTATGTGTTTGCACTGGATTTCCTTTCCGGCAAGAATGTCTCCAATTTCATTGTTGAGGTCGTTTATGTCTGCGCTGTTTGACAAATTTGTGGAGCTTAAGAGAAACGTTGGAGCATTGTCACATGTGATGGAATCAGGTATCCCTCGTCTTGCCACAAATCGGCGCAATGCGTTTTGGAAATCGACCGTAGACCTGGTGATGTACTCTACTTCCTTTCAATATTTATTGAGGCGGGAGGTGTTGAACATACACCTGAGTTTGGTTCTGCTGACTGTCATTGGCTACCCTGCTATTTATCAGAGCGAATGATACGAAAGCCAGTATCAATAGCTAGCCTTAATCTGGGGCTTTGCGAATGATACTGGAATATGCTTTCTACCTCTATCAACTAAAATATACAACAGAGGTCACGCGGAGCGGGACAAATTTCCCTCGAGGACAAGGGCGCCCTTCGCCGAGTCTGCCCGGACGATAACGTCATCCAAAATCGATATTTTCGAAATTGGCCAAATGTGCTCATCCAAAATCATATAGGGGTTATTTGGGGCGCTGATTATTATTATTTTAATCCGACGTCCGTTTTTGAAAATTCCGGCGATTTCGATAGATTTTAGATTTTCTTCTGGATAACTAGGGATGGTCGGGTCAGGAACACCGGTTTTGCTCGAATTTCGTCCAAGGGCAAGGCTTATCCACGGTGCCGAATACGATGCCGAAGCAGGGTCAAGCTTGAGGTTCGGGAATCGAAGGGGGGTCGTACTGCGGCCTCGTCTGGAGGGGGGGGGTCGTACTCTCTCGGTTTTGGCAGAGGACTCCCTCCAAATTCAGGTTTTTAGATGATGTTTGCATCTATTAATAAGTTGTTTTTTCCAGGTGACTACGACAATGCGGAGATATACAAGCACTTGCGTTTCCTGGAGTTAAAAAAATAGGATTGAATATCAAAAATTTTTTTAATACCGATTACTGTGCAGTGAAAATAAAGATTTCCTGTCTGCAGATTTATAGTCTATGAGAGATTTTCATTTTTTCAGATTTTTCCAGGACGTCATGGACACGGTAGTTTTCTGCCTGATGAGCGACATCTACTTCCAGAATTGCACTCTATAAAATTTCAAGCGTAAATTACTGAGGACGACCTAAGTGCTTTCCCTACAAGATTTTTGAAGCGCTCTTCGAGTCGATGACGGAATGGCAACCGAAGGACGGACTTGCTTGAAAAGTAATTTCTCTCCTCCAGGAAACAGCATCAGAAGATGAAATCGCACCCTATAAAATTTTAAGCCCGTTTGACACACAGTGATAAAACTATGTTTCTCTGAAACGATATTCTATATGATCAGACGTCTCGATTTACCGAAAAGATATCGACACACTAATCACATGGAACACGTTACTTTTAGAACCTGCCTTACCGAAAAGATATCGACACACTAATCACATGGAACATGTTACTTTTAGAACCTGCCTTTTAAAGCATAGAAAACACATTTACTTAAGCTTTATGAATTTTCCAGGAGCCTTAAAAAAATCTCCGTGTCACGGCAGTTTAATGCGGCTACTGCGTTCTCTGACATGACCAATCGCAATTGAAATATGGATGGACTCCTCGCTGGAATTTTTTCTGCCTTCTGAAGGACAGGACGACAGAAAATGGAATTGTATCATATAAAATTTTAAGTCATGCTTAACATACAATAAAAACTATGCTTCTCCGCTGCGATGAAGATATGACGAGGATGGATCGCATACAAAATTCTCATTTTTCATGAAAATATTATTTTTTAGCCGAAGCAGATCACCCATACGGATAAAATCTAGCCACAAGAACCTAGAAGTTTTGAGTAATTCACTGTGAAAAAATTGTGATTTTCTGGATAGAACAGGTTGAATCGACCTCTGGTCGACTTTGCACCAACGTCATCGGAGCATAAAATTGAACGTTCACAAAAAGGTTCATAACTCGGTAAGTTTTTCGCATTCTGAAAATTTTTCTAGCCTCTCAAGAAGAGGATAAAACGCTCTTTCTCACATTGTAAAAATCTTTTCTAAAAAAGGAGTCGTCACGCGTGGCGGTTGGTTCAATTTTTGAGCGAAAAAATTGAAGTGGCTTCACAAAAAATATTCATAACTCGACTAATTTTTCGAAATTTAAAAATCCCGCTAGATTTTCAGAAACTAGATGAAGAGCACTTTCTTGCTATATGAGAACTAAAGTCCAAAAATTCGGTCTTCATGCGCGGCAGGGGAGGCTCAATTTCGGTTCCATGTCGCGAAAATACGTACCGAAAATCGAACCCACCCTGCCCCGCATGAAGACCCCCTTTCTTGGGAAACGGTTCTTATATAGTTAGAAAGCATATTTGCTCTATTTTTTGATGGCCGAGCGGGATTTTTGATTTTCGGAAAAATAGCCGAGATATGATCAATTTTTGCAAGTCGTGAACTGAATCCTTCACCGGCGTCATCGGAGTGATTTCACAAGAATGTTCATAATTCGGCTATTTTTTTGAAATTTAAAAATCCCGCTCGCTCATCAAAAAATAGGGCAAATATGCTTTCTAACCATATAAGAACCGGTTTCCAAAAAAGGGATCTTCATGCGGGGCGGGGGGGGGGGGGTTCGATTTCTGGTCGATTTTCGGCAAAAATCGACCAGAAATCGAACCCCTGCCGTTCCGCATGAAGGTCCCTTTTTTGGTAAAAGTGTTTGTAACCATGAAGAAGCGCTGTTTATCTACTTTTCAAAAAGCTAGCGTGATTTTTGAATTTCGAAAAATTAGTCGAGTTATGAATATTTTTGTGAGATCACTCCGATGACGACGGCGAAGAGTCGATCCGCGATTCAGTTCACGCTCGCTCATCAAAAAATAGAGCAAATATGCTTTCTAACCATATAAGAACCGTTTCCCAAGAAAGGGGTCTTCATGCGGGGCAGGGGGTTCGATTTTCGGTACGTATTTTTGCGAAATGGACCCGAAATCGAACCCCCCTGCCGCGCATGAAGATACCTTTTTTGAAGATCGATTTTTACATGGTAGGAAAGCGCATTTTATCTAGTTTCAGAAAAAGTAGAAGAATTTTGAAACTTCTAAAAACTTACCGAGTTATGAATATTTTTGTGAGATCACTTCGATGACGACGGCGAAGAGTCGATCCACGATTCAGTTCACGACTTGCAAAAATTGATCATATCTCAGCTATATTTCCGAAAATCAAAAATCTCGCTCGGCCGTCAAAAAATAGAGCAAATATGCTTTCTAACCATATAAGAACCGTTTCCCAAGAAAGGGGTCTTCATGCGGGGCAGGGTGGGTTCGATTTTCGGTACGTATTTTCGCGACATGGAACCGAAATTGGGCCTCCCCTGCCGCGCATGAAGACCGAATGTTTGGGCATTAATTCTCATATAGCAAGAAAGGGCTCTTCCTCTAGTTTCTGAAAATCTAGCGGGATTTTTAAATTTCGAAAAATTAGTCGAGTTATGAATATTTTTGTGAAGCCACTTCAATTTTTTTCGCTCAAAAATCGAACCAGCAGCCACGCGTGACGACTCCTTTTTTGGAAAAGATTTTTACAATATGAGAAAGAGCGTTTTATCCTCTTCTTGAGAGGCTAGAAAAATTTTCAGAATGCGAAAAACTTACCGAGTTATGAACCTTTTTGTGAACGTTTAGTTTCATGATCCGATGACGTTGGTGCAAAGTCGACCTGAGGTCGATTCATCCTGTTCGATCCAGAAAATCATGATTTTTTTCACTGTGCATTTATCGTAACTTGGAAGTTTTTGTGGCAAAATTTTATTCGTATGGGTGGTCTGCTTCGGCTAAAAAAATTTTTTTCATGAAAAACGAGAATTTTGCTTGCGATCCATCCTAATCATATCGTCATCGCAGTTCCGTCATCGCTGTGGAGAATCTTGTTTTTCTGCTGTATCATGTACAGAGCTGGGGTTTTTAGCTCCGTTTTCGTTTTTTATGACGTTTTCTTAGGATGGGAAAACATTATTTCTATAGAGAAGTCCATCGTCCATCCTTCCTTTTTCCGCTCCATAATCGATTCGAGGAACGCTTCAAAAAATTCATAAGGAAAGCACTTAAGTCGTCGTCAGAAAGTAATACTCAGATTTTTATATAACACAATTTCAGAGCGCAATTTCAGATGCAAACGTCGCTACTACAGGTAGAAGAATGTTCCGTGTCCATGGTGTCCTGAAAAAAAAACTCCATAAATTGAACAGTGATGATTGGAAACTGCTACCAGAAAATCTTTATTTTGAAGTGTCGAAAATAGCGTTCAAAATTTTAAAGAATTTTATTCTGTTTTGAAAACATTATTGTTCAGGGAACTCGTTTCATTGTCCTCTTCAGTGCCGAAGCCGCACCTGAAAAAAAGAATCTATTAGAGAGTTCAAACTGCACAAGAAACCTTGAAAAAACCAAGAAATACAAGAAATAGAACAGTGAAAGAGAGAGGGAGGGGGTCGTACAAATTCCGCTTCTGAGGGGGGGGGGTCGTACATTTCCAGCAAAAATCGAACCCCACGCTTGACCCTGTGCCGAAGTCGATTTAGCCGATTACGGCAGGGGACCACCCACACCGATATCTGAAGATGGTCAGTGATCCTGACCAGGGTGTGCGTTTAACGATTAACGATTTACCGATTTACCGGATTTACCGGGATTTTTCGTTAAAACTTTTAACGAAATTCAACGACGAAAAATTCCGTTAAATTGCATAAACGACATTTTATGACCATTTTAAAAATTTTGTTTTCTCTTCATGTAAATGCATTTTGGACTTTTTTGAATGAGCTTTCGCAGTGTTGCGAGGAAACCTTCTGCTTATTTGAATCAGTGTAGGTAATCGATATTATCCTCGAGTTTCAAGAATTGTTGGCATTTTCCTTGCTCCTTCACCAATTTATCTGCGTGCGACCCCACTTTTCTAGGCTGTCGTTCCGTGCTTTTCGACTTCCTGGTCCGTTTCTTCCTGGTTTGATTGCTACATATTAGTTCTTCATAATTACCAACCATCCAGTTTTCCACAGTTTTTTGTGATATTTGTTTCGTAGGTGGTGTTAAAAAGGGAAGATATGGGTTCCTTCCCTTTTTTCCGCAAGTTTTCCGGAAAGTTGGAGGAATTTTTCGTGCAGCATCAGCTGGTGACTGTAGAACTACAATAAGGCAATTTTGAGCGTCGCCTAATTGATAGAGCGTGGCTAAGGGTACTGTATTTGCTTCGCTTTTACTGAATTTTATGCCGTGCATGTCAACAATTTTTCTAACTATTTCGTCCTCTTCAAGGATTTCCTTTGCAGTTTCTTTTGGAAGAAGCACTGCCAGTATACACGAGAAACAGTGAAATATGTAGCTAAAAGCACTAGAATTACATAAAAATATATGAAGTCCTGAACAATATCTGCCATTTATTGTACAGGTTAATATAAAAACTGGTACTTTACATGCAGTCCATTGCATAAAGATTTTTTTAAAGGCTTACGGAAAAGGTATATCTTTGAAGGTGTAGGTCCGGCGTTAGCAAGTATTTTTTTATGTCTATTTATTTATTACACAAAATGTGTGCCATAAATAATAAACAAAACAAATACTGTAGATTAAGCCAGACCACATACATGACACATGTTCAGTTTGAGTGTTTTTCAATCCATTGGTGAATATGGGAACTCCAGTTTGAAATTGGATAAATTGAGATCGTTGTAAGTTCATTACCTGGTTCATTGTTAATGGAAAGAGGTTTATCGAAGAGTAGTCCGCACTTGTTCCTTACAATGGAAGAAAAAAAAATAACCAACAGTCTATGGGTTTTTTCGTCTAATTTACGAATCCTACTATATATAAAGCAGCAAGTGCGTGTGCTTGTGTGTGTGTGTGTGTGTGTGTGTGGTGTGGTGTGTGGTGTGTGGTGTGTGGTGTGTGTGTGGTGTGTGTGGTGTGTGTGAGTGGTGTGTGTGGTGTGTGTGTAGTGTGTGTGTTTTGGTGTGTGTGTGTGGTGTGTGTGTGGGGTGTGTGGTGTGTGTGTGGTGTGTGTATGGTGTGTTTGTGGTGTGTGTGGTGTGTTTTGGTGTGTGTGGTGTGTTTTGGTGTGTGTGGTGTGTGTGGTGTGTATGTGTGGTGTGTGTGTGGTGTGTGTGTGGTGTGTGTGGTGTGTGGTGTGTGGTGTGTGCGTGGTGTGTGTGTGTGGTGTGTGTGGTGTGTGCGTGTGGTGTGTGTGGTGTGTGTGGTGTGTGTGGTGTGTTGTGTGTGTGTCACACTGTCCGTCCGTCACACTTGAGTTGGGGCGCGGCAGCCGAACACGTCGGCAACCGTGTATGGCGAGCCGTAGACGTGCCAAACATGTCGGCAACAATGCATGGCGAGCTGTAGACGTGCCGAACACGTCCGCAACCATGCCTGGGCATTTAGATGATCATCGACGGGAGGGGTTTTGGAGCAATCGATACCGATCGATATTATCGATTTTTTGTGGATTTCGTTCAAGCGGTACGAAACCTCAGCCCCGGGGGTATTCGAGGTCGCTGAACACGAATCTGAAGTCGACCAATCGATATCGATCGATATTATCGTTTTTTGAGGATGACCTTCGGCCCTGGGGGTAATCAAGGTAGTTGAACAGGAATCTGAAGTCGACCATTCGATCCATCACGATTAACATAAAGGTCAGAAGGCCTAGCGAAGAATAGGAAACCCGTAGCGGCCATGGCGTCCAATTCTTAAGGTTTGGTGCGAAGCCCTCAACCAGTCGTAGGCCGCCGCTAGGGCGCCGAACGACTGGTTTACTATAAAACAGGTCATTAATCGAAAATGTACTCTACAGAAATGGAGCGGAATCGAAAGCTCAAAGCACATTCGAAATTCAAGCAAATGTGCTGTACAGTTTGGAACCAGGTCCTTCAAGATGAAGATCTGAGTGGTCAATTGCTGAGAAGTCGTAAATAAGTGACAGACAGTGGCGAACTCTACTTGGAAGAATTAGAAAAGATAATAACACTTCGTAAACATCCTACAAAGACGGACCGTACCAAGGGATTCGCTGTGGTCACGGCCTGATTGAATTCTTCATTAAACATTCTGTAATTTCCCAAAACAATTATGGCAGTATAGAAAATTGTTCGGCTGCAAAGGTCTACTTAGCGAGCTCATGTTTTGTAAAAATTTGGGAAAAAGAAGAAAAAAGCTCAAAGACGTTGAGCCGTGATAGGATGCACTTCGGATCTTCCCAGAAGGTGGACGACTTCCCACCGGCTAAAGGAACCAGGCATAATAAGAAATTTCGTATTTTAGAAGTCTTGTTGCTGTTTGGTTTCAACATCTTAATGGTTCTTCTCGCTTATTTTGTTGATGATAGACTGCTGTTCTTTGAAGATGAAGGCGTTGTCATATAATTGTCATGCAGATGGAGTCGAAAAAATCTATCAAGAAAAAGATCTGGCTTTTTACATACTAAATTACAGCCAAACTGACTGCAGCTAAGGGACATTTTATTTAACGAATTTACCAATTTTAACGCAAAAATTTTCCGTTTAAAAGTGGTCGTCAAAGATTTCCGAAAAAAATTTAACACACATCCTTGATCCTGACCCTAACAACCTCAAATGGCTGTAACATGCCAAAATCGATGGAATTTTCAAAAACGGACGCCGGATTCGTAATCGGCGTTCCAAATACCCCCCCCCCCCAGATGATTTTGGACGAAGTTTGGACAAGAAAGTTTTCGAAAGCAAATTTCGAAATCGTCGACTTTCGATGGCGTCCTCGACCGGGCAGGCTCGGCGGAGAGCGTCCTCGTCCTCGAGGGAAGTTGTCAAAAATCAATTTCCTGGAATTCGCCGAGATTGATACCGTTCGGTAGAGCTTTTCAACCTAAACAGAACGATACCGTCTCGTGTGTCAAAAACTCAAATGTGGGCGGGTAAGGGCGGAAGAAACTTCACCGCTGCCCTCCGCAGCTCTAAAATGGCAGCTGGGACTAAGGAAGGTTGGGCAGCTGGAGAGTTATGGGCACTTCATCGTAAAGCATCTCAAGTGATTTGCTAGCCTTTGCATTCGTAGGCCGTTAGCTGATCGCGTGTTCCTACAGTGGTCGACTGAAATCGGGCAAAGTGTCACATAAGGTTTACCTGCATTTTCGCACCGCTGTATCTTTGTCCAATCATAAGCTACGTTATTGTGTTTCAGCGCGCCTATTGAGCTTTCTACTCCTTACATAATCCACAAGTTGCAGCCGGAAAGATGCAAACATGACAGAGTTGTTGCGCTCAGAACACGCCCGCGATGCAGTTTGCGAGCTGTCGCACTCAGTCGATTGATAGGTTCGATCCTATATACATTGTGCCCGGCGCACTCTCAGTGGATTGTGTATTTGTGTAGATCTCGAGGAGACGGATCGAGCAATACCAACCGTTTCTCAAAAAACCTCAAATTAGAGGAATTGTGAGCACGCAACGGTTTTCGACGGCTTGCGACCGACAACTCGTCCGCGACCGCACTTCGCAATAGAGCGCAAGTTTTCAATTTCGAACATTTTCATGGCTCCATATGAACAATGCATACCAAACGATAGTGCTCGAGCTCCTGAGCCCAAATATGTCCTTAGTTTTCGAAATGAATGAATTTTAGGCGAGGGTCCAGAGGGGTCTTCGTCGTAGGGTCACGTCGACGGGTCGTCGCCGAGGGTCGCCGAGCTTCCAGAGTTCCAGCCGCCGCCAGCATGCCTCCCGTCGCATCCAGCCCATTGCCATCTTCATTCATGTAGCCTTCATATTCGACTTATAAGCCTGTATATTCTGCTACCTCTATTGACCTGAAGCTCTTTGTTGACACAGGAATGAATCAGTAAGAAGAGACCTCAGAGGTCCAGATAAGTGTGTCCTCAGGGATACAACAGTCTTGAATACTCCAATTTTCCCAGCGAGGGAAGATATGCAATATCGCGATATGCATTGTGCACGCTGTAGGAGATGTCTCACCCTATTGGGCACTTTCAAAGTACGCTATGTCAAGGGATTGCGGAAATACGCTACCTCAATCCAATCTGCTACAATAATTTTTCGGCCCCACGGTGAAAATGCTGTGGTCCAGAAAAGATGTACAAGCCATTATGTAGATCTCGAAGAGACGAATCGAACTTTTCTCCAAATACCTTGATCTGAAGGAGTGATGAGCAGGCGACGGTTTGATCCGCCGCAATCGTTTTTTGAACCCTGCGACGCGAGCAGTATTGTATCCTTAGCACCAGATGCTGCGGGACCGTTCCGCGAACATTCATGCTTCAGTAGAATTCATCTATGTTGTGCAGTTGCCACACAAAGCAGGCCAATGTTTGACTGTGTGATTTCAGCGGAATTGTGACGTTCAACTGCTGCGAGCAGGGTCAGAGGTGGCATTTGTGTCCTGCGATGCCACCGTTCTACCGTTTGCTGATAGCTCAATCGACGCCATCGTCACTGATCTTCCGTGAGTTTGTGGGCTTATTGAAATGAGCAGAAATTTGGATTAGAGAGGAGGTCAACATCATTTGCCGATACTGGTTACCGCCGATATCCGTAAATTATCCTAATAATTAGTGATCCGGTCCCGGTTTCGTTCACAGCCAAGAAATTGTGGACCATTAATTCTTATTTACGAATCTTGTTGTCACGATGACACCACCTCCGCCAACTAAAGTTTCTGTAACGGTTGATGAGCGTAATAAGAGTACAACGGCGAAGAGGTCGAAGCCTTCTACGTGGAGCTGGAGGAGTTCTATAAAGAAGATCACACTTTCTACTAGGTTATCATCGACGACTTCAACGACAAGATCGGGCCAAGAAGGTCTCCGAAAGAACTTCACATCGGAACACACAGTTTGGAGTGGAACGAGCAAGATGAAAGGATGTCTGAGTTTATCATGTCGACCGAGACCATCCAGGGAAACTCACAGTTCCAGAACCTCCCTCCCTGGGATGGGTCAAGGAATCCACCGGTGGCAAGTTGCACAACAAGATCGACCACATCATCTTCAGCCGCAAGTATTGCGCGTCTCCAAGTTTTACATGAGATCGGACCACCGCCTCCTTCGCGCGAGGCTTCGTTTTTCGCGTCAAAGTGAGAAGACCGCAAACTTCAAGAAGAAGAGTCCCAGGACGACCACCAACTAGGACCTTTATACCTCTTTTGCCGGCCTTTGGGAAGATGGGGGAAGGCCGTGGGCAATAATGACGAAAAATACGACCGCTTCGTGCACCATCTGCGTGATAGTGTTAAGGGAGCCCAGAGCTTGAAGACGACCAAGAGGCGTCTATCTCCTGAAACTCTCGAGCTGATACGCCAGAGTGGAGCAGCACGAGCGTCAAGCAACTATCAACTGACGTCCGAGCTAACGAGTTATGCAGAGCAGCGATAAAGGAGGATCTAAAGGAGAGAAAGGAGGAAGTGTTGGCTGAAGCTGCAGAGGCAGGGTTGAGCATCCGCAATCCCTGCCGGAACTTCGCCAACTTCAAGACCAAGATGACCTCTCTCCGGCGCCCTGATGGAACCGTTAACTCTTCCAGAAGGGCAATGGAGAAGGTCATCCACGACTTCTACTCCGATATCTTGGGTAGCCACGTCCACTTGCCCCCATGCCATCAACACCTTGGTGCGGCTCTCCACACGCTACCTGACAGAGTGCAAGGTTCCATCTCAGTGGAAGACCAGCAGGATCGTCTTGCTGTACAAGAAGCGAGACGTGCACGACATTAGCAACTATCGCCCGATCTGCCTGCTGTCCGTAGTCTACAAGTTGTTCACTCGAGTCATCCTGAATAGGATCAGCAGAACGCTGGACGAAGGACAGCCGCGCGGAACAAGCAGGATTTCGAAGAGGATTCAGCACGAACGCCCACATACACACCTTCACGAAGCTCATCGAGGTGTCGCTAGAGTACAAGTTGTCGTTGTGCCTTACGTTCATCGATCTGAAGAAGGCGTTCGACTCCGTCGAAAGTGAAGCGGTCGTTTAAGCCCTGCTCACTCAAGGCGTTCCTACTCAGTACATTGAAGTGATTTGAGAGGTGTACAGTGAATTCACAACTAAGATCTCACCGTTCTACAACGACGTCGTCATCGAGGGAAGAGAGGGGTTCGGCAGGGGGATACCATATCTCCGAAGCTCTTCAGCGCCACCCTCGAAAACGTCGTGCGCGAACTAGAATGAGAAAACATGGGAGTGAAGGTCGACGTCGGCAGCTGAACCATCTTCGCTTCGGTGCCGACATCGTGCTCATAACGGCGAGCATCAGTCAGGCAGAGGGAATGCTGGCCGACTGCGATCGTGTGTGTGGGAACGTTGGACCGCAAATGAATCTTCCGAAGACGATGTTCATGAGGAACGGACAAGTTTCTGATGCCCCATTCTCGCTCAACGCAACGAACATCTCCGAATGCTCCAGCTACGTCTATCTGGGTCGCGAAGTCAATATGGCCAACGACCTAGCGCCAGAGCAGGAGGAAACGAGCGGCTTGTGGAGCTTTCATGAGCGTCGAAGAAGTCGCAAAGAAGACGAAGAACGTCCAACTCCGTGCCGGGAGGTAGTCGTTAGTCCCGATTCGGATGCGCACTGACGATGCCGACAGTGCCTGTGGTGCCAATTAGCGTCGACTCGCACCGTGCCACCCCCGCTTCGCGACGATCTCCAAGGCCGTCCTCACAGTGGTGCGATGGTGACCTAGCCGAGCATGGGAGCCTGCAGATCGACCGCGACCCCACTGAGGACGAACTTCACAGATCGACCAGATTTACATCTACAGCGGATAACTTATTTAGATGGCTTACAAAGGCAGTGCAAGGAGTCGTACTGGTGCGAATCCTACACACTTTCATGTCAGAATTTCGAGCTCTGTCTGATGGGCTGCACAAGAACACTTAAAAATTCCTCTATAGAAATTATTTGACGCAGGCTTCGAGCCAAAGGCTTCACGAACAATTAGGCATGAATTTCGTAGACTTTATAATGAAAATTTTATGGTCCACCTGAAGGGCTGTACAATATTGCTTAAAAATTTCCCTGTAGAGACATTTTGGCGAAAGCTTCTCCAGGGCATAGACTTGGAGGCGAAATGATCGTTGATGCTTAAAATAACGGTGCTCCTGAAGTTCTTCATTAATTTGAAGTTTTTTTTTCATTCACGAAGAATGCAACTTTATTCTACTGGCATGTCACTAGAAGAACAATTTGATATGTTGTGTGATAAAATTCAATTACCATGAATTTTTACTCTTACCAATTCAGTCTTAGTTTCGAGAAATATCGTGCTGGGTATCACAAAGGTTCATAAAGATGTCGAGGATCTTAGAAGAAACCTGAGAAATACTATGAAAAAACTAGAACAGGATTCTCCTAGTAGGGCTCTCTACTAAATGGATTGCTCGTGCAGTCTTTATCTGGAGGCTTTCGCCAAAATGTCTCTAAAAGAAAATTTTTAAGTAATATTGTACAGCCCTTCAGGTGGACCATAAAATTTTCATTACAAGGTCTACGAAATTCGTGCCTAATTGTTCGTGAAGCCTTTGGCTCGAAGCCTGCGTCAAATTATTTCTATAGAGGAATTTTTAAGTGTTCTTGTGCAGCCCATCAGACAGAGCTCGAAATTCTGACATGAAAGTGTGTAGGACTCGCACCAGTACGACTCTTTGCGCTGCCTTTGTAAGCCATCTAAATAAGTTACCCGCTGTAGCTGTAAATCATGGTCGATCTATGAAATTCGTCCTCAGTAGGGTCGTGGTCGATCTGCAGGCTCCCGTGCTCGGCTAGGTCACCATCGCACGGCGGCGAGGGCTGCCTTGGAGATCGTCGCGAAGCGGCGGGTGGCACAGTGCGAGTCGACGCTTATTGGCACCACAGGCACTGTCGGCATCGTCAGTGCGCATCCGAGTCGGGACTAACGACTATCACCCCTCCGTGCCTACCTATTCGACTCCACTGTTCTTCCTGCCCTAACATACGCCTCGGCCTCAGAGACCCGGGCTATACGAAAGCAGGATGAACACGCGATAAGTGTCGCGCAACGTGGAATCGAAAGGACGATGCTCGGAGTGACACCACTCACGCAAGTGAGAGAAGGCCTCCGGAGTTCCGAGCTTCGCCGACGTTCGAAGATCAGTGACGTTGTCGCGTGGGCCAAGTCGTCGAAAATTTGGTGGGCCGGCCACGTAATGCGCTTCGCAGACACTCGCTGGGGTAGAGTAAAAAAACCCCGACTGTGTTCCGCGGATGTCAAGAGAACACCAGGACGCCCACCAACGCGCTGCTCGGACTTCTTCGTGAAAGCCCTGAACGACCGATATGACGCTATTCATGTCCCTCGAGCGATGAGGATCCATTGGAGCACTCTGGCACGCGACAGGGACGAATGGAGACACTGCTGGGGCCCGCTCGAGCAAGTCGATGATCAACGGTAACACAGTGACAGTGACAGTGACAATGACAGTGACTTCAAGTTGGACGCGCCGGCGAGTTCGATGTATATTACTCTGTCAAGTTTGAATCCCTCCGCCTGCAGCTTGTGCGTGCGGTAGACAGTAAACCGTTTCAGAAGTGCGCTTGTGTAGTGCCAGTCACGGAATAACAGTTTACTCGAACAGCAACAATAGAATAACAGACGATGTCGGAAGAAGCGGACAGTTATGCCACACACTCTATAGAGACACGTCGGATTTATATACGCCTCCTAGCTTCTCTATGGAATAGATCTATCAAATTAGTATCAAATATCTTGCCATGGCGAGATCACCCATGATCCTAGAGCTTCGCTAGACCGCTATATTAACTCTACAGCACCTCCAATTTTTAGTTAAAATCATATCGTTTTTCAGTGGATCGATATCCAATCGGGGCTTTGTGCGGCGAGTCCTTGTAGAGCGTCGTGGCAGCGTTGGCGTCGGTTGAGTCGTGTTACTCGGTGGACGGTCGAAGGGGCCGCTGGCGGCGGTGGACAATGACATGTCGAACACATCCAAGAGTTTATTCACTGTGGCCGTGAAACTTCTAGGCCTCATCTTGTTTGCGTAGCGGATCCATGTCAGGTCACCAACTCGAGCTAAATTCGGGATCCAAACGTCGAAGGATTATTCCGACAGTCCAGTCGACTTGGTGTTTCTGTAGTCCTTTTCGAAGGCGTATCACCTGTATCACCTGTCGTCGAGTTGATCATCGACTTGCTCGATCTCCCTTCTTGTACAGCAAGACGGTCCTGCTGGTCTTCCACTGAGATGGAGCCTTGCACTCCGACAGGTAGCGTGTGAAGAGCCGAGCCAGGGTGTTGATGAGCTCTGGCGGGAGGTTATTCAGGTGTTCGGGTCTGATCCTGTCGGGACCGGGTGCTGTACGTTTCTTCACCGACGAGGTGGCGTGTCAGATCTCGGAAGGGAGAACAGAGGGGACCACGTATCCATCCTGCGGAAGATGGCATGGGGCAGGTGGACGTGGCTATCGAAGAGATCGGAGTAGAAGTCATTGATGACCTTCTCCATGGTCCTTATGGAAGAGGTGACGGTTCCGTCAGGACGTCGGAGAGCGGTCATCTTGGTCTTGAAGTTGGCAAAGTTCCGGCGGGCATTGTGGATGCTCAAACCTGCCTCTGCAGCTTCAGCCAACGTTTTCGCCCTTCTCTCCTTAAGATCCTCCTTTATCGCCGCTCTGCATAGCTTCGCAAGCTCGGACGTCAGCTGGTAGATGCCTGACGCTCGTGCTGCTTGACGCTGGCGTATCAGCTCGAGAGTTTCCGGAGACAGGCGTTTCTTGGTGGTCTTCGAGCTCTCGGCTCTTCCCCAGGTCCGTCGTAGGGAGGGAGGCTTCTGGAACTGTGAGTTTCAATGGTTGGTCTTGGTCGACATGATAAACTCAGGCAGCCGTTCACCTTGCTATTCCACTCCAAAGCGTGGGTTCCGATGTGAAGTTCTTCCGGCGACCTTCGTGGCCCGATCTTTGTGTTGAAGTCGCAGACAATCACCTTGTAGAAGGTGTGATGTTCCTTATAGAACTTCTTCAGCTCACGTAGAAGGCTTCCACCTCTTCGTCGTCGTTATCGGATGTTGGGGCATACTCGACGAATACAGTCAAAGCTGGCACGGATCCACAGCGCTTCAGTCGCAGACGTCCGATACGGGTTGTCAGAGACTTGTACGAATCGATGTTCATGGCCAAGTGCGTGTTGACGAGGACACCAACGCCTACTTCCTTACTGTCGCAGGCGGCGTGTAGGGGGTGGTGTCTCCTCGTCTCGGTCAGTCCGATGACGTCGTACTTGATCTTCCTGGCTTGCATCATCAGGTCCTCGACGGACGCTTCCGATGCAAGGGTGGGGGCGTTGTAAGTACAGATCGTCATCCTAGTCCTTCTCAATTTGCGCAGCCTGGTTAGGTCCTAAGATTTTAGCAGCCTCTCCGTACTCGTCCTTCCCATCGCTGCAGAAATAAGGGCTCTTTCGGGGTCAGGGGAATGAGGCCCTTTAGTGCTGCTGTGTTTGACTACAATACAATACGGGTAGCTAGTCAGGCTCTGCCATGCGGGCGAAGAACTACGGGCAGCCAGCCAGACTGCCCGAAGGGACGGGGCGAGACTTTTGAGGCGGCCTCGAATCGCCTTACGATGTACTCCCAGTCTACCGAGTGCAAGTTTTTGGCCGAGCGACGCAGTTACAATCCGCACAGGCGCAAACACATCCACGCACACAGTGCATGAACATGCCGCTCCCAGGTACAAGGAACGCGTCGACCCGACACAGCAGGAGCAAGGAGTCCATCTCCTGCATCCCACCTGCGTCTCTGGGCAGTACACGGTCGCATTTGGTTAGCGTTTAATTTCCCTATCCACCACCCGGGAACGCGCCACGTGGCCCTGCCACAAGCGGCCCGAGATCCCTCTTAACAAGAGAGCGCGAAGGCTCTCTATCGAGGGAGATCCGTGGTCGAGGGCGAAGGCGTGCGTCATGTTAATGTTTGAACTGTTGTTCCATCTTGGCATCACGAGGGCCGGCATCGTCCTTAGTTGGCATCAGCAGATCTGGTTCAGTGCGGATTCTGCGACCGAAAAAGTTATCTGAAGGTGAGAAATGGTTTTGTCTGGAGTGGCATTGAGTCGACCTCTTTGCCATTAGAAACGCCTGAATCGCATCTCCCGTTGTTCCCTCCTCATCCTCCAGTTTGATGAGCGCTCACTTGAAGGTGTCAACGAAGCGTTCTGCTTGGACATTGCTTTGCTGATGAAATGGGCGAATGTGTTAGATTCCACGTTTTTTATGCAGAAATCCTCGAACAATCTTGACGTGAACTGGGTGCCGGTTTTCGGTAACGAGTGTAACTAGATTTTTGAACTGAGAGAAAACTTTCTTCATGGCGCTTATTGTAGCAGACGCTGATATCGAGATCATCTGGATGATTTCAGGCAACTTCGAGTAGGCGTCCACGATATGAGATAGTGTACAGCGGTCCTGCAAATCCGCATGTACGCGAGTCCAAGGAGTAGTGGGCCTTGGCCGAGAGTAGAGTTCAGCCTTAACCGGAGTTGTGATAGCTGCTTTGGTGCAACTAGCTGCATCGCTGTGCTTTAGTTTACTGCCTACCAAACACACAAGCTACAGCCGGAAGGATATAGACTTCAGAGCTGTTGTGCTCTGGACACGCCCACGCGATCGGCTTGGCACTACTGGAGCAAAACCCACCATATTCGCTGGCATTGCAATATCATTGTAGAAGCTAATTGGTTTTCCATCCTTTTTGCACATATAGATAAGCTATTTTCGTCAAGTAAGCTCACTCTACAAGTTGTCGCGCCAAATCGATTGATTCTACGCATTGTCACCTCCGCTGGAATTTGCATGTCAAATGGTAGTGCTTGTCTATGAACTCAAATATATCTTTTATTTTGAAACATGGAAGGTGATGATGTCCGTTCCTTCACGAGGTGCCACTGGAAACTGTTCACTTTTGCGAACCCAGCTGAGCACGGACACTCGAATGCACGCAACAGGCCCTTGTGACAGGTCGGCCTACGAACAGCCCATATCACATCATATGGTTAATGATGCTGAATGTTCCACGAGGTATTGCTACGGGGTCCGCGGGGGTCGACGCGCACTCGCAAAGCTCGGCGAGTGTGGAAAGTATGCGATGGTCCTTGGTGTGAGTGGGGCATCGGGAGGGGGGGGGGGAACCGTGTTGGTTCAAAAGTCCCGCAACGTAAACAAGATCCGCGTGGCAACGTTGAATGTGGGTACGTTGTCGGGCTGCTCCTGCGAATTTGCAGAGGCACTGGAGCGAAGGAAGATTGACTTTTGTGCGGCGCAGGAGACGAGGTGATCCTGTAGCAAGTCAAGGGACATAGGCCGAGGCTATAAAGCCGTCCCAGGACCACCAGCGTGTTAGCATAATGTCCCCGAATGGTTCCGAGACGCGACTGCAGGCGTGGAACATTTCAATGATCGCCTGATGAAGGTCGCTATCGCTGCAGAACGGCGGCGGTATCATCTTTTCTCTACATATGCTCCACAGAGTGGCTGCTCTGAGCGAGCCAAGGAGGAATTTTGGAGCCTGCTTGATGAGAAGAGAGCAGAAGTGCCGTCACAAGCGTAATCATTGTCGCAGGTGACCTTAGCGGCACATTGGTGCTGCGAAAGACGGGTACGGCTGTCATGGTGGTCTCGGTTTAGGTTCACGTAATGCTGATGGTGAGCGTATCCTCGAATACGCGGAGTCGCACGACCTCGCCGTCGTTAACACCAGATTCCGCAAACGTGAATCCCACTTCTTCTCATTCTACAGAGGGAATACTAAAACGCAGATCGACTTTGTCCTTGTGCGAAATCGTGACCAAGAGCTTGTCATGAACGCGAAGGTCGTGCCGTACCCGAAACGGCCGCCACACAACACCGTCCACTGATCTGCACTATGAAGATCACACCAGCGATGTTTGAGCAGGTCGAACGGATTCGGTTGCCGGCGGTTACGGCCGCCGACGAGACATGGCAAAGTGCTACGGACGCGATACTCACTGCTGCGCGTTCCGAACTCGGCACTACGGAACCGGGACGGCGTAAGATCGATAAGCAGAGATGGCTGTGGACTAACGAAGTTAAGGAAAAAGTTCGAGAGAAGAAGAGATTATACTACGCATTTCTTGGCGATAAGACAGCTGATAACTGGGTTTGTATCAGGAAGCTAAGAAAGTCGCTAAAAAGTCGGTAGCCGATGCAAGACCACTCATTACGATGATGTCAACGGGAAGCTTGAGCCGCGCAATGGCGTGCCATTTCTTTGTCGACCCGCGAAGGTTGTTCATCGCCTGACTGAAGATGTTGAGAAGTTTTTTTGGCATCAACGATGAGAACAGTCATCTACTCACGGACCGCAAGATAGTTTTGAATCGACGGCGCACCGACTTTGAGGAAGTCTCGACAGTAGAATTCGCTCATGCAGGCATTTCATCTCCCCCTATATATGGTCCCGCTCAGAGAGTCACCGTAGAAGAGATAGAAGCGGCTTTGAAGAAGACGAAGCCACGCAAGGCAACAGGCGCTGATAATTGGCAGCCGACTTGGGGAAGTCAAAATCATGGTACCCAACAAAGTAGCTGGCAGCGTTCTTCAACCAGGTTATTGCGAAGAAGAAAGTACTTGATAATAGGCAGATAAGTGCGACTGTATTATTTGGAAGGAGAAGGACAGTCCAGCAGACTGCTCAAGCTACCGTCTAACTTTAGCGGAGAATTGTGAGCGAAAAGCTCTGATAACGCGGCTTATCGCTCACCATATCGCTTGATAAGCCGCGTTATCTGAGCTTTTCGCTTACAATTCTCCGTTAAAGTTACTGCAGTAACTTTGATGAATCCGGCCCCAGCTTTCTACCAACAAGGTGGCTCCGTACCTTGGTGTAGCACTATCGATGCCATACACGCCGTTCGTCTTCTTATAGAAAGGCACCGCAAGAAAAAGACGCCGGTGCATCTAGCCTTCCTCGACTTGGAGAAGGTCTTTGATCGTGTTCCGTGTGAAGTGATATGGTGTGCTTTAAGACAGCATAGCGTTCCCGAAGAGCTTATTGAGTGGGTGTGGTTACTCTATTCTTGTTCGAGGAGTAGAGTTCAAGCGCCGGCGGGTACGTCGTTGGAGTTTCCCATCTTTGTCAGAGTACATCAAGGGTCCGCGCTCTCCTCACTACCCTTCGTCGTCGTTGTGGATGCCATATCACGTGATCTTCAGCAAGCCGTCCCTTGGTCGTTGCTTTATGCTGATGATATAAACTCGAGAGACAGGTACAAGCTTGATGCGATCGCTTGGGGAGATATGAGCTCAAGCTTAACGTGAAAAAGAGCGAGTACCTGTCCACTGACGAAAATGAGTCTCGTTCCATTAAGGTGAACGACATTGAGTTATCAGGTAGTATGGCGTTCAAGTACTTATGATCATCAATCGCGTCCGATGGTAGTGCACTCGTTGAAGTGAACTCAGCCGTGAATACAGCTTGGTCCAAATGGCGCCTTCTGACGGAAGTGCTCTGTGACAAGAAGATACCAGAGCGCCTACAGTTGAAGATCTACAGAACAGTCCCCCGACGAGTAGCTCTATTTATGGAGCTGAGTGCTAGCCCGTTACTAAAGAAATTGAAAGGCGCTTCAGCATAACGGAAACGAAGATGGGGCGGTGGACGGTCGGAGTTACGCGTTTTGATCGAGTGCGCAACGACTCCATTCGACAAAGATTTGGTGTCACCCCGATAGTTGAGAAATTGCATGAAGCTCATCTGATATGGTACGGCCATGTTCTTCGCGCAAAGGGTGACACTGTTCGAAAGACTGTTCTTAACCTTCATGTGCCCCGTAGGCGGATACGAACGCGACCAAAGCAGAGGTGGCTTGATACGCTGCATCAGGACTTGAAGATGGCTAGGTTGCACTCTGGTGAGGCATTTGATGGGGAAAGTGGCGTCAACATTCCAGGAAAGCGGACCCCGCAACTAAGCGGAACAAACGCCGGAGTGGAAGATTACGAAACATGGAACTCTAGAGCAGTTATTAAAAAGCGGAGCTTTCGGCGCGAAAATTCACCGCTTTTTCTCTTGCGCGCTGCTTCTGCTTGCGGCACGACAAATCGTGAACATATGTTGCGTAAAACTACTAAGCAAGCGCGTTTTTTGCACGACTGAAGGACCGTAAGAGTCTCATGAATCAGATGATCGTCATAGAAGTAATGACCAGACAATGCAATAGGACAGAATGAAAAAGTGAGTGCAAGCTCAAGCTCTTTTATTGTATTGTTAATCTCAATATTGTTAAGCCTAATTTCTCAGATTTTTTTCAATCCCTTGCCTACGAATTCCATCACAATAACAATGTTCAAGCTGCTCCGTGTTCTTATTTGGAAACCCATATCTATTCCCTTCGCTAGAGTGACTGATATTAACGGAGAGGCGACTGTCCCATTTTGCAAAGCCTGACTTGGGAGAAAGCAATACATTAAACACTATAAGTGCTTGGAATCGACCATCACATACACGTACCATCATCAAATGTTTAGAGCATTTTGATGCGTTGTCTTACTAAACCAGAACACGAATAGCACCTAGCAGAGTTTTCTGGAGAATTTTCAAATTGGAAAACCGTGCAACGTGAAAGGTTAAATGGTTTTCATTTCGTAGAGCTGCAAGTGAGCAGTACCAAACCTACCTTTCAATGTAGGTATCTATTGTGCTGTTGACGCTAAGTCGAGGGAACTCTCGGTGGAGAAGAAACACAGATGAACGACATTTATTTATTTATTTATTTATTTATTTATTACATCTCTTTTGCCGCAGCGGCACAAACAATTATCCAGTGCTTCTTTTGCGAAAAGTTCAGCGTTTCTGTTTAAATTCCCTTCAATCAGAGCGGTCCATTTCTCATGACTTATTTTTTTCTTGTCCCTCTGTATCTTGCGACGTCGTCCAGCCATCTCGTTCTTGGTCTTCCTTTATTTCGTTTTTTTATCAGGTGTCCAATCAGCTGCAATGCGTGCCATGAACGTTCGGTTCTACAGAGCTTATTTGTGAACAGCCACTTCCTTTTGAGCGCATGGTGAATATAATCCTTGAGTTCTGATCTGTGGCAAATAACTCGTGTTTTACGTATTTTATGGCCTAAGCAAACACCAAGAATAGCTCTTTCAAGTCTTCATTGGGCGGATCGTAGTGTGGTAGCCGATTCTTCTGACCGTGACCGCGTTTCGCAACCTTATGGAACAGCAGGGAGTACGCAAGAATTGATGAACTCTTTTTTTCAGCTGGACTTCGGCGGCCTTAGAGCGAAGAAACAGTCGATATTTGAAATAGACTTTTTTCCTGCTTGAATCCTTCTCTCAATCACTTTAGTGGATTGCGTGGCTTTGACAAGAGCTGTCCTAGGTAAATAAATTCGCTGACGCGTTCTATAATTTTCATTGATTTGTATTACATCCCCTTTCGCGTCGGTTGCTGGTCTACCGAGTTCCATCTACCTGGTTTTCGAGTAATTCATTTTTAATCCGACCCGACCTGACATCTCTGCAAGATTTTCTGCCATGCTTTATAGTTCGTCGCATAAGCATAGACGAGGTGTGAAAGCTTCCTGTCATTCATTCGGAAGCCTCTATTTAGCCAGTTGACTGCATTCAGCACGTGTTGAAGTGTTAAAACGAAGAGTGGTCATGAAAGAGAATCTTCTTGTCGAAAGACTTTTTGAATATTCAGCTCAACATAATTTGATCCCAAACTTCACAGCAGCACTTCCCCTTGCATACAGCAGTTGAATAGCGTTGTTCAGGTTATCCTCGATTTTAAAGTTTTTCAATGCCTCCCATACTGCTGGTAGTTCGATAGTATCGAAGGCTTTTTTAAAATATATGAACAACGTACAACATTTGATGTTGAACTCGTAAGCCTTTCCTTACAGGATGTTCAAAGTGAGGATGTGGTGAACTGTGGAACAATTTCTTAGAAATCCAGTTTGATCTTCGAGAAGGAATTCTGCAGTCGTTGACAATCCTTCTCTGCCGTTCATTTAGAATTTTTGTCATAACTTTGTATATCATTGATAGTAGTGAAATTGGTCTGTAATTCGCAACATCTAACGCGTCTCGTTTTTTATAGAGTAAGATGGTATCGGAGAAGGCTTATTCTCTTGACACGTTTTTTATGGAGGGGATGGAGTTGAGGGACTGGCACAGACGATTGGCGAGCATGCTGCAGAGAGGGCGTAGTGTAGTCAACTGTACTTTGTCAGAGCCGGGAGAGGATCGTGCTTTGCTGCTCTTCAGTGCAACCTCAAACTTCACTGGGAAGGAGGTGAAGTTCAGTGAGGACAGCGTAGACATGGGATCCGAATCATGCATTTTCGGAAATCCGGCCGGATTTATCCGGTTTCGGATTATCCGAAATCCGGCACGGTCGAAAATTGCCTTCATCTGAATCATCCGAAGATCCGGGGTTTCTAAAATTGTCCTCATCTGAATCATCCGAAGATCCGGGGTTTTCAAAGTTGCCCTCATCTGAATCATCCGAAGATCCGGGGTTTTGAAAAACGCAATGATCCGGATAAAATCGGATAAAAATCGGATAATAGGAGGTTAGCGCGTCTTGCTGGCAAACTCTGTGCCATTAATAACCTGACTTTTTCGGGCACATTTGCAATCATTTGGCGGGAATTCTCTCACAAGGGAGGGGTCTGATAGCGTACATCTGAACGGGGAGAGGGAGTCATCCTATTAAATAGGAATAATCGCCGCCCCTCAATTAGCACAAAATGTGTTTCATTTTTGCCAAATCGTTAAACCCAAGGAGTGGGGGTTCTTGAAGTCACAGTGGAATACGGCGCATCCCGAGTTTGGGGTCTTCAGCTCGGAGCGCAATGGGTAGTGACGATGCTTCATGGGGGAAGGTCGGGGGTTCGATCCTCATGCGCTGCTGCATTCCTGCTTTTTGAATGATTGGTTGAGATTTGAGGGATTCTGGCGTCTATACCATTTTCAGATATTTTCTGCGTATTTTCCAGTTTCACGCTGTGGTACTCAACATGATACTGCATAAATATTCAACACCAGTGATACTCAGGTACAACGTGCATGAAGCAGCACTGGACACAATGGGCAGGGTATAAATGCTGCAGGCCTCTCTCAGTCTGTTTCCATACATCGGCCAATGATCTCGGGTAAATCCATCCTGCTCGGATTTTCAAAGAAGACCATGATGTGAGGTCACATGTGGTTAAAATGAGAAAGTCTGTGGATCGCGGAATTTGACCTAAACGGCATCAATACACTCTTTCTCTCATCTTTGCCTGTCATCTGGAAATCAGAGGTCTGCTGGAGGTTCTCTAAAACCTAACACCAACAAAGTCGCCGATGCTCGAGTGGTCCACTTGCTCACGCTGAAGTGTAGTCCACCTTTAGATAAGCAGCCTTCATGGGAATAACACCAACCTGACCGAACGGATGGCTAGCATACCCAAGGACTTCGAAGCACGTCAACTTGAAGTTAATGAAGGCGAACTGCTGGAAGTGGTGAAAAACCAGAAGAAGGTTGGGATCCGCAAAATGAACTGATAGACGTGGAAAGGCTGACAAGCAGTGATCATATGATAACATTTTCGGCTGGAACTCTTGTTTCAGAGGAAGGAAACGTCTTCAGTTGGATTTCGCCTATGGAGCCGATCTCATTTGTCCATATATGGAAGCAAACTGTGAGGAGCCTGTAGCCTTTATACGCTGTCCGTATTGTGACCAGTGCTTATGTTCCATGCACTTTGTGTCTGTGTATCATTGATGTTAAGCGTTCATTCATCGTTATGTTGAACAGCTTTCCAATTGAGTTTTGGTTAAAAAACCGGACTGTAATAAACAAGTGGCAACAAAGTTGCTCTTACGGCATACATCTGGAAACACTGCACAGCAAACATCTAAAATGGTGCAGATGTCAGAATCGCTCAAATCAAACAGTGAGTTGGAATGCAAATATGCAGCAGCGCAGAAAGTAGAACCCTCTACCTCCCTCTCATGGAGCAACGTCGCTATCCATTGCGCTACGAGCCGCTTCCCGGCGGCGGCATTGCGGGCGTACAAGACTCCCGAACTCGCGAGGCGCCGATTCCACTGTAACTTCAAAGATCCTCTACTCCTCGGGCTTATCGATTTGGCAAAAAAGAAACACATTTTTATGCTAAATGAGGAGTGGCGATTATTCCTATATATGGTGGAATGACTCGCTCTCTCCGTTCAGACATACGCTTCAGACCCTTCCCTTTTCAGAGCACAAGAAATTTCATGCGTGGCGTTTCGGAATCGCTTCATTATTGTCCTTTACAAGACTTCGCTGTGCATCCCCAACTCATCATTGAGTTGGTATTGGCTCTTTGGGGTCCTAAAGCTGTTTTTTGTTTGTTCTGGAAGCGCAAAATAGCTCTGCGGAGGGCTCCCCTCCTCCCGTAGCGCTGGCGTGTTCCACTCCATTGGTGAACTAAGCTAGGCCAGATATAATGTAACTGGGCATTCAGGTGCCTTGCTAATAGGGCATATAAACACTTAATTCAAGGTGAGGCGCTCCAAGCTGCTTTGCGCGCTCGTGACTTCAATTGGTCAAGGAAATAAACGCAGAGTTACTGATGTGTTCCGTTTTGAAGAGGTTGCGTGCCCCTATTATATCACTTATCCGGTTGTATCCGAATCGGATATCCGAAATCCGGCTCGGCCGAAAATGGCGTTATCTGAATCATCCGAAGATCCGGGGTTTCTAAAATTGCCCTCATCTGAATCATCCGAAGATCCGGGGTTTTCGAAATTGTCATCATCTGAATCATCCGAAGATCCGGGGTTTGAAAAAATGGCCTATCCGAATCATCCGATTATCCGGAAAATCGGTGTCGTATCCAATGTCTAGGACAGCGGGAGGGTTTGTGGGTAATGGTGTGATCGGTATAGGTCGTTGTAGAATGATCGAATTGCTTCTACAGTTTCGATAAGTGGGTCGTTGCAGCTAGTGGGAGGATTTCCAGGGTCTCGGTAAAGAATGGTCAAGGGGCGCCGGATATGGGCTTTTTCACGGTGCCCAGTACGAAGCCGACCAGTTCTAACAGCTTTTCCCAGTATAGCAATGTGGCGCTTGCGGAGGTCATCCTCGAGCGATTTCCTGACGAGTTGGTACATTTCAGCATATTCTATCAGTTAGGAAGGTTATTCTTGACGCAGTTTTCTGTGATGTTGTAATAATTGCCTAATATGCCATGAAATTCGTGGAGGCAAGGACTGGTATCGTGTGGCTTTGTTGATGGCGGTGTTAATGATGGCGCTTAGTCTACGATACTCTCCATTGACTTCGATGCATGCAGGATTCCTATCCATTAGTTGCTGAGCGTGGAGGCAAAGCACGGACTTGTCCACGATGCGTGCGCCGTGGTGCGGTTGTGCAATGCTTTGGTCTGACGAAATCGCATGGTTCAGCGAAGAAATCTGTGATCACTACCTGCATTCACAGAACCAAGGAGTTTGACGTCTTCCACTTCCGGTATTTTGGGCACGAGAATAGTCCATTACTTTCCTCAGTCCGAGAGCACTGCTCTGCCATGTCCAACGTGTGGTTACTTTTTTTGAAAGAACGTGCCTGCAATAATCAAGCGTCGCTCTTCGCAGGATTCAGCAAATTTGCTCCTTCGTGAATTTCTATGTTCTGCAGCGTTCACGCCTATAAACCGCTCCTGGTGTTGGCGTGCTCCTGAAGTGGCGTTGAAGTCACCAATAATTACTAGTAGGGAGCTTCCACGTAAGACGAATTTTGCTCAGATCATCTAGGAAGTTTTTGTACTTCTCGTCGTCATGGCTAGAATGAGGTGCATGCACTTGGATGATACGCAAGGATTTCTTGGCCTTTATTCTTATTATCACTCTGATAATGCGTTCATTATGAAGAAACATATGCTTTGTCGGTTCAGTGATGATCGGATGTAAATTCCTACCCCGCTGTTTATTGTTCTGCCCGAATTTCAGTAGTCAAACATGGTATACCCGCTCGGGATCCTTATTTCATCTCTTCCGGATACTTTCGTTTCTGATATGTCGATCACGTCAAATTTCACCTTTCGAATGTAGAACTTACAGCGACGCGGAAGAAGATGGAAGCACCACCGCTCACTACGAGTGCAGAGGAATGACTGAAATGAACGATATATAATACTTAAAAGTGGTGAACGTGAGGTACCGCACTGTAATATTATTCTCTTTGATGAAACTGTGTATACAACCGAAAGAGTTTCCAGCGCTAAAACCGTTGTAGACATTGGACAAAGTCTGCGGAAATCTATCAGTAGACAAACCTTGAGAGTGGTCTTACTGCGATGGCAGAGTAAAAGTTAAAGTCTTACGGCAAACCACCATGTGTTTTAGCTAGAAGGAAATAACGTCAGTAACAAGAAGCTTGGAGCAGATTGTCACATTCTATCCAATGCGTCCGCTTTTGTCAGGGAGCAGCACCAATTTTTATGTCGAGGGCGGCATTGAAGTACTCCATCTGACTTCGCTGCAATTGATAATGCTTCCTCCTACCCTTGCACAGCAGTAGAAATTCATGCTTCAGAATCCTGTTTCCTGTTTTTCCTGTTTGTCATGTATTTTCATCTAGACGTGAGCGGAGTTGATGTGTTGAATTTCAGCTTCGGCAAGAAGAGTGGATCTGTGGAGGACAATAGGATTCTTTATCCGCTACTGCTTGTCGAATGGGAGAGAGTAGTGAAGCCGAATGGCCGGCTCGTAGCAATGACCCACGACAGGAGGTCATGGGGTGAGTCGAACATCAGCACTGCCAAAAGTCTACATATGGCTTGCTCAGATAAAAAACGTTCGGTAAGAAGTGTTTGACACACAACAGTGCTTTCTCTACCCCACATAGGGAAAAGAGTCTCGAAAATGACGCCGTTGGAACGCTCTAAGGCGGCTTCAAAAGGATCCTTCTCGCTCGAAGGGAATACCACATCGGTCATTCAGGGCTCTTACGAAGAATTCAGACCAGCGAGTTGTTGGGGGTCCCGGTGTTCTCTTTACATCCCATCCTTTCAAGCTTTCAAGAGGACGCTGACTAAACGATTTCCGATAAGTGTCGTACCTCGTTTGGCTGGCTCTAGCTATATGGCAATGCCCAGCGGTACACCTTCAGTGCCGATGTTCGTAGAGTCGAGCACGAAAATTTTATTTCCTCCGTTAAATAGTTTTTGTTCGTTTTGGAAGCAATTCTTGTCCCACGGAAGGGACGGCGTCTCCATCGCACTTCATTTGGTAAAGGCTCCCTTGCCATCCAATTTCAGCTCCGCGCTGGCAAAATAATGGATGCCTGCACTAGGTGATGGTCGTGCATCGCGTCTGACGCCGGAGTTTCAGAGGACTTTTTCAAGCGACTGTGGCATGCATCACACTCCCTGTTTGGGGCCGAATTTTGTTGCCGCAAATTCCTTCCGTTCACGATTTTGTCCAGCCTCTCAGTTTTCTCGAACACGCGGTGATTTTTCCAACTAAGGGGAGCTTGGTTCAGGGCGGGCACATTGGGTCTAACATGAGCCTTCCGACAGCTTTACTTTTGCCTGCAACGATCAGCCTAGTGCCTAAGAGAAATCGTCTCACCATGGTTGTGTGAGTCCATCCATCTTCGCAAAATTGCTGACCATTAAAATGGGTCGCTGAACGGATGAGGTCGAAGATAGGTCCTTTAGGTTGGTGTGCAAGGCATCGTGCCAACGCTGCTTTGTCCGTTCCCTGAGCCGATGTTCAGAAAATCGACGTTGAGGTCAATCTTCCGGACACTGTCATCATCCATCATCAAAGTTAGGTGGATCGCTCATGCAATTCGTTTCGTTTACACCCGCATCTGGACACGAGCCGCAACTCACCGTTTCGTGGATATCGAAAGAACCATTGGAGGCTCTATGGAGAAGACGACGATAGCGTACAGATGAGAGGGGACATTTCCGAAGACGCTTCACGACGAGCTAACTATTCCATCAATGTCGGTTGATTGCTATCGGCTTCTTGGGCGCGATGAGCGAATGCTTGCTTACTTATGGTCAGTTAAATTGAACACAAAACAAGGGAGCCGTCAAAAATGAATTTCCGCTGATACTGTAAGCTTTCGAATAGATTCCGAAAGCACCTCTAAGGTTTTCCTCTAGACCACTTACACATAATTCTTCAAATTAACGGTCACTTCGAGCGAGTTAGCTGTAGTCAACAACCTCCAGACGAATAACAACATTGACCTAGCCGACAGAGAGATTTCTCTGTTCTATAGCACTGAGCACGTCTCCGCTTTCGAAAGTCGTAGAAAATTTGTGATGAACAGCGCCTCTGTTCCAGTAATAGAATGAATCTTGATTTTACTCCTAGTCAATTCGAAAGCATAGAACGGTCTGAAATGGTACACGATATCGCAGTTTAACACCGCTTTCGTTTGTAAATTTGAAATACAAGTGAAAGAAAGGGAAGATGTGGAAACGTTGAGTGAGGTGAGATGTGGATTTGGACTACGCAGCTAGCGATAGAATGGTAGCAGGTGGTTCTCATGGTACTCATTTAGGGAATAGTGCAGATACGCTGCTTCATAGCATTTTTCAAACCGCAGAAACAGTTGGTACAAAACCGATGGCCGAAAATGTCGGTGCAAATGCGGCCGAACGAATCCGCAATTCCAGAACGAGCACTGGGACTGAACGGTGGGAGTTGGCGAGTTACGTCTCATCACATCGTGAACGTCGGAGGGCTCCAGACCTTGTGCCAATGTCTCGTCAACAAGAAGCCACTTCGAAGCACTTGAGTGTAGTTGCACCTGTCTACATTCTACGGCCATTCCGTTGTGAATCGCTCTCCTTTGAAGTTGAAGTGCTGTGTATCACCACTCTGCGGAGATATTGCAATAAACGTTTTATTTGAAAAGGCACAAAGTCACAGGGAAACAGCTTGCAAGACAAGAGCATTGGGTAAGTGAAGTTCAATAAGTGAGATCTGAAGCGGGAGGGAATGTACCAGAAGCAAAGGGTGCCTACTCGAGGCGTTCGTTGCGTTGAGTTCACAACGACTAGGGTCGTCTTAAGGCTGACATGGTCCGTGGGAAACTGAAGGGGATGGGTGAGTGAGTGGATGATACATACAGGAACGGTAGAGACGTTACACCGCGGAATGAATTTGGCGCAAGGATGGAAGCTTGAGAAAGGGAACAGAACAAACAGACTGGGTAGCATAAAAGAACCTATCAGATCGGAGCACAGAACAATAAGGTATAGACGAGATATTGTGAGCTGGATACGAAACACTTTAGAGGAGGAAACTGAACAATAGTGGACTATCGAAACCCGGAGAAAACGGGATAAGGCGATGTGGTAAGGTGGCAACGAGCTATGGGCCCAGGAGAAAACTGCGGTACTTGCTGACTTCATTGCAGGGAAATTCAAAGCTGTCTACCAGTAATGGGCTGTATGTTTGCCTATTGAGAACACCTTTTCAATCACAGAGCTGCAGCCAACTCAGTAAGACTAGTACTAACTAGAAAAGCGCCACAACTACTTAAATGTCTAATATCTTCATGTCACACTGGGCACTTTCGAAGTCAAACCGAATACCTTTAAAGCAAAGCGGAAGCTTCCCAAATTAAATTAGCAGTCTCGAGAAAAGCCAAAATGACTTCTTGCCATAATAATTTACTGTGGCTATGGCTTTCGGAAAATTCTTTTTCGTGATCCAAAAAATGAATGCACTGCTTGATTTCCCATAACTTCCTCATTTTTTTAGCTGCAGAAGTAAGTTCAAATCAAAGCAAAGAAGCAGCAACGTTCACGTGTTCACAAGGAAAGAGGTCGCATCAGGCAATTCTCTTGAATGCCACGAGTTCACTAGATTGGTAGCAAAGTTCTGTTTGTGCGGAGTCGCACATTGATGAACGGTGCAACAGAATTTACAGAAGCAGATATCTCCACTGTGCATCTTTAGGTACTCGCGATCTAATGGAATCAGACAAATAGGATGATCTGCAGCTCGAGAGTATGGTGCAAATTCCACCTAGAATAAACCCAAGGTTGCCGCTTTTTTGTACTTCAAAATAAACCTAAAACCATTTTTATCGCAGAAGTAATAAAAGTGTTATGAATATTCAAGCAACTTGTTTAATTCTTGCTGCAGGTGAAATACATATGAATTTTTAGTGGGGGACATAGTAAACTTTTGAACGAAAATTTATTTTAACATGGGTAGTGTCTAGTTTGATTCGGAATGCTTCCTTCTTGATTTGAAGGTGTGAGTGCTGATTTTAAAATTTTGCAGCTTGACGTATTCTGCATGTATGCAGAAGAGGTACTCCTTTTCGATCTCGGACTCCAATCTACAATCTCTTCAATTTAGGCTCCGATTAAACACATTTTCTCTTGAGCCGATCCTACTAGGGAAGAGCTTCGACCTCCTATGGAACTTCATGCTGAGACCAGGATCATTAGAGAGAGCTCGGAATGCTGACCACGAACATGTGTGTCAAAATTGCAAAATGAAACTCCTGAGCGAGTGTGTTGAATCGGACACCTGCCGAAGTTGAACACGAATTGGTTGTGGGAGAGCGATGAGTCATAGGGCTCCGCAAGGATGGACCGCCAGCTGCGGCGGTGGGGCAGAGGTAGTGGGTGCTCCCTCTCCTAGCGTGTGACGTCGTTGGTTCGTTCCCCATTGCTTCTTCTGCACATTATGATTTTTCTTCGAAGTGAACTTTTGTCCTAAATTGTGATACGTGTTAGATTAAATAGCCACACACGTTTGTAAAAATGCTTGAGGGCAACAAATAACTATGGTGACATTTTTATTCGCAATGATCCCAAACGGGCTCGTCATCAATAGATACATCTTACACCAAAACTTCATCCGTTTCCACATTGACTGAGGCAGCAGTACCGTCGCGTAAAACAGCTGCGAATCTTCTAGCGACCTTTTTCTCTTCAAGAGTTGGTGCATCGTTATCATCTGGCACCCCAAATTCAACTAGAAGAATGGACACCACCTTTGCTGATGAAAAGAACATAGTGAGTGAAGAAAAGGCAGTAGATCAACGACATTTTCTTCTTCCTCATACATTATACCACTTTGCTTCACACATTTTTCTGGTTGTTCGACGTTCGATTTTTTTGGTTTGTTCAATGAATGCCAAAGTTGTTAGAAACACCTCCAGTTGTTCAATATAAGATTTGGGCTCTCCTTGTGCAAAATAGTTGATAAAAATGTCACCATAGCAGTTTTTTGCGTTCAACCACTTTTACAAATATGTACGGCAATTTTCCCGGATATTTAATCAAACACGTGTCATAATATAGAATAAAAGGTGATTTCGAAGATTAATCATGATCTGCAAAACAAACCGGCAGCAATGGAGACCGAACCTGCGACGCCATACGTAACGAGCGAGAGCACTACCCCCTGCGCCACGCACCAAGAGGCGGATGCTCTTACGGAGCCCCTATGACTCATCGCTCTTGCGCCAGCTCTTTCGTACGGCCAGCATGTTGTCAGGCCACCCAACTTCGGAAGGTTATAACTCGCTCAGGAGTTTCACTTCGCAATTTTGACACCCTTAATCGTAGTCAGCATTCCGAGCTCTTTCCAATGATCCTGGTCTCAGCTTGAAGTTCCATGAGAGGTCGAAATCCTCCCTTAGTTATTAAACCCAGTTGAGACGGTGGCGTTTGGCGCCTCCATGTTCCCTCTGAATGAGGATGTGCACACAACGCAACAATATTCCTAGAATACCGCTCTGGGTAACCTACGGTGGTCAGCATCCTCCACTTGTTGCAATGAATCAAAAGCCCTGCCCTTAAAGTGGGACTTGGGGAAGCCAAAATGTGGTTCTCATAACTAAAAGAGTGGCTGGTGCATTTCCTTGATGCGTATTGGTTGCCACTACAAAGTTTTCGTAATTTCCTCAGCAGCTGGGCAGCTATTCCTATTCTGGGCAGTACAGGTGTATCCACTTCCCACAGATTTGGGAATTATCCGAGAGGCATCTAATTCCCCTGCGCTTTCGTCGTTTCGCACATTAAGCTTGGTCGTGCTCACAGAGACAAAACTGCTACTTGTTTCGCAGACAGCAAAGGAGACGATGAAGATGCCACTCTTCAAGTCACTCGCACTAATTGAAAAGTACTACGTGGCCCATTGGAATACCTGCGGATGTTGCGGAGAAGCTCCTTTCCCGACGTTTTCGTTAACGACGAAAGAGGATTACCTAGATAATGGATTGTTCGGCTGGCAAACAGAATAAGAGCTCTTGAATCTGGATGACGTATGAACTGTAGGGCAATCGGTTTCCTGCTGGAGTGCACTGGTGTCACACAATGTGCTCGATTTCGCTCTCCGATAGATCATCAATGGAAACTTTCCGGCTCTCAGCGCTCAGATTCGTGAAGTGGAAGATCACCTGTAATCTGCTGAAACTGAAACTCTTCTGTGCATCGCACATCAACTTCAACAAGGAGCGCATGTCCGAATTTTGTTTTACACAACGAATATGGGCATTGATAACAGGAAATTTCGAGCTGTTGAACCAGTGTGGTTCAACTGAATTTTATTTGGCTTACGTCAAGTATGGGAAAAGGCAAGAGCAGTTGAAGAAGGTGCTCGGCCAATAACCGTTAAGAGGGCAGTATTAGAATGAGATGGAAGGAAAGCAGGCAAACCCAAGTAATCTTATATAACCGGCTGAAAGGCTGGTAACTCATACGAAGACAGGTTGAGTGAATGCGTCTCCTCGCTTCTGATACCCCTCAACTACTCTCTGGAGTCACGCCGCGTCAGCAAGCGGAGTGTTAGGCTGTTCAAAAAAAAAAAAAAAAATTCCGCCAGCGCATTTTCTTGAAAATTATTATATTTCTCCCTTTCAGTCCATTCAACAACTGATGAACGCATGCACCACTATTATTATTAGGTCGGCCGGAAGGTTCTGCCGGCTTTAACTGGTGCACTTCAAACGAAAACATATCTTTTTATTCTCCAATCACAAACATAACCTTCTCCTACTCACTGGATTCGGCCGAAATAAGCACCGCATGAATCAGCGCGCTTTTCCCAATCCAACGCCATACTAGTTGATTAATTCCACCAGCGAAAAAACTGAGTGGTCGAGATGCGACAAATTCTAGAAAGGCTAGCTTTGCCGGCTCCAGAACCTACGACGCGACGTCGCGGCGCTCAAATGCGTACGTGCGCTCGGTGACGCATGGTTAGCCGCGGAGCACGAAATGTTCTCAGTGTTTAAGCTCCCAGACTATATTTCTAGCAAGGAACTTAAGATCCCACAGAATGTGGTAGGCAACAGTCTGCAGTAGGACAATTGATCCGAGAATGGGTGATAGTGACCTTTTTCCGTAGCATAACCATAATCACGGGCAAAAATTGACCGAAGAAGTTGTAGATGGCAAATACTGATGCTAGAAACCATCCACATGACCAGGATTCCTGTATAAACTACATATATGTCTGCCCTCGATCTTTGCCTGGTCCTGATTTGTGAAGGTTCTACCAGCGAGGAAGTATTGAAAGCGCTTAATAAGGTAGTAGTCGCTTGGCACACGGTCTGGTGCGGACGACGGTTAAAGCAGCACCTCAACTCCTAGTTCGTTTCATTTTCGCATGGTGATCTGCGAAACGTGGGGCGGGCGTTGTCGCAGAAGAGTGGGATTTCTTCTGTTAACCAGCGTCGGTTGGAGCTCATAGCATTTTCGGTACATCTCGTCGATTTCGTCACAGTGGACTCTACTGTGATGGTTCGGCATGGTTCTAGAAAGTTGCTGTGAAGCAGACCAGCTGCCGACCTCCTACTTTTAGGATCACATTTTTTTTGTGGGATTTCGGCTTTGGGAAGTGTCTGGGGGGATGGTTCGTCGACATCGGGTCCGTACGTTAGATACACCTTAGATACTTCAACTGGGCGCGCCTCCTTTGTAGCCCCGCTCGCGCGGACGAATTGTCGACACCAACCCTCTGTCTTGGGGTTGAACTCATCAACGACTTACATAACTTCATCAGGAAATTCACAGCATAAAACTCAGACAACGCGACTTATCGCTCACCATATGGCATCTGGCATACCTCCGAGACGCTGGAGCGATTGGGAGGTTTGCCAGATCCCTATCGCTTGGTAAGCCGCGCTATCAGGGATTTCAGCTGTAGTTTTCTCAGTTAAATTGCTGGTCTGTCGCTTCGTGGCGTATCTTCAAGACTGAAATCTCCAGAACGAAAATTTTCGAACAGCCGTTGCACGGCCCTTTCTCTATCACTATTCGGTCCCCACGCATGGTTGATTTGCCGGGCTGTTTCGACGGCTTGGAAATTGAAATAGAATATCGCTCGGATTTGCTCTTTCGACATACTTCAATAAGTGTTCGAAAAAAACTCAACTATTAAGCATAGGTGAAACATATATCGCTACCACAGATAGAGCGAATAACTCCGTAAACGTGATATAAAAGTGAGTTGAATATTGATTCAGTAATAAACGAACGGAAAGCGGTTACACAAAGACCGCCAGAACTTTCTGGCTAACATAACGTATTGCCGTTTATTAGACGATTCGTGGATGCTACTTCTATAGAAATCTTGGGATTTTGAGAAAAAAAAATCATCGAGGCACCTTTCAAATTGTCACGCGTGGCCGGTTCCAGTAAAAACATTGGTGGGCCAGAGCATGTCATCCATAACACTGGGATTTTTTCTGGGTCTGGCGTTGTCGTGAAGCAGGTCTTCTCTTGTTTTCCATGAATAGCTGCTTCAACGCAATCCAATTACCTGCAGTAACATCGCTAGAGACAGGTAGCAGCGTCCAGTGAATGACTGCTTTGCAATTCCACCAGACACTGAGCAGTATCTTTTTTGGGGTGAAGTTCCGGCGTTGGCGTGGGAATTCCTGCTTCGCCGCGACTGAGCCACTGACGCTTTTCATTTCAGGTTTCTGAAACGAGGCCGAACCATCACAGCAAAGTCCTACTGTGACGAAACTGACGAGATATACCGAGAAGTGCGTGAGCTGCAGTCAGCAGTGGTCAACAGAAAAAGTCCATTCTTCTGCACGACAACGCCGAACGCCTACGCGTTTGGCAAATCCCCGTGTGAAAACTGAACGAATTAAGGCTTGAAGTTCTGCGTCACCAGACCTTGCGCCAACCGACCACCAACTTTTTAGGCACTTTCAGAACTTCCTTGCTGGTAAAACCTTCACTAATCAGGATCAAGCCAAAACAGCTCCCGTGGATTTCGCCGAATCTTGACCACCCAGTTTTTCACTGATGAACAGTCAGTGAGCCAGCCACGGCGTTGGACTGGGAAAAGCATGCTGCCATTCGACGTTGGAATAGGAGAAGCGTGCTGACAGGAATGGAGCTTATTTCGACTGAATCCTATGCGTATGAAGAAAGTTATGATCGTCTGGAGTGGACCTGTTAAAAACACTAGAACTTTTCGGCCAATCTAATATATGCCATTTCCGCCTCACGCTGGATACTCTTCTTAACAAAGTTTGTACTGCTGAAATTAAAGCGAACGTTTTCCAAATGAAGACGAGCTACGATAAACTACTGACTCTCCAAGGTGGCTAGAATAATTGTTTGTTCAAGGAAAATTTGGTATAATGCTCTTTTAAATTTTTTAAGTTCTGCTACTCGAATGAGTGTAATTCTTCTTCTTCTTCTTCTTCTTTTTTCTCCAACGTCTGCCCTCATCGTCGCGGTGTTCTGATGTCGTGACGCCACCTTTCCCGATCCTGCGCTAGACACCGACCAGAGTGGACACCACCATTCTTCAGGTCCATATGCAACGTACAGACCAGCGCTGCTTCGTGTGCCCTATAGATAGCTTCCCAACTACTTCGAAGTTGTGCCTATCTATTGGACGCTGTCTTCCTTTCCACCTTCCTTCTTTCCCAGAACGTGGCCGTACCATCGCAAGCGAGCTTCGCGCATCTTGTCCGCTCTCGGCGCGACACCGAACTTCTGCCGAATGACATCGTTTGAGATGCGGTCCATGGACGTGACCCAGCATCTTCGTCTCCATGACACTGATGCGCGTTTCCACTTCATTAGCCGTAGGCCAATAAAGAACAAGAATAATACAAGAAATTCGCTTTTAAAGCTCAACAAGGCAGCAATCATTTCGTTCATTAAAAAACGAGATCGCGCCTTGCATGCGAAAAGCCTGTCGCGATTTTCATTTGATTGATAGTGTAAATGCTGCTCACATGGAGCATCAAAATGAGGATATGCTTGCTTTTACATCTGTTTTTGTTGTTGTTTGCTTTTGTTCGATTGCAGGCGTGAAACTGCATAGGAACAGAAAATTTGCTATCAGTCGAATAAAAATCGCGAAGTCAGGACGAGTGCATGGCGCAATCTCTTCTTTTAGCACAAAAGCAGCCGTCTTCCTGTTCTTTAAAACAAGTTTTTAACTTGAATTTTTCTTCGAAAATAAGAATTTTATAGAATTTCATACAATGTGTTCACTGATTGAGTAGGTGAATTAAAGAAAGCTTCAAAAAGGGTTACACAAAAATTTCCTTAAACAAAAAATTATTCCGACTTTTATGGAGAGTCTCTTGTTTGATGGTGAAGGAGCTCATTTTCATTTGGAAGACGTTTAGTTTGATTTCAAAAACGATAGCTTGTTTAGAACAGTGTCCAATTTGAGAAGTGTGGAATTTGATTTGAAAAGTGTCTGGAAAAGTGTCAGTTTCATTTAAAAAACGTATCGATGAACACTTTTCAAAAGTTTCGCAAAATACCAGGAATGGTGGCAGGAAACGTGTTGTTCTACCTAATATAAACCCTCATAGCCTGCTCAGCAATATGACTGGCTTGGCAAACGCCTTGCAGTACACTTGGCTCCAAGAGCCGCCAGTGAATTTCGAACATCTGGAAGTCACCCGCGAAAGTCGATTCCAAATTCATAGTTTTCGTCAGCAGCCCAGAAGAAAGCAAATGTCATGCCGTAAACAACACAACTGAGGAGAACTTGTCCTACCCAATCTCGCAGTACAACTAGCGTTTTCTAAAGAACAGCCATCGCAGCATACTTGCCTGACTAAGCAGTTTCCCTTTCGAACCGCTTGGCACATAGCACCACATTGCGCTACACTAATTGACTGAGAGAAAAGAGCGAAGGGGAAACTGGATCCGATCAAAGCAAGTTGGCACCAACCTCTGTGGCGGTGGTGGCTTTGTGTGGAACATCGACGCGGGATGATCTCGCTTTAGCCCCTGGCTGGAAGAACGGCGAGGAGTCAGAAGGCGGGAGCAGCATAGCCCGACGTATCCGATCGCAACACGCCTGGAAAGGCATGAAATCACGAGCGTGATCCAAAACGCGGAGCCGAGTTGAACTTCTTTGGGTACGTCCTCTTCATGAACTAAACAGTCCGTTTCGGAAATGTGACTGTAAACTGATAAAAACTAGCATTTCAGGATGCTTGTGTAGATGTTACCTTTTTCATATTTTTGGCAACGCATAGTGCACCGCAGTTGAGTTATTTTTGGAAGAATGAAAACGAGAATAGACTGATAGACACACTTCATGTGAATTCCTGAATTTTTTTTAGCCGCAATGAAACATTTTATATATTCAATTAGCTCGACGGACATAAAAATAAACCGTTTCCAAGAAGTTTTAAATCTAATTTTTGGAGAACGATAACCCCTATAATTTTCCATATCCATGTGATATCACACTTTCTTCGCCACTGACGAGATAGCCGAGTGGTGTTAGAAGAGAAAGGCTCGTCTGGGGATACGAAAATTATAACTTTACGTTTTCGATTTACCTTATTCAAATTTGGCAAAAGATGTGTCAGAATCATGGCGACTACCGTAGGGTACGTAGAGCTGGAAGTAAGGAGCTCGAAAGAAAAAGCAAGAACAGGAAACAGTCGCTTGTGATTAGCCGATTTCCCATGATCTGAAGCTTCATTATGGATCACTCATGACAGGCAATCTCATCCGGTTTAGGGTAAATAGGTGATGTGGTCCGCCATATAATCCACATGTGTAAACTTATCGATTATATTAAGCGGTTTAGACAAGCATCGTGAAGTAAAATAAGAAAAGCTGAAAATGTGAGTTCTGAGGTGAGTGGATAAGGTTCCGCCCCTTCGTGGCTACGCCAAAATCACATAGCGAACGTAACCATGCGGGAGCATGATGGCGTTTGAGTTCTTCGAGGTCACACGAGATTCGAACGTTGCAATTTTCCCGGTCTTGAGAAAAGTTTGAAGCAGAAATCTCCTAGGACGTTGTCCTAGGAGATTTACGACAGTTTGAGAGCTCTAACATCCCAGATGTCAAGTCAGAAAATCCTCTTTAATGGAATACGCTGTCAAGAAACGCCTGTAGTACGCGTTTTCCTTCGGGAGAATACAAACGTCAACTCTCAATAGCCGCACACCAAGCCTGTACAGAAATTATCGTTACGTTGTCGTTTCTACCAAGAGTGAGTTCAGCAAGAATCCGATAGGTCGAGAAGTCTGTTCTGTCTTGATTTAGCAATAGGAGGAAGCTGTTTAAGCTTTTCACTCACGCCGTCGTTTCCCTATCGACAAATTCTTCTAGGTTATTCGGCAGACATTTAGTGAGAATGTTAAACATCGTTCTTTATTGTATACCTGTTAGTGGAGGCAGACGAAAAGCTTGGATCTCTACAACCATTAGGAATCAAGCTATAATTCAATGAGTAGCACTCCATCATCGCTGGGGAAACTGTTTCCTGGATCTGAGAATACCGATCTTTGTCGTTCTATCTTGGTTGTTTTAGTGACGGTTGCCCCAGATTCTATCATATGCCTAACATAGGTCTTGTAAACCCCGATGTAAATTTTCGGAACAGTTGCCTTGAATACTCCATATAGTTCACATTTTTACGTCAAAGTGAACATTTCCAAATCAAAATCGACAGTTCTCGAACCAAACTGGACACTTTGATCAGATTGGCCACTCTTCTAAACAAGCCTAGAACTTTTGAATTGAAACTGAATTTCTTTCAAATCAAAACTAGAGACTCCGAGAAGGTTAGGAGAATTTTTTATTCAAGGAATATTTGGTACGAATTTACATCAAATTTTTAAATTCATGTGCCTTATTAAGTGGACGCATTATTTGAAGATTTACATACTTCGATTCTCAAGGAAAAATAATGGATTAAAGCTTGTCCTGTATAAAAAGTAAAACTTTAGCTTGTTAAAAAAGAAATCACTTCATGCACTTGTCTAGTTCACTGCGTTTTTTATTTCATTAATTGTTGAAATTCCGGTTTCGTGAAGCTTTTAAATTTTCCTTGAATAGCAAACTATTTTAACCTTTTCATTTTCTGGAAACTTCTAATCTAATGTGGAAGCTATTCTTATTGTGGAATGCAGCCTGACTTAAAAGGCTTCAAGCCTGCTTAAAGAGTGTTCACTTTGATTTAAAAAGTGTCCACTTAGATTTGAAAGTTGTCCAGTTTGATGTAAAAATGGTATACGTATGTGATACTTTACGTCTGCCACCAAGAACTTACCGTGTTTTCTGAAAGAAAGATACCTCTTAATGATGAAGCCCAGATCCCAAGGTTCTTCGTTCCCTTCTAATACTTGACCGTTGATAGAACAAGTGGGCATAGCAATGCGATTTCGATCTAAGCATAAAAAACGAGTTATCTCCGCTGCAAGGGCAGTACCAATTTCTTTTCTCGGCAACTGATATAGTCAATTGTTACCTGAAATGTGTTGGAATCTTTCATGCTCTTGATACTCTTGTAGACCTTGATATCGTCAGTGAATGTTTAACGCTTTAATGTAAATGTCAGGACAGAAATAGAGTGCCTAGAATTTCTGAAGTTTAGAAAGTCAGGAGAAATTTATAAAACAGCCTAAGGTGTTTCAGAAAATAGTTGACAAGGGTTCCTAGTAGACTTACGATTAATATGGTGGATTATCTATGTAGCCTAGAGCTTTCCTTTTCATTTTACTTGTTGTTTTGCTATTCTTAACTGTATTTTGTTTCGTTGGTAGACGGGAAAACAAAAATAAAAGATTAAATAAATAAATAAATAAATAAATAAATAAATATATCCAGCAAGCAACCTTACGGAGTAATGAAACTGTAAACAGAAACAGTATTTCCGGCAGAGGTTTCAAGAATGGATGTCATGAAGATTTACATTATCTTAGGAGTATTTGAAATTGGTATATAAAAAGTGCTCTTTGTCCAACCTGAAAAAGGATGGGCACACCAGGTAAAAATGATCTGAGCGACCATGATGGACCTCATCATCCCTCACACAGCTTTCGCTGTTTTCTCGTTACGTGATTGCATTCCTGGTCTAAACGAGTCGTGCTCCTAATCGAACTCTTTTTCACCCTCCCTCCTAGCACGTATGCGTTCATGCGTAAAGACGAAATTGAATTTGTTGATCTAAGAGGTAATCCAACTTGCATTCTTGATTTAAAGTCTACCGAAGACTGAACCGCTAGCTTACAACCGGTAAGGTGCGCATCAAGCAAATGCTAGTGATCTTTAATTGTTCTCGGTGATCCCATGTGTCTGATGTGCCACCTAGATGAAGAGTCTTCATAATTAAACCGTTTTGTTTTGCACTATGCCTGCCAAATATCGCCTGATTTAGTGTGTGGGAAAGTGCTTTTCTAGAGGAGATGTGGCGAACAACGCCATTCAGCACATTTTTGCTGACAGAAACGATGGATTAGTGACGCAATGGAGAACTTCTGCTGTAAGCTGGATGGCAAGACCGCACATCATAAGAGATGAGCTTGACCTACAATGTCGGAGCGAATACAAATGGTGGGCAGTGTAGGAACTCATCTTAGACCAATCTCATTAAAGTTCTTGAAAACTCGTTGCCTGCTCAGCGTTTGATTTCTGGAAGAAAAGGTAAGCGGTAAGTGTCCTCCAAGGAGTGCTCCGGCCTCAGCTCCCCAACAACTGCCAGCTGAACATGCATTGCACAAGCACCTCCTCGTCAGTGTACACCCGTGGAGGACAACTTATAACTCGATCAGGTGCACTTTATTCGACCACGACTTCTCCGTGTGCACCTCCGTTGACGAAAGCCAGGATACAGTGCGAATCCAAGACAATGAGGGCCCGGTCAAGCTGAATGCTTCGACGATTCCGAACCTGATTTTCCGAAAAGTTATGAGCTCACTCCAGCTTATACCGCGGAAAAGCCTTCGCTGTCAAAGCAAAGGAGTTAAGGATTCGTTGCCGTCGGTATGGGAAAGACCACTGAAGAAAATTTGAGGACACATATATAAAAATTGTTATATATTATATATTTTATATATTATATATCATATACTCTATAATAACGAGCTAAGCGCTGAGTCATACTATCGATTGGCGCCGTCGCCGCAGAAATTAGTCGTAAACTAGGGGGAAAATGGGGGGAATTGCGGCGCGAAAATAGCGAAAAATACCCAGACGTCTTCTACCTGCCTGAGAATACAGCCCTAAGGCCATCGAGATCGTTGAACACGAATCTGAAGTTCGTTTTTGAAGTATCAATTGCCATCAATCGATATCGATCAAATTACGATGCGGGGAAATAGCGGAAAATATGTACTTACACGTCTTCTACCTGCCTGGAAACTTCAGCCCTGGGGTAACCACGGTCGCTGAACACGAACCTGAGGTTCGCTTTTGAAGTATCGATCGCCATAAATCGATGTTGATCAAACTATCGATTTTTTGTGGACATCGTCCAGGCGGTCCAAAACTTTACCCCTTGGGTAATTGAGGTCGCTCAGTACAAATCTGAAGTTCGTTTTTGAATATCGTTCGCCATCAATAGATACTGATCAAGTTACGGAGGGCGAAAATAGAGGAAAACACCCAGACGTTTTCTACGTGCCAGGGGATTCAGAAGACGTGCGGATTACGTCGCATGACGCGTCTGGGACTCAAAACCCGTGCCAAAGACTTCGCCCAGTTTGGGGGTTCAGGTAGACGTGCTGAGGACGTCGTCCAAAGTGCCTGTGGATTCAGAAGGCGTGCCGAAGACGTCATCCGCTAAGGGAGGATCATTGAGGGGGACCAGTACCAGTAATGGGGGACCGTTTCACTAGGGGAGGACCAGTAGTGAGGAACCAATAGATCGCCCTATCATACTATATAGTGTACGTACTGCTAGCCTTTTGTATTCCTAGGGTGGGAAAAAAGCTGTACAAGTAGAGCAGCTAGCTTGATGTGATTGTCCTTAGCTTAGTGATGCTGCAACATCGCGCGAAGCGCGCGAGCGCGAGGGACGCCGATAGGCGTGACGGAGCATTTGTTATATATAATATGTATAACAAATATAATATAATATTAATACATTATTATATATTATGTCAACGCGCCGTAATGCCGTAATTTTTGAGTATATGAAAAGAAGAGATCACACCGTGCACCCGTCTAAGTCGTCACGATTTTTCCCTAACTGATAGTGTAAATGTTGCTCGCTAGGAATTTTAACAAGAATATGTATGTTTTCTACAATTTTCTATGTTGTACCATCTACAGGTGCGTAACTACACGTAAATAAATTTTCTGTAATCAACCAAATGGAAATGAATATGCTGGTCAAGTGCATGAGGCCATCTATTCTTCAAACTCACTGAAAATCTTTGCTCTCCTGCGCTTTAAAATTAATTGTTATATATTCTTCTTCTTATGAAAACAAAGATAATATGATGTTTCAAACAATGCGCTCGCCTTCTTTGAGACGGGTGGATTATAAATTTTCTTAGAAAGTGATAGTGACTTCTTCTGAGACGAATATTTCGTCCTTTTTAGTGATTGTAGGTTTAATGCAGAATGCCGTCGTTCTGCTTTGGTAAATTATCAGAGTTTGATTTCAAAAGTGCCCAACTTATTTGGACGTAGATATAGGTAGGATCGTGGTCCACTAAAGAGAGCCACTTCAGAGGAGCATGTGGTGCACTTACACCATCAATCAAGCGAGTCAGACTAATTGGCGATTTCTAATGAAAGCCATCGTGGAATTTGTCGATTTTGGAGTAACCTCAGAATATTTATTGCTATAGAGGTCACGACGTTGTGACACAGGTGAAATTCTGGCGGTCGGATATCTGTGGCAAAATTCCTTTACCATGATATTTTCTGTTTTCTGACTGTTATAGGTTAGTTCTAGTTAATGTTTGATTTGATGTAATTGACCGTCTCATGCGCACGTGTTGAACGGTGGCGTGATAGTGGTGGCATGATTGGTGACCTAGATCCTCGACCCCCCGAGCAATATAGAAGGCCAACGTCTTCGTTCAGTTCAGTTCTGTGCCGCCGGTTGTCGGCTTCTCTACTACTGTGTTCTGTTCTGCTGATCCCCAATAAAGTTCTAATCGCACTCGAGTACTACAGCAATGACTAATTTTGGTCAAACAGAAGACACAAAAATTCGCCTAAATGGCCAGATAGTCAGAAATTTTGCCACAGGCTTCTTCCGAGAAAACATAGACAGAAATTCCGTCCACCCCTGGTCACACTCTACAAGGTTCTGTGCGGCTTTTAATCCCAACAATCTCTTCAAGGTGAGTGGGCTTTTAACGGATGATATTTTCTGATACAATGAAATTTTTTCGACAGCTAAGGGAAATGCGAGGTTCACTTTCTACGTTAGAAGAGTTGAGCTCGACAACCTCCCAATTAAGGTATTACAAGCGAACCCAACTTTTTCAAAAGAAAACAGACTTGAAAGGCTAGATTTGTCCAAAGGTGATTTCATATTGATTTCATTTCACTGTGACGTTAATCCTACAATCTCTCTTCTCTATTGTCCTCCTCTAATTTTTAGGTAGAAATCGTTACATTTTGTTGTATTGTGCTGTGTCAAACCCTTTTCGATGTATTTAATACGTCTTCGAATGGATGTCGCGCGTAATAATAATAAATAACTAAACGGAAGTCAAAACGGAGGCGCAATCAGCAAGCATGCTCGAAAATATTCATGAATTCAGGCAACCACACTTTGGATGGAAGTATTTCAGACACAACATGGCATGTGAAAGAAAGAATCTAGAAAGAATGATTTTGCTCTATTTCAAGCTATTTCAAGTTGGTGAGCGCAATAAAGGTCTCGGATAACCTCGGAAGAAGCCTGAGGACCGTGGCCATAATTTTGCTCGCACGCATTGTTCAAATTAACATTCCTTGCTTTTCAACTCGTGGTTATATCCGCTAGAGAACGAGAGCGCGCCTACTGAAGAGCATCGTCGCTGCAATTTCATTACGAGATTACACTCTTGCAAAGGGCAAATAAACCCCCGTTGGCAAGACACTGGCTGAATGTGGAGAGCAAATGTTAAAAGGTTGGTCTTAGTTGGATGTATAATCGTGGCACTTTGGACGGCTCAAAATCCATTTCTCAGTCAAGAACTTTCGCAGCATCGCTTGTGCGTCACTGGCAAAGAAAACCTCTTGGTGTTGTCGTCGATATTTTTCATTAGTAATAGTTTGGGCCATAAATACTGCAGGAAAAATTTGGAGAGTTTGTAAGGAGGCACTAGTGAGTTGTCTTAAACCTAACATACAGCAACTGAACACTATGTGGTATATCCTTATTATTGTGCTCCAAATAGTTGAGGAACGCTGTTAGTTTGCCGATCATACACGAGTAGCAACCAAGCATACCCAATATTCAGCCACGTGCGTAACTTATTATTGCGCAGTACGTGGCTGTTAATAAACTGCAGAATTAGCAAAGAACGCTAGTGGGGACAGGACTCGGGCTCAAGTGTGGGCTGCGATTTCTGCCAAAAAATTACGACCCCCCCCCCCCTCCTCCAGAATGGTCATGGTACGACACCCCTCCTCTCCGAGAAAATCGATTTCAATGTCAAGTTGTCTCTTGTGTTGCAATCAATTTTAGAAAATGTGAAAAAGTAATTACTAATATTTAATTAATGAAGTTTTGATGCAAATAAATCAATGAAGATTTTTCAAGCATGGCAACGACATGGCGACATCCTGAGCACCACTTTTTCTTCGGAAAGAGGGCGTCATTTGGATTTGAAACTGTAACTAACAAAAATTCGAGAAGTTATTCTACGATTAAACAATAAATTTTTTGAAGCAGTTTTCAAAATAGCTGAAAAGGATCGATTGCTGCTCAGTTTTCGCAGCGACGACGCGACACATCTTTTAGCTGAGGGATGTAACTACTGAGGTTGAAAATGGATCTTAATGAAACTTAACCTTTAACTTGTAGCAGGAAAAAAATCAGGCCTCTTTTAAACAGTCTTTGATCCGATCAGGTGGAGTGATTTCCCAATAATGAATAATCCCGAAAAATAGAATGTTCTCTGAACAAGGTGACCACTTGAGCTGAAACTGGATTTCACAACAGCACAGTTTTTATTTAACACTTGTTTAAAAAATCGAGTCTTTCCTAAGCAACTTTCCTTGTAATCACATGAGGTCATGCTCGAATTTTTTTTTCAAAAATAAAGGTTTTTACACCTGAAAGAAAAGATGCCTAGTGAAGAGTTGTAGCTCTACAAAAGCTCAGTTTATGGTTGTTAGATAATAAAAAATGCTCATCTGGAGCTATTTTCGGTGAGATCAAAAAGGATGGGTCACTGGTCGATGCTCGTCGTTGTGTTATACTTGTTCTTTGTTCAACCGATCGTAACTCGTTCAGTTTTACGACTTATGCAAATGCGGGTGGCATTCAGAAAACCAGAAAAATTCTATTTCTTATGAGCATAAAACCACGTTTTAAAAATGCATCAATGCATAAATCTTTATGCGCGGCAGAGAAGGTGCGATTCTTGCTCGAAAAAATTGGAGTAGTTTTAGAAAAATGGACGGACGCAACTCGCTTATTTCTGAGAGATGTGCAGGCGGCACTCAGAAAACTATAAGAAATGGTCTATCTTGTGGATGCAACAGAAGATAGACCATTTCTCATAGTTATAGTTTTTACAACATGAAATTTTGAAAAAATGATCTTTATGCGCGGCCGGGGGGAGGTGATTTCTCTGCGATTCTTGCCAAAAATCGCAAAGAAATCGCACCCCCTCGGCCGCGCACGAAGATCATTCTTTTCAAAATTTGGTTTTGCACCCATAACAAAGATAATTTTTTCTAGTTTTCTGAATGCCGCCTGCGTTTGCACAGATTTTAGAAATAAGCGAGTTATGACACTCCATTTTTCTAAAATCATTCCAATTTTTTCGAGCAAGAATCGCAGGCCCGGCTGATCGCGGCTGATCTCATCGAAAATAGCTCCAGATGAGCTGCGTTTTTATTATATATATCAACCAAACATTGGGCTTTTGTAAAGCTACATCTCAGCACTAGACACTGTAAAGCTACATCTCAGCACTAGACACTTCCTTCAGATGTGAAAATCTTTATTTTTGAAACAAATTGAGCATGACCTCACTTGATCAGAATAAACATCGCTTAGGAAAGGCTTGATTTTAAATTATGTCTAATAGAATTTATCGTTTTTAAGGCTATTCCTCAGCTCTAGACATCGTTCAGTTCAGGTAGAAAACTCTTTACTTTTGAAAAAAAAGAAAAAATTTGAGCGTGACCTCGCCTGATCGCAAAAAAAGATCGCTCATGTAAGACTTCATGTTGAAATATATATATTTAATAGAAATTATCGTCTTTTAAAGCTGCATCTCAGTTCTAGAGATCGATTCCCTCAATTAGAAATTTTTTATTTTTGAAAATAAGGGAAATTTTAAGCAGGACGTCACCTGATAGCGATTAAGATCGCTTAGGAAAGACTTGATTTTTGAAGTGCTCTTGTAGACTCCAGTTTCAGCTCCAGTGGTAGCCTTGTTCGGAAAATATTTTTGGAAAAATCCAGGAAAATCAGTCCACCTGATCGGATGAAAGGAGGCTTTGGAGAGGCCTGATTTTTTCTGCTACAAATTGAGGGATAAATTTTGGAAAGACCCATCTTCAGCTTCAGTAGTTACGTCTCTCAACTAAAAAATGTGTCGCGTCGTCACCGCAAAAACTGAGCAACAATGGACCATTTCAGCGATTTTGAAAACTGCCTCAAAAAGCATATTAGCTAATGCAATAACTCTGCAAAGCCAAGTAACGTCTGCTTTCCGTAGAAGAAGCGGTGCTCAGTGTTTTGCCATGTCGCTGCCGTGCCTAAAAAATCGTCATTTAATTGATTTATTTGCGTCAAAACTTCGTTAATTGAATGATAATGGTAATAACCTCCGAGGAATTTTGTCTTAGGAACCAAATCGAAGTACGACCCCCCCCCCCCCCCAGCTTGAAACAACGTACGACCCACCCCTGCGATTCTCGCACCACATGCTTGAGCCTGAAAGCACTCGGCTATGAGGAGGAGAGATTAGAAAGGAATAATGTGTTAGCGTAGCTGGAGCGCGTCGCGCGAGCCTGGTAATCAGCCACAGCTTGCTTTGATGAACAATTTCAAAGCTGAGCCATCCTGCAAAAGTCAGAATGACTACGTGCTTAGGACTACATCTGTGAAACTTGAAGGCACACAAGGATTGGCTCCCCATAGTAACTGCTCACCTCCTATGATTTTCTGAGCATGGCTCCCCTAAGACCCTAGGTCTTCGTGTAAAAGGGTGAAAACCAGTAAAAACCTTCGTCGGATAGGCACAACAATATAACACCATTTTATCTGAAAGCAACAACGCTATTTAATACGTACGTTCCGGTGAAGCGATGACTCTAACAACAAAAAGGAAGGACGAGGTAGCGGTCTCCTGTCCATCCGACCAACATCGTAGCCATGTAAGACCATCCGTGAAAATTCTCCGTGGTGAGATTTTTGATCTTCACTCATTCGCCGTCTTAAAAATGGATCCTACGCTACGCAGCATATAAACAGACGTCCGACAGTGTCTTTAGAAGAAATGCGAACGGGGTCGCAGTGTGTTTCTCGACTAAGCATTGTATGCTGGTCTACTAGCACATGCCATATCAGCTCACTCAACATGGATTCATTCATTGACAAAATGCCCATTCAGCTGCTTACTCGTCCGTTCTCTAGACAACAGAAGCGATGAGCTGTGCTCGAGCACACAATACTTTCATTCGATTTCGCACCTGTCGCAACGTCCCACGATACCTAGCGATAAGGGCAATTTTTTCGGCCGTTTATTTACATGCAATACGTGAAGTCTAATTGATTCGTTTCAAGAATCTTTACAAGTGGGATTAGCTTGGTAGTAGCCTCTCCTAGAACAGTTACTTTCCTGTGATTAATCCCATGAAAGAAGAACACCCAGAGTTCAGTACTCACCTCGTCGATATCTGGATGCTCAGGCACAAGCATTTTCCCGTATCTGAATGAAGAGCCTTCGAATACCTCGTAAAATTCACTGAGATGCGCGATCTGAACGAGAGTCCCTTCGCTTCAGCACCGAATGGAAACCACAGGTAAATGAAGGCCGACCTGCTTCTTTTCGTGTTTCCATCGCTTGTACTGACAAACACCACAGATACCCAACACCACAGCGCCGATCATGATCACAGGCAGAAAGGCCACTGCCGAGTAGTCTGCAAAGGAAACTGAACAGAAGACCACGTGCGCCCATCGGATGCACATCTTTGGGTAGGCTCTTTGGAGAGCCGCTGGCACTGACCGTTACCCGATGGCACATCTTTGGACTGTCCAGCAGTCAATTTTCGTACGTCGAAAAAATCCATTTAGAAGTTATCAGCATAGCGAATCGGCTTTAGACGCGTCTCCTGCGCTGTGTTTCCGATTTCCAGCTCTTAATTGTGGCAATAACAGGTTTATGAGGGAGCAGAGGAGGATCAAGACGACGATGATTCAATTCGCACACTGCAGGGGAGGCATGCAATTTGATGCTTCTTTTAAGGACAGGAGGAAGACAAACAGCAGGAGTTTGACAAATTCGGCGTCCGCCGATCGATGTCTGGCCCCAAGCTGGGATTAACTCTATCCTGCTGGTCAGTCAGGAAGAAGAACAGCGATGTCGATGGAAGGGCAGAGTTAAAAGCGAGATGAAGAAGGGCATGAGGAGATGCGCTCACACAACTAATCTCGAAGCTTCCTTTTCCAAAAGAGTTACAGTCAGGAGCGAAACTGCAGAAGGAGTTGGCCGGGCGACGGGTACTCGCCGCTTTTTGTTTGCCCGGGGGCGGAGGCTGTCCATGGCGACTCGCCTTTATCCAGGCGAATAAAGGCCCCTACGTCGGCCAACGATCGAGCCTTGAGAACTTCCTGCTGCAGAAGACGACAACGCCACGGAATAGAGGGCCAGCTGGCGCCGAATTCGGCAATGACACATGAAGTGCGCTGGCCGCTGCTCCGAATGGGAGCCACGTCCCTACTCTGGTCAAGATTACGGCGCACGAAGGGGGTTCGAGTGGAACGTCGCACCAGATAGAGGCACAGAGAGTGACGCGACGGAGTGAAGAAACGAAGAAGATGGAAACGGATACGTCGAGTGGTAGCGAGTCCGGAAGTCTCTAAGTGATCCATCGAGTGCAACGAATCGCCTGGTCACCAAAGTACGAGAAGCCCCTCGACTGATTCACCTCACAAGCTGCTGGAGCACGTGCAGAAGCCGCGCGGAGTGCGATGGAGGGACCCAGGGGCATCAAGTGTCCCAGCCCGACGCGCTTGTTTCCGCCATGGAGCCGCCAGCATTTCGGCATTTTTCCGAACAACAATGAGTGCAGGCCGGAAATGGCGCCGGGCGGGCAACGGCCTGATCGGGGGAGCTCAAAGCGATGGAACTTCGTAGACCATGACGGTCGGCAGAGAATTGAATGATGAAGATCTCCTGCACAGCCTTGCTTGATAGGTGTAATGGAAACGTTCGTTTGGTGAGAAATGGAGAGGCTGCTTAGATTTTGCACCATTAGAAGTCCGCTTAGTGTTCTAATCGGGCAAAATCTAAAAACTAGCGCTATTCGCATTTACAAAGGCTAGGCCTTCCTTGCAGACTAGCACCAGTTTCCAGCGTTCGACGTTTCTCATGCGGAAGATGCTGACGGTTTGGCATCCAGCGTGCACCATGAAAAACCTCATGAGACCTCAGCAGGCGCAGTCAAAGGCTGTCGAGAGTCACCCAAGCAAATTTCACGCCCCTCAGTTCTTTCGTAGAATCAGCAAAAACCGTAACGAAATTATTTTTGTAGAAAAAACTCACACAAAAAGGTGCTATGTTTCATATATGTATAATTTTTGAAAACTTTCCATTTATATTTCGCTATTATTTTATACCGGCATTTACTATTAACCGTTATCTACTTGCATATACCTACTGATGAGTTAGTTTTATTAATCTGCAAGGTGGTTGCGAAGCTGCGCCTGCAAAAAAAAAATCGAAAAATTGATTCACGACATCTTGGGCCGTAAGTTGTAAATTTTCGTAAACGTTATCGACCTACGGGCCCTTCCTCTAATAGCTCATTCTCACTTCCTTTTAGCGTAGTTTTTAGTGTCCTGATGTGCCATCTCTACAGATGACACCGTGTCGTGCGCAGTCTTTTTGGTCCGATGAACTTCTCCAAAACTTTTGGCGAGACATCTTTGCAGCATGCGGCCGAGCATTTTCGTGAAAAAGTAAACCTTCTTCCGCCATTGTCGTTTCCGCTGTATGGCCTCACTCAACATTTGCAGTTGAACAGCGTAGATGTTCGAAGTCACTCCAATGTCGGGATCAAGGAACTCGTGGAAGAGCACTTCCTGGGAGTCCCACTAACAGCTCAGCATTATCTTCTTCTGGCGAAGGTTGCACTTTGATTGCTTTGGAGGTGGAGCCTTCCGGATAATGTTGAGGTAGAAGATCGTGCTCATCTCCCGTTATTACGCATCCCAGAAAGTTTTTAATACGGAAGAGGAGGAGAGACTGAGCGATACTCAGTCGCGATGACCGGTCCGAGTGCCAGAGATCGTGGGTCTCTCAAGTCGAAACCACCTTTATTATTCTCTAGAATATTCTAGAATCTATGGCATTATACACTATTATAGATTGTTCAGTCCGTAAGCGTGTGGCACTAAGGAGACCGTAACAGGTTCTGCTAACTCTTGAAAAATGATTGAAAATTTTGTTGCAGGACCTTTCCGACAACCTAGTAGAAAATCTAAACATAGGACCTTTTGATGAGCGCGCAGGGCAAAGATGCATGCATAGCTCAGTACGCTCTTATTTGATGAAGTGCATGTGCTTGTCTCCCGAGTTAATAAAAGGTGAATTGATTTTTCAATTTTTTTGTATCTGATAGTAAATTTTTACCATTGGCTCTGCTAGGTCCTAGATTTATACACATCTAAGGAACTGTCAAGAGGTTGGAAACTTAATGATCATTCAAACAATGAGTTGAAACGCCAGCCTAGGTTAAATTTTTCAGTATTGTTTTTGAATCAACAACTTCTTCGACTTTATTAAAACGCATAATGTTTGAATGGAAGATGTGTGACCAGAAGGGAAGGTAAGTAATAAGAGAGGGAAAAGAAGATGGCCAGAAAACTGCCTAGCTTGGACTGAAAATAACACGATTCATAAATCCTAGATTACCTTGTACTAACATTAGCAGAAAAACCTATAAAAATTCAGGTGTACTGCACTATACATCAGTTAATTCTTACGGTTTAGGGTTAATATTTATTCACAACGGCCTTTCTTAAAAACGATTAACGATTTATAAAATTTCAAATTTCGTTTATACACAGCTCGGGTCGATATTGACGTCGTAGAAAATATTCGCTGCATTTTAAACCCTTTCTCCTTTTACCTCTTAGTGGTTACAAGCAGTTTGCAGTCCTTAGTGGGATGTGGACCCGTTCCAGATCTCGCAAAGAGCTGAAGAGCTGCTTGCAGCCATGCGTAAGCCGTGCTGTGCTTTGCTTCTGGGCAAGTGTGTATTGCGTTTTTTAAAGCTTTTTAGGTAATTTCTGTATCTTTTACAAAAGTGCTATTTCCAGATGTGGTTTCGATAATATGGAGACTCGTGGGCAGTTTTTTGCTGAACAGGATATACAACGATTATGAAATTTGATTCTACGATGTTTTGAATACTGTCTATTCTACAGTTAAAAACCAAAGATTTCCTCGAGTCACAAAATAAATCAGCCAAAAATAAATCAAAATTATTCGCCGATTTTATCGAAATGTCATGGCACGGCACATTTCTTACACCTGAAGAAGATGAAATCTGTACCAGAAATTGCGCTTAAATTCCTAGTACAAATTGCCAACGGTTATTTAGGCGCGTTTTATACAATGATATTTTTAAGCGCTCGTCAATCATGGAGTCAACCGCAGTATCGACGAAAATAAAAATTCTCCGCCTGAAGGAGATTACCTTAGAAGGTATATAGTAATTCCTTGATATTTCTTCTTTGCAAACATTATTTATGAATCGATCTTTGAAACTTACCCACCTCTAGGGATATGGAACGGATTTGTTGGGAGAGTGGGGTATCTGCTGGAAAAGGAAAGCCAAACAGACGTTTGGCTGGCCTAACGGCCGCCAAACGTCTGTTTGGGGGCTTTGCCCCAAACCCGGAGAATCGAACACCCCGACCGTCTTCTTGTCTTCTTTAGGCCTTTTCTCATTCATCAGAGTAAAAAAAACGGTTTTACTATATAGAATAGTATAGCGGGATACGGTAGTACAGAATCTTCAAAACTGCTCCTATGGGGCCTATCCCACCATCTAACGCGCGTATGCGATTCATTCTCTGAAGTACTAGTAGCGTACATGGCGAGGAACAGATAGAGAGCCTCAATCCAAAGTGCTTATTCTGCGGAAACACAAATGAAATCAATTGGTATTGGTAGACCGCTCGATGCAGTTCACAGTCCGACGGGAATAACATTACTCCGATTCCTCCTCCACTCCACCAATACCCCCTTACCAAGGTGCAGGCAGAGAACCGAAGTGAGAGTCAAGTACGCACACACTCGTTGTTGCACGAAGCTTTTAAAAAGCCATTTGAAAAGCTCACGGATGCTGTGCAAAGTCTTATCTGTGGCACGTCTTCTGGATCCGGATGCACATTGGATAACGTCTGCGACACATTTGCTGAGTCCGGACGCATATGTCACGACGTCTACGACAAGTCTGTTGCACCCCAACACACGTGACACGACGTCTGTTGCACGTCTTCTGACGCCACGTTGGACGACACTAAGAAAATACCCACCGTTGAGACAGTTTCCTTGTCAGCTTGTTCTCCTCGTCAGCGTCCAACGAAAGCATCCGTTGCAGATGCATTAGCTCACATCCTTATTGCTCCCCTATCTTCAAACAACCCTTCCCGTATTTGCAGGCTAAATACCGAACATGGGTTTTCCTCGGAACCTTCGTTGATGGTGATATTTTGCTTACAAGGTCAAGAACGAAACAAGGCTTGGAATTTATTCCACGAAGCTCTCAAAATGTATAAATTATGTAGCTATTATAGGGTCTAGCCCACATACGAGAAAAAGATTCGCTGCATGCAAAGATGAACTTAAACCTACGCCGTAGCCAGCAGGTTACTTTTTAACCTACCATGTTTGTGCTACAAAAAAAATTACTGGGACCGGGCTTCAATAACACACTTTCTTGAATGTTTTTCGTTCATACGGAACAGGTGCAGAGAACGGCGCTGAGACGTTGTCCAAACGCTAGAGATCAGCTGGAATGCTTACTACTTCACTTCGCGGTTAATTCTGATATAGTGCTATTTAAGAATAATCTTCACCCAGGAAGCTAAAATGCTTCTAAATGAAGAACCAATAATCTTTTTGAAAATACTGTTGGGAAGATGAAAACACCAGTGACAGTGTCTTCTAAATAATGTACGTGAAGGGCAGTCATCAAGTTTATTTCTGCACGTGGTGCTGGAACAGCCACACATTTGCTTTCAACATTGCTCTCCGGAGGCTCAGACTCAGTTTTGCCCTTTGTTGAAAATAATAGATCTGGAAGAAATCCTATCGAAAGACGCCAAATTCGGCGATCTTATGGTAGCGGTGCCCACATGCAGACATGAGCAGCCACAATTTGAGACGAGAAATTCCTAGCTTTTCTAGTATTTGGGTTGTCACAGAATTAGTGCGCTTTCCATCACCATAACGTAGTCTTGCGCATTTTCATATTTCTCACATTTATTGAAAGAACTAGTGCTCCTTTAAGACAATATTCCGAAAAATGTTAAGAAGCCCATTCGGTGCAGCTTCCTGCATGAAGCTTTGCCAATATAAGCTGCAAAAAGGCACGAAAGAGGAGCTGGAAACCCGCTCCTACACAATCAAAATTTGGCCGCGCTCCTCAACCATTTTTAAAGCAAAATTGAGGTTGAGTGAAAGAGCTGAACATCGTTTCTAAAGTCTTGTTTGGTCCTTACGCCCCAGAATAATTCCACCATTTTCTTTTCACCTATACATAGTTCACGTCCATATTATCATGCGAGCGATGAAACAGCCGGTAGTAGACCGCTCACTGAAATCCGCCCCAAAATGGCTCCTACAGTTCACCTGTGACGTCAAAGTACGTCACTGTCACCTGCAGGTTAACTCTCCCCAGTGTCTGAGAGCGTTGAACGAAACGCCGTGGTTCTCGACATTTGCGGTGAAACTGAGGTAGTATTTCTTACAAACAGTTTTTAAAATCTGCTTAGAGGTGATACGAAACTTATACATTAACAAAATATTAAAAACCAGACGCTCAGTAGCCTAGCGGCCGGCAGACATCTGGTTTTCAATATTTTGCTAATGTATAAGAAGACTGGCGGGGTGCTGTTTTCTCCTTAAGCCTTCCTCTTTATTTTTCACAACTCTTTTATCGCAACGGCACAAACAAGTGCCTACTTGCTTCTTTTGCGAAGAGTCCAGCGTTTTTTGTTTGGATTCCCTTCAATCAATTTCAGCGGTCCAATTTCTCATGACTTCTTTAGCTCTTGTCCCTCTGTTACTTCCGATGTTATCCAGCCATCTTGGTCTTCCTTTACTTCGTTTTTATCAGGTAGCTGCAATGTGCGCCCATGAACGTTCGGTTCTACAGAGTTTATTTGCAAACAGCCACATCCTTTCGAGCGCGTGGTGAATCCAATACTTCAGCCCTGATATGTGGCGAATCACTCTCGACAGTATTTTATCCCCTAAACAAACACCAAGAATTGCTCTTTCAAGTCTTCATTGGGCAGATCGCAGTCTTGTAGCCGATTATTCTGACCATGACCGCGTTTCGCAACCTTATGGAACAGCAGGGTGTACGCAAGAATTGATGAACTCTTTTTTTCAGCTGGACTTCGACGGCCTTAGAGCGAAGAAACAGTCGATATTTGAAATAGACTTCTTTTCCTGCTTGAATCCTTCTCTCAATCTCTTTAGTGGATTGCGTGGCTTTAACAGGAGCTGTCCTAGGTAAATAAATTCGTTGACGCATTCTATAATTTTCCATTGATTTGTATTACATCCCCTTTCGCGTCGGTTGCTGGTCTACCGAGTTCCATCTACCTGGTTTTCGAGTAATTCATTTTTAATCCGACCCGACCTGACATCTCTGCAAGATTTTCTGCCATGCTTTGTAGTTCGTCGCATCAGCGTACGCGAGGTGTGAAAGCTTCCTGTCATTCATTCGGAAGCCTCTATTTAGCCAGTTGACTGCATTCAGCACGTGATGAAGTGTTAAAAGAAGAGTAGTCATGAAAGAGAATCTTCTTGTCGAAAGACTTTTTGAATATTCAGCTCAACATAATTTGATCCCAAACTTCACAGCAGCACTTCCGCTTGCATACAGCAGTTGAATAGCTTTGTTCAGGTTATTCTCGATTTTAAAGTTTTTCAAAGCCTCCCATACTGCTGGTGGTTCGATAGTATCGAAGGCTTTTTTAAAATATATGAACAACGTACAACATTTGATGTTGAACTCGTAAGCCTTTCCTTACAGGATGTTCAAAGTGTGGATGTGGTGAACTGTGGGAAAATTTTTTAGAAATCTAGTTTGCTCTTCGGGAAGGATGCTGCAGTCGTTGACAATATTTCTCAGTCGTTCATTTAGAATTTTCGTCATAACTTTGTATATCATTGATAGTAGTGAAATTGGTCTGTAATTCGCAACATCTAACGCGTCTCATTTTTTTATAGAGATGGTATCGGAGAAGGCTAATTCTCTCGACACGTTTTTTGTGGAGGGGATGGAGTTGAGGAACTGGCACAGACGATTGGCGAGCATGCTGGAGAGAGGGCGTAGTGTAGTCGACTGTACTTTGTCAGAGCCGGGAGAGGAACGTGCTTTGCTGCTCTTCAGTGCAACCTCAAACTTCACTGGGAAGGACCGTGTACCGTGTGGCTTTGTTGATGGCGGTGTTAATGATGGTGGTTAGTCTACGATACTCTTCATTGACTTCGATGCATGCAGGATTCCTCTCCAGTAGTTGCTGAGCGTGGAGGCAAAGCACGGACTTGTCCACGATGCGTGCGCCGTGGTGCGGTTGTGCAATGCTTTGGTCTGCCGAAATCGCATGGTGCAGCGAAGAAATCTGTGATCACTACCTGCATTCACAGAACCAAGGAGTTTGACGTCTTCCACTTCCGGTATTTTGGGCACGAGAATAGTCCATTACTTTCCTCAGTCCGAGAGCACTGCTCTGCCATGTCCAACGTGTGGTTACTTTTTTTGAAAGAACGTGCCTGCAATAATCAAGCTTCGCTCTTCGCAGGATTCAGCAAATTTGCTCCCTCGTGAATTTCTAGGTTCTGCAGCGTTCACGCCTATAAACCGCTCCTGGTGTTGGCGTGCTCCTGGAGTGGCGTTGAAGTCACCAATAATTACTAATTGTGAGCTTCTGCGTAAGTCGAATTTTGCTCAGATCATCTAGGAAGTTTTCGTCCTCCACTTGGATGATAAGATTTCTTGGCCTTCATTTTTATTATCACTTCGATAATGCGTTCATTATGGAAGAAACATCTGCTTTGTCGGTTCAATGACGATCGGATGTAAATTCTAACTCCGCTGTTTGTTCTGCCGCCTGAATTTCCACAGTAAAACAGGGTATATCCACTCTGGAGCCTTAGTTAACCTCTTCCAGACATTTCCGTTTCTGATATGCCGATCGCGTCAAATTTCACCTTTTCCACTGCTGAGTCAAAGTCCGCATGTCGCTCCGCAGTTTCTATGGACCGCACGTTGAAGGTACATATGGAGAAGTCGGCCACTAATTTCTTGGCGTTCGACCCACTCCAGCCACGGCGGATTGGGTCTGAGTACTTGCCACCGTAAGTGGAAAGTAGAACTTACAGCACAGCGAAGCGGAAGGAGATAGCATCACCACCGCTCACTACCAGTGCAGAGGCAAGGGTTGTTTCCTACTTTCGCTGGAGGAAAGAACTGGTTTTTATATAGAGTAATATAGCAAAATACGATGGGGCAGTAAAACTTCAAAATTGTTCCTATGAAGCCTGTTCACCCTTTATAGAATGCTGCGATTTATTCTCGAAGTACCTGTTCTCTAAGTAGGGAATAACAGACCGTGACAGGGCCAATCCGAAGTGTTAATCTGCAGAAACATAGGTTAAGTCAACCCGAATTTGTCGACAGGCCGATACTGTTTGCTGTCCGACGGTAGTAAAAGCTGAATCCGGACACATATTGCATAACATGCGCGACACCTTTGCTGTGTTCCGACACATGCCACGACCTTTCTACGATGTCTACGACACGCATTCTGTATCCCAACACACACTGCTTTTACAACTTCTTTTACACTCGTCTGCACCCAGACACGTTGGACGGGATACTGTGAGAAATACTGGTTCCCCTTACTTAGTGACCCTCCTATAGGCGCCCCCATAGTGGTACTTTCTTCTGAATCCCGACGCACATCGGATGATACTGGGAGAAAATACCGCTTTCTCCTTACCATTATTCGCCCCCTCCGCCCCTCCTCCTTTCTGGTCCCCATTCATCCCATTAACTGGTAGTTCCTTAGTGGTCACCCCTTACTGAATCCCTTTCACTAGTCTCCACTTACTGGTCCCCTTACTCTTCTGAATTCCAAAGCACGTTGGACGTCTTCGGCATGTATTCTGAATCCCGACGCATGCTGGACGACGACATAGGCACATCTTCCGAATCCCGACGCTTTTCTCATTCAATATGTTGTAAACACGGGTGATTCGCCGCCATGGATATGAACTCGCAAGCAATCGCCCATGGTTAAACTTAAAGAAAGACCTGCTGGTAGATGCCGCCCTGTCGAAAGCTCCCCTTGGCTTTGGTGCCTTCTCCGTGATGGACACGAGATTAACTGATTTATATTGTGTTGATTGAAAAGTCTTGTTCTAACACGACTTCTTTAACAAAACAAAATAGAACCGTTAACTTAATACCGCCTCACTCAACATTACAGTACATATAAAACTTTGGAACAATTAGGTTGGGAAGGTCTCTTCACTCTTTGAAAAGTTTTTCCCGTTCTCCTTGTGAACATACTAGCCAGTATTGATTGCTGATTTCATAGTCCTATCACACTTGTCTACCGTTCGCACGCGGACACAGGTCAAGACCCTTCTTGTACTTCGTTATCTATCGAATCTTCCGGACTCAATGCCAGATCTACGAGCCATTTTTGGCACGGCATTCTTCATGAATTCATTAAAGGATCTACAGCACGTCAGGCAGCCGACCAAATTAACCATATATATCGCTTGGGATCTACTACTCATCGAGCCTGTTATGAGTGGTTCGGGAGATTATTCACTTGAGGACAGAGCGAGGTCAGGAAGACCAATCGAATTGGGCGACACTGAACTGCTCCATCTTCTTCTTACTGATAGTCGGCAGACGACACGTCAACTGGCAGAGAAGCTTGAAGAGTCTCAAAGGATAGTGGGATCCATCTGAAGGGTCTCGGCTTTGCATGGAAATTTGGAGCTTGGATTCCACATACTCTGTCAGACACTCAGTGCAAAACCACACGTTGCAAGATTCACAAGAGACAAGATTCACAAGATTCACAAGAAAAACAATAAAGGAGCTGGGCTGGGAGGTAATGTCACATCCACCGTAGAACCCTGACCTCGCCCCTACCGACTACCATCCCTTCCGTGCTCTCAAGCAAGAAATTGGAGAGAAATATTTTGAAACGGATGAAGACCTCAAAAATTGGATTCAGCAATGGTACGACTCCAGAATTGCAGTCCTTTAAGCGAGAGGAATTAGAAAAGTGCCCAGTCTTTGGAGAAGTGTAGTGGAACAAAATAGAGTTTATCTCAATTGATTTGACATTGTAGTTGTAAAGTAATAAATCTTTGAAAGAATGAAAAGACTTTTTTCCAACCTAATATTTAATATTGGGTTGATGGAAAGTCTTGCAACACTAGCACAACAATATTACAATACAATATAATTAATACAATATACAAAAACTCAGTTCACGATATATTCCCTTCCAAGTATATGATCCTGCCCCATCATTCAGACAGCCTTTCAATTCCTTTCCGCCAGAATTCCGAGGGCTGTGAGGAAAAGAATTCAGAAACCTACATTTCCAGTTCACGTCAATCATCGAACTGTCTGCCTCGAAGATGCTGCTTCAGAGCTCTGAACAGGTAGTAGTCAGAAGGACCGAAGAGTACGGTGGATGGGGCAGAACTTTCTAGCCTAACTCCTGGATTTTCTCGCGAGTCGCGACTCACTTTTGCGACATGAGGACGCGCGTTGTCGTGCACCAGGTAGACATTTTCCCGTTCTGGACGCTTTGGCGCATGGCGTCGGCCAAGCTCTGGAGCACGGTAGCGTAGACAGATGCTATGACTGTGGTCTCACTACGCAGCAACTCCCAGCAAAGCATACCTTCTGAATCCAACAGAGGGGCGTCCGGAACGAAGTCGATCTTCGAGAGAGATATCTCCAGCCTTGAAGCGCTGATAGCAACGGGCCACTGTGGAATAGTGAATGACTTCCTCCTTGAATGCAGCGCAGATGTTGGACGCCCTTGAGGAATGGCCTTCCAGAAACTGGTAGTAGATGATAGGTCGTAGGTTGCTGCTGCTCATCGTTGTCATTGTTGCTGTATTCGTACTCGACGAGGCCTTATATATAGTATGCTTGAGGAAGCTTCGAGAATGTACTGTGACGTCACCACACAAGATCAATACTGTAAGAGCTTTAACAAATTCAACAGGCACTAGTGTAAAGTGTTGCAAGACTTTTCGATCAACCTAATATATAGCTAAAATAAATATATTTTTGGGTCGTTGATCTTTAGGACAACTTTACTTTGCCGCCTTTATAACTTTGACGAAAAGTAAGAACATTTTTTTACAAAATGTATAGAGAGTATGCCGAGTGGAGATCAAAACTGCCAGATGAATCAGCACTTCGCCGACAGCGTCGCTGGCGGACCGAAGTGTATCATATGCCTTATACTTTCATTAAGCAGTATAGCAAAATCAACAACTTGTGCCTCTGAAGAAGGCGAGCGAGGCTGGCTAAACGTCAGTGCCTTCAAAAAAGATTGAACGACACTGCAATCCATCCAACGGTGAAGAATAACGAAGTGAGGCAAAGTTGAGATATACTAGTTACACAAATCATCAAAGCACTGTTCAGCTTTGCGAAAACCCGACGTTTTAGATCTAGATTCAGAACCGGAAGTAGGTGGCGTATCCCCTGTTTCTCCTAGCGAAGAGTTTGAGGCAGCAATGCTGAGATGAGGATTAAAGGAGTACTCGGAAGTAACCCCAGGTATGTGCTCACTTGCTTCTATTATGAAATTGCTGTACTTTCTTCTATTATGGAAAAATTAGGGCCGAAAAGGATCCAGAAATTCGTGCCTCAAGACGTGAGTGAGGTCTCAGGTGTTCGTCGTTATGATTAGTTATTTACACTCCTCCTGCTCATTAAAAATGAAGTGTTTTTGAAGCATCGAGTGACAAGCCTTGCAGCGAATCCTATATGATGTCCAACGGCATTAAGCTACGTACCTGGGTCAATTTCCTTGACGACTCAGTGGAATATCTCCACCGGAAAAGCGATGCATAAGAATACGGCTTCCGTTCTCTACGTACAGGAGTCATAGCAAAGAACAGGGGTAAGGAGATAAGGCAGATATGGTGTCAACCAAGTTCTTCTAGGTGCACCTCACATTATATTTATACGTGACGCCATGTACGCCTTGAAGCACCTTGACTAGATTCTTGGGAAAGCGTTAATTTGCGACAGCAGCCAAAGGACGAGTTGTCGTAGGGATGTTTGTCGCTCCAGAAAAGCCCAGAACCAGTTCACTATTCGCATCATATGCATGGCTCATCACCAGAAGTCAGCAAAAAAAACAAACAAACATGAACGCATGCTCAAGAAATCTTTAATTACGGCGCCTTCACACGCCGCTTGAAATGTACTGATTCAAGGAGCAAGTGCTGAAGTTCTAGAAGCACCACATTAAATGGCAACATAGGGGATGTTACGGAACCTTGAGTGTTTCATAGCGCAGCTGAACGTCCGGAAGTTATCTTTCATTAACCTTGAGGGCTGTTACCTTGGGACCTTTGGGTAACCAGTCTCATCTACGCCACTAACTTGTGCTAGACTCCGCCGAAGGTGACAGTCGATGTGCCACAACATAAAATATCAGAACTCGGCGTGTCGCAGAGTATCACCTCATGGGCCGACACTGTAAGAAGAAACCAGAGAGCCAAGTGACAAACTGTTTGCTAAACTGACGCATATTCGGGCAAAGACCAATAAAAATGCGCTTCAGCTCCGAGCATCTGACTCGAAACCCTGCCTTGGGATAGGAACAGAGAGCGCGATACACTCGCAGTTGGTGGTGAAGGTTTTTCTGGTCTATTTAAAGATAAATAGAAGACAAAGCTCGAAGAGAATCAACCCGTTTACGGACGCATTCTGCTTCTACGCGATCGCGAACGCAATTATAATGCGCATTTGGGCTGTACGATGACCTTCGATGGAAAAGTCATGTTTTACCCTCCTCAGGCAGACTGACATCAATTCAGTGACCCCGGAAGGTTGGATGACTTGGCATTCTATCCATAGGCGGTTTGTTGGTCTAAGCGGCCAGAACCAATAAAGCTAGTCAGGGTGGTTGCGACAGTCACTGCCTCTTCCGACTGCGCTAACACACGACAAAAGTCACTCAGGCCATAGGCAGACTTGCTCCAGAATGATGGGGAAAAAAGAACTCATTGGCAAAATTTTTCGTCGATTTTTAAAACACGAATGGTCTGGGATCCGTTTTTCTGCTCTATCTCATTGGTTCACATAGCTTACATACACCGCGATGGCCTTCGTGATCTTGTCCCGCCTTACGATACATAATTCATTTAATCCGTGGTCACGTTGTCAGTAACAGGGAGCGGACCAAGGCCAAGGGGTGCCCTCTGACACGCGGATCTTTCTTCGAGCTTAACCATTGAGCGATTGCTGGCGAACTCGCAACCTTGGTGGCGGATCACCAAAGTTTACGATGTACGGGGAGGACAACGCGACAGGGTGTGGATGGAGATCAAGCGTCGGGCGGCGGGTTTCAGAGGTAGAAGTCGTCGTCGAACGTGCGTAGGGATTCGAAAGGGTAAAGGAGGCCAGTTAAGGGGATACCTGAAAAGGGGGCTCAGTAAGGGACGATCAGTAAAGAGGGGGGGACCAGTATTTCATCTCATAACATCTCTATGGTCCAACTTGTGTCGGGATTTAGAAGGCGTCAAACACCCAATACAACGAGCGTCAAGGTCCAGGGGATGTGACACAGGATTTGAGCCGCACGCGTTGGATTTTCAGAACAGCGGTTACATGCTTCGTGCAATAAGCGTACGCGTAATTATAACACTTTCACTCCATTTCTCTGCCAATACATAGGCAAGTGTGTATTGGCGGGAGAAGGGGGGGGGGGTAGGGAGAATGACTAAACGGTATTGACGGATCGACCAGACTGATTTTATGTATTTATGCTTCTGCAGACTTCTTCGGATCGGACCTCTCACAGCCTCTCTCTTGCCACATAGAGAACGACTCACTCGAAGTAAAAATTGTGTATATGCGGTAGAGGGTGGAAAGGAGCAGTTTTGAAGATTCAGCCTTGCCATTCCTATTCTGATATCCTATTTTATCTTAAACCAGCGTCGGTCGCCGGCTCCGCCGAGCGACGCTGGTTTAATATAAGAGCCACGTGTGCTAGCCGGCTCCGCCGGCGTCGGGTATGACGGGCCACGGTAAGGACGTAGCCCGAACTCAGCTCGTTGAAATGTGCACGCACTCCAGATTCATTTCTAACTTGGTACCACTCACATCCCAGTACAGCACTCAGAAGAATGTCCTCTTCGTCTAGCGTTGGGTTCACAGCCTATTGCAGCTCATCAAGCCTAATGAAATGTCTGGCATTTCCGTCCAGTCGCCGTGCTTTAAGCCACGAAATGTGATGAATTCCAGAAATGGTGGCTTACGACAACAACGCTATCCTCTCCTGTACATAGTATAGTATGGAAAGTGGTCAAACTACTGCTGAAAATTGACGGCGGCTTCCGCCGGCCATAACTCGCTTAGGAGATCCATTTAGCAAATTTGGTCTACATACCTGTGATCAGCGTCTCGAGCTCTTTCACGTGATATAGGTCTCATCCCGAAGTTCCATGGGAAGCTGACGGCATTCCCTGGTGAGGGTTGGGACGGGAACTTGATTTCCGCTGTTGACGAACCACTACAGGCAGAGACTGCTTAATATTTGACACAGCTCAATCTTCCAATAATTGTCTCCGCTCCGTCTCACAACAGTATCATAAATTGTTGTCATAGTCATGTAAAAGTACTAAGAACAATTTCGTGAATAATGCATAGTTCCATTAAATATTGGTCCACTTGTACGCTGCTACATTCTGCTAACGGGGTAATAAGCATCCAACTCAAATGCTACGACAGAACTTTTCGCGTCGAATTGGACACTCTTCCAAGATGTTGCGACTTTTATTCGATTGCTTGCAGAAGTTGAACAACAAATACAACAGTGAGGAACGCACATTTCCCCAATTTGGTGGTCCATGTAAGTGCGATAAATAGGAAGCGTGAGGACGCGGGAGAAGCTGATGCATGCGCTCAACCCAACGAACTTCGAATGGGAGAATCTTACTTACAGCCAACAGCTAAGAAGCAAGCATACAGTGCAATAAAAGATAAGATCGCGCCATGTACTCCAAAAGTTTACCGCAGCTTTTATTTGATTGGTGCCACTTACATGAACCACCAAAATGGGGATATGTGTGTTCCTCACTGTTGTATTTGTTGTTCAACCTCTGCAATCAATCGAATAAAAATGGCAACGTATTGGAAGAGTGCCCAAGCGATAAATAGGAGGCATGGGTGGGCGGGAGAAATAGATGCATGCTCAACTCAACGAACTTCGAGTGGGAGAATCTGACTTACAGCCCACAGCTAAGAAGCAAACATACAGCGCAGTAAAAGAAGAGATCGCGCCGTGCACTCCAAAAGTTCACCACAGATTTTATTCGATTAACAGTTTTTATTTAATTGAGAGTGTAAATGCCACTTACGTGAACCACCAAAGTGGGGATCCAAGCGATAAGTAGGAAGCATGAGTGGGCGGGAGAAACAGATGCATGCGCTCAACACAGCGAACTTAGGATAGTATACGAAAATCCCGAACACAGAGGAGGTAGCAGCAACAGGAATGAGCTGTGACCTCGGCCGGAGCACACAGGCGGCAGAGCCGTACTCCGCAGCAACACAACTGCAGCAGCACCGCAGGATACTGCAGGTCCACTAATTGAACGGTATCGAGGAAAGGAACCTTCAAGGGGGCCAGTTCGAGGCAGTAGCCACCCAACACGTGCGCGGACAGGGCCGCGGCGCCGGCCTATTTCGCAACGCCTCACGTGTTCTCCTCGGCAGCGGCGATTGCTCTCCTCCCGGCGCTCCTCTTCGGAGAGAGGTCGCGCCGCAAACTTGGGTGATCAAACCATCGTGAGCCCGCGAAGTTTACGAGGTTCCGAAGAATTACGAACAGACAAAAAACCCTCCTCTATTATATATGGTGGGATAGTGAAACCTTTTTTTACTGTAGGGAAGGAAAGAAGGAAGGGCTAAAGAGGAGAAATACGGTCAAGGTGGGAAGACCTCTTCGTTTGGCGACCGCTAGGCCGCCGAACCTCTGGAAGCAGGATTCATATGCAAAAATCTTGGCGCTAGAGACCAGCACCCCGTCATCCTAATCGCAGCAGTGGCTGCACCTCACTTGTCACCTACCCTGCCATTCCTGAATCAACTTCGGTGTCGTGTTCGAGGCGAAAACATGGAAGTGTGTAGGAACGAAAAATCGTGCTGTCATGAAATCAGGCAATCCAGACAAATCGACAATCAGACAGAAAGGGAGCGGCAAACGAGGACTCTGCAGTGTCGTTTGGGGCGTGAGCCGGAGGGAGAAGTTCCTTATGCGATTAGGTCGGCCGCAAAAGTATCGAGTCCCACACGCACCTAGATTTCATTACCAACATCGCACGATGCTCGCTTCGGAGCTGCGAGAGAGCGAAGGATTTTAAGAAGTATCTGTTAGTGTGGGAGAAGACACTCGTCAGTGGTAGGCTCCAAACGATAGAATGAAAATACAACAAGAGCTGACCGAGAAATCAGCCCGTCTCCACTTGAGAGGAAAGACCAATTTTACAGGTCTGCCTTGCGCGTGGGGCGCTGTCGGAGGAGGTGTCGGCTGTTGCTTGTTCTGTCAGGTTCTTGATTCGGATTTCCCGCCCAGGCCAACCGAGCATTCCATTCCTCCTGAGTCGATGAATTGTCTGGGAAGGATAAAGCGCTGAGTGTGGTTGGTCACCACAATCAATGTAAGCGAAATACGCAATCAAATCACGTCCACGACATCAAGTAGAAGTAGAATGCGTAGCGCTTCACAAAAGGGAATGAATAACGCCGTGTTGTGTTGTCGTGGTTTCCTTTATATTATCTTGTTTTTTTCAGGTTCTATCTTATACTGTTGTACACGAGTAGGTTATGTTTAGCTGTTTGTCCGCGTTGAATTTGATGTTTTGTTTGTTTTTACGTGTGCGAAGCACACGTCAATCAATCAATCAATCAATCAATCAATCAATCAATCAACGCCATCCTTTATCCTATAACCTTTACTTACTTTACAAGTGATATGTGCAAGACTGACGGTTAGTGCCTACCAGCTAGCTGCAGATTCGATGCAGATAATTCGGCTAGGTGGGATAAACAGGTACCGAATTCAGGGAAAAAGACTACATAACTGTTAACTGGCATAAAAGCCGTGATACAACAGCAAATGATCACTAAGCTTTGATGATAGAGAATATGGCCGTCTTTGGTCAAATTCTCCGGAAGAGTTAAAAAGATCGCAACAGTCGCCTCGCTTCCATAGCTAGGTACACGATCGAGATGGTTGGTGGTGATCGCGCTCCTTCCCCTTCCTCCATGTCAGAGGAGGCAAATCACCAGCATTGCAACGGATCTCCCTCTATGGAGAGCTTTCAGGCTCTCTTGTAAAGAGGGATCTTGGGCCGCTTGTCCAGGGCCATGTGGCGCGTCCCTGGGTGGTGGATGGGAGAATGAAACGCGAAACAAATGCGACAGTGTACTGCTCAGGGAGCAGGTGCAGGAAATGGACTCCTTGCTCCTGCTGTGTCGGGTCGACGTGTTCATCGTGTACGGGAGCGGCATGTTCATACACAGGGTGCGCGGATGGGTTCGTGCCTGCGCGGATTGTAGTTGTCGGCCCGTCCAAAAGCTTGCACTAAAGAGTACATGTAGGGCGATTCGAGGCCGCCTTGGAAGTTTCCAGTCTGGCTGGCTGCTCGGAGTTCTTCGCCCGCATGACAAAGCCTGATTAGCTACTCCAGTGCGTACTCCAGTCAAGACTATACAAGGGGGGGGGTCGCGCCAGATCCACTCTGGGAGGGGGGGGGGGGGTCGCAAATTTTCGGGAAAAATCAAACCCGCGCTTGACCCTGGATCCGACACGCCATCTCGTCGGTGAAGAAGTGTATAGCAGCCGACCCTGACAGGATCGGACCCGAACACCTGAAGAACCTCCTGCCAGCCCTCAACAACACCCTGGCGCAGCTCGCTACCTGTCGCAGTGCAAGGTTCCATCTCAGTGAAAGACCAGCAAGACGATCTTACTGTACAAGGAGACAGACGTGCATGACATTGGTAACTATCACCCAATCTGCCTGCTGTCCGTAGTCTACAAGCTGTTCACTCGTGTGATCTTGAATAGGATTAGCAGAACGCTGGGCAAAGGACAGTCATGCGAATAATTAGGATTTCGGAGAGGATTCAGCACCACTGACCACATACATACCATTACGAAGCCAATCGAAGTGTCGCGAGAGTACAAGCTGCCGCTGTGCCTTACGTTCATCGACCTGAAGAAGGCATTCGACTCCGCAGAAACTGAAACGATCGCCGAATCATGCTCAGTCGGCTCCAGGACGTAACTCCAACGCGACATCGCGCGCTAGCCACATGGGACGCGGCGCTGAAACGCGGCGCTCGGTGGCGCGTGGTTAGCCGCGGAGCACGAAATTTTGCCAGTGCCTACTCCATGAAACACCTTAGCTACCTTATCATGCTCAACCCCTCCTACAGGTAGCCCCAAATGAAATGAAAGAGGGAGTCTCTCGGTGGAGGCGCTGGGAAGAAAAAGGAAGCAGTAAAATGCTTTCATTGTAGATTGAAGAAACACGGAGCTTCTTAGTGTTTGCTGAAGGCATTATATTGGCATTACACGTGAATTCTGACAAGTGAGTTGGTGACGGTCAAGTGTAGCGCAAAGTTAGAATTAAGGGAGAAGCTACGGATTAGTGCGCTCATCCCCCTCCCCAATAGTAATTTACAAACGCTTGCTTCTGAAACTTCTATTTAGCAATCCCGTCCCAGTTCTTGTTTCTAATTTCCCTCATCAGGTCCTTGACCGTTTCCCTTCAAATATTTAATATAGATTGAGTCTCACTCTGCCCGTACTCTGTTGAACCCATTCCCACTTCCCTACCAGGAGACATAAGACTAGTCTCATCTTCATCTCATCTCTCTTTCCTTCTTCTGTCGCCGGCACACACTTTCGCGCTCTATCGCGTGTCTCTAGCTGTCCCTGTCGGAAGCGTTATTAGCCGTGCCTGTCGAAAGCAGTCGGACCGCGACAAGTAGTCCAATTTCGTCGCGCGCCGAGCGCCTTCGTGTCCCTCGAGCAAGGAGGATCCATTGGAGCACTCTGGCACGCAACAGGGACGAATGGAGGTGCTGTTGGCGCCTGCTCAAGCAACTCGATGATCAACAGGAAGACAAATGATACCCTCGGTTTCGAATCCGCTCCGGATAGTAGCTTACACTCTCTCCAAGTATGTAGACCGATTGAACATCCCCATATTAACATGAATATCCATAACATTCCTAGCGATTTATTAGGAATGTTAAGAATGCTTTTCTGAATCTTCCGGCGACTAAAACACCTGGAGCTGGACTCTGCATTTGTTTGCTTGATGGAAATTGTCCGCTTTTAGCCCTTTCATGTCAATATTGGGATGGGGGAGCAAGCTGAACATACGAAAGCGCGCGGCAGTCGCCGCGACTGCTGCGGCAAGCGCGACATCTGCATAGTATGTGCTGCTACAGTCACGAAGTTTAACGCTCTTGTAACTGCAGAAGCTTTTTTGCTACCTCTGCTCAGCAATTTGAAGGTTCCCCGGTGCACTTAAGCAGAGAAAATGGATATTTCGAGAGGATGACCTAAGCGAAGAAGTAAACAATTACTTTCATTGTGAGAAGATTTAGTTTCCCTTTATGACAAAAAGCTTCTAAAAGTCTTTCTTTCCAAAACCCACATCTAGATACATTACAGCGCAACTCTGGAGTTTACTAGAGCTCCATTTTCCCCATAACAACCCATCCAGGAAGGATGCGTCACTGGCGGGTCGTCGCGTGTGCGGCAGACGCCGCCGCGCGCGCAGCGAAAACTTTTATGTTCATACTACCAGCCTTGGGATAGCTGCCGAACATCCACCATCGTTGTCGATTCCAGTTTTTTACCGTAATGAGTAAGGGGGTTTGGGGAAGAAAGTATAAACTACACATCCAAGTTCAGTGGCCGTCTGGGTGAGTTACAACGGGACAAGGATTAGCTGGCTTTATGCACTATTATGCATATATGCACTGAAACAGAGTATAGACATGCTCACATATGAATAAGGTAGAATAGAATGAGTTGAGTTGAGTTGAATTCTATGGCTGGAAAATTTCACGTTGGGGTGGGAGTTCGAGCGACAAATGGACAGGTTGCGTTGGATTTTTTTGGTGTAAACAGGTGTCCCGACCTCTGCGCCGTGAGGGCAGGTCTGAAGTCGGCTAGCGGGGATGAAGGGAAGGAGGGTTGGAATTTTTGCCTTCCACCTTTGAAAGATGACGTTTCGACAAGATTACGGGGAACAACTTACTGGCGCGTGAGTCATTATAGTTTCGTGCACTGAGCACAACTCTGGGGGATAGACCGAGGGGGTGTGCCAGCATGAGCTGCCTCGACAGCGTTCATTGCTCGGCGTGTGATGCCGTTTTCGAGGGCGCTGTTCGTCAATCCCACCGCTGAGAGGTTTTCCAGGTGGAGATGGTTGCGCAGCTCAGTCAGTGTTTTCGAATCGAATGCAGCTTGCACATCGAGAGGGAAGGTCTAGTTCGCCAAAGCAAACGGCAACGAGAATGAAGCCGTATCTGAAGCCAAAAGTATAGAGCTAATGAGCGGTGAAAAGGAGGAGATTTTCGAATTTCTTCACGGGAACCACAACACAGAGAATGCAGAATGGAGAGGCTCTTCCTCCCACCTTATTCTCAGGGTGAATACAAGGTAGGATGTAAAGCCTCTCCTTCATCGAGACAGGGTTGTTTGCAGCAAAAGTGGACAAGTGAATTAGCCATCTCATCTACATCTAAGAATGAGATTCTAAAGCAATAGCAGGTTGGCATTTTCTAAGCCTGTTGAAAAAGGGATTCACCTAAAAATACCGCCACGCACATACTACCAGTAGTACATACATGTGCAAATCTTAGCAAATAACGAGATCGTTTTATTGGACACTGCGAGTGAACGCAGTAAAGGAACCACTCATTGCCTGCACCTAATAAATTGGAGTTGAAGATTCAATCCGTCAGGCTTCTGAGGTGGACAAACCCCGGATATTTGCTCTCAAATGAGTTTCGCTTCGCAGGAGTTTTTACGCAATCTCCAGCGGAGCCTAATTTGCCTTGAGCAAGCGAAAGCGACTTACTGGAGACGTTTTCAGCAGTCAGCTCATCGTCCTTTCCTGCTTTCAGGTCCTTGAGTGGTCCTTGGGAAACGAGCGGATTCTGGTAGGTAAACGCCATCCATTTCACGACTTTACTGAAGAGCCTGAAGCCAGCAAAGTTTGTGCAGAAAGGGGAGGGTTTCATCGTGAATATACAGCAGAAGCGAAAGTGAAAAGATCGGAAAATAGAATAGCATCAGACAAATCCGAAAAAAGGCTATAAATCATGAGCCTCGTTGGTTTTAGAAGCGATAAATGTAATTCAAGCACGACATTTTCTTGGAGGTTTTAGAAGATTTCGACATGGCAAACAAAGCCTCGCTATCGAAGGTATCAAGAGAGAGGAGCGAAAACCTAAAAACATTCTAGAGGATTGATGTTGCTAAGTACGACCACAATGAAACCGGCATGCATTTAAACGGCGACGCATAGGAAAAAAGTGATTCCTGGCCTTATTGTTAGTGCATAGCTTAGATTCCGTTTGTTTTCGTCTTAGTTTCTCCTGACTGACGAGTATTAAGCCTAGAACAACGTGACCGAGAAACAAGCAACGCAAGAACCTTCTGAATGGATTTCCATCTGTCTTTTCGCGAAGAGCTGACACATCCGCGCATACACCACACGCTAAAGCACACCAAGAGAAAATCCTTTTAGGATAGGAAGCACCACCTTTCGAGTAACGTAACGATAACAGGATATATTTTCAGCCGATGACCTTCAAGTCGTTCGTGGTCTATTTTAACTACATAGTAGACTTGAGTTCGATTAATCGGGCCGAATAATTGTTCGAGCGATTTCGAACAATTAATCGCTCGATTACTCGAAATCGTAAATCGTTATTGTTCGAACATTATTCGAAATCGACTTTCGCGAAAAACCGTTATTCGAACATTATTCGAAATCGACTTTCGCGAAAAGCCGTTATTCGAACGTTATTCGAAATCGACTTTCGCGAAAAACCGTTATTCGAACATTATTCGAAATCGACTTTCGCGAAAAGCCGTTATTCGAACGTTATTCGAAATCGACTTTCGCGAAAAACCATTGTTCGAACATTATTCGAAATCGACTTTCGCGAAAACCATTATTCGAACATTATTCGAAATCGAGTTCCGTGAAAAAACATTATTCGAACATTATTCGAAATCGAAGATAGGAAGACGTTGTTCGAAATCGAAGATGGCGAAAAAGCATTGTTCGAATAATGTTCGTAATCGAATATTGCGAAAAAAGTATTGGTCGGATATTGGAAGAACACCTTAAAACATAGGCCACCTGAGTATGGATCGTCTCCATTCTCCGAAAAACCTACGTTAAAACTCGCTCCACTTCAGCGCCTACGGTAATTGGCGGGAACGATTTGCGTTTTCCTTTCGAGGGTTCTGGCGGCCGACTTTTGACATTGAACGAACATTGTTCAATTTCGAACAATATTTGAACAATGCTTCTTCGCGATCATCAATCTGCGAATTCATTTGGAGGGTTCGAATTTGAAAATCGCGAAAATCGTTTTGTTAGAAAGTATTTCGAAATCGAACAATGTTTGAAATCAGGGATTCGTCATAGTGAATTAAAGAAGGAGTTCAAATAGAAGTGGCAGTTAACTAGAGGTAATGCGATATTTTGTTGGTTGCTGTTGAACATACCTAGGATGCAAGAGTCCGATTTTTCTAGGTTATCACAATTCTTGAGAATTCTCGAAAACCTCATGAGCATTAAGCAGCGTCACGAAACTGCTGTCTAGTCGACTCTGGTGGCGATATTACGATTTTGGCTACTATCTCATCCTCATGTCTAGTGTTGTGTACAGGTTTCTTCAAATGACCTATTCGAACAGGTATTCCAATGATTTTCATTCGAACTTGGATAATGAATTCGAAATTTAAAAAATCGCGTTTTTCGCATGTATTCGAATCCTAACCTTCATAAAACCACTTTTCGATTACGCTTGAATTCGAATACTCGAAAACTGCGGGCATTTGAAACCATGCCAATAGTCGAAAATTTTGCGAGGGCACAACCATAATTGTTCGTATATGTAGTTGGTCCTATACTGGTTGTTTCCACTGATAGCAATAAGTGATAATAAACTATGATTTTGATAAAAAAGCCTGATAAACGTCTTCAAGTGATAAAATACAACTGTTTGTAAAAGTGATGATGTGAAATGCTAACTGAAACTATTTCTGTGGGCCATTTCGAGCTGTTTGGTCATCGTTAAGAACCTTTTCTTATTGCGTGCTCCGATGGGAATACGGCGTGCTACCTAGGTTTCGGTAGTTATTGCGTATTGTAATCGTATGCTAGTGTCTGCGTGTGTAGGTCGTCGTGCCGCTGGACATACGGAAGCTCGTCGAGATCGTTGCCGAACGTCGAGCCCGCCGCGTACGCAGTGCATTAGAAAATGTTCTGCTTTACCATGTGCAGATCAGAGCAATTCCTCATCAAACGTGCATTAAAACTGCGGACGAATTGTCGCCGTCGGAAAACGCGCTCTATGTACGTAAAAATCGTCATTCTTTTCAAAACCAACCCAGGATCGAACCGCCACCGCCCTACGTGGCCCGCACATCCAGCGTACGGCGCGGCGAAGCCGGCGACGGACGCTGATAATGGGATAATGCGAGAATTTAGTGACATCGACTCGCAAATGAAGAACAGATAGCAAATTATGCGCAGAAGTGAGGAAAATCCCTTCCTTTGGTAGCACCTCAGCCCTGGAGAGTGTACACTACTTGCAAAATAAATAACCTAGTATCTTGTTATTCCGGTCTTCTAATTGGATTGTAAACGATGATTCAGTTGTCTTCCTAAGTTCAACCCTTTTCATGCACAACTGTGGTTTTGCTCTGTCTTCTTTCGGTTCTCTGTGGAACGTGCCTTCGAAATCGAGTTATTCGATTGCTCGATTTTCGAAAATTTCAAAAAATTGAGTTATTCGATTGCTCGATTTTTGAAGACGGCGAAAAGTCGAGTTATTTGATTGTTCGATTTTCGAAAATTTCAAAAAATCGAGTTATTCGATTGTTCGATTTTCGAAAATTTCAAAAAATCGAGTTATTCGATTGTTCGATTTTCGAAAAAAAATTGTCGAAAAGCTCAACTCTACTACATAGGAGGTAGGTAAAAGCTGTATAGAGGTCGACTGCGCTTTTGTTGATGCGCAACCTCAAACGTTTATAGTTCAATATAAACAAAACATCCAACTTCTGGAGCGTTCTTCGTGAGAAGCGAGGCATTATGTATATTGTAGAAATATGAGACGTATAGAGAAAAGGGCAGTCCTGCAGACTGCTCCAGTTATCGTCCGATTCGCTTGCTTTCGCACAGCATGAAGATCTTTGAGCGAATTGTCGATGGTCGAATTCGTGACATCGTCCAGCTTTCCAGCAATCAGTGCGGTTTCGTAGCTGGCTGTGGCACCATTGATGCCATATATGCCGCCCGCCTCTTGTTAGAGAAGCATCGCGAGAAACAGAAGCCAGTGCATATCGCCTTCCTCGACTTGGAGAAGGCCTTTGACCGCGTACCGCGTGAAGTGATATGGTACGCCCTGCGACGACATGGAGTTCCTGAAGAGCTCATAGAGTGGGTGCGAATCCTCTACTCTTCCCCGAAGGGTAGAGTTCAAGCTGCAGCCGGAACCTCGATGGAGTTCCCCATCTCTCGTCGGGGTGCACCAGGGTTCTGCGCTTTCCCCACTCCTTTTTGTTGTCGTGATGGACGCTATTACACGAGATCTTCAGAAGCCAGTCCCCTGGACACTGCTTTATGCTGATGACGTAATGCTCGCTAGCGAGACAAAGGTGAACTCGAGCGAGAGGTGCAAGCTTGGTGTGATCACTTGGAGTGTTTTGGACTCAGATTGAACGTCTAGAAGACCGAGTATCTAACGACGGACGTTACTGAGTCCAGCTGCATCAAGGTTAACGGCATCGAGCTCCCACGCACTTCGGTTTCTAAGTACTTGGGATCAGTAATAGCATCTAATGGCAATCTTATGATTGAAGTGAACTCACGCGTGAGTGCAGCTTGGTCAAGGTGGCGCTCGTTGACTGGCGTACTCGGCGATAGGAAGATACCAGAGCGCTTGAAGTGAAAAATATATAGAACCGTCGTCCGGCCGGTAGCGATGTACGGTGCTGAGTGTGTTGGTTTGCGAACAAGGAGGTTGAAACGCGCCTCAGCGTCATGGAGACGAAGACGCTGCGCTGGACGGCTGGAGTCACGCGCCTTGAGCGCATCCGAAACGATGTCATTCGGCAGAAGTTTGGTGTCGCGCCGATAGCTGACAAGATGCGCGAAGCTCCCTTGCGATGGTACGGCCACGTTCTACGTGGGAAGGAAGACAGCGTCCGCAAGATAGGCCTTAAGTTCGAGGTGGTAGGAAAGCGGCCTAGAGAGCGTTCGAAGCAGCGCTGGTCTGACACGTTACATATGGACCTGAAAGTTACTGGTGTCCACCCTAATCTAGCGCTGGATCGGGAGAGGTGGCGTCATGACACCGGAATAGCGGACCCCGCTACGAAGCGGGACAGACGCTGAAGAAGAAGAAGAAGAAGAAGAAGAAGAAGAAGAAGAAGAAGAAGAAGAAGAAGAAGAAGAAGAAGAAGAATTGAGACGTATAGAGAAAATGAAAGAACGATAGACAAAAGCGGCAGTTTAGAAAATAAGTAACAGTCACAGTCAGTCACGGTATTAGCTGAAGAGTAAACCAAAAATGATGTGCGAAGAAACGTGACACATTTGTTACTCAGCAAGCGCGGACGCGAGCTACAAAAGGTGCTGGAGAGCTACATTTCAAACTTTTCGAGCATCTCTTGTTTCAACCACAGTCTGCTATTTTCTTCCCGAGGACACACACACACGAGATAGGAGGAGGGAGGCAAATGAGACAGAGTTCACTCAGCAGGCACCAACTAGAAGGGATTAGCTATGACGGCGAGAAGCGAAATCAGTGACAAAACAGTGACAAGCACAGTGAGAAGGAACTCATGAGCGAAGCTCGTCGAGCACCGGCTGAAACACTCAAAACTCCAACAAGAGATATTGAGGCAGAGAAGAAGAACAAGTGCTTCCCTTTATAGCTGGCTGCTACAACCGTGTCACATCTTCTCCCTTTAAGGCTGTTTTCTGCTTCTAACGCCGAACTTTTTAGACGGATGTAGGTGAGCAACTACACTAAGCCAAATGTTTTCTTCTCTACTATAGATCCTATGAAATATAAACCCTTTCAATCAGTCACAGCATTGCCTGAAGAACTAGAGGGACACTGCTCAACGCTACGTTGTCAGAAGCATGTGAGCGCATGTGCAAGCATGTAGCCGTTTCACCAATGGAAACCAAAAAACGTAGTCTAATGCCGTAAATAGAATTTCCCAACAAAGGCATTCTTTATAACGCTTTCAAATCGGCTCATTCAGTTCCTTTAGGACGAGTGCTACTTGGACTTCAATGAACACAGTTTTCATGTCTTCAGAAATCCGGATGACTTGCAGCTAACTCTAAAGAAGCCTCAGTAATGGGTTCATTCATTTCTACAATTTAGCGGTAGCGGATGCGCTTATATTCGCTCCAGCAAAATAAGGGCGGGAGCCATTCACACTTATGATTAACGTCTCATCGAAGTTGCCTAACCAGGAGACTTACCAGGAAATACCGTCAGCTTCCGACGGAACTATGAATAGCGGCCTTAATCACGTGAAAGAGTTTGGTGGACCAAAATCTAAGTGGACCTAGCGACTTCTGAGCCGTCAAAGTGCGCCTTCTCGACTGCTGGTCGGGTGCTTTAATGCAGTGCTCGGTAATTAGCAAAGCTAAGCCGCAACCTGCAAAGCGGCTGAGGTTTCGTATGGTCCTTTCAACTCGCAGGAAGAGGCTCGACAGTTCGACTCCGGGCGGCAGCACACTGCAGCAAACTGCTGTTTATCATCGATGAAGGGCGCTGGTTGCACAGCCGGAGAAGACGCCGGCTCTTGCACGCTCCCCCGAATCTATTCATCGGTGGTTTCCGCCTCGGCCCACCTCTCATTCCTCCGAGAATAGGTACTGGTGTGGATAGGATAAAGTACTGACTTTTACATCGGCTAGCCATTACATTCTATAGGCCAAATACGCCTTCGAATTGCCTCCACGATTCCCCGTAGAAGACTGCGACAGACGGTGCTCCCAAAAATGACTGATTGACATCGTACCTCATCCCATTATTTATTCTTTATCTCTATGCGGTCTTCTGTCCGGATTACGAACAAATTTTGCACTTATGCTTATGGTTAGTTACCGCCATCATTTACATTGATCCCGAGCTCTTTCAGGATGGGGAGATAATACATTTTGGTTTCACCGTAAAGTAGGTCAAAAACGTATGATGGGTTCGGGTTTCACGATCAGCACCCCAATTAACACAAAGAAGTATTCACAAAGTACAGACAAAATTGCTGCCTTCGGCATTTCCACTTCCATCCTTACCGTAATGTTACATAGTGTCTCTGAAAGTGGGTACCGTAATCAATAATAATAAAATCAGATCCGTCATCAGCGCCTCAAATAACACCCCAAGGCAAAGTTTGGAAAAAAGTTATTTCGACCTCGGGAGTCCTAAACTTTAGTCCACATATGCGAATGACTCTTTAAAGCTCTTTCAGGTGATCAAAGGCCTCCTTCGAAATAGCATGGGAAGCTGTGGGCCTTCCCTGGTAAGAGCAAACCGCACAGCCTGTTTACATGGTTCCTCCGAAATGGAGGTCTTAGAGCTTAAAAGCTGTTTGGAAATAGGCAATATTGTAGAACAGAATTCGCGAGTAGATTTTTCTACTTTGTGGTTTTATGTCTGCCGCTGTTTTCTAGAACACTGGTAGATGACATCCAAACGATTTTTTTTTACCCACTTGTTTCCGCTAAACGGGCGAGTGATTGTTCGAGAACTTTGAAAGGCCTCTATGAAGGTAAAGCTTCGCCAACTTTGCGGACTCCAAACATATTTGTCTCTTTGCTTTTTAGATGAGTCATGAATGCAACATACGATGTTCCATCAAATTCGCTTGCTGAGCACTGGTTTCGAAGCTTGGTGATGAGTTATTTGGGCTTCTACACTCGCGTTCACGCCCTTCTGAGTCTCCTGCCCCTGAAGAGGGTCGTTTTGAAGAGGCATTTAAGAACAGGATGCTTTCAAGAGTGATCCAAACAAATTACGGCTCCCGTCATCCTCTTGAACGGTACACTGCGAAGACTTGGGTGGAAATTTCCCATCATCTTCGAATCCACGTCTGGTGGTTTGTGACCTGTCCGTCTAAGAGTTGTGAACAGCACTGCAGCTATGCACGAGCTATGCAGAAAGTAGTGTATTGCATACACCAGAAGAAGCCCTCTCGATCTCGGAGGTGTGTGGAAAGTCATGTTTAGGTTGTAGCCTATCTGCAGCTGCATTAAATTTATCGTATTTTGAAAATAAGAATTGCGCTATTCCTCGAAAAATCAGCTGCGCAAATTGCATTTCGACCTCACAGCTTTCATTTCGACGTCCTCCACGTGTTTTATCGTAGCATATATCTGTAGGTGAACGAATTCAGAACGACTGGAAGTTTCCGTAAAGTCTCTAATTGACCGCACCTCTGCTAAACCAAACCCACCCCTACATATGAGCTCTATGTGTTAGGTGTTTTCCACTATCTACAATTATACCTTCCTCAATTTCATGAAATAGTTATGCCGATATTCGATTGTCATAGGTCAAGCAGTTGAGATAGCGATGGCCTCCAAATTGCATCCTTCATGATGAGCGGTAGTTACAAATGAATCGCTGTGTCGTTAACATGAGGCACGAACATATTAGATCACGCATAGCGAGATAAGGTTTTTTTTTGTAATATGCCGCGGAAATACACGCAATAGCAGATTGTTCGAGAGGTAATGAAATGCCATTGCTCCGTAACACACGCCTTAGAGGTGCAGCATCTAGGGTTTCTAGGGGAAGACGAAAGGTTTATTTAGCCGTCACCTGAAGGACAAGGCTATAGCGTAAGCAAAATGAACATCGAATCCTGCAATCAAAGCATTTCTGAAGCAGGAGCAGAGAACGACTAGAATACAGGAGCTTACTCGGTGCTGTGCAAAAATCCATGCATTCTAGACGCGAATTGATGTAGGCAGGCATAACATCTCTTTAAGACACTTCAGCGAATTTGTGTTGGAGGTAAGTTGGGATGGAAGTCAACCTGAGGGCACTTTTATACTTGTACGGGTGTTTGGAAATTAAGGCATTATAAGAAAGAAGGTGGGCGAGCGAACGGGAATGTAAGAACAGTTGTTTGCATTTTGTACGAGACTGGGCAAAAAGCACTCTTTGGGAGGTGGGGAAACGGAGTAGATGGAGAGGCGAACTCGTTAGATCACCACTACGGAAGCTCCTCCTCGAGGCGTCGAGTTCTGCTCAGCATCATTCCTCACCAACACTTATGCGTAGAGAACGAGTTGCGTTCTGACAGTGTGCCCAATTAATGCCTCCTGATGAACTACGGACGAACTCAAAGCCAAACCGTGTCTCAGCGGGTCATATGTTGACAGTAAAATGCCGTCAATCAAAATGAGAGGAACGACCGATGGACGAAATGAGCACCGGAGTGACGAGGAGAAAGGAGGGCCTCGCGGGAGACCTCCGCTCGTGTGCACTACCGTCACTTTAGTTGGTAACGAAACAAACCTCTGTAAGCACCACCAAGTTCGAATGACAGCAACATCTTGTGTGAAAATCTCGGGACTACGAAAGTAGTGGAGACGGTGCTGTGGCCCGCACGACCAGTGAAGACGGTCAGTACATAGTAGTGGTACAATGGTTTCTTTTCGGCCAGTGAACAAAGCATATGCGCGGTACTGTAGTTATCTCAGCAGGTGACCAACATCATCAATGAAAACCGCAAGCGATCGTTCTTCTCCTGGATCCGTTCAGCTGGAACTTCTGCTAGCTCGATAATCGTTCTCTTATTTGCCAGGAGACTAAAAAGCTTGATGAGAATGGAAAGGATGGGGAGACGAAGAGGAATGGTGGCGACTACTTACCAACAGTACGAATTAGTAAACTTCACCGTGGTTCGATAGTATATGTGATTGAGCATTTTCCCACAAGGGGTGCCTTGAATGGCAGCAGATTTCAGCGATAGCACAGAATCTGACGTAACGTATTCCCAATGATGCCCGGCAAACGAGGAGAAATCTGAACACGGTGCACTGGCCAAAGGGGCAGGATTTCAATTTTGGACTCTTGTCACGCCACACCCCTGATGCAAGAATTCCAGAGTGACGTTAATGAATTTATTCCGTGCAGCACCAATTATGCACAGCGGACGTGATGAATGTTAGGGAAGGGTAACGCGAGACAGAAGGAAATTGGATATTACATAGCGTGCAAAAAGTCGGCCTTCGAAACCGATATCTTGGGCCGAAAATTTACGAGTGCCGAAGCCTTGATGTCCTTCTAAGCACCCTTCACTGTGGAATGGTTAGGAGTGAAAAACTGTGCTGAAATTCCCGTGTTTGAATGCGATTAGAGACCGATTGTGAGCAGGTAAGTCGTTCAACTGTCGACTACGAGCATGCCTCAAAATATGTAGTGTAGTTCACCAGCAACTCAAGGTGAGGTTCAGGGAAAAGTAATGGCTGGCCTTGCAAAAAAGAAGCGGAGGAATCTAGCAGGGCAGTCCATTCAACTTATCGTTAGGTGTAAGAACTGCATGAAGAGCGTCTCAGAAGCAATCAAGAGTTCATTGGGGGACACTTCTAGGAATGTGTGACGCTACGCACTGAGTGCACGCGAGGGTTGAGAACAAGGGAAGGTTGATATTTTTGGTTAGCAGAACATTATCTGCTAGTGAAGAACTCGGAAAACAGAGGGCGTCTCCAACATGCAATCTGTTTTTAAATAGATAAGGTTTGGAGGCGCCATGCCATAGATAATGCGAGACTTTCGAGGAACTTCCAGCGGAAATTCTACAGCATTTGAATTGATGACATGATGAGAGCTTGGCTGGATTGCAATGAGAGAGGATGAAACTTTAAGCTCGATCGAAACTACGGGGCTGTCTAGCATAATTGGTATCTCAATATGAAAATCAGGGAAACGGGGTATTGTGGCCCTGAATCCGCAGAGCAAGCTATGAAAGGCTTCCTCACAAAAGAGCGTCGGAGCATTTAGCTACCAGCGCAGCATTCAGAATCGGCAGTGGAGAGTGTGCAGTTTTGCTGCTCTGCTTTGTGTGGTTATCCCTAGCTGAAGGAAAGGCAAACATTAAGCGAGGGATTCGACAGCACTACGAGTTATTTGAAGAGGAAGTGAAGAGATAGCACGCTGGGAAAGATTTTGCCCCCCCCCCCCAAGTGCTAGAAAATGAAAAGAAAGAAAAGGAGCAAAAGGAGAGTAAGCACAGTCTGTTATTTGCTTCTAGTACCGATTGAATGCGATGTTAAAAGATGGGCGGACAGATGTTACTTCCGATTCCGTGTCTCGCATTTTCTTCTTTCATACTTCGTGTGTCGCGTTTTCAAAAAAATCCGCAACCCGCCGACATCGCTCTTAAAAGATTTGTACGCGAAGCTTGGCGCCCAACAAAGGCCATTACTCAGGGTGATTAATGCTATCGGTAAGTGCTTTCCCAGCATGATAGAGAACTTGTAGGCCCATCTACTAATTCCAGCTCTCGTTGGTGGGAATTGGAACTAGGGTGTTTTGCTCTTTCTGATTCTTCTCAAACTCTCGAAGTTGGATATGTAGGCTGATGTCTGATTAGTGGAATTGGCCTTAAACTACCGCGAGAATATTCAGACCTCCCGAGCCTAGATCGATCAAGAAACCTATGTAATCCTGGAATGGACAAGAGCATGGCGCGGTCCTCCCTTAAATCTTTAATTTGTGGCGCCGAAATATATCCCTATAAGGTTTTGTAGATGGATATTGCCAAGAATTCTGTGATTACTCAAAGAGTGTGTGCATTTTTTAGGTGTTTTTCTATATCAATGCCGTCTAATTCGTTCCCGTTAGGAGTGATTTTGTTTAACGGTTTTACCAAATTTACCGCCGTTTCATTAAGAAAGTAGTTGAAAATTGGCCGAATAAAATGAGACGCCTACCCTGATTCATGTTGTCTCGACAACCATTTAGGTTCGCTGGTAAAGCCGCCTCTCCCTTGTTCTCATCTCCGTCGAATACAAGAGAGGGATTTCGAAACAAATGCTAGTTTTTCCTGTTGCTCAATCAAGGAGTGAGCTTGTTCGTTCCCTGTGAAGACATTTCGTAGCCCTCCGTAGGAATCCACTGAGCTGCTATGTCTGAGTGGAGTCTGGAAAGCTGTCTTCATCGCTAATGTTGCTTTCCAGCGTGCGGCCGTATCGCAATTTCACTCGAAGGAGGCAGTGATACGGTCACTTCCGAACATAGCAGAACAGAGCCTTCAGGTAGACAGCTCCGCCTGTTGACGATTATGCGCTAGAGTTACCCGTAACTATTAGATGATTCCAAATCTTCCGATCCGTACTCCTCATAGAAGGCGCCAAGTTCGATGTCATCCGCTGCAGTAATTGAACTGTTGCGGCCGTTACCTGATCCGATTCCGACAACGAGGGTAAACTCGAACAGCAATCGACGAGATGAACGGCAGATCGATGCCGAATGAGGCCTAGGACTCCTACAATGTGAGGTGGAACCTTCCACGAACTACGAGTGTTCCAACCGTCAAGTGTCGTGTCGTTGTTCTAACCCCTGACTTTCTGCACAGCGAGTACATTGAGCTTGATACGTCCTGCCTGATAACGCGTAAGGTAGCGTTGAAGAGACTGTCCTAGCGGGAGAGAGGCGTTCGTACCGGCTGGTCGCGGGCGCCGCGGCTGCGCGTCAGGTGGGGCATACCTGCGGCGTCCCTTCTACACTTCCGCTGTGACCCCGTCGCGCGAACGGTGGGAGCGACAACGTCCCGACGGATGCCGCGTTAGAGGATTCGCAAAGCCAGTGCAAAGAATCACGTTGGTATGGGACGACCACAGTTCCATGTCAGAATTTCGAGCGCTATCTAATGAGCTCCTCGTCAGGCTTATCGCTATGCGAAGTTTTCAGCAGTTGAAACCGAAGAATAATCCTTCGCAAACCTACCAAAGTGTGCATATTTCCAGGCTAGAGTTTCACATAGAAGTCAACTACAACGTCAGAATACCCTCTAGAAGAGGTCATCACTCGAAAAAAACATAATTGTGTGTATCTCTATCGTCGTAGGAGACATGCCTCCAAACCAACATTAGATTCAATTACGAAGTCCCAGGGCTACAATTTAAAATATCCAATATTCAGTATTGTTGCATAGCGCTAGATAGGACATCAACACTTCGCCTCGACTTTGAAAGCTAGAAAGTGTTGCAAAACATTAAAAATTCAAATATCTGTAGACAGTAGTTTAGTTTTCGTAGCTGAATTATGCGCCGATCGTTGGTTTGGAAACATGTTTTCTACGGTGTGATACACACAATTATATTTTTCAAGAAACGATCTCTTCTGACGTTTTAGTTGAATTCTGTGTGAAATTTTAGCCTTGAAATATACCTTGCACACCTCCGTAGCCGGTCTGCGAAGAATTATTCCTTGGTTCCAAATTCCGAAAACTTCGCATTAACGGTAGTAGCGGTAAGCTTGAGTTGGAGCTCATTAGATGGAGCTCAAAATTCTGACACAGAGCCATGTTCGTCAATCTTCACACTGGTTTTGCAAATCCTCCAACAGACATCCTTCGGCATCAGCTGTCGCCTCCACCGCGCGACGAGGGGGGTCACAGCGCGAGCGGAGACGGCGAATAGGGGTTGACGCCGCAGGTGTTGCCGCATGGAGGCGCGGCGACGGGGGACGGTCAGGAGGTACACCGCCCCCTGCTGGGGGAGTGCGGCGTGCTTCCTCTAGTCCTCCTTGCTCACCCACCCCCAACTCCCTAGGCTTCAACAAGAGTCTAACGGCTACCTTACGATACATTTGACGCGCAAAACAAATGTTTGCGGTCCGCAGAACAGCGGTGTACCTCCTGTCGCGCTGCCCGCGGCGACCATGTGCAAAGTAAGGGTCCAAGTAAGGGAAGCGGTGTTTTAGACGCATCGTGCTCGGATCGTCTTAGTCCAGAATCAACGACGTCTTGTGCAGCTTTAGATTTCTGCGCCTCTCAGAGGTCGACATGCCGTCCGACGTCGATTTCGGGAAAACCCAGTGCACAGGGTACTGAAGTTGGTGCCATGCCGTTCTGGCAAGAATAAACCCCGCATGAACAGTCGTGCCAGGGAGAGTTCGGTGTGGTTCAGCCTGAGGAACGCCTCAGCCGGGAAGACCCTGCCAGAGATTATAACCAACGTTGAACATTGCTGTTCGACATCGATTTGCATCCTCACGTCACGATAAGGCGATGAAGCATGGAGAAAATTTTGAGTGAATAAATGAAATCACAAGGGACCTTCGAGGGTTGGGCTGCTTTCCGCTGTTCGTAAACAAAAACAAAAAACAGCGACAAGTTTGTGAAGAAGGAAGGAAACTCACGATAAACTTGGAATAGCATAGCAATAAGGTTCTACTTTAGTGGAACTCGTAGTTACCACTTTTTATACATTAACTCTCGAACTATTCGACATTACATTTGCAAACATTTGTTTCTCTTCCATTTCTTAATATGTGAAGCCTTTAAAGTGTTTTATTTGCGCGTCGGCGAGGAATCGTGTTAACAAAAGGAGAAGTTTCGTAGGTGAAGCGCTGGGAAACAACTGTACTGCTTTGTACATATTTCCTAGGAACACCTGGGAGAGTCCGATTTTCGCTAAGTTTGCGTTCAGTTGAGAGAGCTCGGCAACTCGGAGGCTTGCTGTTAATTTGACTGCCTGAGATATTCAAAAACACCAGTTCAACCCATTGAGGACAACGCTGTTTCTAGCCCCCACAATTGCGCTGGTAAGGACTGTTTTTGAGAATAAGCCATGCGATGTGTAGAAGGGGGCTGATCAGATGCCAACGAAAAGCCGTGAGCACCAACAGGTCCTCCTTTTCAGCCTTCTCTGGAGCGGTTGCATGGATGATCTTGTAGAGGTGAGCAGATGACAGTGTTCCGCAGTGCACAGCACCTCACTGACAGTGCGACGGAGAAAGTTGCTTTGCTGTCAAAGCCGAAACGCAACAAAAGCCGGTAGCCAAACCACATTTTAGATTCGAACCTAGCAGAACTAAAATATTGTTTGGATTACACCGAGCAGAAACCAGGAGCGGAAATGACAAGGAACATGGGAAAATTGTAAGAAAATTGCTTCCCAGCGGGAATGATCTTCCAAAAAGTCTCGCCTAATGCTATGGGTGTAAAAATCTCAAAATTCACCTCAGTGGTGTTTGTGCGTGGCAAACGCGAGCAAATAATCAGAAATGCTGAATAGCGGACTAGCAAGAAGACACTGCGGCTGGTTCCCAGCCGAAGGAACTCTTCTCGAACAAAGTGGAGCTGCTCATCGTCATTTGTGCACGCATACTTTTGCGACTTGCTGCAGCAGTAAAGGCCCCTGCCTAACTACTGTCTAATGAAGTCTGAACAACGGCAGATGCTAATTGTCCCTTCACCCACGTACAATGCAGAAGAACCTCTTACTGCATCAGATGAACGGCACATCATTGTACGCCAGAACGAATCCACTTCCTTCTCATGCTCAGCTAACCTGTCAGACCTCGTCAGGAAAGAAAAAATCTAATTGGAGGGAGATGGGAGGCAGTCAGCTTCAAGTACCGCTGCAACCCGTCCCGCAGATCTCGAACCCCATGTTCTTTGGCCAACGTTAAAATTGATCAAATATTTGAAAATGATCTCCATTCCAAATTGGCCACCAACCCTTACGTTCGTACGTATTGAGAACGTACCAATTTCACGGTAAATTGAACACTTTTTAAACCGATTTGGACACCAAAATTGGATGCTTTGAAATGAAACCGAACATCTATCGTTTCAAGACCACCCTCCCCCAATTTACTCTACACTCTTGTTAGTAAGAAGTGTGTTGCTTAACCTGGAAGAAATCAAGAAAGCTCTTTCTCACAGGGAAATTTAGTACGGCTTTCATTGAAGTACTCAGTTCACCTGCCTCAAAAGTGAAGATTTTGAGTTGGATATTATTACGTTCGACTTCAAATACCTGAAAAAGTTTGCTTCGAAAAAGCATTGCCTGGTGTGATAAGTGTCCATATTGATTTGAAAAATGTCCAGTTTGACTTGCAAATGGTACGTTCCAGGTGTTCGTCTTCATCCACTACACAATATGGTAAGTTGAGTCATAAATTTTGCAACAAAATTGGCCTTCCAGCAAAAACAAGATTATACCACAAAAGAAAAATGATGTTATAAACGAAATAATTGCCGTTAATCTCAATGATTTTCTTCCGGTTTTCATGAACTGAGTGGATTACATCTCTGTAGAATATGGTCGGTTTCGACCTGAAGAAGTCGTGTACCACAGCCGTGACATCACCGACTTCGGCGAAGCGCCTGCCGTGGAGGCACTGATCCATCGGCCGAAGGAGATGGCAATCAGACTGCGCAATATCCGGGGTGTACGGTGCTCGCTTGATTTCGGTCCAGCTGAATTCCTAGGTTTTTGCCAGCGTCTGAAGTGCCGTAAGCGGTCATCTGATACCCTGGTGGAAGAAACATTGACTCTTGCTCCACTAATTGACTTCTTGCTCCACTAATTTTTGCTGGATCTATCTATTTGTTGGCAGATGCAAACGAGAGGATGGCGTGACTACGTGGAGCAGCTCCTGGTGCACTGGAGCACTACACATCCACCAAACGCACAGCAGGACCTCCTTTCGGCGGAGATCCAGTTCTGATGCCAGAACTCTCCAGCTATTGCTTTCCGGCTTTACACTTGTCGTAAAGCATCCACTTTTCATCACTGGTAAGGCTCCCTCGCTTGAACCGCTGCAGGAGCTCTCCGCAGTCGGAGACACAACGATTTGTTCGCGTTTCCGCAAAGCGTGAGGCACTGACGAAAGCGACTTTGGCAACCTTCCGACGACCGGTGGTTCACTAGGAGATGTGGAGGTCAGCGTCAGTCCTAATGTGGTTTGAGAAGAATTCGGCTTGATGGATTTGCGCAGGCGCCCTTTGTTTACAGCAGTTGATCTTCCCGGGAGTGGCTTGTCTTTGTTGCCCTTCTGGGCAGACAGGAACTTCTTATACCATCCCAAATAATTTATTCGGTGGGGAGTGAACTTGTCGGTGACTTCCTGAATGTGCTTGATCCCCGTCGCTGGATTGCTGCCGAGCTTGAACTGATTGAAAATGAAATCACACACTTTTTCACTTTGAGTGGTCGTCATTCTAGCGAATAAAACATTTCAACAACGCAAGAAAAATTAACGATTCATAACTCAAAACAATTGCTAGGAAACAAGCTTTCAAACAGAATACAACACTTGAGCAGGTTCCAGAAAAAAACAGAAATGTCGCAAAATTTATGACTCAACCCAATACTTATGCTCTCGCAAAAATTTCGAATATTCGATTAGTTTCGAATACTGACATTTTTCGAGTGTTCGAATTCAAATAAATTCGAAAACGTCATTTTCTTTAACATTTTATTTTAAACACAATAAAAAACGCGATCTTTTGAGTCTCGAATTCGAATACATTCGAAAAACGCAATTTTTGATATTTGGCGCTCACGCGTCCACATGCTTTTTTTCGACCACAGAAGCGCATTCCGAAAAAAGTGACTATGGTTTTGTGACTGACAGTGTGACTAGCATGTGGATGCGGGAGTTCAAAACCATAGTCACTTTTTTCGGAATGCGCTTCTGAGGTCGAAAAAAAAGCATGTGGACACGGGACCTTACATCCTTTAAAAATTGCATCGTAAAAGCTCACCGAATGTTTAGAGGCTCTCCCTGTGAGATCACGAAGGGGGGCAAGCCTTGGCACGTACCTTGCTTCGGAGTGCGCACGAGTCTCACCAGGAGACTATATCAACGGTAGGTCGGAACGGCCCAAGTGCTGTGTATATGGGCAGAATCGACTCTCTCTGGGAAACAACAAAATGCAACTACCTCGACCCCAATACAACTCCGCGCAGAGTTAGGGACGACGGAAGCTGAGCCGTTGGCGGCGTTAACCCTCTGCCTGCGCGCGAAGGGCGGGATTATAGTTGTGCTTTTTCGAAATTTTATCGAACGAATGAACGATCGAATTTATTCGACGTCAAAAATTTCCGATCGAATGATCGAGCGAATTTATTCGATGTCGAAAATTTCCGAACGAATGAAACTCGATGTCGAAAATTTCCAAACGAACGAACGATCGAATTTATTCGACGTCGAGATTTTTCGAACGAATGAACGATCGAATTTATTCGATGTCGAAAATTTTCGAATGATCGAATAGTCGAATTTATTCGATGTCGAAAATTTTCGAATGATCGAATAGTCGAATTTATTCGATGTCGAAAATTTTCGAATGATGGAATAGTCGAATTTATTCGATGTCGAAAATTTTCGAATGATCGAATAGTCGAATAATTCGTTCGAATGAACGAATCCTACTATACACAAAAGAGTAGAGCGCGTGTGTTTCCGTACTTCAGTCCGTCCGTCACACTGGCGTATTGGCGATACTCAACAATTGATGTCATTCAAGGGGCCCGAAGCATCAGCCCTGGGGCAATCGAGGTCGCTGAACACGAATCTGAAGTTCGTTTTTCGAGTATGCATTGCCACCAATCGATATGGATCAAATTCCAGTAAATTGATGTCCACGGGAACCACCAGCCACACCATCCCAACGTGTGTCTCTTGGAACGCTCCCGCTGGCTTACACCACAGTCTGTTGTAGCCCATCGGCTGAAGGTCGTGCTTATGCTTAAGGCATTGGTGTAGTGGAACAGAAAAGTAATAGTCACCTTGAGAGGCCCATCGGAACGCAGTCTAGAATGGCCGGAGTCCTAGAATGTCATGTTGAGCACATGTATGCCCTGTAATCGCCGAATGTCCCGTTCCGCAGTTGAGCGAACTCAAGCGATCCATCGTGATTCCGAAAAAGTTGTTTGGATCAGCCAATAAAATTCTGTGCGGCGGTCAATGTCGTCCACATTTTTCTTCAGAATGCTGAGGATTGCTTGCCTCGTTGGTGGTTCGTAGCTAGGATTCAACGACGTAACAAACTTTTCAAAGCCTGCGGATGATGCAACTCGCAACGAAAGGGAGCAATCCGCTATTAATACGGCGAGGTTGCCATGTACCGATATTTTTGATTGCGAGTTCATTATTGGGTGAAGGATCGCGTCATAGTCGTTTGAACTTTCGAAGCCTCGGAGGCTTCGTCTTTTCAGAATACCGTGCGCTCTGCAGGACAGAACTGTGGTGTTTTTCCAAGTCATACAAAGATTCGTAGTTGTCCTCGACCACGGTATCTTCATCCGCCTTTTGCATATGTTGCACAGAGCAACACGGAATCCATTCTCATCGACATCCTTACTGAAGAATTCCTATACAACACTCGATCCTCGCATTTTTTGAACTCTGAAATGCGAAGGAATACACTTTATTCCAACATCTTTGTCCTTACGATGTTACAACGAAGTGAAACAAGAAAATGTATCTGAATCAGCAACTTACGCGAGCTTTGCTGCTCAGCTAGCAGTAGTTACTGAATTCCTGGCGGGTGAAAGTTCCCTAAAATTGATCCAACCGGCCCGTAAACGAGACCTGGAGGAGGGTGACCCAAACGATCCTGCGATGTTCCAAGGAAACCCTCGGCGAAACAAAGGGAGGAACCAGAGGAGATAAGGCTGCATGGTTCTGGAATGAAGAGGTGCAGGCTGCGGTGAGAAAAAAGAAGGAGGCTTATAGGCAGCGGAAGAAGAAAAAAAAAGGGCACCCGAGCATTTTACAGCTTACAGGAAGCTGAAGAGGCTGGCAAAAGCAGCGGTAGCAAGGGCAAAGAGCGCGGGGATGGATGCCCTATACGAGAAATTGGACGAGCCACAGGGAGAGAAGTTCGCCATCCGTCTGGCCAAGGCATGTTATAGAGCTAGCCTCGACATTCGAGCAGTGAAGACTGTGAAGAGTGTTGACGGTAGGGTACTACGGAAGCCGGTTGAGGTCAGAAAAAGATGGGAGGAGTACTTTAAGGAACTGCTGAATGAGGAATTCCCGCGTCGGGAAGTCCAAGAAGAACAACCAACGGAAGGACCCATCCCGTCATGGACGCAGGAAGAGGTTCGCAGTGCCATAGGGAAGATGAAGCTCGGAAAGGCAGCTGGCCCTGATTGGCTGCCAGTAGAGGCCTGGAAGGTGCTTGGGAACTGCGGAGTCAATTGGCTGACACAGTTCTTCAACAGAGTCACGATAGAGGATAAGATGCCAGATGACTGGAGGAACAGCACCATAGTCCCCCTCTTTAAGCAGAAGGGGGACGCGTCCGAGTGCTCCAATTACCGCGGGATCAAACTAATCTCACATACGATGAAGGACTGCGAACGACTGGTCGATTCGAGGCTAAGGGAAATGGTCACCATATCCCAGGTGCAGTGGGGCTTCATGCCTGAGAGGTCCACCACGGACGCGATCTTTATCGCTCGCCAGGTGATGGAGAAGTATCGGGAGAAACGAAAGCCCTGCTACCCTGGACTTGGAGAAAGCATACGAAAGGCTACACCGGGCTATGCTCTGGAAGTCCCTTCGAGGTAGGGGTGTGCCGGAACGCCTCATCTCGGTCATAAAGGACATGTACGAGGGCTCGAAAGCGGCGGTACGAACTCCACACGGAATGACAAAGAATATGGATATCCCAGTGGGGGTGCATCATGGGTCAGCTCTGAGTCCGTTTCTCTTCGTGCTGACGCTTGATTGCATAGTGAACCACCTTGAGGAAGGTCCCCTCAGGACCATCCCCTACGCTGACGATATAGCCCTAGTAGCCGACAGCCGTGAGGAGTTGGAAAAGAAGGTGCAGTTGTAGCAAGGGCCCTCGCAAACAACGGCCTACGGCTGAACGTGAAGAAGACGAAGTTCATCAGCTCCGAGCAGTGCACCGAACCGATCCTAGACTGCCATGGGGAGATTGAAAAGGTGGAAGAATTCCTCTAGCTCGGAAGCGACCTATCCGAGGAAGGAAGCGTGGATCAGGCGGTCAGGGGACGTATTAATGCAGCATGTCTCAAATGGAGGGAGTCCACAGGAATCCTCTGCAGGAATCCTCTGCGACCGTAGGTGCTCCAGGACACTCAAGGGCAAGCTATATAGAACAGTAGTGAGGCCTGCCCTCCTCTATGGCTGTGAGTGCTGGGCCCTGGGTAGAGCACAGGAGCGGCAACTGCACGCCGCGGAAATGAGGATGCTCAGATGGGCATGTGGATGGACCCATCAGGACAGAGTGCGAAATGAGGATGTTAGGACAGTGATGAATACAGCCCCGATCCAGCTGAAGATGAGGGAGCAGCGGCTTAGATGGTACGGACACATCCTCAGAAGACAAGAGGACCATCCCACGATGTTGGCCCTGAATTTCGAGGCACCGGAAAGCGTCCGAGAGGAGCCCCAAGGAAAAGGTGGAGGGACATCATCAAGAGAGATCTCGCCGCCAGATGACGCCCTTGATAGAATGAGGTGGCGACGGATCACAAAAGCAGCGGACCCTGCGACTGCGCGGGACTAAACGCTCAGAAGAAGAAGAAGAAGAAGAAGAAGAAGAAGAAGAAGAAGAAGGAAAGTTCGCTAAAATTGTTCTTTGTCCTAGGGAACAGCAAAATAACAATAATGTATACTGGGTAATAAATAAGCAACACAGAAAAGGGTGCAAAGTTGCTTAGGGAGGTGTCACCATGTGAGGTGGGGCGCAAATAGGGTCCGGGAAGTGGGTCACCATGCAGTACGGTCCTATTTGCTTTTTGAAACCGATGTTTTCTGCAGCAATAGTGTGTTTTATCCCTACAATGATCTGAGGTAGGCTATTTATGATGTAACTGTACATACACATATTACAAAGGCGTACAACCTCTGACTAGGGTTGACCCACCTGGACCCTATTTGCGCTTGAGGCAGTCCTAAAACACATTTGATGTTGCACTAACTTAAGATTTTTACACCGCACTGGTGTGGTCAACCCCTTTGCTGAACTGATTTCTGAACTGGTAATTAAGCATTCCGTTTTACGAAGGTGGAAACCTCTGAATGTAATGTGACGATAAGATGCGGTCACCTCAAGCTAGGACTGCACTGAAGCGTGTGCAATCTCGATTAGTGATGTCATTAGGCCAGACATTTTCTCTTCGTCCTCATTGGCAGATTTTGTCACTGAACGACGTTAGCATCCCATTTTCCTGTTTTAAAAGCAGCACTAGATCCATTTTTATGAGTTTTCCGCATCAAATAGCTATTATGAAAAAGAAAAATTATGCGATTGAGATTAATAAAAATCTGATAGCCTTTTAAAGTAAAAAGAAAGATGTAATATATTACAAAGGCATTGCAAAAGGATGTGCCAGTCGAAGCTGAGGAGAACATGTTGGTCTGGCTAGATAACCTCATTCAATCTGGATGTAGGCAAAAGTCCACTCAGAGCCGTTTCTTGATGTTCACAAAAGGACATGCAGTGTTCCTTGTCATCAGCGGTTGTATCGATTTCAGCTCATTGGCCTCATAACCCGAAACGGAAAATAAGCAGAAAGTAGAAAACAGCTATGTCTCCTAAAAGCAGGAGCACCCGCAGGCTGGGTTCGCGCCTTCGCGGTCGAGCGCTACCACCGCGAAAATATTTGAATCGGGCGATTTTCAGGTAATCTGTCAAGTGGTCGACCTCTAGAGGTTACGGGTCTTTTGTCAAGTGGCGCAAATCCATCCTTCCGGCTGCAGGTTTATGGGGAGCAAGCTGAACATACAAAAGCGCGGGCGGCCGCGGCGACTGCTGTGACAAGCGCGACGTATACATAGTGTGTTGCTGCACTCAAGGATTCTAAAGCCCTTGTAACTGTATAAACCTCTTTTGCTGCCCCTGCTCAGCTATTTGAGAGTCCTACGGTGCACTTATTCAAAGAAAATCGATATTTCGAGAAGGAATTGGATGACCTAATCGAAGAAATGTTGTTGTTTGTTGTTTTCAGCTGTTTCCATTGTGAAAAGATTTGGGGTCCCTTTGTGACACGAAGCTCCACTTCTTAAAGCCACATATCTAGATACAATACAGCATACCTCGGGAGTTTGTTAGAGCTCCATTTCCCCCTGACAGCCCACCTAGAGAGCCCTGCGACAGTGGCGGTTCGCCGCACGTGCGACAGAGGCCGCCGCGCGCGACCAAAATCTGTATGTTCGTACTACCAGCTCAGGTTTATCCGATATTCGAATAAAATTATTCGGTCGAATAGAGTTTGACTATTCGATTCGAATAATATTCGAATATGGCTCCCTTCGATGTTCGAATTCGAATGAATATTCGACTTTTGAATATCATCGATAATCGAATTCGAACGAATATTCGACTTTTCAAAATTATCGATAATCGAATTCGAACGAATATTCGACTTTTGAAAATTATCGATAATCGAATTCGAAAGAATATTCGAAAATCAAGAAAACCGAATGATCGAATAATTCGAATGAATATTCGAATAAATTATTCGAATAATTATTCGAATATATTCGTTCGGGCACAACTATAGGCGGGATCAAGGTGGCTGGAAACGGTGATGATGCGAGCTTGAGCCCACCCTCCGCATACCGGTAGAAGGCTAACGCTCAACGGCCCCACTTCCATCGTCCCTAACTTTGCGTAGAGTTGTATTGCGGTCGACATATTTGCATGTTGTTGTTTCCCAGAAAGAGGCGATTCTGCCCATATACAACACCTGGGCCGTTCCGACCTACCGCTGAGATAGTCTCATGGTCAGCCCCTCCTTCGCCTGCACTACCGCTATTGATATGAAGTAGAAGAAGCGCGGTTATGCTTAATTACAGTACCAATTAGCGAAATGAATAATCTTCCACTTCACTGGAGTATGAATAAATACTACGCAAGTTTTCAAACTGTTTGCCAGCCGGAATGGTAGGGACGCGACCCGTTTTACCATTTGCTGTTGAATTTTTGCGATTATTAATCAAAATGCATGAGATTTCGATGTGGAGTGAAAAGACGGAAGAGCGAGATTAGGTTAACGTTCTCGCTTGAGAGGAAGCGTTTCAAGACGCAGAAGTCAAATTGATGCTCGGAAAGTTTCTAAGCCTGCACGAGCGATGAGAGAGTTAAATGTGAGTCGCCGCTTTGCAGCAACGCAGCTGGAACGTTCGTGCTCCCAGGTGAAAAGGAATATTCACTTAGAGCCAACGTTTTGAATAGAGTGAAGAGATATGGATACCAGAAGGGTCTAGTCTGAGCTAAAGAATCACTCGGTAAACAATCGAATTTAATATGAGAGCATCATGGTCGTTCAAATCGAGGAATATTCAAAGAAACCCGAGAAATGAAAGCATTGTAAGGCTCAACCGCCATGCTTAGTGGTGCTGTTGCAGTCACAACGTTGTTGTTAAAGTAGTAAGAGAGTCGACCGCAGCGCATACATGTACCTCTTTGAGCCCGCAGTTTTCCTGGTGCTTTGATTCAAGACTGAGGAGAGCGGATAATCTATCGTGCCGGAATCTTTGAATAGCCCACCCCTCCTTTCCAGTAAAGTGCGACGTGTTCTGAGCTGGTCAAGCCAGGCCATGCAGCAACAATCTCCTCAAGGAACCGGTAGCGTAGCGGAAATGGAGATCGAGACAAACTGAAATCATTTGGGAGCACGATAGGTCAGCAGCTAGCCGCTGTAGTCTCGCTGAAGCCTTCAATGCACGTACACGTTCGCCTGAAATTCAATAACTGAAACGGATGAATGACTGCCACGAGAGGCTTTGGCAGCTGCAGCAGGAGACACGGATACACGTCGCCACCGTCGATGATGTCGCCATTTCATTGGATTGTACACAGCGATTTTTTGCGTGAATAATCATAGATAAACTGAAGAATGTCTGCTTCGTGGAGCCGAAGTTCGCCAGGAGCAGTGACATCACAATACTCGCTGCAAAACTGCTAAGGATTTACTAAAAGAAGGAATCAATAGCAGGGCTAGGCGGTATAGAATAGTCGCGTGAATTGTGTAACTCAATTAGAATCCGTCACGAACATACCGAGGGCAAATTGTGGAGGAAGGACAAGTGCACGCGAACAGTAGAGAGCAACCCTCGCAGGTGGCTCCACGCAAAGAAGGCTTCTGCCGCCGTCTGGTCCAGTACATGTGCCGCGCTCGGCAAGCAGGCAGGCCATCATTAGCTCAATTACACGTGCTGTTACACAAGCGCTCGCAGGTCGGCGTTTGACGACCTTTCCGTTGACAGATAGCCGCTCATCGAAAGCCCTGGAACGTGTGAAGGGCCATTTGGCGTTGAAGGGCGCTGCTTGAACAAGCTATCGCATTGCAGCCGCACCTTGAGAGAAATCAAGCACGAGAAGCGAGGGATAACTAAATGCAGAAAAATCCGAACAGGAACGCTATTTATGGGGAGCAGCGGCGAGAGGATGGAGCACACACAGTCGAGGGAGGAGTTTTCCGGATTCTGGCAGACGATTGGGTGCAATTACAGCCGTTGTGGGATAAGTCGAGCAGGAGGGCAGGAGGCGCCGTTCTCGAACTCTGCCCTCTGCGAACGCACAGCGATTATTAAAGACTGGGATGCCCATGGTCCAAGAATTGTGACGAAACTGCCTGGCAGGAAAACTGGAGCCAACTGAAAATAAAGGTTCTCCTGGAAAAAGAGCGGAATTGTGACTGATGTTCCAGTAGATACGGTCTTCCTGTGGAAATCACTTCAGCTACATTAGTAGATTTTTAATGGAGTGAAAGGCAGAGAAAGGCAGCTGCTTCTAAACCGAGCGCCTTAGTAAACAGCTAAATATAAATACACCAGATGTTTAACGTCCTGCTGGCCGCCAAACGTCTGACTGGGGCTTCGCCCCAAACCCGGAGAATAAAACACCCCGAACGTCTTCTTCTCCTCTTTAGGCCTTCTCTCATTCATTAAAAAAAACTGGCTTTGCTATATAGAATGGTATAGCTGATTAGGGCAAAACAGGTCCATCACCTTCACTGGACCCCCCTTAACTGGTCCTTTAGCACTGGTTCCCCTTTATTGTCAGCCCTTTTCCGGTTCACCCTTCACTGGTCCCCTCTCCCCTTCGTCGGTCCCTACTACTGCTCCCACCTTCACTTGACCTCCCTTTACTAGTCCCCTCTTCGCTGGTCATCCTATCCTTCACCGATCCCCATTAGTGGGCCCACCCTCACTGGTCCCCATTTTATTCATCAACCCTTTTCCAGTCACCCCTTCACAGGACCCCTTCCCCCCATTCACCGATCCCCATTAGTGGTACCTTCCTCACCGGTCCCATTTCACCTGGTTCCGTCTTTCACTGGTCAACCTTCTATCGGTCCCCCATCTCACCGGTCCCCCTTCACCTGGTCCCCCCTTCACTGGATCCCCCTTACCGGTCCCCATTGCTGGTCTCACCTTTATTGGTCAACCCATTACCGGCCCCCTTACTGGAACCCCATCCTTCACCGGTCCCCCATTACTGGTCCCTTCCTCACCGCTCCCCCCTTCACCTGGTTCCCTCTTCACTGGTCAACATTCACCGGTCCCCTTCACTGGACCCCTCCCCTCCTTCACCGGTCCACCCTTCAATGGACCATTCCCCCCCCCCCCCCCTTCACGGGTTCCATTACTGGTCCCTTCCTCACCGGTCACACCTTCACTGGTAACTTCTTTATTGGTAAACCCTTTACGGTTCCCCTTACTGGTACCCCATCCTTCACCGGTCCCCCATTACTGGTCCCACCTTCACCGGTAACACATCGTCTGAATCCGGAATCGGTGACACCTCTTCTGAAACCAGGCATCTGATGAACGACGTCGGTGACGTCTTCTTAAGCGGGACCTGCTTTGCGCGATATCAGTGACGCGTCGTTTGAATCCGGAATCTTCGCGCGAGATCGGTGACACCTCTTCTGAACCCAGGCACCTGATGAACGCCGTCGGTGACGTCTTCTCATGCGGGTCCTGCTTTGCGCGATATCAGTGACGCGTCGTTTGAATCCGAACACCCCTTGCGCGACATCGGTGACACCTCTTCTCAACCTGAACGTCCTTTGCGCGACATTGGTGACATGTCGTCTGAACATGGACGTCTGTCGACAACTACATCAGTTGACAATTGGTGACAACTACAACCCCTCTTCCCCATACTTCCTTCCAACACACTCCTTCAGCACTTCTGTGTAAACAAACACACACACCCACGCACTCACTCACCCATAGACAAACGACCGTTCTCGCTTATATATAGTAGGATATTGATGAGAAGTTTTCGGCGAAGAACTACTAAAGAGAACGAAAGACCAAACACGGATAGGCTGGCCCTGTACACGAGTCAGCGAAACAATCCGGAGTTTGAGGAATCGTAGACGTTCACAGTTTTGGAACGATAAGGAATCGTTGAAGTTCATATTTTAGAGACGATATTGGTCAGGTAAACTCGATGAAAATCAGGGGTGTAAGCTGTGATGACAGCGCCTCGTTGGAACCATCAAGGAGGTTAGATTACAGAGGTTAGGTTATGGAACATCAGACCATCACGAGCTATTAGCAAAACTGGCAAAATCTCATGACTATTGTACTCTTGGCACACCTCCGTCAAAGGGGGTGTCACTAAGCTACCCAGGCACGCGACACGAATGAAGGAGGACATCACTGACAATGGAAAGGTCTGAAGGTATGTCTGAACGGGGGGAGCGAGTCATATAGGGGGAATCCTCACCCCTTAATTAGTATGAAAATGTGCTTATTTTTTGACAAGTCGTTAAACCCAAGGAGTAGGAGGTAACAGTGGGAAACGGCGCAGCACGCGTTTGTGGATCTTGTACGCCCATATTGCCAAGTGGCTCGGAGCGCAGGTGGGTAGAGGTTTGACTTATGTGAGAGATGTCGGGTTTGGTTCTTCTGCGTTTTTGCATTTCAACTGATTGGTTGAGAATTGAGATTTGGGGTCTATACCATTTTCAGAGGTTTTCTGCGCATTTTCCAGCTGTACCCTGTGGTATTCAACATGGTGATGTATAAATGTTCAACACCAGTGATACACAGGTGCAAAGTGCATGAAGCAGCACTGGGCACAATACGGGCAGTGGACCAGTGACCTCAGGAAAAAACGTCCCGCTCGGATTTTCAAAAGAGAAGAGGATGTGACGTCGGAGGTGGTCAAAATGAGAAACGAGGTGTATGGATCCCGCAAATTAAGCTAAACGGCACCTTCTCTCATCTCTGTCTGTCACCTGGTAATCAAAGGTCTGCTGGAGGTTTCTAAAACCTAAACCAACAATGTCCACCGATGCTCGAGTGGTGATGCACCTGCTCACGCTGAAGTGTGGCCCACCTTTAGGCAAGGAATCTTCGAGGGAAGAAATCAAGCTGGCCGAACGGATGGCCAGCATACTCAAGGACTTCGAAGCACGTCAACTTGAAGTTGACGAAGACGAACAGCTGGAAGTGGTGGAAGAAGAAGAGGATGACTGGGATCCACAAGATGAACTGATGGACGTGGAGAAGCAAGCAAGAAGTGGGCATATGATAACGTTTTTGGGTGGAACTCTTGTTTCGCAGGAAAGGGTACGTCTTTAATTGGATTTCGATTGCGTGCTCATAACCATGGAGGAAGACACCGCGATTTCAGGCCTGGGCTGCTGCACTTTGTGTCTGTCCATCACTGGTGTTGAGCGTTTATAAATCATTATGTTGAGTAGCTTTCTCATTGTCTTGTGGTTAGAAAACCGGTCAGTATTGAACAAGTCGAAAAAACTGGAGAGATCCGCAGAAAACGTCTGAAAATGGTATAGACGTCAGAATCCCCCAAACCAAACAACCAATCAGTTGAAATGCAAAAACGCAGCAGCGCAGAGAGACCAAACCCCGAACTTTATCACGTGAGTCAAACCTTTATCCACCTGCGCTCCGAGCCACTGGCTGCGGAAGCATCGTGGGCGTACAATACCACAAGCGCGTGCTGCGCCGTATCCCATTGTGACCTCCTACTCCTTGGGTTTAGCGAATCGGCAAAAAATAAACACATTTTCATAGTAATTGAGGGGTGAGGATTCCCCCTATATGACTCGCTCCCCAGACATACGCTTCAGACCCTTCCCTTGTGAAGCCGTCTCGAAAAAATAGCAACTAAAGTGATAGTGGCTGCGTGCGCCTCTTCCTGACAAGAAAGAACGATAATGGTAGAAACGGCCACCACATTTAAGAAAACGCCGAAGGGCATCGTAGCAACGGGAAATGATGGTTGCGTCAACATGTTCTCGTGACCATATTCTTTTCGCCGTGGCTCCATTTTTCTAGAAGGAGTTACGCGAGAATGAGTGGCTAGCAATAATAGTAAACTTACACATACCTGATGTCTTTATGTGAACAAAGGATAGTTTTCTGTAAGGTAGCGCTAGTGAAAAAAAGGCATTCAAAAAATGGCGCGAACTTTCACAACAACCTAGTAGCAAATTCGACTTCTTTATAGAGACTCTATAGGGAAGACGATGTTCATGAGGAAAGGACAAGTTTCTGATGCCCCATTCTCGCTCAACGGAGCGAACATCTCCGAATGCTCCAGCTACGGGTATCTGGGTCGCGAAGTCAATGTGGTCAGCGACCCAGCGCCAGAGCTGAGCAGGAGGAAACGTGCGGCTTGGGGAGCTTTCACGAGCGTCGAAGAAGTCGCGAGGAAGACGAAGAACGTCCGACTTCCACCTATTCGACTCCACTGTTCTTCCTGCCCTATCATACACCTCAGAAACTGGACTATACGAAGGCAGGATGAAAAAGCGATAAGCGTCGTGCAACGTGGAATCGAGAGGACGACGCTCGGAGTGACACGACTCACGCAAGTGAGAGAAGGAGTTCCGAGCTTCGTCGACGTTCAAAGAACAGAGACGCTTTCACATTAGCCAAGTTGTCAAAAATTAGGTGGGCCGGCCACGTAATGCGCTTCGCAGATACCCGCTGCACGAGTGCCGTTGCCGACTTGATTCCGCGGGAAATCAAGAGAACACCATGGACGCCCACCAACGCGTTGGTCGGACTTCTTCGTGAAAGCCCTGAACGACCGATATGACGCTCTTCGTGTTTCTCGAGCAAGGAGCAAGGGCTTTCTTTCCTCGCCGACGTTGTCCATAACGGTATCTTCCCAAGGGCCGTCAAGACAGATGTAAGAAGAGTTGTAAGATTCCCAGCTGGTGGTTGTTCTGCGATTGAATTGCGCCGCCTTCTCCTTGACAAGAAAATCAGAACCTTGCGCGAAGATGGCCCCCCAGGAAGAGTTCAGGCAATGGTTGAAGATGATGAGGTCGATCTCGGTGAGGGACTGGCCAGCGGGGCATTTCCAGATCCATCCTTGAAATGGAGGCCTCTGGAACTGTGAGTTTCCATGGATGGTCGATATGATGAACTCAGACAGTCTTTCGCCTTGTTCGTTCCACTCCACACCATGGGTTCCGATCTGAAATTCTTCAGGTGACGATGGTCACCTTGTATAAGGTGATCCTCCTCATGGTGCTTCTCCAACTCAACGTAGAGGGCTTCGACCTCATCGTAGTCGGATGCTGAGACGTATGCGACGAACACGGTCAAAGCTGGTCGGAGCCACATCGCTTCAGTCGCAGACGTCCGACTCGTCTTGTCAGAGACTCGTACGAATCGATGTTCATGGCCAAGTGCGTGTTGACGGGGACAGCAACGCCGCCACCTCTGCCGTCGCATGTTCCGAGGAACAGTTCTTCTCCGGGGTCGTGGGCGGAGTGTAAGGGGGGGGGGGGGGGTTGTGTCTTCTCGTCTCTGTCAGTCCGAAGACGTTGCACGTTACATTCCGTGTAGGTCCTGTGCATCATCAGGTCCTCCCGTGCACACGTCTACAGAAAAAAATCGGCGTTAGTCAGTCCATTTGCGATAAGCATTCTACTTCTATATCATATATCGGGGCAATCAATCGCGTATTTGGATTATGCAATGACTTACAGTAGGCACGCGATGGAGAAGTCAGTGTTTTATCATTCACACATCAGCCTGATGCCAAACAACTTCACCCAGAAAGATGGAAAAAACCAGTCTGGTTGGTGTGAACGAGAGCGGAGACAAGAAGCCTAAATGCGGGGCGCGACAGCCTGTTTTACCCCGACCGTTCTTCCACATGTCCTAAATTTTATAAAGGCATGTTTGTTTCTGATGTTGCGGGCAGGCAAAAAATCGCAAAGAGGTAAGAGCTCTAGCGGATCTGTCTTTTTCGTGGGTTCGCATTTCCATCGGGAGTTTGGCTGTTTTCATGAAATAGTACATAACGGACCCAATTTCTGAATTCAGCGCAATACAGCGCAGCTCTGCTAAACCCCTGTGCAAAATTATAGGTTCACCCCCGATTTGTCCATTAATACCCGAAGAACCCACTGACTAGGCTCAATGATGTTACCATCGTATTCCTCACTATCGAAAACCTTTACAGAAAATTCTAAGCAGATTATCTTATCAGTGCTAGATACCACGAACTTTTATTGAAGAAGTACCGAATAGAGGCCGGTGTAAAATATAGGTTCACTTGAAGAACGCTTCCCATTTTCGCGCACAAAACTAGGTATAAATAGGTCAATTATGTAACGAAAAGCATCACTGTTATCAATCGATACAATGGCAAAGGACCCGAAGCTTCCTACATGTGAGCAAGCTCAAGACAAGGAAGCCTACAAGCATAAACCGAAAGCTGGCCGTCCAAGGAAGCTGTCTGCAAGATACGAGAGCCGTCTGCTCCGGATCGCTTCCAACAGCACCCGGTCCGCGGAGGACCTCCGACGTCATCTGGACCTCCCCATATCGAAATGTACAGTGCTACGAAGCTTGAATCGCAGCACACACAATGTACATCAAGTTATGAAGCGTGCCCCTCGTTTGACGAACTGCCACAAGGCCGCCAGACTCAATTTCGCTCGTCCACACATGAACACAAATTGGAAAAAGGTGAGATGAGACTGCGTCTAGTTTGACACGCAAGCAGAAATGCGTTTTCAATTTTTAAGTGGTATTCTCCGATGGAAAGAAGGTGAATCTTGATGGGCCCAATGGATACAGACACTACTGGAGAGATCCGAGAAAAGAGGAGCGAGTGTTCGCCAGGTGCAACTTCGGCGGTGGATGTCCTATGGATTGGGCTGCGTTTTTTGGATACGGACTTGTTGCCTTGGAGTTCGTCTCGTGTAGGATGAACAGGTGTACAAAAAGGGAACTGCTTACACTTCGGTTTCTGATCTGAAGAATGCCATACTTGATGCATGAACAAATGTAGAGCAATCTGTTATTGATATGATAACCATACCATTAGTATGCCAAATAGAATTTTCGATGTTGTTTACAACAATGGTGATGTGTCGAAATACTAATCTTACTTTGTTTGTAAGTACTTTTGTAATTAATTAGGTTTTTTATGGAGTGAACTTATATTTTGCACCGGTCTCCATACGATAAATTTTCAATAAAAGTTCGTGGTCTCCTGCCCTTGTAGGATAACCTACTTGGAATTTTTCCATAAAGGTTTTCGATAGTGGGGAATCTTATGCTAACGTCATTAAGCTTTGGCAGCAGATTCTTCGGGTGCTAATAGACAAATCGGGGGGGGGTGAACCTATAATTTTGCACCGGGGTATATTCCGCTTCATGCAACTGGCTCTCGCACTTGCAATGTTGTCTATAATATATCATTGATGAAGTACTGAATCAGGCAGTGCAGTGCTTATCCATTGTGAGTATTAGAAGAGAATGATATACGAAATTCACAAAATGAATGCTGGTAGGTGCATCTTTTATCTGATAATGTATACACACTAATACGCGTTCGCTGAGGCCATGGGAAACCCACTGTGCCGACTTGTGCAGCTTACCCAGTTGATGTAGGTGCCTGGCGACGGGGGACTAGTGCACACCCAAGTCCTGCACAAGTTCACGAATAGTCCGCCTGGGTTCGATTCCACCACCTGTCGCAATAGGTCGCAATCGGTCGTTGTCGACATCGGATTCTCGTCCTGACCTGAACGAAGCTTGAAGGTTAAACTCACCTTTGCGAAAGCGTGGAGCCATTTTCTCGTGCAGTGCGATCGGACACTGTGCCCTCCCCAAATGCATCATTGATACGACGACAGGAAGCGGGTGCCTCACCAAATTTGATGTCATATAATAAGAGACCTCGGATGTACTCCTCTAAAAGCTCCATTTTTTAGAAGGGGTTACGCGAGAGTGAGTAGCTAGCAATAATAGTAAACTTATGCATAACTGAGCTCTTTAAGTGAACAAAAGATGGGTTGCTATAAGGTAGCGCTAGTGAGAAAAAAGCACATCCAAAGAATGGCGGGAACTTTCGCAACAACCTAATATATACAATGGGTAGGAAAGGATAAAAATTTGGACGCTTTGAGAGCTTTCTACTATAACTTGCTTAATCGTGATGCATAGCTTTAAAGTGTTAGTGTTGTTGAAGAAGCCACTCCCTATAAAATAGGGAAGAAAATAAGAACAGAGCTATATTGTAAAAGCTTCCAAAGTTTATCGAATTCTTGTATGTTTTCAAGATTTTGTAAGAGACTTGAATTTGACGAAAGATAAATAAAAAAGGCATCAATCTTACACAATAAATAACTGATATCTTTTCCATTATATGACCTCCGGGAAGCAAGGGCTTTAATCGTAGATCTTCATGTCATTTGAAGCATTTTTGAAGTTGCCTTATTTTTACTTTCTCTTCCTAACGTATTTTCTCCGACATTCTTTGCATTTCAAACCTTTGACACTCCTGAACCGCCCCTATGCATAATGCCATAGAACATAACCTTACTCATCATCATTTTCATTAGCGTCTGTCCCGCTTGGTGGCGGGGTCCGCTCTTCTGGTATGGTGACGCCAATTCTCCCGATCAAATGCTTGATCAGGGTGCACACCAGCCATCTCTAAGTCCAAGCGCAACGTATCTAGCCAACGTTGCTTCGGGCGTCCTCTGGGCCGCTTTCCAGGGACCACAAGATTCAGGCTAATCTTACACACGGTGTCGTCGTTAGCGCGAAGGACGTGGCCGTACCATCGAAGACGAGCTTCGCGCAGCTTCTCGGATATCGGGGCGACACCGAACCTCTGTCGTATGGTGTCGTTACGAACGCGGTCCAAACGCGTAACTTCAGCCGTCCACCGTAGCATCTTCGTCTCCATTACACTGAGGCGGCTTTCAACTTCCTTCGTCACGGGCCAGCACTCAGCACCGTACGTCGCTACTGGGCGGACTACTGTTCTATAAACCTTCGATTTGAGGTGTTCAGGTATTGTCCTGTCGCAAAGCACCCCAGTCAGCGAGCGCCATTTGAACCAGGCTGCACTCACACGCGCATTCACCTCCATCTTTAAGCTGCCATCGGACGTGACTGTTGACCCAAGATACTTGAAAGATGTCACTCGTGGGAGCTCAGTACCATCGATCTTAATAGATCCGTGCTCATTCACATCCGTCGTCAAGTATTCCGTCTTTTTGACGTTTAGCTTGAGACCGAACAATGCCAAACGATCGCACCACGCCTGTGCCTGTCGCTCGAGTTCGGTTTTGTTTTCACATGCAAGCATGACGTCGTCAGCATACAGCAACGTCCAAGGTACCGCCATTTGGAGATCTCGTGAGATTGCATCCATCACGACCACGAAGAGCAGTGGGGATAGCGCAGATCTCTGATGCACCCCTACAGAGATGGGAAACTCCATCGAGGTGCCCGCTGGCGCTCGCACTCCACTCCTTGGGCAAGAGTATAAAATGCGCACCTACTCAATAAGCTCTTCAGGGATACCATGTTGTCGTAACGCGTACCATATAACCTCTCGCGGAACGCGGTCGAAGGCCTTCTCCAAGTCCAGGAAGGCAAAATGCACCGGTTTCTGTTTCTCGCGGTGCTTCTCTAGCAGAAGACGAACGGCGTGAATGGCATCAACGGTGCCACAGCCAGATACGAAACCACACTGATTCGTGGAAAGCTGTACGACATCCCGGATACGTCCGTCAACAATTCGCTCAAAGATTTTCATGGTGTGCGAAAGAAGACGAATTGGACGGTAACTGGCGCAGTCTGCAGGACTGCCGTTCTTCTTCCAAATCGGGATGGTCGTGCTTTGCTGCCAACCTTCAGGCACTTTCTTCTCAGCAACAACCTGATTGAAAAACGCAGTCAGCCAGTCAGCAGGGCACCAGCCCTTCGACTTCCACAGGTCAGCTGGCAGGTCATCGGGACCAGTGGCTTTGCCTGACTTCATCTTCCTCAGGGCTGCTTCAGTTTCGCTCACTGTGATCTTCTGAACGGGACCGTATACAGGTGATGCAAAAGGAACAGCAGGATGTTCAAATTCTACATTCGAGATTTCCTCGAAGTAGTCGTGCCATCGCTTCACAGCCCTCTTACGATCCATCAGAAGATGACCGCTCTCGTCGTTAATGCCAAAGAACTTCTCAATGTCTTCTGCTTGGCGACAGCGAGCTTTGGCGAGTCGGTAAATATAACGCTCACCATCGCGCGTTTCCAATTTTTTTGCTGACATCAGCGTAGTATGCGGCTTTAGCAGCGGCCACTGCCTTCTTTGCCGCTTTCTTTGCTTCTCGATAGTTCCGCCAATTATGGACTGTTTTATCACCGAAAAACACGTGATAGAGCCGTTTCTTTTCTCGGACTTTCTCTCTGACATCATCAGTCCACAGCCATGCCTGCTTGTCGACCCAGCGTCGTCCAGGCTTCGTTGTGCCGAGTTCAAGGCGTGCAGCCCGAGTTATCGCATCGGTAGCGTCCTTCCAGGTTTCGTCGACAGTTGTCACTGTCGGCAACCGAATGCGAGAAATAACTGCCGCTTCCTTCTCTTTCAGTCGCCACCATTTGATTCTAGCCGACCCACATCGCTCGACATGTTTACACCTCGAAGGTGTGATCTTCAGCGAGCAGATCAGTGGACGGTGTTGCGTGGCAACCGTCTCATACGGCACGGTCTTCGCGTCTGTGACAAGGCCTTGGTCGCGACGCCTAACAAGGACATAGTCAATCTGCGTTTTAGCATTCCCGCTATAAAACGAGATGAGGTGGGAGTCACGCTTTCTAAATTTGGTGTTCACGATGGTGAGGTCATGTGAGTCTGCATACTCAAGTATACGCTCACCATCGGCGTTGCGCGACCCATATCCAAAACCACCATGACAGTTGTAGCCGTCTTTCGTTGCTCCGACGTGACCATTAAGGTCACCTGCCACAACAACCATATCTTGTGACGGTACTTCCGCTGTCTTCTCATCAAGCAGGGACCAGAACTCGTCCTTGGTTTGCTCGGAACAGCCTGTCTGCGGAGCATACGCAGAAAAGAAATGGCATCGTCGCTCTTCTACGGCGACAACAATCTTCATCAAGCGGTCATCGAAACGTTCTACGCTTGCAATCGCATCACGGAAACGCTCGGAGACGATCACACCGACACCACTGGTGGTCCTGGGACTTCCACATAGAAAGGCCTTGAATCCACGTCCTATGTCCCTTGACTTGCTGCAGGACCACCTCGTCTCCTGCACCGCACAGAAATCTATCTTTCTTCGCTCCAGTGCTTCTACCAACTCGTACGAGTGGCCCGTCAACGTACCCACATTCAACGTTGCTACGCGGGTCTTGCCTACGTTACGGGACTTTCGGACTAGCTCAGTTGCCCCCCGATGCCGTCCTCGCATCAGGGACCCTCGCATACTTTTCACACTCGCCGGGCTTTGCGAGTGCCGGGCTCCCGCGGACGCCGTAGCATTATCTCGAGAACTCTGTAACGTCATCAACCATATGATGTGACACAAAATGTTCGTAGGCCGGCCTGTCACTAGGGCCTGTCGCCTGCATTCGAATGTCCGTGTTTGGCTCGGCTTGCAAAAGCAAGCAGTTTCCAGTGGCACCACGTGGAGGAACGGACATCGCCACCAGAACATAACCTTACTCAAGACTAATAATCCCATAGGGATTCGTTTTGCGGAGCACGATCACGATGCATAGTCGTTGTTTGCTTGCTACAATGTCGAGGTCTGAGTTATATGGAACATGTTGGAGAACTTTTTTACTGACACTATAGATTCTCAGAACGACAACTTGTGTCGTGGCCAAAGATGAAACGGTTTTATTTATTTATTCATGGACGCATAAAACGTATGCGCGAACGTGTAGTAATACAACCACAACAAACAGAACAGATTGGTGTAAATATCCTCAGCACTTGAACAAATTAAATTAATTTTAAAAAAGTATGAAAGAACACTTGAAAAGAGCGAACTAATGAGCAGTAGGCAAACTAAAACAACAGGGAGGAACATGGCACACAAATACATGGGGGCAGCAGAAGCAACTGGTACAGAAGAAAACAGCTATTCAGTTTTCTTATCCAACGTCCGGAAAACCAGTTTTTTTGAAGGCTTTTGTTGAAGGCATAGTCCGCCTTTGGTGATAAAATGGTTAATCAGAGGAATAACTCTTCGGAAGAAGAACCTTGACCTAACACCTGATTTAGCAGAACTCTTAAGTTTTAGAGGATCTCTCTAGCACGTGAAGGCAGAAATTTGAAGAAGGTGGCAGAGTTGATACTCTTCCTTACAGTGATAGTTTTGAACGCCATTACTAAATCATTCCTCTGTCTTCTGCTCTCTAAGCTAGCCAAACCAAACACTTTGCGCCTATCCAAACCACAAAGTACATATATACATATATATATACACTGTGCTTTCAAAAAAGATAGGTTCACCCTTGATTTTCTTGTTTCCGCCAAAATTTGGTTGCAGTTGATTCCAAAACTATATCAATGAGTTGACCATAGCAAAAAACGTAGGAGTAAAAGACTTGAGAGAAATCTGCGACTGCGAGGAATGAAAAAAAAACTGAAGGACAAGCTCTAATCAAGGCACTCAGTCAAGCAGGACTAAGCCACCGCCAAATTTCGACGCAGCTGAAGCGATCGCAGAATGTGATCAGCAATCTCTTAAGAAATGCTGATCAATAGGGATGAAGAAGCCTTCAGGACGTCCCAGGATCCTTTCCTCTCGAGATGAGAGACAAATCGTGCGTATGATGTCCAATGCATCGGTCAGCTTGGAGCGGGTGCGCAAGAGCCTTACTAAGAAAGTTGCGAGATAAACTGTCCGAAATCGCCTAATACGAAACGGCAACATTCTACACACTCAACTCAATTCCGTTCCACGTTTGACTGCAGAATACAAGAAGAATAGGCTGGAATTCGTCTCCAACAACAAAAGCCGTCTTTGGACTGAGAAAAATTTTTCTCCTCGTTACATGTTACGTTAACTATTACGAGTTTTTATCATTCAGGTGATTCTTTCTGACGAAAAGCGCTTCAATGTCGATGGGCCCGATGGAAGGCGGTACTATTGGCACGATTTGCGCAAAGAGAGATTGTTTTTTCCAAGGAGGAATTTTGGAGGCGGTACAGTGATGGTGTGGGCAGCATTTCAGGCAGGAAGAAAAGTCGCTATTGCATTTACGTCGGCAAGACTCCCAAGAATACCAACTAGTGCTGCAAAACCATTTGCTTCCATTCCTTCAGGAAAATGGCGACCTGAATTGGATTTTCCAGCAAGACAACGCCTCTGTACACGCTAGTAGGTCTACCAAGGATTTCCTCAGGGCCCATTCAATTGAAGTTCTCGACTGGCCGGCATGTTCTCCGGATCTCAATGCGATGGAGAACATTTAGGGGCACCTGGTAAGAAGAATATACGAGGAGAACAGAACGTACTCGTCTGTCGAAAAACTTAGGATGGCGATTCTTCGAGCCTGGATCAACCTCTCCCTTCGAACTCTGGAAAATCATATTGCCTCGATGCCAACACGACTCATTGATGTAGCAATGAAATGCGGAGGACCAATTGATTACTAGTGATCACTGATTGTTTTATGTCTTTTCAATGAAACTGTTGTTTCCTGGTAAGCCAATCTTTTTTGAACAACCTGGAGTTGAATGTTTTTATGCAATTCTTCCTCATTTCTTGCAGTCATTGCAGATTTCGCTCAAGTTTTTCGCTTTTATATTTTTTGCTATGCTCAATTCACTGATACAGTTTTGGAGTCGGCTGCAACCGAATTTCGCACAGAGACAAAAAATCAAGGGTGAACCTATCTTTTTTGAACGCAATATATATATATATATATATAATATAAGAAAATATAAGATATATATATATATACCAATGGGGTCGCTTTACTCTTCATTGGAACAAAGGTTTATTCTCACGATTTTATAGTAGAACCCACAATAGTGGTAAATGCATCGTATACATACACAATTTCTGTGGGCGTAGCCACGATAGGGCGACATTCTGGTCGCAATCGGTATCACAAGTGTAAAACCAAAAGACGGTGCTCGAGCACCGCGTGAGATTGCGTTGTTGAGTGCCTACTTACGGTATCGCTGGGTTATGCTTGTGGAAGATATTCAGCGGTGCTTATCTTATATTGCTCACCTAAGTATCTTAAGTCTTATCATTCAAATCGAGATGTCCTGTATTATAATGCACTATATTATATTATTATATTAGTACATTAATATATCTGGTCATATATCTGGCTGGGTATCAACAACAATATATATATATATATATATATATATATATTATATATATGTATAACGATAGTCAACACCAGAACAGCGTGCCGCTAATTAAAATGATTTTGTACCCCTACAAGGAGCACTATGTCCTTTTTCAAATGTGGGTTGAAAATGTGCCACACTCAACAATAGGGCGAACATAATTTTTGTACGCCTTCAAAACGGTCTTTTCACGATTAAATGTTGATATTGGGCTGTCAGAAATGTTCTCAGCGTTTGAAGTGCTTCACTTTAAAATACCATAACTTTTTAAAATCTTATCCGATTTAGTCGAAGTAAGCACCCTTCGAAACAACAAGCTGCCAACGGGCCACCAGTCGATTTATTCCATCAGCGAAAAAATTTGGTGGTCGATATTGGACAAAATCCACGAAAGCTGTTTTGGCTTGGTCCTGATTGGTGAAGGTTTTACCAGCGGCAAAGTTCTGAAAGTGTTTGAAAAGGTGGTAGTGGATTGGTAAGCGGCCTGGGGAACATAGCGGGTGAGGTAGAACTTCAACACTTAATTCGTTCAATTTTCGAATAGTGATTAGTGAAACGTGTGGGAGAGCGAAAGAAAGGGCCTCTTCTGTTGACCAATGTTGGATGAAGTTGACGCAATTTTCGGTGCATTTCGTCGATTTCCTAAAAGGAGGACTCTGCAGTGATCGTTTGGCCTGGTGCCAAAAAGATGTTTTGGATCACACCAGCCGCCGACCACCCACCACACAGTGACCATTACCTTTTTTGGTGAAGGTTCGCCTTTGGAAAACGCTTAGGGTGTTCGTTGGCATCCAACCACTGCCCGGAACGATTCCTGTCATCATACAGAATCCACTTTTCGTCACAAGTGATGAATTGATCCAAAGCGGATTAGTTTTGTTGGTAAAAGTAGTGAAGGACAAATCTCGAAACGTTGCAATTTTTGCTGCTCACTCAACTCGTGCGCCACCCACTTTTCGTGCTTTTCCATCTCCCCAAAGCGTTTTAAAGCAACCGCAACAGCAGTTTCACTGACGTCTAGCTCCTCCGCGATCCCACGCACTGTTTGCTTCCACCAGTTCCTTCAACTCATCGTCCAGGAGTGCTCTAGGTCGACCGCTACGGGGGTCATTTTCGAGGCTGAAATCTCCGGTTCGAAATTTACAGAGCCACTGGCCCACAGTACTCCCCCTTCCCCACTTTATTGATTTGTGGAGCTGACTCTGCTGCGGATTGTCCCAATTTGAATTCGGTCTATGTAAATACCATTTGTTGTTCTTGTTCTCTAATAACTCGCTGCTCATAAACATTCCTACTCATTCACGTATTATTTTCTTGTGCGTACTGGATATCGGAACCGATATCAGTACAGTAATCGGAACGATTACGAACCGACGACACATAGTGTCCGACTTGGGGGCCATTCCGGTGACGGGCAGGCACTTCACCCAAAGTGCCGCGAAACGGTTCCGGAATGCCAAAATAAAGCAGCATCGTGCTCTGCTTAGCATTCCAGAGTGCCGTCGAATTCTGCACGACCAAGGAACGAAGACTATGCCACAGAAGATCGCGGATCCGCGTCAATTCGCGGCATGTTCTTAAGATCGTGGTCCTCGACGTGATGGAACCATCACCGAAAGGATCGCGAAGAAGCCCAGATCCTTGTCGCGGCCGCGGCAGAACAAGACGGCGCACTTCAGGCCTGACCTACTGAGGAGATCACTCAGGGGTAAGGGTGGCCGTGGTGCACGCTTTTAATTAGCACAGTGGAAGCGCTTGATTTTTTTGAGGGCCCCCTTGTGGAATATATCGGACCCGATATATTCTGCATGTTGCTCGTTAAGAGCAGGGGCTGGCGGAACGTACCTCGCGAATCTTGCTCCCGCGGATATGCCAGCGACGGCCCTCGGTTGTTAACCATATCTGACGGGAGACGAGGAAGGAACGGTCACCACGCCCGTGGAAATGCCCATAAAAAGCCCTCCCCAGTAGACACTGTACGCTTGTTTTCCTGCTCTGACGCACTGTCTTTTCGGTCTATGTAAATACCATTTGTTGTTCTTGTTCTCTTATAACTCGTTGCTCATAAACATTCTTACTCATCCACGTATTATTTCCTTGTGCGTACTGGATATCGGAACCGATATCAGTACAGTAATCGGAACGATTACAAACCAACGACACATAGTGTCCGACTCATTAACCCCTTCAGAAACAGAAATATAAAACAATGTTGAAACATAAATTAGTTAGTCAGATAGAGCGAAAAGCTTTGCACGGAAGGTAGCATAAATGCGCAGTGCAAGTTGAATTTTTACTTAGTAACAGACGAATGAAAAATACTTCCACAAACTGCTGAGAACTTTCCGGACAACCCAGTAGTTTGGATAAAATTTATAAAAATGTTTTCTGCTATCTATCCCAGCATCCACATTATCGTCGATTTCAACCAGAATCCGCTGATAACAATGGAGAATGTGGTCTCTCCATTTCAGCGAACGCTGGCCTTTTTTGAGCTTCACTGGTCTGCTGTTGGACACTCTCCTTATAGCTTGAGCGACTTTGGGTCGTAGATATGGGTCATTAAGGTTTAGCAAAGTTAGGCATTCACATCCGTTGAAGTGCCAAGACTGCATAGAATAGAGACGAGTGCAATCCGAAACCTGAGAGAAAAGAGGTCGTAGAGTCTGCTGTTGTCTACGTAAATCTACTCAGCTCCTCAAAATGATCAAAAATTGGCATGAACGCCACGGCGCATACTCAGTTCTTCCGCCGCTCGTCTCAAGATTTATAACTTAACTGAGCTTTTCGTTCGCATGAGGCGTTTGCCTTGTAGTCAGAATTCCTTCGAGTTATTCGCGCGCCACATAGAACCCATTGCAGACCCAACGTCAAAATGATTGCTACGTCGCACCCCCTTTCAGAACAGCTTCCGTAAGCAAAGCTCAAAGATGGGAGCGCTACATCGTCAAGCAGCCTTTTCCAATATCAACGAAGGCTTGTTGTTGGGGAAGGGAGGAGCGGGGAAGTCCTTCGACAACCACTGATCCTGGCCGCACACGGCTAAACACAAAAGGCACGCGAATACAGTATGTACAGGAATTTGTGGCTGCTCTACACACATGTGCCAGGTGGCGGTGTAATGTAAAGGGACATCTCACGATGCCAAGGCTGCGAAGGCTTGCGGAAGGAGCAGCGCGGCGCCGAGCGACGAATGTCATCGAGATGAGGAAAAAATAGACGGAAACTCATTGGCTAATTGCGGAGTGATAGTGTGATGAGTGGATGGCTGTTGGCAGAGCAGAGCCAGCTTCACGAAACACTTGCTTTAGTGGCTGCGAATCGATAGAGACGAAGCACGAATGACTTACGTCGGATGGAGTAGTGGAGTTGCAGAGGTGTTATTGGACACTGACGAGGAGAGGAGACGAGCGGGAGGTGGAAGACAGCAGGAGCGTGCGAAGTTCCTCGGTGCTCATCCATTGCGCATCAAGTCATTCTACATCCATTGGCTTTGTGGTTGTATGGTTAATTAGACAACCTTCAATGCTGGGGAACGAGAAGCGTCTGAAGCGTTTCGCTTCCCCATGGTTGCTATGCATGCTTGTTACGGAACTCTATCGAAAGTGACTCCTGCACAATGTATCGGACCATCTGTTCTTTCTATGGACGGGGCTAACGGCAAGCCACTGCCACCTGGTGATAGAGTGAGACTATCTTGCAACGCAAAGAAGCAGGAGTTCTTACCCAGAAGATGCAGTCTCAACCTTAGTTATTGAAGTTTTGCTTCACTGTGGATTGTTTCCAGAAGCGTTGGCTAGAGTAATGAAGGGCAGTCAGATTCATTACAAACGGCACTAGGGCTCCGAAACAAAATCCTTGCCATTTTCAGGAAAGCGGATTCCTTATAATTTTATGGAGCGTTACAGAGCAAATAGTACACAAGTATTATAGTAATGTTCGAGCGATCTCAACACAGTCCCTTCCCGTTACAACGCCTTCGGATAAGGCACCACTCTCGATATCACGTAGAACTTCTCTGGTCGCGACCAGCTCACCTTCGCTCCAATACAAATCAACTCAGCTTAGGACGCGTCAGAAACAACACTGCTCCCGTTATAGCGCGGTTTTAAGAGGAACCCTGCGCTCAAAATGACTCCCGTTATAACACGACCCGGGCTCTGTTCCGGTTTCACACGGAAAATGAGGACGAGCAAGGTGCTGTGCGTTTGTGATTAGAACTACCCTTTTATTGCCTCGTTCGTAGTCGCGAGCAGCACCTGTGCGACAATGAATCAGATGCATGTAAACCTTTTTCCTGCGTGCGTGGCCCACAAGTGTCCTTGGTTAGCAATATGTCGAGGACGGTCTATGACTCCGGTAGTCGTTAGAAGCTGCCGTAAATTATAGGGTTTCCTCCATCAGAAACCACAGAAAGTGCGGACTAAAACTCAGATTATTCGAAACAATACTCTGCACATCTGTTTTAAGCCTAGAGCATCATAGAGGCCATATGATGCCACACGATGTTTTGTTGCGATCAAAACTCTCGTGCCATGCAGGACTTGTACCTGCACCCTATGCTTTCCGGGCAGGATTACAGCAACAGCGCTGTTTGACTGTGAACATCCCGATATCGTGGAAGAGTGCTGAGAAGTCGCTGCAACGGGCATGGCGGATGTGGTGCGCGATTTAACAGCGCTGGTAGCGTAATGGGCTAACATCCTGTCTGGAAGGTAGAGAGTGCGGGTCCATGTTGCGCCTGGTGGCAGAGTTTCGATGGCGTCAAATGATACTGTACATTAGGTCACACAGTTTTGTTGCTGATCATTTCTGACTTTCTTCTGGTACTCGTTATTCCTCGCCCATCTGTCATACTTATGCATGTAGGAGAGAGGACAGGTCTTCGTTAAAAATTTAAAAATGTTCTTTGCCTTCACACTCTCCCCATGGTCACATATTTCATCACTATTGCAATATTTAGCCATTGTATGTCATTCTAAGTAAATCCATGCGTAAAAGAGTCTAAAAAAGGTCAGCTCCGGTTAGGACGCGACTCCCGTTATAACGCGGATTTCCTCCGGTCCCTTCAAATGCGTTATAGCGAGAGACTACTGTATTTAGGTTTATTTATTCATTGCTTACGCACAGCTGTGCAAGCAAACCAGTTAAATACGTATAAGAAAGAGATATATGAAATATATAACCGTAACATGCAGTATGCCGAGAAAATCAGTAGGTGGAAAACAGGAAAACAACAAATACGACAAAACCATCAAGATGGCAGATGATGACAGCAAAATCTAGAGGCAAAAACAAGCAACGGCAAGAGTGGTAACTTGATGGATAACTGGATGATGGATACCATCTGAGTAGGTCCGCCATCTCCATCAACGCCCACATCGCAGTCGTAGCGGCAATTGGGTAGACATATGAAAAATGGAGAGAAGACGTGAGGAAAAATGAAAAGTTCAAAATCAGAAATGTAGATATGATTGCATTGTGGGCAAAACAAAACACAAAGCTTGAGGAAGAAAAGAGGAGGAAGGGGAGAAAACGCTTGAATACTAATAATGGAGGAGAACGAAACGCAAATTTTAGAATAGTGTGAAACGAACAGGAAGCAAAATGCTAACGATGAAATGTTACCAACTCATGATGAGCTTTTGCGATGCTATTTGGATAGGATGTGGGACTCTGTGAGAGGAGTCCACACCCACACTCAGTTTTTGCTGAACGCTTTTTTGAAGACCTGAAAAGGAGGTCTGAAAGCGTGCGCGCAACTATCACCAACCACTACGATACTCCATATGGTGTTCCTCGGCGGCGCAGTTGGTAGAAGGGATGCCTCATAGGAGCACACCTGAGGGTTTTAAGTTCGAGTCCGCGTACTGCCCAGGTTTTTGCACATGTTAGTTTGTTGTTATTACACTTTCTCATGTTCACAGGAGTGAATTTTAGACCATAATGCTTACAACAAACCAAGGCTGTCTATTGGCGCCTCCATAAGTGGTAGTTTTTCAACAATGCTTATCTGCACCACCACCAGATCATACCATATCATCAATAATACCGTAATACGCGTACCTTATAGTTGAATATTATGTGCCCGCCCTATCGGTACATAGGTGTGCTAAAAATATCGTTCTCACCTCAACGTGTGGTCGGCCGACTACCTTCCACCTTCACACGGATTTCACATCTCCGACAAGGAAAGAAATTGCGTTTGCGGATGCCATGAAAGGACTCCTCCTGGACGCCATATATTGAGATACCCACAGCCAGGAAGAAGAGGCAGTTCACGTTAGAGGTATTCTAATGAAAATGGGACCTTTCTATGTCTGTCATACGCGTGGGTGGCAGCTGGGTACGTCGATGTTCACCCAGGACCTTTCCCTACACCCACGGATTGTTCAACAAAGAAGAAGTAGTCATTCCTTCCCAGGGAGAAGATTGTTCCTGACTGACTTTTGTAAGATGCTGTTGGTATGACAAACACTTGTGTTTTACTTGTTTCATAAACTTGTACCATATCTGTTGGCTAAAATGGAAAACAAGACAGGACTTTTATTTCCAGAGAAATGATATGATCCAGGTAGGCATTGTTGGAAAACTAGCAGACATGAAGACGCAAATAGACAGCCATGGTTTGTTGTAAGCATTGATGGCCTAAAATGGACTCCTGTGAGCATGAGAAGGCGTAGTAACAACAAACTAACATGTGCGAAAATCTCGGCAGTACGCGGACTCGAACTTAAAACCCTCCGGTGTGCTCCTATGAGGCATCCCTCCTACCAACTGCGCCGCCGAGGAACACCATGTGGAGTGTCGTAGGGATTGATGGTAGTTGCGCGCGCGCTTTCAGACCTCCATTTCAGGTCTTCAAAAAAGCGTTCAGCAAAAACTAGCTGTGGTTCTGGACTCCGCTCGCAGGGCCCTTCATTCTGTCAAAACAGCATCGCAAAAGCACATTTTGAGTTGGGATTCTTTCCTTGTAAGTCATCAAAAAACCATGATAACGTTACTCGTTCAATAAAGCTAGTACAATCTAAGATTCGAGTTGAACATTGCAGTGAACAAATAAAGCAAAGCATCTCCTCCAGGTAGTACCCTCAATGTCCAGTGTTGAAAACAGACCCACTCTTTCAATCTTTTTCGAAAAATGAAAGCATTCGGTGACTCTATTAGGCTAGAAGGCAGCATACGCAGCCAACAAACAGGTCGATAAGGAAGAGAAACAAAGAGAAGTCTGACGATTTCTCTTGTTTAAGTTGGAAGAGAGGACTGTTATGATAACCATGTGTTGGTAAAAATGAATTTATTTACTAGCTTCGATGTAGTTCGGATTCCTCTTTCCAAATTTGAAACAGAAAGTCAATTCGTTTACAATGCGCCCGCAAAAAGGCTTCTAAGACTAAAAATTTTTTCCTCGTAACATGTGATTTCTCCAATCCTAGTGGAACGGCGCACACATCTGTTATACGAAACATTTGTTGTTTTTTTTTGTTCACTTTCGTTTTGCATGTAGCCTTGTTTTATGGAGGGGATCCATACTTGCGTACTACTAACACAAAGGTAGTGTATGACATATGTCCAACAAGTCCAATGAGTATGGTCACCTTGAAAGTTTCCTTTATGACTTCATAAAATTGGAAACAATCACCGACAATCAATAATTTGTTTATTCGAACACCTTGAGCTGACACAAATTCTGACCGCTTCATTTGTTATTTTTCATTTGATTATGCCTTTTCATTTAATTAAGTTAATTAGTTACAAGTGCTGCTATGCTTATCGGCGTGCCTAGGAGGCGGCACGCTCATTTCTTCGCGCGGGCGCAGGGCGCCGCGTGCGCGACGTCGCCAGCCATTCGATGGCGGTGGTGATTGAAGATGAGCGGTCGATGAAATTTTGAAATCCGGACAGAGGATAGCGGATAGTTCGCCCAAAACAGCCGGATAACTGAAAAATGAATAACGAAAAAACAAAAAATGAGGCTGGGTTTGGATTATTTAAATATTAAGCGGATTCAATCTTTTCATTTGCTAGATAGGGCAAGTTGTGCCACATGAGGTTTTAAAGTGGATCTTTTGCCCTTACTGGTCAACTAACACGGATGACCCTCGCAGTAGATCCAATTGGCCTCTGAAGACGATGTGGAGTCGAAACGTAGAATCCTCAATAAAAATCCACCTCAGCACCTCGTTTCTCACAAGATTCTTTAAGTAACAGCTTAAAAAAGAGACTAGTTGTGGATTCCTTTCATTAATATTTTTTTACACAAAGTCTGGTGGTAGTCAGTTCTTCTTGAGATGTGTCAGCTGGATGTGGCTAGTTTCGTATTCCAGTTCATCCAGTTCCTGGACCACAATTTTTGATTGAAATACGCAGACGCGAGTTGTCATGCAGTCGGATTGGGACTCTTCGATTCACCAAAGCCGGCTGTCTTTCAACCAGTTTCTGGTGCATCCCTTCAATTTCGGCACAGTAGTTTTCCGCTGTGAAAGTCTTTCCCATCTTCAAGAACTTGTAGTGGACTATACCAGCCATTGTTCGCTGTACGGTCAGCACGGTCTTGGTTTGGATGGAGACCTTGTTTGGACATCTCCTTGGGACTCTCATTCCTGTCTAGCCAGCCACAGCAACGACAGCTTTCACAAAGGATCAATTTTTCGTCGCTTGTCACCATTCTGTCCAAAAAGGCTCCGTTAGATTGTGCAGCCTCAACCAAACACAGGTGACGTGGCGCTTCAGCACTGGCTATAAATGGTAGGAAAGCGAATATTCTGCGCCTTCAGAAACTATGCCTGAAACGGGAACATTCGTAGCCACGAACAATCGACATTGAGGTAACAAAATCGGTCATTTCATATGCAACGACCTGGTATAAGGAAGGTATGCCGCCATCGTGAGCGAAATCTCAAATTCTAAGAGAGATAGGCGGTGAAGATAAGCGCTTATAAAATTGATGCGCTGAGCACTTCATGGTATAAACCTTTCTGAAAGCGACAACATCTTGATTTTCCTGTTATTCAACTGTGCATTGAGAGCTAACCATAAATATGTGATCAAATGCTTTTCAGTATATTTCGAAAAATCCACATTAAACGTCGTTAAGAACATTCACCAGAATGAATTCCTGTAGGTCCAATGAACTGGTGAATTGGTAGCCGTTAAAAGCACAATACTGTTAGGCAGGTGCTAGGCTCTTGAGGCAAGTTCAGTGAGTTGAAAGGGCTCTACCGCTTTTGGTCCAATGTCTGTTTGGGCGAATAGAAAGGCTGGATGACGAGTCAGCAGGCCACTGATGTAAAAAATAGGGGATTACACATGTGACACTCCCGGAGAGATTTCCAAGTCAAATGTTAGTTGCAAAATCTACGCCGACGACATCAAAATTTAGCATCAAAGAGCGCAACCTTTCTAGAAGACGTAAAACCTTTGCAAGCAACTACAAAATTTAATAGAAAAGTGGCCATACAAGTGCGAACTACTTTTTGATGTTGATAAAACTCATGTACTGACTATCGGGGATGTGCGGAACTTCCGTTTCCGTGTTTCGAATTTCGGTTTCCGGCCATTTTAGGCTCTTCCGTTCCGTGTTCCGCTTGTTTTGCGCCGGAAGGCGGAAAACGGAAATGGACACTGCTCCAAACTAGTTTTCTATTGAACACAATCAGCGTATCAGTTAAAAAGGGTTCTCCTTCATATAACTGTGAGAGAAATACTGTTTGACAACTCTAGTATTAAAATTCTTGAAAATGATTAGACTACCAAATAAAAGCACTAAAAAATGGCAACAGCTGGGTGCAGGGCAAAATTAATGGGCAGCAAAGGCTATGTATGCATTGTATGCTAAGAAAGTGCACTGACCATTTGAATGATCATAAAATTGCCCGCTGCCCGGAAAGCAGAAGATGCGGGTTCGAGTCCCGCCTGGCGCAAGAGTTTTGATCGCAACAAAACATCCTGTAACAACATATAGCCTCTCTACCAGCCGCTCCAGGCTTAAGCAAATGTGTCAGATCATAAAATTCTCGATCCATTAGTTACAAATAGCTACAAAAATTTTGATAGCATATAGCACAGTATCATGAATCAAAGAGTTCAGTGAAGGTTGTGTCATGTGCTTGTCTGCTCCAAGATTACATCAGTGTTCCAGACCAAAGGTGCAAATTTCAATTTTTAATTTCATTAGGTGCGATATTCATCCATATGGGGTTATGCTACTACTCATTTTTTAATGAAGCATCACGAATATCTGACCATGAGCTGTTATGTTGATTGACTATGGTGACTTATTGAATTCTGTCACAAAAGTATTGCTTCGAGAACCATCTTGGAACTATCCAGCTGTTTCACATTGGACGTAGGGTTTCTAGGCTGGCACAGACTGAATATTCCTGTGGAAGTGTGGACCCACCATGACTGATTAGTCATCCAGTTATCATCTTAGATCCCAGAATGAATTCTGAGTACTAGTTTTGGTGATTACAATGTAACTGCTAATGTCAAGTATGCAGATATCTGTGCCGTCACCAAGTCATCCATGATGCCATTGGTTTCTAAAAGTGTTGAGAGGAATCTCTTTCCTGGTCGGAAAATCATCAAGGTGCTTGCTCCAGTTTTAGACTTCACCCGAGTCAGTTTTTTGAATGAGGGTCTGTAAGTAACCTCAAATGATTAAGTGGGTTAAGTCTACCGTTCAAAGAATATCAGCATCAAAAAAGCCAGCGAAAAACCCGTCGCAGGAAGTAGATATGGAAAGACTGCATGCTAAAATAGTGAGAATAGTGAGACAGTACCCTGAATTTGTTTTCGTTTATTGCTCAGCCATAGCTAAAAGGTTGTCATAGCACTAGTATGAATTCATGCTTCGTTATGTTATGTTATGATGAGGATGAGCAATAATCTGAGGAAGATTCCGCTGCTCGCAAAGTTGAGAGCAAGAAAAGTGCAATAGAAGCCGCTTCTGACTCCGTTTCAGAGCAGTTTTTGAAAAAATGGCCATTTCCGTTTGCGCGTTTCGTATTCCGGTTTCCGGCCGTTTTGAGCGTTTCCGTTTCGCCTTTCGTCTTCCGCTTTTTCTAGAAAAAAAAATCCGCACATCCCTGCTAATTATACGAAAGTGTGCAGTAAATGCAGAGTATGTACCATACGAAGGGGAATGTCTGGGCAAAACTCAAGAATTTCGAAACGTAGGCTACGATGTAAACGAGAAGCTAGATTTTGAACCTTATTGTAGGGTGTTGATCAACAAAGCTTTTACTCGCACTTGTAACCTCATTCGAATAAGGAAAACAAGGAATCCTAATGTCTTTATCCGCGCTGATAAGATGTATGTTCGGCCAACTCTCGAGTGTGGCACCACCATGTTCAACTTTACAAGCAACAAGGCGTAGGTTTGTTGGAAGGAGTGCAAAATAGCTTTACTCGTAAACTAATGACTAGGGAATTAATGACTGTTGTGGTCAAATTACCTTTCCATACTGGAGTGGAATGGAATGGAATTGTCGCGCTCAAAAGTTAACCTACGAAGGTTTAGAGCTTCAATTATTGTTGGATCATAGAAATCTGACACTTTGTTAGGTATTCTGAAGGAAGCTGCAGGATACGTTGAGGCGAATCGTTCAATGGAAACGCGGAAGCGACTGGGTGGCCGAGTGGATAGCAAAGATGGGCTGAAACGCTAGCCAAGAGGCGGGAACTGGCCTGGAAGGAAGCTGTTCTCACTCCGTCAAATAAAACCTCTGGTTACTTCAATATTCGCTGCAGAAGATACCGTAAAAAGTTGATAAAAGTTTTCCGCTTCACTCAAAAAGAAAACTAGTAGCTCGAAGAATCCTAATGACTTCTTGCGTTGGATAAATGCAAGGTTAAAATCCAAACAATCAATGCTGGCACTCGCTCACGAGTTATCAGCTGTGATGTTTCTGCTTCTGTGCCAGCGAGGTGGGTAACTGGAAATGTTTATTCTAGTCCTGGCGTTTCGACCGTTTCGTCGTCTTCAGTAGACCTAAATCTGGCTCGAAGATTTTAATTTGTAGGCTACCCGACCAACGCTTCCTCCCCCCCCCCCTCGCATTGCCATTTTTAACCTGAAGTCAAGAACGAAACTCGACAAATGCTGAATATGAACTCACAGACCTTCCTCCATCGAGTGTAACAGCCGCTAACATCACCTCGCAACATTGCACTAGTAATTCTGCAGTAAACTTATCAGAAATAAACGGAAGGCATAGCGGAACTCGTTTTGTCGTGAGAGAGCTCGGTCCTCAGCAAGTTTTCTGTAGGGCTCAGCAGGTCTTCTTTGACGTGAAACTGACGTTGCGTAACCACTTCTCACAGCCATCGTAGAAGCTAATCGTAGAGATTCCAGCCTTAGCACTTCATCTGTGCACACGCCCGCCGCAGTCCTGAGCACTTTTAACAACAGATCTTTTAACTGCAGACGGATGCGCAGAAGTAACAGTAGCAGAATGTTCTTAGAGCTGCTTTTGCGGAACCATTTAACGCTGATTATACCTTGTGATACTTTAACCTGTGTGTTGAGATAGGGAGCCTGCCGCCTCGTGAAGCCTCTCTTGTTGTACGGTGATTGCTCATTCATTATGCGGAATCACTCATCCATTTCGGACCGCGTGGACGTCATGACAAGGCAATCATCTATACATTTACAATGCATTAATGGCAAGTGTGCCAGCACTGGCTCTTCTATTCTACTCATGAATCACGTAGCAAGTACTGGCGCTAAACGTTGTCCCATTGCCAGTCCCCTAATTTGAGCAAAGTAGGCTCCTGATCACATGAAGATGTTGCAGCATAGGCATTCCTTGATGAGTGTCAACACGTGCACTTTGCTAAGCCCAGAGGTGTTAGTATTATTACCGTGCCTGTCAAGCATTTCTGATAAAGTTTGTAAGGCCTGGTCGTCTTGGACATTAGTGTAAAGAGAGGCGATATCAAACGACCCTATCACACATTTTTGGTATGCTCTAGAAGTTCGTAGAAGTTCAAGGAACTGCATTATGTTGGCCAGATGGAACGAAATCATGGGCAACAGCTGGCTCAAGATACAATTGAGGAACCACGATATTCGATCAGTCGGCCCGCTTACACAACTAATAATATGCCTTACTTTATAAGAAGGAAGTTAGCCTGTGGGTTTTGACGAGAATATAGAAAGCTGTACGAATAGGATTGTCAAGTTTAGGCCTGCTTAAAAATTTCTCATCGACACCTGCAGATCTGCCGACGTTGAGCCATTTATGTTGAGTCGTCTGCATTGCAAAGAGTAAATAGTGTATTAATTGTAATGGCGTTTATTCCGATTATTGAAACTGCTTCCAAACAAAGTTATGATCTGTCAAAATTTTCAGTCGAAATCGGCTATTTCATATGCAGCAACTTTACAGTTCCAAATCCATGTAAGGACTTTATTGCAACGCTCGGGCAATGAGCACACTGGGGCTGATCGTGAGAAAAGGCGTACTCTTAAGAGAGTAACCGTGTCTAAATTACGCAAACGAGCTCGCTCGGGACTATCGAATACCGCTGCAAATTTCTCTACGCCCATCGTTTCCCACACAGAGTCCAGACAAAACTACCCGCGGCGCCTGCGACAAGAATGAGCGATATGCCTTCAGCAATGCATGCTGCAGGCAATATCGAGAGCAGCGTTGGCAGCCTTGCCTTTAATTTGCCTGACTTCACTTCATGTTGAGTGCTGGAGTTTGGTTGTTAATGAACGCTATCACAGATGGATAAGATCCTCGTTTATAAACCGATATCGACGGAGAGGTGCCGCACATATGTACTGGTTGCTCGCCGTGCCTGCTGGAGCAGTAGCTCTATCTGGATGTGGTAAGAAGGTGGGGGAAGCCTTTCGTCTTGTAGTGTCCAACCTGCTTGTGGTGTCACCGCTGATGCCTGTTACAGAAACGAGAAGAAGGTGGAAAGTCGAAGAGAGGTGGGTCGAGGTCCGAGAAGTCGTCGAAATCCAAACGGGGGAGATCGAAGTCGTCTAAATCTGGACGAAAGAGCAGGAGGGGAAGGTCAAAGAGCAGCCGAAAATCGAGGCGCCACAGCAGGAGCAAGAAGAGCAGGAGGGGATCGTCAAGGGTGAGTGATGCGACTGCTGGTTGTGCTGCAAGCAAACACTGGTGATTCGAGGATTGTTTCAGTCGAGAAAGTCGAGGAGCAAGAGGAGCAAGAGGAGCAAGTCGTAAGTACAGCCCGCTTAGTCAGTTCCTTTGCAGAAACAGTGTTCAGCACTCTATTTCAGGAGACGAAGCAAGGAGTCCGGGTCGCGTAGGAGCGCAAGGTCGAAGTCGAGTAGGAGCGGTAAGGTGAGTAGTTCTAGCCATAAGAATGGGAACTGTTCCCATTTCAAACCACCCGTTGTGCCAATGTTTTCGAGGAGGGGCGGGTAAATGGCCGAATAAAGTGTACAGCTCGAGCAGCAGCGTGTGGTTTGACACGGACCCCTACGTGTCATTCGTGATCTGTCAGTGAAATCATTCTCTTCCAGGGCACGTGTCCGTCGTTACCAGGTGGGTCCAAAATTGAGGCCAACATTCATAATTAATCATGAGGTCGCCTCAGTGTTTCGGCACGGTGCAAGTATGGAGGACCCGGGGGCGCAACCGGGTGGGGGCAGTCCATCCGTACTCAAAAAAGTTACGGGTTTTTACCCGTTTGATTTAGGCCCCTCTCGGTGCAACTTGCATTACACGTACATACGCGTACAATGGGGGAATTCCAAGTCACCAAACCTGACTGCTACCCTCTAGGCGGTCGAAGCCAAGGGCTGCCCCCCCCCCCCTCCACGTGTTGCGCCGACCAGGGCATGTAGCCCCACAGGCGTAAGCGCAGATAAGGTCTGGAGGGTCACAATGTACTAAGTGGATATTCGCCTTACTGGGCGGGAAAGGCACGTGCATTTCCATTAAAATCAGAAATGGCCTAGTTAAATTCACCATAAGCGGTATTCACACTGCCGTTGCTGCTGATGCAGCAACGAGTAACGAAAAAGGGCCGAGTTCGATGCTCGTTGCAGCCGCAGCGCGGTAAAATAAGATAGTGAGATAAGACCTGTGATTTGCCTCCATTGACGAGCATCAGCAACAAGGAATGATGGCAATCATGCCTTGTTGCTGAGGCCGCGCAACCGTTGCGCAGACGATGCCGGTGTTGCTGATGCCGGTGTTAGCAGTGTGGAAGTCCCCTCGTTGCTGCTGTTGCTCCTCCGCGTCTGCGCTATGCTTCATCATTACGGGATCGGTTGCGCAACAGCCGCAACAGCAGAAACGCGTGTGTGAAAGCCGCTATAGGTGTAAGTGTTGCATGAAAGTTTTAGTTCCGTGCAGCACAAAATGTTCTATAGAGCTTTCCTCCAAGATGACCCCATCGAGCCTATTTGCGTCCAGGGGCCGTATGCCCGTCTACCCTGAGGCTCCCCGATGGTGGATTAGGGCGTGATAAGATATGTTGATATAGATTGGATTTCCCCCAACGGGGAACAGGAGCATACGGCCTCTGACATGCATACATCAGGGGCGTGTGCTCGTCTATCCCAAGTCTCCCCCGATGGGGGATCGGGGCGAGCGTGATAAGATATGTTGATATTGATTGGATTTCCCCCAAACGGGGAGCACCAGCATACGGCCCCAGCTGAGAGCTGAGGACGTGGGCGCTCCTTTGTACACACAGGGCAGAATTGTGGTTGGTGCCTCCTGAGCGCCACTCTGCGTAACTGAGTCCTTATATGTTGCCATAGCAGGTTCATCCTTTCCGCAATTACAATATCCGGTGCAAATACGCTCCGAGGGGTCACCTTGTACTCACCAGGGAATTACCTAAAGTGTAGATCAGAACCAGCGATGCGATCTATATATAGGCAGAAGCTCCTCCCTCTCAAGTAAAAATCTGCAAGTGTCTCGACCCGAGAACATCCTTGAGCAGAGTTACGGCTCGTGATAGTTGCGCCATAGTAACGGAGGGTGAAGCAAGCAAGAAGGCTGTTATCTTATCACTCTCGAGTTCATTGTCCTCTTGGAGTCGTATGTCAATCGGCCGAGTGGATAGGGTAGCAGACTAACGAGGGAAGGGTCGCGGGTTTGGATCCAGCGTGGGGCATGCACTTCGCATTCTCGCAAACTTCATGTTTATGCGAGGGGTGCATGCACTGATAGTCAACAAGCGAGCAGCGGTTTACGTGTCAATCAATCTTGGCCTATACCGCCTTCGTCCGTTGAATCGAGTTGCTCGAGCGAGCGCCAGCAATGTCTCAAGCCGTTCCTGTCATGTGTCAGGATCCTCCAGTGAACCAATCTCCTTGTAAGATTACGACTGTTTGTTTAGGGCTTTTACGAAAAAGTCCGAGCGTACTGGTGTTCCTTTGAAAAATCTCTCCCACCTCAGAATCCAGTCGGTGATGTCCCTCGTCCAGCGGGTGTCTACGATGCGCATTTCGTGGCCGGCCCACGTAATTTTCGCGACGACTAGCTCATTCAACACTGTTTCTAGTCCTCGAACTCCTCGAACGTCAGCAAAGCTCGGAACTCAGAAAGCCTCGTCTCACTTGCTTGAATGCTGTAACTCCAAGCGTCATCCTTTCGCTACGTGATGATGATCGCATGTTCATCTCGCTTTTGTATATTACGTTAGCGCAGGAAGAGCAGCGAAGTCGAGTGGGAGGGTATGGAGCCGGACGTTCCTCGTATTCTTCAGGACTTCTTCGACGGTCTTGATGCGCTCTATTTTCTCATCGTTTCTCATGGAGATTGTCTTTCATGGAATCTAACGCTATCACATTATGGTGTGGGCCAGTATTCACTTCACTTGACTAATGCTTGGTTTTATAGACATCGTGACCTTTCTGGTTTGGCAGGACCCAAATCTTCCTAGTTCGGCAGTAACGGAACCATGAACCCTGAATTCGGGGTGGTGCAGGAAGCTGCTTCCCCTCCGCTACACCTAAATAAACTTGGAACGTTTGTTCAACAAAAAAGTTCTCCATACCGCTTTCACATGTAGAATATCAAGATTTCAGAGTTTTTGGTTCTGATCATTCTGACTGTAAAGACTATATTCGCATCGAAACTGACTCAAAGGCATCCCGTAGGAGCAGAGTACACGGCGCATCCCAAACTGGGATATATTAACGCCAACGTTCATCTTTAATAAGGGTTAACAATACGTAAACCCGTTGCTTGCTTGCTCGTAGGTACACCCTTTTACTTCTTCATATCATCCAGATAATTTGTCCAAAAACCCTTGCAGTCGTTCGCAGGGTGGGGCAACAGTGTTTTGCCCCACTACACACTGGATCCAAAAACTGCTAAGATGAAGACGACCAGCGTAGCCAGGAGTATGGGGGAAAAGCGGTTCGGGCTGGCCTTGTATTAGAGGATTATGCGTATTGGTAAGAAAGCGCAGAATGCCTAGTTACATCGGAAATTACCTGGCTCAGTTCACCGCCTGGGTAGCGCACATCAGCGCTATGTAAAAACCTTACCAGGGTCTCAGGCGTAGGTCTGATCGGGGAAACGGATAGAACTGCAAGAATCTCCACCCTTCATAGAGTGGAAAAACTCGTTTCATTTTTGCTGAGTCCTTGAATCAAAGGAGCTACGTGCCCTCGAAGGGGGGGGGGGTACAGTAGCGCACCGTCAGCACGAGCCCACGTGCATGCGTGTGCGCGCTGTTGTAACGCGGCGAAAGGCCCTGCGGCAGCTGGTTGGGCGATACCTGCTGTAACCCACCGTAATGGCATAAATTTCACAAACGGATGTCAGGTTCGTGATCAGTACCCCAAATAAGGGGGGAGGTTGGGGAAAAAAGTACGGGTGACTAGGGCTGTCGAGGTCATAGAGTGTTGATCACGAACCTGACCCTTTCGACAATTTGGAGTGAAATAAATGTGTGGGAGAGGTGTAGGAAGCAAATTGGTGAAGGAGGCAGCGGTTATGAAAAAATGCAAAATAGTACATAGCAAGGGTGTCGAACACCTAGTTCGACACCTTTGAAGCAGCCTCGCACCGTACTGAGCCACGGTCTCACTTGCCGCATAGCCACTCGCCACCGGTATCCTTCTCAAAACTGGTAGCTTTGAGAAAGATACCGGTGGCAACCCCTGTAAGCGCAGCGCCACCCTTCGGGTACCCCAGCGGTGAACTGAGCTGGGTCATTTCTAATGTAATGGGGCATTCTGCGCTTTCTTACAAATGCAGATAATCACCTAATACGAGGCTTCCTGAACCGCTTTGCCCCTTGCTCCTGGCTACGCTTGACGTTTTCATCTCAAATATCCTTAGGCCCATTTTGTAGTGTGGCGAAGCACTATTGTCCTACCCTCTAAAAGTACGACTGCGAAGGTTTTTGGACAAATTGTCTAGATGATATAAAGAAGGAAGAGTGTGTCCACGCTCTTGACTGTCATCGTCGGTTATTAGAAGACCGATCAACAATGGGAGTTTTTTCTGCGCAATGCGTGTAAGGGGGGTGCAAGGTTCTGACAACGATATTTTTTCCTTATTTTTTTACTGTATTTTCATAATCGAATGAAATCCTGGAACTGGGGTAGACTACGCAAACGAAAGAGCGACATGTTGTCATACCGTGAGCTGTTCTTGAAGAAATCCACGACCAGGAGGGAACGCCCTCATAACCCGCATAGATGCCGATGCTTCTCTTGCAACTTGCACCTCTAAGGCCTATGTTATACATTCGCTCACCTGACTGCCTAATGGGTAAGCTCCCATATCGATCACGCCACGCGATGAGTCGATATGGGTGCTTATCATTAGGCATCGCTCGTGGTAAGCGATGGTGCAACATAGGCCTTACAATTGAACTGTCTGAACGGTACGCCGGAACGGCAAGAACGAGTACTATAGGGAGAACCTCCGTCCTCCAATTAGTAACAGGACATGTTTTGTTTTTGCCGAATCCTTGGGGCAAACGAGTAGGAGGGTGCAACGGTTAAGGGACCACAGAGTGAGCTTACCACGGCAGCGCAGGATGATGATGTCGTCGTCTGGGCGGCGCAGTGGTAGAGGGGTTGCTTCATGTTCGTGAGGTCGAGGGTTCGGTTCCCATGCAACTTCGTGTGTTTGCACTTTTATCATAGTATCGGATTTCCATAGAGATTTCCATATCTTTCCATGAACTTGTTTTTGGAGTTTGCTACGGGTAGGACGTTTTCACTACATATTATTTGTCGACATCTCGTAATTCACCAGCAATGTCCGAAATATGCCAAATGCGATTTTGTATGAAACTTTTACTCCAATCAATTGTTCTCATTGTCAATGTAAGAAATTTTGATGCAGGAACAACATGAAACAGCGGGAGAAAGCTAGAAAAATGCTTCAAATGCAATTTATTGGTGTCGGTGAGGTGTGTGCCACCAGTGTACACACAGTGTAGGAGGGGGCCACATAATCTTCAACTTGACCACCTCGAGCAATATTGTCGCCTCTGTAATGCTTACAAAGTCGCGTGGTCATAACAAGCTGCTGCCACCAACACTGACTCTACAATGTCTGCTAACCCTCGGGTGGTCATTCACCTACTGACACTGAAGTGCGGATCTCCACTGCATGCTGTCCCTTTGAGAGACGAGATGAAGCTGGCTAAGGGGATTATGCCGGAGTCACGACGCCACTAACTAGTGAAGGCACTATCACATTTTCGGGAGGACAGATCGTTTCGGAGGAAAAGGGTTGGCTATACTAGAATTCTTATACTATACAAGTTTGAGAACTGGAGAAAGTGGACTGTATCGCGATTACAGGTTTGGGCTGCAGCGGAATACCACTGGGCAGGGATTGTGAAGCCAAAAACAAGTTCGGATATGGAAATCTCTATGGAAATCCGATACTATGGTAAAAGTGCAAAAGTTTGGCGAAGGATGGGAGTCGAACCCCGACCTCACAACCACGAGGCAGCCCCTCGTGGTTGTGAGGTCGCCACCCGCTCCACAGCACTGGCATCTTGCTCTGCCGTGGTAAACTGGCTCTGCGAACCCTTACCCATTACATCTTCCTAAGGGTTAGGGTAAGGTTATTCGGTGCCACGATGCAGTGGGAAGGGCCTCAACAACAGTATCGTTGAATCCTGTGATACTGATGTTGCTATCCATTATTCCTAATTCTAGTGGCGTCTAACAATTACAAAGCACCCGTTCCCCTAGGATCACCCCGAACACCGGAAGAGCTTCCCGCCAGTGCTCATCAACACCCTGGCGGGCTCTTCGCAAACTTCCTGTCGGAGTGCAAGGTTCCATCTCAGGGGAGACCAGCAGGACTGTCTTGCTGTGCAAGGAGGGGACGTACACGACTTGGGAACTATCGCCGGACCTGACTGCTGTCCGCAGTCTACAAGCTGTTCCCTCAAGTGATCCTGAACAGGATTAACTGAACGCTGGACGAAGGACAGACATGCGAACAAGCAGGATCGCGGAAAGGATCGACCACATACACACCATTACGAAGCTCATCGAATATCGCGTAAGTACAACGCTATGCCTTACGTTCATCGACCTGAAGAAGGCCTTCGACTTCTCCGAAACTGAAGCGGTCGTCGAACCCTTGCTCACTCAGGGCGTCCCTACTCAGTACGTTAGAGTACTTTGAGAGCAGTACAGTGGTTTCACGACCAAAATCTTACTATTCTACAACGACGTCGTCATCAACGTGAAGAGAGGGGTTCCTCAAGGGGAAAGCAGATCCCGAAGCTCTTCAGCGCCACTCTCGAAAACGTCATGCGCGAACTAGAATGGGAAGACATGGGAGTGAAGATCGACGGCCGGCAGCTGCACCATTTTCGCTTCGGTAACGACATCGCGCTCATAACATCGAGCATCAGCCAGGCGGAGCGAATGTTGGCCGTCTTCGATCGTGTTGGGAACGTTGGACTGAAGGTGAATCTTAGAAGACGCTTTTCATCAGAAATGGCAGAAACGAGTTTCTGATGCCACATTCTCGCTCCACGGAACGAATACCTCCGGATGCTCCAGCCACGTGTATATACGTCACGTATTCAACATGGCGGGCGAAGCCGTCGAAAGTAGCCATGAGGAAATGAGCGGCTTGGGAGCCGCCAAAAGCATCTAACAAGGAAGGGTTTCCAACTCCAGGTCGGCTTTTGCGATGCTATTTCGACAAGATGTAGGGCCGTGTGAGCGAAGTCCGGAAGCACAGTTATTTTTTGGTGAGCGCTTTTTTAAAGACCTGAAAAAGAGGTGTAAAAACTTGCGCACAACACTCATCAACCTCTATGACACTGCACGAGATGTGCCTCGGTGGCGCATTCGGTGGGAGTACCGCCTCATAGAAGCACACCAGCGAGCATTTGAGTTCGATTCCGCATACTGCCGATATTCTTGCACATATTAGTTTGTTGTTATTACGCTTTTTCATAATCATAGAATTCAATTTTAGACCATCAATGCTTACAACACACCAAGACTGTCTATTTGCGCCCTCATATTTGTTAGTTTTTCAACGATGCACATGTGCACCATGCCATTTCTGTGGAAATGAAAGGTCTTATTGCTCTTCCCTTTTAGTCAACAGGTATGGTACAAAACTATGAAACAAGTAAAACATAGGCCCACGTCACCAGCAGCTTCTTCCAAAAGCCACTGGGAACTATGTTCTCCCTGGCAAGGAAAGACCACTTCTTCTTCGCTGAGCGCGTAACCCGAGGGTGTAGAGAATGGTCCTGGGTGAACATCGACGCAACGAAGTGCCACCCAAGAAAAAAAAAACTAGCACATAAGAAGACGCAAATAGATAGCCTTGGTTGGTTGTAAGCATCGATGGTCTAAAGTTGACTCCTGTGATAATGAGAAAACATAATAACAACAATCTAATATGCGCAAAATTATCGGCAAGAAGTACAGGGTAAGGCGAAGAACCGACTCTGTGTCGTCCACTTACTTAACTCGTTTGTTAACATTTGCACTAACGTACAAGACAATCCTTTCAGGCTGAAGAGAAGTGTCGGGTTAGTTGTCGCCGACATGAGATGATGCTGCGGTTGAGCGTCAAGTGCAAAGGCGGTAAAATAGCCCAAAGGAGGCTAGAGTGAATGCCGACCCTTGGGGGACGAGCGTTCTACCCCCTCGTCCCCCTGGCCCGCCCACCCCCAACACCCTGGGCTTGCTCGGGAATCAAGCGGCTGCCTTACGAGGTAGTGGAGACGCAGACATTTGCCACGCCTCTGTTTAAAGGACGGGAGGCAGAACGCCACTCCGCCGTGTAAGTGCTTCAAGTACTTTCTTTAGTGTTTCTTGGCTCAAACTACTAGGGCTGTTCTTGACTGTAAGAGCTTGTGGAAGAACGCCGTCCCAAAGGGCATCTTGTGTTGTGTAGAATTTCAAACTAAATGCAAAGGTGGCGTGCTGAGCACCTGCGCTGGAGCGCATTGAATCACTGACGAGGCAGGTGGTATCCAGTAAACACAAAATGGACCTATCCTGGTCTCAAATCCAGAGCCACGCCACTTGTGAATCTTCCAAGCGTCGCTGGGTAATGTTCTGAACAGGGTTTTTACTAATTCCGTTGGTGCAAATGCTGAGAGTGACAAACGGTATCAGGAAAAATAATGCAGTTCTCTGGTGTGATTATGACTGTATCAGTGTAAGTTTCTGTGGCAATGTCAGGATAGGCTCTATAAGGAGAAGATTTATTCTCTTTAAGCGAAACCAACTGAGCTTCGTGTGGAGCCTGCTGAGCTTAGCTACAAGGCGATAGGTGGACTGAAGGCCGTTAACGTGGTGAACGACACGCAGGAGCGTAAATTCTTCAAGGTGGGTGAAGCCGACGGGAAAGCGACCGAATAATGTGAATCGAGTTGCGTTCCAGGTGAAATGCTCGGACAATATGCTGTACCGCGTCAATCCTGTGTTCGGCGCAGTTGAGCCGGGCAAGTCGGCGAGGATCGACATTCTGCGTCAGAATGGCGGCGCTAAGATTGATAAGATTGTCCTTGTAACGACAAAGGTTCGTGGCCATGTTGCGAGGCGCACCCCGTGGGCGAGCGAGTGTGAAGTGCTCGTTTCAGGCCGAGGAGGGCGAGACCCCATCGCGCGACATCTTCAATCAGGGAAGAAGCACGGAAATGATGGTGTTGCCGTTGCTGGTGCAGGAATAACTACCCCTACTTTTTCGGCGTTTAGCAATAAAGGGGTTGAAATATCTGCTGCGGGATGTTATTCGAGAGCCACCGTGATTGCAATAAAGATGCCCCATCAACAGGTCACTGCTCAGATGTATGCCACTCACATAACAGCACTCGGAGTCAATGCAGGAAGCTCCAGGTCGAGGTTCATGTCGTGTGAACGCTAAGGTGTAGGATGTTTGCGAAGGGATTGCGCCTCCAGAACTGATATGCAGCCGTCCTGGCATTTGAAAGGTGATTGGTACATAGATCAAACTGAAAAATACAGATTCTGGTGCAATCCCAAGGCGGGAGGGGGCACCCCATAGTCACTTGTGAATGTGTAGTATTTGAAGATAAACTCACACAGCATAACATATAAAGTGCTTACCTGATGCCCTCCCTTGAAAACAGCGGGCCCGTCACCGGAATATTGAAAAAAATAGTTATAAAGGTACGAAAAGGCTGCAGCGGGCCAGGTGCCCCCCCCCCCCCGTCTTGGGATTGCACACATGTTCTTTAAAAATTAATGTGGGAAACACTAGCGAGCGTGAACTTTGCGAAGATGGCGTGACGCCTGCACAGCAGGTTGTGCGTAAATGAAATTTGAAATTTCGTAAATCGTAAATCGTAATTACGAAAAAACCGCCGTAGATCGTAAATCGTAAATCGTAAAAGTCACCGGATGTGTAGTGCAGTACAAAAGGTTCCAGAGGCTTTTTCCAATAATTTTAGTCAGATATGATTCAATATTTATTTATTTACATATCATGTTATTTTCAGCACAATCTGAACAGTTTCTACCAAACTGTTTCCAATTTTCACGCGTTTCTGCTAGTAGACATCTTTCAAATCAAACTTTACACGTTTCTAGAAAGTCGAAAAACTGTAAATTTAAAAACGTAACTTAAGCCTATGCATGGTACTCTAACAAAGAGATTGCAGCGTTTGAATATCACTAAATTCCAATTTTACTACCAGTTCTTCGCTTGGCCTATATTTCGCAGAAGCAACAACGAAAAATTCGCTGGCAAAACTAAAAATTTAAAAATCGGTTCTGTACAATGTACAATGAAGACAGTCACTGCGCATGTAATAATCAGATATACTGTGCCGTACGATGGGATTGCGCCTTGCGTTCTCAGTGAAGGCATGGTGCAATCGCAAAGATCTACGCTTTTCAGCATTTTCAAATAAGTCCTGAAACACTCGGAAAACCTTTGTGGTGGACGCCGAGGAGCTCCACCAGTCACCGCCAGAGGAGGACAGGGGACTGAGGTCTTTGAACCAATCGAATTGAGGAATTTCGTCTTTGTTTTCACTGATGAAAATGTCGGATTCCCCTGTGTAAGTAAAGTAGCACAGGACACCCTTTAGTTTTGATGGTGTGTTCTTGTTACCACACATTGTATGGAAATCTATGTCTGTGACTGCTTCGTCGAAGGCTACTCGTATTGTTGTTGTTTCGTTATAGGAATATTGAGATTATGTGATCTCCTTCTATTGAGATTATGTGATCTCCGCAAGTAAGAGTTGTCCATGAGTCAGTGGTTGTATAACATGAAACTTCGAAGGTGCTTCCACCCTTACAGTTCTAACATCCGCTTAGGTTTTGTATATGTACTGCACAAGGGAATGGATATTCAGATGTGCGCTCTCAAGTAGTCTGTTGGATGCTATCGCTATTGTTGTTTCTCCTTCGTTTATATGAGCGAATACTGATTCAGGTGTTCTGGATATTGTGAGCTGCTGCGATGAAATCGGCAGCATGCCGTCGTTGTTGCGCCGGAGCTGTGCCATTGAATTGTGTGGACAGCGGTTTTACACCGTTCGCGTCGCACTCTCAGTAGTGCATGTGAGCGCGGGATGAAAAATGGGCTTGCTTTTTTGTCTCACACATTACTGCAAATACGTGGTTCTCTGGGATCAATAGAGTTTGGTTGTCGGTTTGAGCGAATTTCCTGTAAAGTCCAATTTGAGGTGTTTGTATTGATATTACAAAGAATTTGAAATGCGCAAATTTCTTTGTCGAATACGGCACGAGTGATACTTGACCATGTTCTTTCATGTTATAGAACTCTATATCCACGTCAAGGTTAATCTTAGGTACCCATTTGGCACACTCGAAGATTTCGTACACCAGTGAAGTAAGTGGCACGTGTGAGACTGGATAGAACGTGCATGCATGGCATGGAATTGCGCAAAAGCAATCGATAGCGCTACATTGTATTGAGCATGCAATGTAACCTGGGTAGGGTGAAGTATAGTTCAATTCTGGAGCCATTTCTGTGGGCGCTAATGATTCACATCTGTCTCTGAAACATGACCCCATACCACGGCACCGTGTTACGTGGTCCATTTTGTGATGGGTCTCATTTGTCCAGAAAAGTGACACTTTCTGACACGCCAGTTCAGCAGTGCGCTTTACTTTGATGTGGCCGATGCTAGCGTTGTTATGTCGCAGCTGGATGCAGAGACTTGACTGCACGCTGTTAAAGAGGAGTTCCTTTCTGTACTAGTAATGACGTATGTTCATTTCGAGCATATAACTTCAATGGAGTCTCTCATGTATCCATCTTGGCACGACGTTGCTAGTGTTACAAGCCAGGTTTCTATCACTATGAGCATGGTGATTGCTGGATGCAGTGGTGCACGGCTAAAATTAGACAATGAGAAGGTACTATTTTCTCGTTGTTGCGGTACCACAGACAGCGCAATATTTATTGTGTTCGTTGCCATAACGGTGACGATTCTGGTTTTCGACAAAACAGTCAGCTCACTACTAATAGTAGGCTGATTGCGAAATAGAGACCAACTCTTACGGAAACTATTGCTCCAGCCGGCCAGCAGTTTGGGTTCCCAAGTTAGGCCTTTGAAAACAAGTTAGCCACGTGATCACAGACCAGAACAGGTGCGCATTCGCGTTGCGTGACAAGACTTCCTGATCTTACCGTGATCAGTGATTTAATATGGTGCGGAGAGGGCTCTAGCGTGTATTGAAGTGGAGCGAGATTTTCGATGAGTGCTCGGCAGTGACTGTCAATACAAATTACGAACGGTGCTTGGTTGGTTGTTCTTGATATGACTCCGTTTACGCAGGCGATAACCTCGATTGCACTGCATTTCTGGAAGAACATCGCCACTATGTACACAGAGCGCCGATGTGTGGAATCGGGCGTTCGCTACTTGGTGATTTTTTTCGTCCTCCGCGTCTTCTCCTCGCGCCACTTTACGATTGGTTTCGTAGGCCTTTGTTTTCGAGACGCGTGTTCGCCGATGCTGTTTTTGTTCAACGGTAGTAGGTCTTTGATCTCTGCTTTCGGTGTGTTCTATCAAAACGGTTTCTCCTTCTTCAGGAGCTGCTCTGGCATTGTGTCTGCGCTTTATGAATAGCGTTTTTTGGGTATTCCTTAACAGTGCAAGATATTCTGTGTCCCAAATACTCCAAAAAATTTGTCTGCAATGCTTTCTGTATATTCTAGCTCTTCCTTTACTTGAGACACTAGTCGGACACTAAGTGTCGTACGTTGTAATCGTTCCGATTACTGTACTGATATCGGTTCCGATATACAGTACTCACAAGAAAATACACGTAGATGAGTAAGAAGGTTTATAAGCGACGAGTAATTAGAGAGCAAAAGAACAACTATTCATAAATTACATGCACCGAAATGGGAGTGCGGTCAAGAGCGGGGAAAAGCGTACAAATCTACTGGGGAGGGCTTTTTATGGGCATTTCCACGGGCGTGGTCACCGTTCCTTCCTTGCCTCCCCGTCGGATATGGTTTACGACATATCCGCAGGAGCACGTCTCTAATGCTCCGCGGGATACGTTCCGCCAGCCCCTGCTCTTAACGAGCAACATGCAGAATACACCGGTCCCGGTATATTCCACACACTGTTTGTATGCAGTCAGGATCGTACATAGTGTCGTCGTCATCAGATGCAGCTGGGCTTGCAGCCGGCAGGGAGAATTTGACATTTCCATGCAAAAGTCGGAGGGACGCAAAGGAACAGCGCATATGCCAGTTGTGGTGATTGCCATAAGTGGTCTTGTGTTGATGACCGCCTCGATGCGGCTGGAAACGGCCATGATTCCAATTAAAAATAGTTTCTTTCTACCGACTCCCTTTTGGAAGGCCATTTTATGGATCCAACTACCCGCTCCCATACTCCGCCCATCCAGGAAGCAGTAGCAGGATTGAATAGCCATGTGATTCTGTGATGGGCACAGTAGTGCTTAGTACCGGGTTTTCTTCTGTGTCACTGGTGAACAGGGGTCGATTACCTTTTGGCCTAGTGTGAAGTTTGAGCCGCAGTCCGTAGGTATTATCATCGGAACACTTCTGCGTGTTATGAAACGCTCGAAACAATTAATAAATGCGGCAGCTGCCAGGCCTTCCTCGACTTCGAGGTGAGTGGCTCTTACGGAGAGACAAGTGAATATGCATATGTATGCTTTAGAATTATCTTTGAGCGGCCCTAAAAAGTCGCATTCAGTGTTTTGGAAAGGTTTTGCCTGTTTCACTCTATCAGGCGGTAGTGGCGCCAATTCCGGTGCTACAAAGGGAAAGCTTTGGACTCTTCTACAGAATACACAATCGTGTAGCATCCGGCGAATCGATCCTGACGGTCGTGTCATCCAAAACCTTCGGTGGTCTAACGCAAGTAAGTAATTTCTTCCACAGTATTCTTACGTGCAAGTCCATCAAAATTAAACGCTCAGATCGATTTTGATGCAATGTAGATCGGATTTAGTGTGTCTTGGGGCAAATTTGCGTTCCTCAAGCGGGAATCAAAACGTATTATGCCTTCGTGATCGCGAAAAATATGCTTTTTTCGGGGTGACGACTTCAGAGTTCTTTCAAGTCGGTGTCCTTATGGTCCAGTCTCAGTAGCAGCTTTTCAGCAGATCCATATCTGAAGCCGTTATTTGGTTGGATAGAGAAAATTTGGATAGATATTGCAGTGAATCTGATTCGTCTGCTGTTTTCGTCTTTTTTTTCTAAGCGTGTTTACAAATTTGCCGACATAGGCCGTCACGCGTAGTGCCTTGTTGAAGTCACCGTATCGACTTAGAGATCAATGGCAGGGCTGCGAGTGCTTTCAGGTTCTGACTGAGTCTCAACAAACACTACTTTCTCGTCGTCTTCTTCATCAATGTTGAAATTCCATGACTGAATAGACTCAATGTTCTCTATTAGTTATCGTTTTTGTCCAGCAGCCACTGTGGTCCTTTAATCCAATCGATGTCTTTTAGTTGGGTATTGGTGACTCCGCGCGTTCCAGCGTCTGCCGGTTTCCTTTCTCCCGGAACGTGATAAAGGTTGCAGTGAGTTCGGAGTTCCGTTAGTGCTTTCATAATTGTCCTTATTCTGTTTCTCTAGTTTTTCACGAAAAGTGGCAATTTCCGCGTCGAGCAGACCCAGCCTAGCTCTATCAGGCTATCACTAGCAATGTTCATTTCTCTGATATTAGTGGTGTCAGTGGCTACTGATTCCGCCAGTCTGAAAGCGAGTAGAATCGACAGTTCTAATTTTGGAGTTGTCAGCGCTCGTTTTTGTGTGCCAGCTTTGTTTTTCCGCTAACAAGGGAGGAAATTTCGGTTGATTCGCTGTTTTCCAGATACGCGCAAACCGCCGAACAATAGTACGTGTTGTGAGATGTGAAGAACCTCCTGGGTATTTGGACCTGGAAGTTAATAATGGATTCCGTCACCTTTGCCATTCTGATGCGAGCTGAGGATTCACTGTTGCGCTCCAATCGAGCTTCTCCTCAAAGGTGCTTCGGTACTTTTGCGATATTAGTAGTGGAGCTGCAAGTTCAACAGGATCATAGATTAAATGGTGTTGCCATAGGTAGTTTTGCTTAGCTTGTGATCGGAAGGAGAACTCCGTTTGTAACGAGAAAGTATCGGATCGCGGGTCGTAATATACTCCGAGCAGCTTCATGGGTCCGCATGATCTCTGTCTTTTTCCTCGATTAAGTCGTTCACTTCTTTGGAATTGCTCACAAAAGCTCAGAGATTCATACCAATAGCAGCGAATATCTCTTTGGAAAACTTGTATTTTTCGATGGCTTCTTCCGTAGAATCAGCTCGCATGAGTACATTATCTACGTAAATGAGCTTCAAAATTTCGCTTACGAGCTCCGTAATTACGCTTTCTAGGTAACCTGATAAAACCATGTTGAGCATGCTATGCGAAGACGTTATTCCAAAAGGAACTCCCTTCCATCTGTATTCGACCAGGTTATCGCGTAGTGGTGGTCTATTGGGGTCGCGAATCCAGAGAAATCTGCACAAGTCGCGGTGCGACTCCAAAATAATAAATATGTTCGTTCTTTATAAGGGACATAGTACTACTGTTACCGTATACTTCTCGTTGGTCTAGGCGCTCCGAAATATATGCGTTTCGCATTATGACCGATCAACGGTCTCTCCAACGGTGTAAAGCACACCGTTTTTGTTCTCTCTGAGATATTCCTTTACCGTATGACGCGGAAACTTTTTCAGGACTATTTCGATCCACATTTGATCCTGGGTATCGGAAATTCTGTAACCTGATGATGTCATTTCGTTAAATAGAGACCGAATTTCGTCAAATGCAGCTTCAAAGGAACGAGCGTTTTCTCTTACAGGTGGAAGAGACGTTAAGCGCTTAATGATATTGACACGCTTGTTTGATAAGTTATCATATTTTTTCCTTATGGTGTCTACCATCCATGTGTAGTTCTGAGGAATCATTTTGATTCCTTCTATCGTAGTTGCAGCTTTGCCAGTGAGACTTTCTTTTAGCAATATCATCTTTTCTGTGTCGGTCAAGGATTGACTGTTATGCACAGGGCTTCAAACACAGCCCATTACTCCTGGAAATCTTCAGTGTTGCCGGAGAACTGAGGGATGGTGTGGCTCTGGAAGGCTTAATGGGAGGTACATGACTCCGACTGCGGTTCAGTATGATCGCTATGTGTAGGGCTAGTGCTCTCAATTGCTGTAGCATTGGTCTGCATGGGTTCTCCTTCATGAACGTTAGAACGTGTTCCAGAGTTTGAAGTTCGTCTCTTCTGGCGTTTTTGGCGTAGGAGAGGTTGGCGTCTGTATTAGCCTCGTCGGTAAGGAAGTTCTCCTCTGTTTTCATGGATTTCGATAGTATGGGGTTTTTACCGGAGAGACTTGCACACTAGCACTTTACTTCACTAAGTTGACTTTTTAAGGCAGCCAAGATCGGTCCGCTTCTGTTATTGTATCATTACACATGGTCTCATTTTCGATGAGCTGGAATTCTTCAAGAAATTCTTTCTTTTCTGACTTTTGGTTTCGGAGTACTCGTTTTGGATGCATCCGATTATTTACAAAAGGTCGCTTCTTGAGGTCACTATTATGGACAAAGCGTTTTGAATTACGCCTCGCCTTCGCCTACATTTTGTGGATGGTGTAGCTGATCTGCGAATGCACGAAACGTCGCTATCGCGGACGCCAAGTTGGTATTGATCCTCTTCGAATTCGACTTGTGGAAGTAAAGGCCATGCTGATCAAGTAATCAGCGGTGTGCTTCTTCTGTGAAGGAAATCGGCAAGGTGGCGGGTAAGACTTGGCCACGCGCCTAGCTTGTCAGTTCGGCTATGAGCAGAAACTGGCAAACGGGCTACACGTATAGTTCGTGAAAGCCGATGCACCAAAGATATGTGCGCACCCTTTTGTGGTAGAGTTTCAGTGGACACAATGTTTATGAACGATCGGTTACTTAGAACACACTGCTGGACATAATGATAGATCCACTCAAATGTTTGTGTTTTTTCATGTTTTTCTAGGGATCGTGAGCCGCTTCGAACAAAATTTCACTACAGTTACAATGTCCCAGAAAGAGAAAAGATATAGCAGGAAGAACGTATGAGTTAAAAAAGAACAAACTTTATAAAAACTTTATTTTTTCACCAAATGTTTTCCTTGAGGGGTCACAACTTCAGACTCACCAAGCAATAGAAGGTTCTACATGGTTTACAACAACAAACTTAAACAGGAACAACAATATCAGTAATCAGTAGGGCCTCCTCGACGTTCAATGATTTGAATTAAACGACTGGTCATAATTGAAATCAGCTCATTCACGGTGTTGCCGTCTACGGCGTGCCAGGCTTCCACAATCGCCTTTTTTTAGCTCAACAGTAGTCTTATAATGCTTATCATTCATGTATATATAGCGCACCATAAAGCCCCAAATGTTTTCTACAGGATTGAGGTCTGGTGAATTGGCCGGCCAATTCAAAGTCGGAATGTGATAACGTTGCAGCCACCCTCTACTACTACCACTCGCATGAATCGGGGCGTTATCCTGCTGTAATATCAAATTTCGTTGTGAATTTCTTATCCAGAAGCGAAGTAGACCATGTTTCAAAGCAAACTGGTACTGAGCCGAGTTCATCTTTTTCGGAAGAGCAATTTGACTCGTCCAGTCGAACAGATGGCTGCCCACACCATTACTCCACCACCACTGAAGTTGCGTTTTGAAAAGAAGAGTTTCTCCTTCCTTTGATCGTGCCAGTAGTTGCGAAACCCATTATGTTTAACTGAACTTCTTTTCATCGGACCATACAATCTGAAACAGAGAAAATAGCAGACGCTATGACACGAGAACTCCATTACCTTTGACCAGTCGGTGCTTATGTTTTGACGTGCAAAAAGAAGTCGATTTTGACGATTCGCGGCAGTAATGAAGGAGGCACAGCGCATTCGTCGTCGTACGATGTGTTTGCTCTTCGATAAGATGCGTCGTACTGTTCTGGAGGAAATTTCCAGGTTGAGGTTTGCTTTGATCTGAGCGGACGTTCGATGCTACTCGCTCTATTGCTCTTCTATCTCGCTCTGTCGTGCTTGGTTTTCCTCCTGTAGGCTTCGTAGCACCGTACACATTTGGATTGTTCACATACGAGTTGACAACATGATGGGAACGTCCAATTTTCCTAACAATGCTATGGTTGCTCATGCCGCAGCTCTTCATGCCGTTAATAGAGCCTTTCTCGAAATCCGAAAGGCGAGTTCCTCTACCCATTACCGACGGAGGATGAACACTACAAGTGCAGTAACACAGTTCGGCGTAAGAAGCACTCAGAAGCCAGCTTAGCTTATTATTCCTGAGTGGATCTATCATTATGACCAGTCGCCAAACGCTGTATTCCATAAAATTGGAATTTTCCTGGAAATTCGCCACTTCACGAGGCCAGTTCTTGTTGTTATTTTTTTTAGCTTTGTCAATGCCCCTACTACTATACAAAAGATACTCACGAGGCCTTTGCAGGTTTTGAAAAAATTATATTTTCGAGTGGATCTATCATTATGTTCAGCAGTGTAGGGGTAGAATACTGATGCTAGGAAGGGGTGCCTCGCTGTCACCGCGCCGCCTCCCGATCGCGGACGCGACACTATCAGCCAACGAATAAAACTAAAGAAAACATCATTAGATTCCTGCTTAAGTTCCCCCTCACTTAGGAACCAATGTTTATAGTAATATAGCTCTCATCGCTACCAGAATGTTCGGCTTCGGTGGTAGAAACTTGCTCCGACACTCTTTCTTCTTTTTGAAAATAGGAGTCGAACATGAGTATAGTGTTTGTATTCATTCCCTCGACTCTAGAGGTCGAAAAAGGGTTCGTCCGAAATTCATCTCTAGGGTTATCAGGGATGTCACAGGTGTCGTGTCACAAGCGCCCTGTCACCTCTGTCACAGGCGCCTTACCCAAGTTTACCCTTCATTTTTCTCTTCATTTTCGCATTCCAGCCTTATTGCATCTTCCGCTGCATGTCTCTATTTTTTGCACTCTGTCATAGGCGCCCAGTCACCCCTGTCACAGGCGCCCTGACACAGGCGCCCTGTCACAGGCGTCCTAACTGTTCACAACACATGCTGATCCAATCCAACGTGCTTATCCACAAGCTGCCAGAGGGGTGGAAGGCAAAGAACACCAACCATAGGACTGCGCTCTGTACGGGTTTACCCACGTTTACCCTTCATTTTCCCTTAATTTTCGCGTTCCAGCCTTATTGTATTTCCGGCTGCATCTCTCCATTGTTTTTTGCACTACCGCGTATCTTTACCTCACCCGCTTTGCATCTATGGCAGTCTATGCTCACGCTATCATGCAGTTCTACACGTGCCTCCTAGGTCCTCCAACGTGCATCGGAATTGAGAAGACCTGCCGCAGCTGTCATCTTCGGTACGCAGGGATTCAGAACACGTGCCATAAAGGTCGACCAACGTGCGTCTAGATTCAGAAAACGTGCAGCAGCATTCCTCCAACATGGGTCGGGATTCAGCAGACGTGCTTCAGACGTCATCCACGCGTCGTCGAACGTGGGTTTGCGCGACTAAGACGGCCGACGGGAAGGTTTCACAGCAGGGGAAATTCGACCAGGCAGTATCGATAGATATTATCGATCTTTCGATTATGATGACCGTAGGGAGGTAGCTCAAGCAATCAATATTCATCGATATTACCGACCTACTTAGCGGTGCTGTCGGTTTGCAATCGGAACTAACTTATCGGAGTGGTAAATGCGTGACTATGTTGGTCGAAGGAAGCACATAACAGCGGGGAGAGTATCGATCACGCAGTAAAAGGATCATAAGATCGATGTTATCCATCTTTTGAGCGGTGCCATCTTTTGAGTAGGTTTTCTCTCAAATCCAACCGATCGGGGTGGATTGTGTTAGCCGCATTAAGCGCCTCACAGCAGGGAAAGTGCTTCGATCAGGCACTCAATTCCACCGATCTCTTGAACGCGCCACCGGTTTCCTCCCCGGTGCGCGTTCAAGAGATACTTAACTTAACCGATCAGGGCGAGTGTTGCATAATCATGATGGCTGACGTATGGTAGTTGCCTGATTGTGTTGACCGAAGGAGCGTCCACAGCCGAGCGAGTTTCAATCAGAGGCCGGATTCATCATCGACTAACCCGCGGGTATAAGGGGTAGAGATACCCACAATGAAGCCTGCGTCTCTGACTCTTGCGTTATCTCTGCCTGACTCTTATCTTATCTCTACCCCTTATCACCCGCATACCCACGGGCTAATTGTTGATGAATCCGGCCTCAGATTATAATATCGATGGATATTATCTATCTTCAGAGCGGTGTTATCGGTCTTCTCTGACAGTCAACCGATCGAGATGGCTGTTGCGCAATTATGATGGCCGAAGGAAGGGCTTCACAGCAGATGGGGTTTCGATCAGCCAATCAACAGCATGGGGAAACTTCTATCGTACTTATTTCTCGCGCTCGGTTAATATGCTTTTCTGCCTGCCCAGGTCCTCAAATCTTCAGAGGAGTGGACTAGGACAGGCCAACGAAGAAAGTTGGGGCCACTTGCGCTGGCCTCGGCTACGTAGTCAGTCCGATGTCTCAATTTTCAGCACTATATACATACGAGGACAGTATCCTTGTCCGAAGTCGCCTTGCTGCAATCGGTTGGAAACAGCCCACCTAGAAGAAGCAGGTCTCCTGACGGACATTCTCCTGAGTACTATACAGGGATGTGTGGTACACAGCAAGGCACCAATTGATCTGTAGAAGGCGTACGTTTCAACGAATTCGACTTCGACGCTAGGGATTCTTCCTTACCCAGTGTTGGTTGCCGGCAAAGTCGGCGACCGACACTGGGTGAGGAAGGATCACTAGCTAGGTTGGGCTACGTTCCTAGCGTGGCCAGCCATACCTGAAGCCGGTAGGCCTGGCATAGCCCGCACGTCCAGACCCTGTTATTACTATAATCTAACTTTAATTTGAGCTCAAACCTTTTGTGGGTTAAGTTCTGAGCACGACAGGGCCATTCCAGGCGCCACTTGTATCATATCAGGCCGCCTGAAGCGATACTATTTTTTTCCGTTTTTGGACCACCCAGAGGCAGTTAGCAAAAACGAAGCATAGTTCTGTGGTCCTCCTTCGATGCTCTACAAGACCATGTAGGTCTCGTTGAGAATCTCTGGACCGAGTTCAGCAATATCTTTCGTTAGGAGACCGAAAGTCGTCTGTAGATGTTTTCGGGGTCATGTGATGATTTTGTTGTTCTCCTCATGAGTTTTCTTCGTGGCTAGGCCTATTTCGGGCTTAGTTTTGCTTGTAAACTCCCTCGTCCACATATCTGCGCCTGACAAGCCACGGGGGGGGGGTATGTCCTGCACAGAAATCTGCCAATTGAGAACGCCTTTTTTGGAGTCGTGATGTGTCGGGCACAGAACCGTGAGTTTCCGTGTCTGAGAGCGGAATCAGAATCGAAAGAAATGCACGAGTGATATGCAGAGGCATGGCGGAAGCCCCCTAGCAAAACATACATCGACGAAATACCCTTGGCAACAACAATCCTACAACGATATACGAATTAGGAGGCGATGCAAGGGAGAAACGCGAAATCACGAACGAAATGGCCAAGAAACCAAGGAATACAAGAAAAAATCCACTTAATCAGCTTATTTGTGTAAAATTCTTCAAAAGTCTCCATCTGCGGAACTGCATGAACGGTGTCAGCCTCCGCGACGGCGAGCAGCAGTGAGAAGTGCCCGCTGATTCCTCGCTGCCACTGCCACTGGGCCGCTGCCGGCGCACTGCGGCAGCATAAGTGTGCACACCCCCTCACAGCGTAGCACGGAGGGCGGAATCGCACTGCCATCACTGTCGCAGTGCGGTTTCCTCCAATAGCAACACGAGCCACGCGGTCGCGAGGCTCGAGTTGCTATTGGGGGAAACCGCTGTTGCTATCCGGGAGAAGTCGGTCAAGTGAGTGGCGGCTCCTGTTGCTATGCAAGTAGCAGTTGTGTTCGGTTGCTATTGTGTTGCCGTTCGGTTGCTGGACGGTTACAGGATAATCGTTCCTTCGGTCCAATAACGTGTCTTCGTATTCCCGATACTTGGGCAGCCATATATCCACGTATATCCAGCTCGTATGTAATACGTACATATTTATGTTTGCACGTATAAATACATAAACACATATATACATTTATGCATATACACATGTGTACGCATGCATATATATGCATATACGTATATATGTGTATATACATACATATATGCGTATATATGTGTATATACATACATATGTATACATGTGTACATATGCATGTATTCACATATACGCATACATGCGATGTATATACATTATATATGTGTAAATATACAAATATACGCATATAAATATGAATGTGTATATGCATCTATACACACGCGTATACATGTATATATACATATACCAGCGTCCGTCGCCGGCTTCGCCGGCGCCGTACGTTGGACGTGCGGGCCACGCCAGGCTTGCCGGCTTCGCCGGCTTCGGGTGTGGCGGGCCACGCTAGGAACGTAATCCAAACGTAGCTAGGGATGATTCCTCAGCCAGCGTCTCTCGCCGGCTTCGCCGGTGCCGTACGCTGGACGTGCGGGCCACGCCAGGCTTGCCGGCTTCGGGTATGGCGGGCCACGCTAGGAACGTAGTCCAAACGTAGCGTGATGATTCCTCAGCCAACGTCCGTCGCCGGCTTCGCCGGCGCCGTACGCTGGGCGTGCGGACCACGCCAGGCTTGCCGCCTTCGCCGGCTTCGGGTGTGGCGGGCCACGCTAGGAACGTAGCCCAAACAAAGTTTGGGATGCTTCTTCAGCCAGGGTCCAGCGTCCGTCGCCGGCTTCGGGTGTGGCGGGCCACGCTAGGAACGTAGCCGAAACATAGGGCCTGTTCATACTTCGCGACAAGAGCGACTCGTCGCCCGTGCAAAACATGCATATCGATTAAAACCGAGCGCGCGCCGCCGAAGAGTGTTCATACTCGAGCGCCGGCGCCGTCGCTCCAGTCGCTCTTGTCGCTCTTGTCGCTTTTGTCGCTCTTGTCGCCTGTTCATACTTCGCGCCGGCGCCGGGAGCGACTGGAGCGACTGGGGCGACGAACGGAGTGTGGAGTACGTAATTACACTGCACTAGTGCTGGAAGGCACACTAGCGCTGGAAGGAAACGATTCCTGTTCGGACGTTCTTCACACAAAGGTAAGGAGGGCTTTTATGTCTATTTTGAGTGCCAGACTGACGATGTAGGTAATATGATTGTTCGCTTCCGTCTGTTTCAGTTTCTAACAACTTTTTTGACTAAAAATATGTCTGTTTGCTTGTGTTTATCTCAGTTTCCGGAAACTTTTTACTAATACAACTATTTGCTTGTGTCTGTTTCAGTTTCCAAAAACTAATGCAATTGAAGTTGAAGTTAGACGTGAAGACCTCTATTCACTTGATATTTTAGGCCACGAAGTTATGGTGCAATTACGTACACCACACTACGCCCGACGCCCCAGACGCTCTTGTCGCTCTTGTCGCTCCAGTCGCTCTTGTCGCTCTTGTCGTCTGTTCATACTTCCGCGCGCTGCGCACGCTGCGCACGTCGCGCACGCCACGCGCGCTGCGCTCTTGTCGCTGCTGTCGCAAAGTATGAACAGGCCAATAGTTTGGGATGCTTCTTCAGCCAGAATATCTAGCCGGCTTCGCCGGCGCCGTACGCTGGACGTGCGGGCCACGCCAGGCTTGCCGGCTTCGGGTATGGCAGGCCACGCTGGGAACGTAGTCCAAACGTAGCTAGGGATGATTCCTCAGCCAGCGTCTCTCGCCGGCTTCGCCGGCGCCGTACGCTGGACGTGCGGGCCACGCCAGGCTTGCCGGCTTCCGGTATGGCGAGCCACGCTAGGAACGTAGCCCAAACAAAGTTTGGGATGCTTCTCCAGTAAGGGTCCAGCGTCCGTCGCCGGCTTCGGGTGTGGCGGGCCACGCTAGGAACGTAGCCCAAACATAGTTTGGGATGCTTCTTCAGCCAGGGTATCTAGCCGGCTTCGCCGGCGCCGTACGCTGGACGTGCGGGCCACGCCAGGCTTGCCGGCTTCGGGTATGGCGGGCCACGCTAGGAACGTAGTCCAAACGTAGCGTGATGATTCCTCAGCCAGCGTCCGTCGTCGGCTTCGCCGGCGCCGTACCTGAACGTGCGGGCCACGCCAGGCTTGCCGGCTTTGCCGGCTTCGGATGTGGCGGGCCACGCTAGGAACGTAGCCCAAACAAAGTTTGGGATGCTTCTTCAGCCAGGGTCCAGCGTCCGTCGCCGGCTTCGCCGGTGCCGTACGCTCGACGTGCGGGCCACGCCAGGCTTGCCGGCTTCCGATAGGGCGGGCCACGCTAGGAACGTAGCCCAAACAAAGTTTGGGATGCTTCTTCAGCCAGGGTCCAGCGTCCGTCGCCGGCTTCGCCGGTGCAGTACGCTGGACGTGCGGGCCACGCCAGGCTTGCCGGCTTCCGGTATGGCGGGCCACGCTAGGAACGTAGTCCAAACATAGTTTGAGATGCTTCCTCAGCCAGCGTCCGTCGCCGGCTTCGCCGTCGCCGTACGCTAGACGTGCGCCACGCCAGGCTCGCCGGCTTCGCGTGTGGCGGGTCACGCTAGGAACGTAGTCCATAGCATGTGCATAGATTGAAACAGAAATGAAAATGGGTGAGGAAAAGGTCAGCTGCAGTGTGAAAATACAGAAATGCAGACGAAAATGGAGTAAGGGACGGATGCAAAAATGAAGTGAAAATGGAGGGTGAAGGTCAATGAATCCGTACCGAGAGCAATCGCACAATGTTCTCTGCTTTGCATCCCTTTGGCAGTCTGTTCATAAACACATTAGATGGGGTCAAAATGCCACCATCGACAGTTCATGCGCCGTCAGCAGTAAACATCCTCGGAAGCGGTGGGCGCAGCGGACGCGGCGGACTTAGCGCGGCGGGCGCAGCGGACGCGGCGGACTTCACATAAGAGTGCACATTGGCTTCACATAAGAGTGCAAACATGTCGTCGGACCGTGACTCATGCCTCTCTCGATTATATATGGTAATCATGATATGTGTATATGCACATATTATTATAATTTGTTCAGAAAGAGCCCTCCGATGGATTCGTGCTTCTTTTAAAGTTCAGAACTTGAAAGCACATTAATGCATGCGAACAATGCAGGGTATCCGTTAAAAGTGCAATTACTGTTTGAAAGGTTCTGGCATTGCTGCTAGTGAAGCTTTTATGTTTGAGACTCACATGAAAGTAGAGGGTAACGTGATCCCTGTGACTGTGAGCAGTAAAGTTTGCGCCATGCCCCCCTGAAACCTTGCATTTCAGACTCGATTGATTAAGCATGGGCTGAATGCTTGTTACAATCGTGTTACTACTTGGCCACGTTAACCTTGCTTGCTTCTTTTAACGTTTCCATCGCACAGCAGCTGTAGCTATGCCGGTTGACCTTTCCAATAAGCTTGTTGCTCCATCAGTCCACAGAATCCGTCATCGAAAATGGGCCTCCTGCGCATATTTAAATTGTGGAGTGAATAAACACGCATGTCGCGTATCTTTCACGTCGTTGTCAATTCTAAACGTTAAAGGAATATACAGGTTAATAAGGCCAAGTAGTAACAAGGCTGTGTCAAACATTCAGCCCATGCACAATCAATCAGGTGGAAAATGCAGGATTTCAGGTGGAAGCATGGCGCAATCTCGACTATTTACACGCCGTTCCAACTTAAAGTGTTGCCAAAAATCCCGCTCTAAAGTTGGAGGTCGAAAACCTGTTTTAATTTCCGGACAATCGCAAGCATTCAAGCGAAACACAATCAATCGAGTGTAAAATGCAAAATTTCGGACGAGTGCCAGGCTCATTCCTTACCGCTCATATACCAGAAAATTTCTGCTTTTTTAGGATTTTAGATGAGCTCTCAACTTCCTTACCTTTACTGTGAGCAAGGGTATCACTTTTTAAGACCAAGACCGCATCGACAAGCTTCGCGAGCGCGAGAGTATGCACAGACGTATGCGCAGTGCGCGAGAACGCAGAGACCCTGGCCGATGGCGCGCTTACCATTGAGAGACCCAGACAGCGCGATTGCGCGAGAGACGACGGCGCGCGACCCAGTCAGAGCGCAGACAGCGAGAGTGCACAGAGACGGGGCGCAGGACGCATCATGACTTGCAAGTGCGCTACTCACTGCGCCCGAATAGCAACAGTGTGTTGCGAGCCTCCAACAGGATAGCAACACACTGTTGCTGTTGCAACAGAATAGCAACCGCAGTTTCTGTTGGCAACTGCAGTTGCCGTTCTGTTGAAGGGGGCGTGGCTGGGAGGAGACTGTTCAGCTCGTCGAACCCGAATGTCCGAAATGGGCGATGGCTCCCGCCCTCATCGCGGGCATGGCATAGTTCTTCGCGCCGCGCGCGGAGTTTAGCGCTGTTCCCGGGCGGATCGCCGTCGCGCTCCCTTGCAGAGCGATGAGCGTTGCGGCGAGCGCTGGGAACTCTATATCGTTTGCGTCGCTCTGCAAAACTCATCGCCGCGATTCCACAGTGGGACGGAAAGTATATAAATACAAACTGATATTTAACGAAAGTTGAACAGCGCCTGAAAAGAATTGTTGTAGGGGTTATTGAGGCAAGATTCTTTCCTGGCTCATTCGAAAGAGCTCGAAATTCTATTATAGGAGATGGTAGGGTTCAGATCAATCCCAATTTCTGGACTGCCAATGCAAGCCGTCTAAGCCTCCAATCCCTTTATCGACTGTAATCACACCAAATCTGATCGACCTACAGGCTCCCGTGGTTGGCTGGGTCAGAATCGGCAAGGGCCGTCTGGTAGAGTGCGAAGCAACGGGAGTCACGGCGGGAGTCGCCGTTTACAGGTAGAACGTCTCGCTCCCTAATGCGCTTCGCAGACACCCGCTGTACGAGAGCCGTCTGCATTCCGTGGGATGTCAATAAAAGACCAGGACGTCCACCTACGCATTGGTCGGACTTCAAAAATATATACAAACATTACTAATTAATTTAATATATTTATTTACATTTGAAGGAACACAATAGGGTGGTATGGACCACATACCTGCGGTAACCCAGTGGCAGCCCCACTAAATACCTCCCCAAAGTTCAAAACAGTGTAGAGCTTGGGCCTGTTCTACACTTTATTATTTTGGCCTGCTCAAAGAACTCAAACTTGTAACCCCCACAACCAAAACCATTACTATAAAAATAATAGTTTTACTAAGAGTAAGGTTAATGGTATTAATATTTTAGATAATTTTGGAAATGACAACAAATGTAATAATTGTTCTGAAAATTGTAATATTTGTACAATGGTCAATAACACTGAATATGTTCATTCTTCAGTCACAAATTTAAGGATTAACACCTATAATAAAAGCAATGATAATTGCAACATAAGTAATGTTGTATATTGTATAACATGTAACGATTGTCAAAAACAATATATTGGAATTACAACTAGAAAATCAAAATACGGAATTAGAGAACACCTGTCCCAAATTAAAAACCCAAAAATTAATAAATGTTAATATACGCATTTTGGAAATAATTGCAATAACCTTTCAATCAATATAACTATTTTAGATTCCTTAGAGGATAATGTAGACAAAGATATTCTTTTACAAAAAGAACTTTTCTGGATTAAATTAATTAATACAGCTCATCCTTTTGGTTTTAATGATCATATTAAAGGCTATGGAAATATATCTGATATTGATAATCCCTTAATGTCACTGCTGCTGTTGCAACAGAATAGCAACCGCAGTTTCTGTTGGCAACTGCAGTTGCCGTTCTGTTGAAGGGGCGTGGCTGGGAGGAGACTGTTCAGCTCGTCGAACCCGAATGTCCGAATAAGTAAAATCAACATCGAAAATTGTAAACTGTTTTCAGCAGACTTTACTAATATGTTTACTAGTCTTCATCACAATATAATTTTGAGAAATATAAAACAATTAATCAAAATATGTTTTCGCAATGCAGGTAAAAAATATCTTGCATATAATGGACACAATAATATATATTATACCAATAATAATACTATAAATAAATACAGATATTATACAGAGGAAGATTTAATGCTTTTCACTGAATATTTACTTAACAATAGCTTTACAATTTTTGCAGGCATAATTTATAAACAAACTGAAGGGGTACCACAGGGAAGTAACTGCAGTCCTTTACTTGCTGATCTTACGTTATCAGTATTTGAATACAAATTTTGCAAAAAATTAGTAACACAAAAACGATACGTAAACATACACCCATTTAGATATATGGATGATATTCTTATAATTCATAATAAAAATAATGAATATATACAAAATCTACTTAGCGAAACATACTAAAATTTTCTTCAGCTTGAAACAACACATGAGTCAGACTACGACTGCAATTATCTTGATCTCAACATCAAAATTATTAACAATAAGTTAGTAACAAAATTATACAATAAAACAGACAGTTTTAAATTTTATGTTATTAGATTCCCACATTTGAACTCAAATATATCTATAAAAATTAAAAAAAAACAATCATATTTACCGAAACTTTAAGATTAATTAGATGTTGCACAGCTTTTAACGATTTTGTTGAAAACTTTTTAAGTTGATAACTAGACTTGTTAAAGTTGACTATCCAGTAGATATAATTATAAAGAATATAACGAAATGTTTGAATAGAAATAAGTATTTATTATATAAATACGATCACTACGATGTTCCACATTTCATTCCTAATTTGCTTAATTATAATATAAAGTATAAAACACAGAAATAATAACAGTCTATAGAACAGTTTATAGACTAATTACAAAAATAACTCAGAATGAGAGAGGAATGGAATGTGAAACATTATATTGTGACTGGTAATGATAGTGGTAGTGATATGCTTTAACTCAAACGTTATTCTCATTTTATTGCTATCTTTCGCGGGAAGTGGTGAGTTTACAATTGAAGAATATCGTTTTATATAAAAATACAAAGATTAAGCTTTATAAAAAAATAGAAATGTATATAAATAAATATAAACATAAAATTTAAAAAAAATAAAAAATAAAAAAATTAAGAAATAGAAAACAATCTATATAATAGATAAATAAAAAGTAAACAAAAAATATTTGAAATATATAAATATAAAAACAAAATTCAAGAAGTAAAGTAAACAAACAAGTGAAATTAAAATAAAGGTTTTTTTGTGTGTTTTGTGTGTTTTTTCATTTGTAAAACTTGGTTGTTGGTACATAAAGCACACTAATGTATTACTTTGTAATGTACTAACAACCAAGTTAATTAGTTACCCTCTTCACTGAAGAGCCTCGGGGTAACTAATTTTAAACATGTTTTGTATGAAGGTAGAGGCGAAACAAAGCATGTTTAAGGCTGTGGTTGTCGTTGTTCTCGTTGTTGTCTTTCGCTTGTGATCGTTGTGATATTGAGTTTATGTTGTTGAGGAAATTTAGATACAGTTATGCAACTTATTCTATCTAATTATATTTGATTGTTGTGGCTTTGAATTTCAAACTGTTAAAGAGCTGTGAGATTTTGAATAATTTTGCATATCGATTTGTAACTAATTCTATTCTTCTTGGAAGACCCGAATAAACGATATGTCGCTCTTCGTGTCCCTCGAGCGAGGAGGATTCATTGTAGCACTCTGGCACGCGACAGAACAGAGACGCTGCAGGCGCCCGCTCGAGCAACTCGATGATCAACGGGACGACTGGTGATACAGGTGATACTGCTTGGTTGTTGCAGTAGTGCTGCTCATTTCTTTACGATCTTTTATCACTTATTAGGAAAGGGCTTCGACCTCCATGGAACTACGAGAGGAGACCATGGTCATTGGAAAGAGCTCGGAATGCTGATTACGAATATGGGTGTAGGTAAAACCATCATATGTAGACGTTTGTTAACCCTTTCACGACACGCGCAATTTTCAGGTGACTGCCGCGTGGGACAGCGCGCACTTTCCCGCATGCTTATTATTTGAACTATTTTATTTCTATTATTTGTTAAATACGAAAAACAGTAACGAATGAAGTTTCCCAAGAACCGCCTTGACCGTAGATATCAGTGGGCTCATTGATTAATATTGTACTATTAAATGCTTGACAATTTTCCATGAATTATTTTTATGATGGTGTCCGACGACATCGTCGGACAATGTTGTGAAAGGGTTGAATGTTGGAAGGCAAAAGAGCTGCTATGGTGACATTTTTATTTATTATTTTGCATAAATGCAGTCAAGTTCGTTTGAACAATTGGAGGTGTTTTCAAGAACTTTGGCATTCATGGAGCAAATCAAAAAATGTGTGAATCAAACATGTTCTTCACACACTGCACATCTTGATAATGCTGCCTCGCTACAGCCAGCAACAAAACAGACATTCGTACCAAGATCACACGAATATTCACCAAGAGTGAGAAACATAGCTGGGTGATCATCATTGCACTCCGCTTATACCATGAGTATTTCAAAAAGTAGGAAAACCTTGGGAAACAGAACATTCGGTAAATTTCCGACACACCCTTGAATAGGATGTCTGTAACATTGTACCCCCACAACTCTACAGGCCAAGGAGAGGTGAAAAAATTATTAACGCAAATTTCCACAACGGTTATTTGGGGGTGCTAATGATGAATCTGACATCGGTTTTTAGAATTTCGGTATGCTACGGTAGCAGCAACCTTACTCAGTCGCACTGCATCCTACCATATTCCACCGCAGTACCAAAAATGGTTGTCTGATTCGTAGTCAGTACTCCAGTAACCCCCACAGAAGAATTTTATAACAACACCTTCGCATATAGTGAATCGAAACCAGGTTGAAATGACGTGGGGCGAAATGGCTCGAGGAGAAGGTTACAACACAAATCCTGTAGTACACTAATAACGGCGGTGACCTTTTTTCCTTTCTTCAATTTGGTGTTCATGTGCTATCGATATTGCACCCAATGATTGTTCTGTAGGAGCGAGATGACGCTGTTTACATAGTACGCTCACATAGCCGTTAAATAAGAGTGGCTTAGCATCGTGGAAATTGGTACCAGTCAGTTATTAATAAACGGAGAAGAAAAAACAGAAAAGAGTCGCGAGAAACTTTCGGAGAGACCACTCAAACGTACTTGGAGATTGCGGCAAGCCAAGAAGCGAAACGTCTCAATTGACTCATTCTATTGTGAACAGAGTGTGGACGATGAAAACTGAACTCTTTAGTGAGCTTAAGAGAGCACTCCCTAAGACCTCTCCCAACACTCTCCGCGCACTGAAAATTTGCGGAGCTTGAGTAATTCGAGGTACTCAGAAGGTCGAGATAGCTGTAGCACTGTAGAATAGTGCCATGAATTGAAGTGAAAACAAATATCTATGCAGAATGTTCGAACCTCGTCCTCGCCCATCATCCTGTCTTTCATGAAAAGGTTAGTTTGCACTCACTGAGGTGAGGTAGGTTCTCTTTAATACCGAGGATTGAAGCATGACCAAAGCCTAACAACCCCAGTTAACGGGTCCATGTCCTGCTTCTACTATCTGAAAAGGAACCTGCATGTCTATCCTTGAGCGAGTGACGGAACAAATCAGGTCGACCAAGCTCTGGCGCGGCACTAACGCGTCGCATCCCTTGACCATACCATATATTAGGTTGGAAAAAAGTCTTTTCACTTTTTTCAAAGATTTATTACTTTACAACTACAATGTCAAATCAATTGAGATAAACTCTATTTTGTTCCACTACACTTCTCCAAAGACTGGTACTTGTCTAATTCCTCTTGCTTAAAGGACTGCAGTTCTGGGGTCGTATCACTGCTGAAGCCAATTTTTGTGGTCTTCATCCGTTTCAAAATATTTCTCTCCAATTTCTTGCTTGAGAGCACGGAAGAGATGGTAGTCGGTAAAGGCGATGGTAAGGGCTATACGCTTGGTGTGGCGTTACCTTCCAGCCAGCTTCTTTATTGTTTCTCTTGTGAGTCTTGCAACAGCTGGTTTTGCACTGGGTGTCTGACAGGGTATGCGGAATCCAAGCTCCAAATTTCCATGCAAAGCCAAGACCCTTCAGATAGATTCCCACTACCCTATGAGACACTTCGAGCTTCGCTGCCAGTTGACGTGTCGTCTGCCCACTATCGATACGAAGAAGATGGAGTATTCAGTGTCGTCCAATTCAGTTGGCCTTCCTGACCTCGCTTTGTCCTCGAGTGAATAATCTCCCTTTAAAAACTTTCCGAACCACTCATAACAGGCGCGATGAGTAGCAGATCACAAGCCATATATGGTTAATTTGGTCGGGTGCCTGACGCACTATAGATCTTTTAATGAATTCATGAAGAATGCCGTGACGAAAATGGCCAAAGGTAGATCTGGCATTGAGTCCGGAAGATTGGATAGATAACGAAGTACAAGAAGGGTCTTGACCTGTGTCCGCGTGCGAGCGGTAGATAAGTGTGATAGGATTATGAAATCAGCAATCAATATTGGCTAGTGCGTTTACAAGGAGAACGGCAAAAAAATTCGAAGTGTGGACTTTTTTCCAACCTAATAGTCCCCATCCCTACAGAAACCTCTAGGAGGCTAGAACATTCTGTGAATAATTTGACCTCTTATCAATCACTTGAGAACAGCATCTATCGTAAATCTAAAACATTTACATTCCCCATTTCACCTGCTAGACGAGCAACTCCTCAACTGTCGCAATTCCTTGTGACGGTGCTCGCTATCTCTTCCTTACTCTACCGCTGTAATAACGACACACTACAAAGAAGTTAAGCACATGCTTCAGTAAATTAAGTCTGTACCTGAAAAGCGGAACGCACGAGATATGCGGTTTTGGGCCAATCCTTGCCATTTCAAGACGAGGAATAAGCTCCTCAGTTTGCAATACTTCCAGAGTTTTAGCCGCCACTTGTTGCTGATTCACTGCGCCTTCAAGCTTCGTTTCTGCTTCTGAACTGCCGACTTCAGCGATAGAATCTGCTTTAGCTCCTATGATGGCAGTCATCTGAAAATCATAAGTGTTTGTGGCAACTTTTCCCTTTTTTCGGACTTACTCTCTTTATACAGTGCAGGCTTTGATAACGTCTCTCCAGTTTTCCATGTGTTGCATTTATAGACGTCTCGGTATCATGCATTATAGGCGTCCTATCATCTCGCATTATGGAAGTCTTGGAATCGAGCTCTTTAGCTGATTCGCCCGCTAATTCTTCTACTTCCGCTTGGCGCACTGTCCTGTGTTTCACTATAACGGCATGTCGATGCGCACATCTAATACTGGGACGACTGTCAAGTACATGTGTAAGAGTAGGCACACAATTTTCGAAATGCGCATTCCTTTAAATGATCATAATTGATGTTTAGAATACTTTTTCTCTGCCAGCCTGAGGGATGCACTTGCACGACACTACGAGACGGTTTGTGCAGCACTTACTACAAACTTCCCATTTGTTCGGGTCGGCTTCCAATACCAAGTCAGAATTCCATTTAAACATCTCTAGGGCTGTCCTGTGCCCCTTATGTGTTTCCCGGAGACCGAACGCACATCCAACAAAACGACGGCGGTCCTGAAGTAGATCTCTAATATGTGCTTGACTTTTTTCTAGTCTTACTTCGATAACCTCCTTACTTTGGTTTCTACAGCATCAGCCAACTCTCTCACTGCTCGTAAGTCCACAAATTCATCTAGCCGTGAATTTCTATTGCGGCGCAAAAATTCTTCCTTGCCTCCTTCGTTGGCAAAGGACGGGTGTTCGAGCTGATGTCGGCAACAAACTAAATTGTAGTTCGTACACTATGGAAAATAAAACCCATCCTAAATGTTCTTTTCCAAGTAGTCAACCATTACGTCATGTCCTTTCAAGCAATGGTAATCAAGTATATAGCCAAACCGTTGGACAACCTCTTCCAAGCGAGGCTCTCCCAACAGGCGTTTCAAGGAAATATACACTGATGCCCATCGGGCTAACTGAACAACATGATTTTTTAACTTTTTTGGAGCAACAAAGTAGTTGCATGCTTTAACAACTTGATTGGTCATCTTTTTCCGCTTCTGGAGTATATGAAACCAACAAAAATGAATTCAATCCCATGGAAAAACTGCTCGATATCCTTTGTAAAAGCACGGCGCTTTATTCGTAACTATTCTTCTGGTTCAAATTTGGGCACTAAAGCTCAAACCACCAAAAATAATGAATCACCAAAACACAATGAATTCATTGTACCACTCAAGAGGAAAGCTAAAACAAAATCACTTCAAAGAGTGCTTCAACTTCGAAGGCGATATCAATCCTCCGGGGAGACCTCGGTCTCTTTCATCGACAACCGTAAGAGCGGCCAATTTCAAATTATATCTTGTTGTATGGAACGTGCCATCGAGCACGATTCCGTTCGATGAATATTTCTTTACCCATTTTGGCATAGTTTAGATAACGATTACTAAATTCATGCACGTGAGCAGTACGTAATCGTTCCATATAGTTTAATAAGACTACCCATTATAAAGCTTGTGCCACTAGGATCCCGAGGAGGTCCGTACACCTTCATTCCGTCGTTGGGATCGTTTTCCACGTAAATAAGCCGTACAGAAACGACGTCACTGCTTCACGAGGAACGACAGCATAGTATATTTTTTGGGATCCTCTTTCCACAGACGGGAAATTTCATATTCCGTCGAATGTTCTAGGAGTCGAATATTATTAGTGTTTCAAACCGCTTCTCGTACAGCTTCTCCTTCAAGCAGCACTCTTAAATGCATTTTTTGCTGTTCCTAGAGTCGAAGAAGTGCTGGGTCCATTCCATGGCCCACATCACCGAAGCAGCCTTTCATACGTACGCTACCAACGGCATACAATTTGACATCCAAGTAACATGAGCAGTGGCGAACGTATTTTTGGCTTACAGTTATTCTTAAATTTTTTCCTCTCGGTTTAAAGAAGCCTCCGTGACTGCGATCAAATTCGTAGTAGCCGCGGCAGCTACGAATGAATTAAAATGTAAAAGTGCTATCACACAATAATATTACAATAATTTTTGCCTCCTCCCGCAGTCTTCCGCGATCTAGATGGGAAGAACGACGTAATCTTGGCTTTGAATCTCTTTTGAACGCGTTCTGCTTAATACTACTGATGCAACCAATAAATATAACCAACCATTAATATTAATAATACTTCCATTGCTAAACGAATACTCGTTCGACAACTTTTTGAAGAGGATCCAGGATCAGTTTTTATTTTTATTTTGTATAGAGAAGCATATTCTATGAATTTCAGCTCACATCTCTTCGCCATAGCGAAGGGACTCGGGGGTGGGCCACCCAAGGGACTCGCGCAAAAACTGCTCTCGTAGCTCCGTTTAATCGCTCACGAAGCGAGTGTAGAAACAGGACCTGTCATTAAGGACTGTCATAATAAAATGCAATGTATTTGATTCTTAGTTTGCACAGGTGATTGCAGTGAAAAAGAACGTATATTGCAGCTGAGCTCTGCCTCTTTTTGGGTTAGTGAGCGGTACTTCAATTCATGTTGGCGTTGTTTTAGTTGTACAAAGAGGTTACTGATGGCGATTATTAAAGCTGCGTCTCTGGAGCGCTAATGTTTGAAAAACTGATGAAAACACGGATCAGCAAATGTTTTTACCCTAGAAGAAATGACAAAGTAGTTTTTGTTTTATGAGAGTTATGAACGTCCAGAATAATGTCATGTCGCTAAAAAGGACAATCCAGGCATGTTTAATAGGAAAAACAAGTGATGCATCTGCATCACTTGTTTCCTATTAGATTATGAAGACTGTAGAAGCTGAGTGTAGAAGACTGTACAAGAAGTACAAGAATTGGGAAGTCTGTAGAAGCTTTCCTCGTAGGGCATTGGTTTCTTTTCTGAATAGATGTAGGGTATGCAGAGTAGGAACGAGCAGCGAGGATAGCGAAAGATTTGTATTTAACTTCAGACGGACAAGATCCAGCTTTCTTTTCACTTCAAAGAGAAGCCCGAGGAACAGCGTGGCAAGAAAGTTTAATGTTCACGAATTCCTAAGAAAACGCCGTTATACAAAGAATCTCCCAGAGACTACGAATTGATAAACCATACCACTACTGATTTTATGTGTGTTTTATTCATTTTTTTTTTGATGTGCGACATAGATATACGTGAACATAGATGAAAGAGAACGTAAGACATGTAGTAACACTTACACTACTCTATCTCTCTGTACAATACTCTAACGCTTAGAAGCTAAACAGAACCTTGAACAGGTAGTCCTAGGATATCTTCAGTTTTAAAATGTAATCTGTTAACGTTTTTTGTTGAAAGATGACCCCTAAACACCTCCACAGCATCTAACCTCCCTCCAGGAGAATGTCACATGACGACTTGCGTTTCTTAAAGTCATTCTTTGAGTTTCACTCTAGGAAAGCTACAAAAAAGTCGGATATGAGTGTCGTTACGGGTGGTCCAATTAGGAGTCTCCTTTGCTCAGCTTTGCATAGTAGGAAAGCAAAATCGCACAATAGGATGGTAAAGAAGGAATCGATAGTACGAAACAACCGCACTCGCCACCGCTTAACAATGGAGACGTTGAACAAGGCTGACCAGCTTGGATGAATGCTGAAAAACAGCCCACAACAAGCAGAACAACCGGAAAAATATGCAGTAGACACAAAACAAAGCTTGTAGCTTAAACATAGTGATCGAAAGTGATGCCAGTTTGTTTAAAAAAACTGGTGTTTTGGCCTTTTTGACTTGCTAACATTCAGGATAGTATGCAGAACGCAAGAGTTCCCGCCTCCTGAGGGATGCGATGAAAAGAGTTTGTCAAGCTTCCTTTACATTTCCTGCGCTTTTTAAGTTAACACTCTATTCTTAATTTTTTTGCTCTAGGAGATTTATTAAATCTGCAATCAGTGAAGTTCCTTGACCGAACTCGGAATGTAGGTTAAGGTCCACAACGGAAAAAGAAAGCGTTGAAAAACCTACTCTTCACCTAATTCTACAATATCCGTGCTGGTTTTTACTCAAGAGATCTGGGTCAAGGTTGACAAATGCCGTCCATGCAGAACTCTGAAATCACAATCATTGCCTGTTGCCGAACATCGACAAGACCTAAATTCTGATTGACAAAAATTGCTTGCACCTTCTATAAGGGTTAGCCTGTGGTGAGGGAACGCTGCTGATACTGGAAGCGGTATCGGGGAACTGGTGGCTTATTCGAACGACAAAATTATATGAATAGCTAAGGAAGCGGAAATCCAGGAGCTACGGAAGCACTGTGAGGATGATGGGTTGCGAGACCTGCGCCGTGTGACTGGCTATTGTAAAACTGTAGAGCTGCAGTCTGCAGTGTCCTCTTCCTTATGCAGATATCTCAGTTCCTATTGCCTTTCCTACCTTGTTGCTTATGTCAACTTTTGCGGCGCACGGCGCACTGTCAGACTTGGGCCTCAAGCAAAAATCGTCTCAACCATCGAACCAGACTGTAGTTCCTATTTCTTGTCTCTATTTTTCATGGTGCTGAAGTTTTAGGAAGGAGATCGCATATGCTTTTAGTTCTCAATAGCTCCACCACGTTCCTGTACTCCTCTCTCCTTCTGAACCACTCTCTCCATGTATCAGCACGAGACTGCCCAAAGGCAGCGTATTTCAGTGGTCTCTAAGCTTTTTGGCTTCTCCTGCTAAGAAGCAAGATGTATATCCCTGTACGGATCCTTTCAAGAAGGAAGCAGTGTATTTAGTTGTCCGCAGTTTACAAGTTGCTCACCTGAGTCACCCTCAATAGGATCGGTAGGAGTGCAGACGAGACACAGACATGCCTATCAGCACCACTTTGCTGGAGATTCGGCGGGTTCGCCCACATCGCCATCTTTCGAAGCTCGGCGAAGTGTCGAAAGATTATTAACGGCAGTGCCTTGCGTCCATCGGTAAAAGAAAGAAACTCGCCAACTCCATCAAGACTGAAACGGTGCCAGAAGAGGTCAAGGAAGCATGGGATACGCAGTTTTTTGGCCGGATAACGAACAACAAAATCTTACACCCTTATGATAACTTCGTTAAATATTGGGTGGGCCAGAAGTAATGAGACTCTCCATGCCGTGCCCACATATGCCGTGACTCGAGTCCGGTTTAGTGTTTCTCGTATTTGTATGTTTGCTTGCTACTCTCTGAAGGCCACCTGAGAAGTGACCATTTTCGCCATTTCCAGAACCATGCCAAAACCCCGTCTGTCTCATGCCGAAGCTCCGGTATGATGAGTCGACCTGTTTCGCGCGAATCTCGCCCAATTCCCTACCCCGAGCAGCTTGGACTCAATAGTCACACAAGATGAGAAGTACGTCTTCTACCTTAACTCTGCCAAGCAGCGTATCCAAGCTCTGAAGAAGAGGCTGGCGAGAAAAAGTTGTTTAAAAGTGTTTGTTCCACAACTTGATGACTTATTCATCCTCTCCAAATGCACTCCAAAGCAATTCACCTTCTTCGGGGCGAAAGAGAGAGAGCTGTGTGCGATCTGGGTAGGAATTAGTGTCAAATTCGATTGGAGAGTATACAAAAAACGATTCTCTGCCTGACTTTCAACAAACAACCAGAAAACCTAGGAAACCCATAGTATTTATGTTAGTGACTCCATTAAACTGAAAAACATGAAGAAAGAAAACAGGATGACGTTAGCCAATTCCTTTGCGGGATACGCCTGGAACTCTACTTCTACACTCTACTCCTATTGTGCAGATGGATTGGAAACGTACTTGGTCCATGACTTGCGGTGTCCAGCCAATGGACAACACAGTGCGTTAACCTTACCGGAAAATCCTTGTACGAACTCTCCAAGCCCGAAAGGAAGGAAAGCTTTGTTGACCTGGACTGGAAATCGGAACCAAGAACATTGAGTCGGAGTGCATGCGCCAGTTGGCGCCTCCTACGTGCGCGCTGACGCGCCGCGAAGGTGCACCAATAAGAAGGTTAAAGGTAGCTTGTTTGGCATGTGAAGATGACAGTGACCTACTGTTGGAGAAGGAGTAGTTTAAAATTTGTTTTAATTTTTGCTGTTTGTTCGTTATCTGTTTTCCGTTATCCGGCCATTTTTGGGCAAAATTATCCGTTATCGGTTATCCGGGTTTCAATAATTTATAAAGCGCTCATCCCTGATCCTCACCCAGCTTCGGTTTCCGGCTTCGTCGGCTGTTGCGTCGCACTCTTCGAATTACGTGCCTCTTATAGAACCGTGCCTAGCCGAATATGCCTCATGAATGGGTTTTGAAATGCAATATCACCCAGTTGCAACTCTATGTTCCGCCAAACCATTGAAGAGCGGCTAGCGTCAGCTGCGATTTTCACAGAGCGAAGTGTAAAGTTCGGTCCGGCCAATTCTGAGTGAAAGTTCTTCACCATGATGCACCTAGTGTGGGCACACACTATTCCAATCCCAAGTAGGAGCCAGCTGAAAATGCCAGCAACACAGAACAGGTCCCTGGTGCAGCCTTCCAACCAGGCGCCACTTATGGCTGAATCTAAGTCCACCAGGGGCAACCCTAGATGACGAGTAACCCCATATCTGGCACCGAACCTTGCTAAGAATTGTACCAGCTCACTCTACGGTTGAGCAGGAAGCCGAAGGCAGCCGCGGCTGGACATTCTGAGCCGTACCTGAACAGAGAATTCACATGGAGCCTAGGGTCTAAAATTCAAGCGGGACCTAGGAAATTCGAAATATAGAGCTGTTGTCACATAGCATCCCCCCCCCAGTTCTTGGCAGTAGCAGCGATATAACTTTTGCAGGGATTTGTTGCGTTTTCAGCACCTTCAGAAATTTATTCGATTTCGGGGGACTCTAAAGTTGCAACAATCGTGGACGACTCATGCGATTACGCGCAATGGAATGAACCGCGTTGCGGAAGACACGAATTTCAAAAAAAGGATCCTCAGTAGTCTTGTGACGCAAAAATTTGCTGTCGTAACGCTTCTTGGCAGCAAAGAAGCGTTACGACCGCAAATTGCAACACAGAATGTTTCATTATTTTCCAATTCACAGGGACACTGGTTCCTCTAATTAAGGGAGCGTATAGGTTTGATGAACTTTGACAAAGCTTTGCTGCTTCCCATTTATGGGACATCGGCTAGATCACCACCTGTCGTCCCGTTGATCATCGAGTTGCTCGAGCGGGAGCCAGCAGCGTCTCCATTCGTCCCTGCTGTGGCCGCTTTGGGCAAAGTGCATCAAAGATCAGTAGGCAAAACAATTAACTCAAACAAGCTCAACAGTGGACACTTCAAAACTCAAAAATGACTAAAAACTAGAAAAAGGCTAACAGAAAAACTTTATGACAAAAAGAATGCTTCTAGATTATTTAAGATTACAGGAATGTGGCTTTTGGGTTCGACCAAGTTCAAATTGCGCCGTGCACTCATTGCGTGTACCGCTTTCGTTTCTTTGTAGCACATTTTCCTTTTATAATTTCTTTTCAACTTCACCGGTAGAGGGTACATCTAACAACAAGATTATCTAACAAGGACTATGAAGCAAGTGCTTAATTTACCTTCAATTATCGAAGAAAATGCCGACCCAGAAGGGTATCTCTAAGCTGAAACTGCTTTGAAAGCTTCGCGAGATGTGTAGGCGCGTTAATCATCACTACAAGATCTATAGAAAACTCCACACTCACGCTACATTCATAGCATACTCGATTCTTTGGGCCCAGAATGGAATAAGAAGTACGATCATTTGTTTCGGATGTAGAATCACTTCCGGTTGATCACAAAAGAAGAGAGAGAGAAATGGACAGATTTCCACGTGATTTGCAGCCGCAGCTGCGCCGAAAGTTTTGCAGGAAGCTGTTATTGGCCCTCAGCTGGTCGCAGCCTTCAGTTTTCAAACCCGAGTGTACCCACAGTTATTTTTCCTCATCAGCCCAAGGTGGTGCGACCACGTATGAGTGTCCTGTCTATTGGATTGACCAGGAAAAGGGCTGGTTCTGCATCTTTCATTCTGCGTGTTTCGCCAATCATTGCATTGACTACTGATTTTGTGAGGACACCAGTAACTTCTCCACTCATCCTTGCCTCGTGCCAGAATAGCTCGTTTGCTTCAAGAGGCATAAAGAGCGTGATATCTCTGGTTCAACGTGGCCTAATCGCTAGCATATCGGATTCTCTAACGTCCTCAAACTTGAGACTGCGGAGGTCTATCACCTGTGTGAGTCATCTTACTGGGAGCGTAGTACTCTCGATTCTTCGTTGTGCGGCGCTGGCCCAAAGTCCATGCTGCTTACGCACTGCGAGGGTTTTGAGTCGTCGCTAGCGAAGCTGAGTGAAGGAGGTGGGCACAGAGACTGACCACCGTTTCGTCGTGCTGCGTCTAAGTTCACTTCTGCGCACGAACAAAGCTGTGTTGGAATCCGCCCGCTCAAAAACACGATGAGTGCTCAAGTCCTCTCCTCTCCAAGATCACTGAAAAAGGACCACAATTTCGCAATTCTTTCCGTATATCTTGAACCGATTGTTTCAAGGTGCAGGCTGACAAATTCAGTTGAGATCCCACAAATTTCGGCTGTCATGAAGTTTAGTATTGGTCTCCCTAGAGACTTCTGCTCAGTGCTACTACAGTCCTTCAACAATCAGCACTTTTATTGTGGCTTTTGGAAAGTGAAGCGCTGATTGGTGTTTATTCTCTCACAGGGGCATAGCAAATCTAACCGGTGAACTTGTTTAACCAACCAACAAGATTTTCCTCTCCGTTGGCTAGAAAAACAACGACAGACATATTCCTAAACTGTATTATACTAATGATCGAATAATGAACTTTTACGCGTAGGAAGGTAAAAGCGTAAAGGCAACATGTGCTTCCTGTTACGGTGTCCAGAGGGCTGCGAGGCAAGAATTCATCAGCTAATTAACCGCCTGGTAGAAACAGAAAAGGCGAAGTTGCTGTAATCAATTCCGTGGCCCTAGTTAACCACGACACCCGACTGATCTGAGCGGCGTCATTGCCTTTCGGAAAGGGAGAGGGCCAAGTTCCATTGGTCGACTCCACAGTTCAGCCCCTGATATTTGTTGAGTTCTTTGTTCTTGGTGTAAGGCGCCTGAACACAAGAGAGTCAAAAATCATAAATTCAGGAAGAGCTAAGACAGCTAGAAAGTGGTTCTCACTTTCCCCAGCCTGTTCTTTCTTCTTTCCTAGATGGATGGGGTGATCATCGATCACGATGTGAACGCAGAATCCGACAGACCGCTTCTGGCGCGCATGTAATTTTCTGCAACGTCGAGAACGTGTTTGTTAAATCGCACCCGAAAACTGTTTTCGCGGGTCACCCTTTCTACAACAATGCTTAAAGCTGATGTACACCTAACACAAGAACGTTCCTTCGAATGATTTGAATCCGACTCGAAAAACAAATTACAAGACCGTTTCACACGGTCCCAAGCGGCGAAACGGGTGTGACGCGACGTTGTGTCGCAGGTCGTCAACGCGTAAAACTGCGGAAGTTCTCACGCTAACCTATATCGAAAGAAAGGGGTGGATTTCTTTCGAGCACTAATGCTCGAGTATGTGTAGTCGTATAGCAGGATGGCTAGGTTTCATTCTGCACTGGCAGCGCTATTTGACTCAGGGAACATTGCTGGCCAGCTTGGCATTTGCTATGTGCTGAAGGTGAAGAATATAGAGAAAAATGCTTCTTGATGCTTCTGGGAAGGCCTTATCTTCCCGGCATTTTTCAAGCGTAACCGCACTACAGCGCTTCAATATTATACTATATGTAAGGAGGTGTACTGTCATCGACGTCTTCTGCAAGCTTCGACTGTTGCATCTGGCAGCGGGATTCTGGTGGCGGGATTGTGCGTTACGAGAAAGCAAAATATAATGTAAGGCGGGTTTTGATGGGATACAATGCGTATTCAACTGCGGCCGACCAGTTACTGACCACCGCAAATTGATTACGGAATCAGGTCAGCCAGTTGATGCTGCTGAAGCTGACCCGATTCTTCTTACCCAGTTCGGTAGATTGACCGCGCAATCCTACAACCGAGCGGTCGCGCTCGATTTCATCCCGACATTTCCACAGACACTTCCATCACATTTCGCTCCTTGTCTTCACGTAGTTGGTTTGCACGCTTGCCGCTCATTCTTTAGGAACTTCATCGAAGTGCTAAAGCATTCTTCTTAGCGTTTCAAAATGCATAAAACAAAGAAGAAGTCCTTTTTGGAAGAATTGTAGAATATTCGCTTCGATATTGGTCCTCAGACGAATCTCTGTGCATTGACCCTTCTATAGAATGTACTATGTAGAGAAATCAGTACGCATCAATTCTGACGCCATACGACTTTGTATTTGAAATTCATGTGGCAAGAGTTCATTTCCAAGTCTGCGTTCCCCAAAGGTAACTACACTTCATAGTGAATGGAGAGTAATATAGTTTCTGCAGATATTCAATACTGAGTACCATTTTTAACCGCTTTTCCTTTTCAAGGCATCTTAGGTATTACGTGTCATAGTAATTACGTTTCAAAGGTCGTATAAGCAGTAACATACCACCTTTTCGGAAATAATAACAATATTAGTGAACATGCAGATGCCTCAGTGGGTAAGCTCCCCCACGATCACTGTCGTATTTCTATTAAATGCAAACAATCGAGTGTTATGTTCGTGCAAGTAGGAGGTTAGGAAAATGCGGTTGAAAGTGTTGTTGTTGAAACTGTTGAAAGCGGCTCAGTTCGACGGTCACCAAAAATCGATCTGCACTTCAGATGTGGTTCTTCTACGCGAGCTATTTAACCTTCACTCTCTCGGCAGTGACTATTGTGATACAGCTGGCCTACATGCCGTTGATCATTCGAAACGTTGAGAACTCACGCGAGACAGTTCTGCAGAGCATTCGAGGATTCAAGGTCAGAGACCCCTCGCACTTCCTGTCCTTCTCTTTCACCCATGCTCTTCAGATACTCGAAAAAGACATATCCTCCATGATGGAATCGGCTGGACGCGAGAAGCGAGCGGTGGTGTGCGCACCAGCAAGGCGTGGCCAACCAGGTGCGAGTCTGCCACTAGCTCCTCCGATGCCTCCATAGACTGAAATCATCGAGCCATCTCTTTTTCGTGGACAAGAACTCTCACGAGTGAAGGATACCAGGTTACAGTGGCGCTTTGAGATGAAATTACATGAGATGGGACGCATCTTCGCACGTTGACTCGAAATCTGTGTTCGTTACGTGCAACGGCCATCAGTAAGCGGACCGACCGGCCATTATCACTTCGCCTTGATTGCGCGCTGCTGACGCACAGTGGGTAAGGGAGGGGTGTTGTGGGAAGGCAGGGTTCGGGGCTCGGTTCCTTGGCGATGCAGTCTTTTCCACGAAGTGCAAACGAGTACTAACGACCAATCGAGCTCTCCGTGTGAAATCTCGGCGAAAAACTTCGCCAGGAAGGAGAGCAGATTCATTAGCAGCATTTGTACTTACAGGATTCAAAGGTCGACAAAATTCTTCAATCAAATACCACGGATGGAGGTTAACAGTAAGCATACAATAAACATGACATGACTTATCATGGAGGCAAAGGTTGCTGGGTCAGGATCGTCGACTTCGACCAGAGCTTGCCTAAGGGTTTTATAAAAGACAGAGGTTCGAGTGGTCGTTTCCATTGTTTTTCCGAAGTGCAAAAGAGCTGCGACGTTATGGATTCTAATCAGCAACTTCTGGACGCCAGCACACCGCATCCATGTCCACTGCGACACCGCTGGTCGCCTCCCGGAGCGGTCTGCACACTACTTTAGAAGAGTGACAAACCAAAAATGGTTCCTTGCTCCGCTTCCCGATATCCTTTGCAGATATGGAAGACAGGCAATCAGCATTCGAAACTGCGTCCGTATAGATCTCACCTCAGAGTGCCACTGCTATCTGGTGTCCTTCTTTTGTCAGTTATTTACTCCTTTCTTGACGTCAGATGGAATGACAGAGGTGAACGGTGAACGCAGTTTTTCATTTTCTTGTAAAGTCCACTACAGAAGTCGACGATAATCCAGTGCCTTACATCTTCTAATAGAGCAGCTCCACAAAAAGGAGTACTTGCTCTTCTGTCGGAGACAACTGGCATTTGCTTCAAAACATCCCTAGCTAGCAAAGGGTCCCAGGTATGTATGTCTGAACAGCGAAAATGAGCGCCACTATAAGAGCCTTCATCAATTATTAGAAAAATGTGTTTCATTTTTGCAAAGCCCTTCTACCTTCTCTCCGAGATGGGGTGAAAATTTACTATGGAATCGCACATTCTCTCCACAGTAGTTTCCGAACATCGAATATTCAAAAAATGCTACTTGATATGTGTGCGGTCAAGTGTTCGATTGTTCATCTTGGAGTACTTCTGCACTTACTCTGCATATTAAACGTTGCATACGAATGTAAAACACGAGAAAAGACAGAAATTCAAAGAAGTAAGGACAGGTAAGAAAGATAAGTTTGGAAGGTATTGCCACTTGTGATTCCGTAGTAAACTGTTGGCTCCTTGCTAAGTAGGTTCTGCTTTGCAGAAATGGAGCGTATTTTTCTATTGGTTAGAGTGTGGAGATCCTCGACGTGGTATTTTCATTGTTCAAACGCACTCCTGAGACCAGTCCCTGGTATGTGATTGCAATATACACCATTTTCAGGTTGAATTGAACATTTTTCAAACAAATTGGACACTTTTTAAATTGAATTGGACACTCTTCTAAGTTCGCCTAAGACTTCTGAAATCAAAGAGAATTCTTCCGAATCAAAATAACCTTTATAGAGGTTTAACAACAGACTCAGTAAGATGGTTAGAAAAAATTTTGCTCCAGGAAAATTTAGAATAGATTTTTTTTAGCTGCCAGAATGAGTGTAATAACTTTATTAAAAAAATTGGAGAAAAACAACACATTCAATTTTGTTTTGAAGCGCAGCGAAGCAGCAACCATATAGTGAATTAAAAGACCAGATTGCGCCATGCGCTCGAAAAGGTCGTCGCGATTTTAATTGATTGATAGTATAAACACTGCTTACGTCAAACAACAAGGAAGGTATATGCACGTTCTTCACAATTATATTTCTTGCATTGTCTACAGGTATGTGTAAATCCACATATAAATATAATCAACATGTACATATCACAGATCTACGCTAGCAGCATTCCCATTTTTCATTTCATGTTTCAGCTAGACAAAAAAAAACGTAAGACGTTACTTAATTAAAGGTGGTTATGACATTAAAGAGAGTACTTCAACAATGACAGTTAATACAAAATACCTTGCAACAACTACAATTGTGAAGAACGCGCATATCCCTACCTTGTTGCTTCATGTAAGCAGCATCTACACTATCAATCAAATGAAAATCGCGACCTCTTGGACGAGTGCATGGCGTAATCTCTTTTCTTAGCATTGAAAATTTCCGGCTTTCTGTTTTTAATGCAAGGTATAAAGCATTATTTTTCTAAGAAAAACCAGAATTTTATATAATCGCAAACAAAGTGTTCATTATTGGGTAAGTGATCTAAATGTTTAAAGGAATTATACTGAAATTTTCCCCAAACCAAAAAAAAACGGTGGACAATTTAACAAGTACAACTGTTAAGAGCGCCTCGTTGTTCCATCTAAACAGCGTTTACACTATCAATCAAATAAAAATCACGACGAGCTTTCCGAGCGCATTGCGCAATCTGGTCTTTTAGTGCATTATATGGCTGTTGCTTTGCTGCACTTTAAAACAAAATTTAATGCGTTATTTTTTCTCCGAAAGAAAGATTTTTATAAAATTATGATCCTAGTTCTGGCAGCTAAAGTGAAAATAAAATTCAGAATGAATTATTTCAAAAGTCTTAGGCGAGCCCAGAAGAGTGTCCAATTTGATTTGAAAAGTGTTCAATTCGACCTGAAAATGGTATAAACGGCGACGCCTCGAGAATCCAAGGATAGGAACGAGGTGCATCTGAGCAAACGTTGAAACATTGGTCTTTGTTATCTCACCTGTTAAGAGCCTATGAGCTCCATTTTCAATGATTTTGTGTCTGTACCTAATCCAGAACTAGAACAACGATGTTGTCGTTAATACACGGTTCTAGATGACAACAATTTTATTCTATTCGAACGAACCTCCCAATCCTCCATTCTTACAGCGTTCATGTTGTAGATGCTGAAGATGCAAGTGTGTAAAACAAGCTTAATGTTAAAATAAGGTTCACTTCCCAGGTACGCCAGGAAAGGACGGAAAGCCGGGCAATGATGGGCCGCAAGGTGCACGAGGAACTGATGCCAGGGACATACTCGCTGAACAAGAGGAGAAGTGCATCATTTGCCCGATGGGCAAGGTTGGTCCAATGGGACCCCCTGGAGACCGCGGAGAGCCGGGCGAGAAAGGAAATAAGGGCCAACCGGGAACTCCGTCTGTGGATGGAATAGACGGTTCGTTCATTTCCCCTCAATAATTGCTCACCACTGAAAACGTGTCGAATTTATCATCATTGCTTAAGGCGACATTGGTCCCGAAGGTGATGTTGGACCCCCGGGTTATCCAGGTAAGCCAGGAGGTCGCGGCCCAAGTGGACGATCAGCCGAAGGAGGTGTAGGCAAGCCGGGCCCCAAAGGTGCAGATGGACCTGTCGGACGGGCTGGGTCACAGGGTCCTCGAGGAAAGGTTGAGCTTAACCGACGGTGCGTATTATTATGACTATCAAAAATGGAGAATATTTGTAGCGAAACTACATCTATGGGCCACCTGGGCCAGTTGGACAGCCTGGACCAAACGGTTTGGATGGCGTGAACGGAAATGTGGGGGAGCGGGGAGCAAAAGGTAGGCGAGTTCAGAATATTGTATACTCCCTATATCATTTTCTCCTTCATATTAAAAAAGGACAGTGATCAGTGTTAAATGCGAGAAAGGCCGTCTAAAACCGCGTTTCGATTTGCAGGGCCACCAGGAGAGAGGGGAGCCGATGCGAAGTTCTGTCCCTGTCCCATGGAGTTGCACATCATCAGCGAGCAAAAGGTGGGATTTCTTTTTTGCACAGCAACTTCATTTCTATGCAGCGGTGATGGTTCGCTTGCTCTTGAAGCGCGAACGGCAATATTGAGCAGCAGCATACCTCAAGCTATAAAACAAGTGCTTCATGCACCTTGCTCTAACCTCTTTAAGATCAGTTGAATATTTCTGCCACACAGTTCTCTCCCCTTCCCCGACTTTCAACATCGGAATCACCTCCATACGGCTCAGTGAAATCGCTGTTTGTTGCTAGTTGTGCCTTCGTCCTCTAGGTTGTTCGACTACCCTTCTGATGCGCCACATCACAGTCTGATGCCCACAGCACAGCCGTGTCGGTCTACTGCAGGCTGCAGGCACCTTCACTCCTCATCCTCAAGAGATTTACCCCAGGCAAAAATCTACATTCTCAATAGTTACTTAGCTTCTGACCGACTTCCCTCACACGGCGAAAAGCCTGTGTGTCAGAACCGAGGACTTCCATCACTTCTAACACCATGTTGAACAATATTTTTAAGCACGCGGGGCGCTACAGCAGAGACGGATTGCCTAACCGTCATCGACAGACAAACACACGAAGAAACGCCACTTTTCAAACTAAAATCAAAAACATCAACCGATATTGTCCTGCCGATCGAAATTTTCCGGATGCGGCGAAAAGTTCCGCCGGTCATAATACCCGCGTGCCTCGGCGAAATCACCGGCCAGAAGTCGACAATATTGATTGAAATTGATTACTCTCTAATTGTGGTGAAGCCCTTCCGACGGCGATCACAACCACATAACTCCCATTCCGATCGGTTATATCTGAGAGGATCGATATTGCTTGCTTGATCGGTACGTGACACGTCTTCTCATTGACATCTGCGACACGTCTTCTGAATCCCGACTGCCCGACGCACGTTGGGTGAAGTCTCTGTCTTTACTATTCCCTCCTTACAGGTCCTTCCTTCCAAGTTCCCTTTACCGGTCTCCCTTACTGGCCCCTCCACTTGGTGGTCACAACAGGTGGAAAGCTTCGATCGGATGATAAACATTGGTTCGTTTTCCTTTTCCCTTCCCTCCTGCCGGTGCTGTCGGTTCTTCCTTCATTCTACCGATCGTGTTGAGAATTATGCGAATTCTTTGGCTAAGGCAGGGATCCGCAGCAGGTGGAAAGTTTCGAATCGGGCGGCCAACATCGACTGATATTATCGTTTTTTATGGGTACTCGATTTCGCCCAGATGTTGGTCGAATGGTAGTCAGTCGAATATGGTGACCGACGGTTGGACTTCACAGCATCTGGAAGGTTTTCATCGGACGACTAATATCGATCTATCAGGGGCGGGGGGGGGGCAAAAGTAATGAGACACCCCATGCCGTGTCCATATATCTCGCGGCTGGAGTCTGGTTTCGTGCTTATCGTATTTGTATGTTTGTATGCTACTTACTGAAGCCCATCTGAGAAGTTACCACTTCCGCCCTTTCCAGAAGCATGCCAAAACCCCAGCCTGTTTCATGCCGAAACCCAAGTCTGACGAATCGACCTGTGTCGCGCAAATCTCGCCCAATTCCCAACCCCGAGCAGCGTGGGCTCAATATTCACGCAAGATGAGAAATACATCTTCTACCTTAATCCTGCCAAGCAGCGAGTCTGGGTGAGGCCTGGTGACCCGTTACCGACCTTCGTTCGGCGAGATGTTCACTGCGAGAAGCACCTTCAGAGCTTTTGGGTCTGCACCCATGGACCGGTATAGTGGAAGCTGTTTACCAAACGCACAACGATGGACTCCAAGGCCATGGTTAACGAAACAGAAGAGAGGACCTGCGACTCGTTCTTATTCATTCGCAGCGCTTCAAGGAGGTTCTACTCTTCGACAACGCCGCACCCCATCGGGAACAAGTAACCACGGATAAGCTTGGCCAGCTGGTCCACGTTCACATGTCTCACCCACCGTATTCGCCGGACATCTCTCCATGCGACTATCACTACTTTTTAGCCTGTAAGACCTCATGGTCGGAAGGGACACAAGGACCCAAACAGAACTCGACAGCCGTAACGAGCAGTGGATCAGCATCAGGCCTAAGTAGTTCTGGAAGGATGGGATCAGGAAGTTGGCCGAGCGATGGCAGCAAGGTCATTGCCCTTAATGGCAAATACATTCCTCAGCATCGCTGAGTTGTAATTGAGTTATAAAGAGATAAAGATTTTTTTCAATTTGTCTCATTACTTTTGCCCCCCCCCCTAATAGGTCATCGATTTTAGCTTGAAACTGACACTTCCTTAGTTTGTTCGTCTGTCGATGACGGTTAGGTAATCGCTCACCGCTGCATCGTGTTGCGGTTCAATATGAGGTGCCGTAACCATGAGAGAAGTGGTGGGAGTCCTCTGCTATGAACCAAAGTTTTTTCGGCAAGTGGGCAACATCGATCAGGCGCTTAGGTCCTATTAAACATATCAATTTCTGCGTAATTTTGATCGTTAAAGGATAGTGGGTGTAGGTGTCAGCTGTCATTCTATCATACCACTGGAGTGATGTGGGAAGGGATTTTCAATTCGTACGAGTCTCTGACAAGCTGAATCGAACGTCTGCGACTGGAGCGATGTGGCTACGTACCAGGTTTGAGTACATATGTTCCAGCATCCACTATGCAGTCGATAAGGACGAAGCCTTCTCCGGGAGCTGGAAAAGTTCTATGAGGAATATTACACCTTCTAGAAGGTGCGACTTCAACGCCAAGATCGGGCCGCGCAGATCGCCTGAAGAATTTCGCAACCCACAATGGGGTGGAACGAGCAAGGAGAAACTGTCTGAGTGCATCATGTAGACAAGACAACCCATGGAGACTGGCAGTTCCATAACCCGCCCTACGATGGAGCTGTGAATCCCCGGTGGCCAGTTCCACAACGAGATCGACCACCTCATCTTCTGCCGCATATATTGCCTGACGGACGTCTCCGTCGTCCCCAAGTTCTACACAGGATCGGACCACCGCCTTCTTCGAGCGAGATTCCGCCTTTCGCGTCAAAGAGAGAAGGCCGCGAAATGCAAGAAGAGGAGTCCCAGAACGGCCATGAACTGTGTGACCATTACTCCTCCATTACTCCTCTCTTGCCAGCCTTTGGGAAGATATCGTCATAAGTGCATCGACGAAAAATACGGCCGCTTCGAGACCACCTTTGCGAAATCGCGAAGGAAGCTAAGAGTTTGAAGACCACCAAGAGGCGTCTGTCTTCAGAAAGTCTCGAGGTAATACGAGCCAAAGGCGTCGATGACATACTGGGGAAGTCGAAGGACGTTCATTTGCGCGCCCACTTTGTTGACTCCATTGTTCTTGCGCTAACATATGCCTTGTAAACCTGAACTCTACAAAGTCACGGTAAACACATGATCAGCCTTGCACAGCGACGTACAGTACCGGACATGCCGCTGCGTCTAACAAACACAAGCGGCACCAAAGATAAGAAGCGGCGCAAAAGGGCGCCGGAGAGCGCCGTTTTCCGCTCGCCACGCGCCACGTCCTAGGCAAGTCGCGTTAGGGCGCGGCACCCTCAACTTCTGGACGTTAGGCTGAATGAAGGAGCTTATCCATGCGTTTGGACGAGCATGTTCTACTGTTTGGAACTAACTGCCGGCATGGCGTGCTGCGAACAATGCATATAGGCCCGACAGAATCAATCGAGTGGGCGCGACAAGCTTTAGAGCGAGCGACAGCTTGAACAGTAAAGGTATGGGGAGTTTTACCGGAAATTCCTAGCCTTCCTACTCAGGAATTGCTCTTAGACTGTCCACCTTGCCTTTGGAGTGTGCCGTGAACAATGCATATAGAATCGAACCTATCAATCGAGCTTGTAGAGTGAGCGTTTGGGGAGTTTTATCAGAAATTCCCAGCCGCTCTACTCAGGCATTGCTCCAGGAGCCGGATTCATCAAAGTTACTGCAGTAACTTTAACGGAGAATTGTAAGCAAATAGCTCAGATAACGCGGCTTATCAAGCGATATGGTGAGCGATAAGTCACGTTATCTGAGCTTTCGTTTACGGTTCTCCGTTAAAGTTACTGCAGTAACTTTGACGAATCCGGCCCCAGGACTGTCCAATGCATATAGAATCGAACCTATCAATCGAGTGGGCGCGACCGCTCGCAAATTGCACACACGGGCGTGTTTGGACACTGTCAGTTGTGAGCCCTTCCGGCTGCAGCTTCTGGATTTTGTAGTCAGTAAGAAGTTCTAATAATAAGCTAAAGCGCAGCAATGTTGCTTAAGAACGAGCATGGTTACAGTGGTGCGAATAGGCAGGCTAGGCTTGTGTGACACGTTTTTTTCGATTTCAGTCGACCACTGCGGTAATGCGCGAAGTGCTAACGGCCTTAAAGTGCGTAGGCGAGCAGAACAGTAAAGGTACTTTACACCGACATGCTCACAGCTCCCCAGCTCCCTATACTGCCTTAACCCGAGCACTACTTTAGGGCGGCGAATTTAGTGGTTGGAATTTCTTCCGCCACTACTCGCCCATGTTTGCCACTACTCGCCCACACTTCAAATTGGCCAAATTATTTCGTCCAAACTTCGTCCAAAATCATCTATGGGGTGATTTGGGGCGCTGATTACGAATCGGACGTCCGTTTGCGAAAGAAAAAGAGATGAACAGAACGGTACAATGGGGTCCATCGAAAACTCAAATATGGGCGAGTAGTGGCGGAAGAAACTCCAACCGCTAAGTCCGCCGCCCTAAAGTGTTAGCTCGCGTTAAGGCAGTATAGGGAGCTGGGGAGCTGTGAGCATGTCAGTGTAAAGAACCTTCACTGATCTGCTCGCCTACGCACTTTGGGGCCGTTAGCACCTCGCGTATTGCCGCAGTGGTCGACTGAAATCGGAAAAAATCGTGTCAAGCGTAAACTGCATATTCGCACCACTTTGACCTTGTCAGCTCTTAAGCTACATCGCTGCGCTTTAGCTTACTATTAGAACTTCTTGCTGACTACAAAATCCAAAAGCTGCAGTCGGAAGGGTTCACACCTGACAGAATTATCGTAGACGGCGATGCTCCTAGTGATCGATTCATGCATGTGAGAGAAGGCTTCGGAACTCCGAGCTTCGTCAACGTTCTAGCATCAGAGGCACTATTACGTAATCCTTGTCGTCGAAAATCGGTGGACAGGCCAAGTAGTGCTTGTCGCAGACGCCCTGTGTAAACCGTCAGCGACTGGATTCCGTGGGATGCCAGAAAAAGTCTAGGACGCCCATCAACGGGTTGATGAGATTTTCTTTTTCGTAATGCCCTGAACGAACGATGTGAACTCTTCTTGTCCATCGACCGGGAGGTCTATTGGAGCACTCTGGCACACGACAAGGACGAATTCGGACATTGCTGGTGCCTTCCGGGCAACTCGATCATCAACGGAGCCACAAGTGATTCAGGTGACGAAATAGGGGTGAAAGCCGAACAGGAATAGTAGCTGTCTTGAGGTGACCTCAGCTTAGTGATACTGCAAGGTCGCTCGAAGCGCGCAGGTGCAAAATACGCCGGTATGTTTGAGACCTTGTTAATTACGAGCAGCATTTGAGCAGGAATCTTGGCTCTGCAGAAGAACACTCAATGTCTCAGCATGTTTCTGTAAGACTCCAATTGTATTAATGAAGGGACTGGTAAATCACTTTTCGTGCTCCGTCGTTCGAGGCCGAAACAAAGGAAATCCAAAAACGCAAAAATTCGTTCAAGAAAAATCATTATTTAAAAATCATTTTCAAAACCAAGTCTGGGAAAGGTTAGTGCTTGAAAACTGAACTAAGGTGAGGCATTCGCCAGCATCAAGAACAGGTGGAGATCATATTAGACAGTCCTTAAAATCTATTACACTGTCGCATCATCTAGGCGGCGACGTTAGTAAAGGATAAAGGACGGCGTTACTAAATCCCTTTTGGGATGCGCCAGCGCATTCTACTTCTACGGGATGTCGTGGAGGCGACATGAATGCGTATTTGGCCATACAATGACTTGCGGTGGCCAGCCGATGAACAAGTCAGCGCTTTATCCTTCCCAGACAAGTCTGGTACCAATTCACCGACCCCGGAGGGATGGAAGGCTTGGTTGGCCTGGGCGGGAAAACCGAACCAGGAACCTGGTATCGGGTGCACGCGACAGTCGCGCCTCCTCCGACTGCGCTACACGCGCCCTTTAGTATATGTTCAGGAATGAACATGTTCAGGAATGAACAGCGACGTTAGTATTTCTATGAAAAAGCAGTAAAAAATACAACTTAGCTGAATGGTAGATCATCACGAACAAGGCTCCGTTGTGGCTTCAGACATTGTAGTACATACTGTTCTCATTTTCTCCACTTTTAATCTTAACACGCAAAGGAACCAATTTCGTTGTAATTTTTCCCTAAGAATGGGCCAAGATAAGGAGCTGTGCGTATGGTGGTGTTCAGAACCCGCGTGTGTGTTTTGTCTGAAAAACATTGCGCTGTGCTGGAAAATGCGTTCGTTCTCTGCAAAAGTTTAAAGTGCTGTTTCGTTTACAGAGGAAGCCTCTACCTCAATTTGGAGGACCATCAGTGAAAAACCTCGTCCCACCAATTCCTCCCACAACGAAGCCATCACCTTTACTGCCGTTGCTTTCCGAGGACGACGATGCCCTTCAGATCTCTCGCTATGGAATGAGGTTGGTTTGGCTCACGAATAGTTTGCCGCCTTTGTTCTGTCATAGTATACTGGTGTTAATCGAGCAGAAGACATCCACAAGTAATGCTCTGTTCATTCAAAGTTCCAGCTACGCATTTTGTCAGGCATTTTCAGCAGAACTCTTTGTGCGTAGCATAGTGCTTCTTTCTCAAATGTGGAATGATGTCCACTCCTATGTCATGCTCTGCAGGATGTGCAATGCGTGATCAACCCTTGTTCTTATCCAATGCTCTGTTTATTCTTTTGCCACGCGGAAAGTAGAGTTCTTTAAGAGATTTATTCCCTTAATTGAATGTAGAGGCAAGGAATTAGTCAATTGAAACACAAATAAAGAGAAGGAATCAAATGGAACTGAATTGAGAATGCGTTAGAACTGAATTGAGACAAGAAGAACAAGATGGCTTTTATAGCAAACCGCTTTGGGGGTTTTTGGCGATGTTTTGTCTACGATGCGCCTGGTTGTTAAATGTTTTGCCTACGGGAAATTACGTGTCCCTCTCAAAGGCTTCATGGGATCTCAATGATTGTATATTAATCTCAACGAGGTTTGCAGGTTTGTAGGCTTGCACATGAGATATGCATTTAGAAATCGCGTTTTAGTCGCGATACTCTGCGTGTTTCAACTGTGTGGTGGTCTGCCGCTTACATACAAGAAATTCCGTGATTGAGCAGTGAGCTACAGAGCAGACACAGCTGGATGTCTTGTTTGAGCTCTGATGAAATACTGGCATACTCCACTTTAAGGCGAACAAACCTGTCTCCATTTTCAACATGGCCGTGTTCAAAGGTGTTATGAAGTAAAAAGGAGGTTCTTTTCGACATTTCCTTTGAAGGCAACGCGTTCGATGCACAACTGTGCCAACTGCTGACAGAAGTGTGGTACCAACAGAAGATCATGAGATTCTCTGTCAGCCTACTAAGTGGTGATTAAACCACCAAAATGGAAATTCCGCATGTAAAGAAACATCTATTAAGCGCTCATAGCTACTACTTGATGAGCGGCTATGCATGCAGCGTAGTCGGAAATGTGGGAGTTCTTCCCTGCTCAACAAATCCGCCTGTGTTTCGGGTTCCTCTTAGACCCTCGGAGTTTTCAGCCTCCTAGGGCGGTCGAAACGCTACCTTTGCCCTCGAAGCATGAAACACTGGATTGCTCATCGACTGGCCATTAAAATCAGTTGTGCCGACAAAGAGTCATTCAACATTACATGGCATATAATAATGCTAAGCAAGGAATTTATTGATGCTGCCCCTTACACATCAATATGGATGCGAAGGGGAGGCGTAGTGGTCCATAATTTTCTCGATTTCGGAATCGTCTAACTGAACAGATAGTGCACATATTTGCACACCGTGATATCTACTGGAACGATCTATTTTCGTTACTCTATGGTTAGGTGGTTTTTCTCATTCCATGTACTAGGAAGGCATGCCATACATCTCTCAAAGACCTTGAAAAACAAAGACAGTGCATCCTAACGCGTGCAACTGTTGTATTGTTTAACAGCTTCCAGTTTAGTTCTGCGGTTCAGCTTCATGAAAGCCCAACATCGCTAGAACTTAGCGCTACAAAACGGCCGGTCCCTCCACTGATGTCAGCTCCTCCAGGTCACTCAGAAGTAGGACCACCAGGCGAGAGGTAGCTGCTTTGAATCAGTTGGTCAAAATTGTCAAGGGTTACAGAGTAGACAATTATTGTCTCATTTTCAGAGCTAGAGCACCTGTAGCTCTAGTTGGTGCACCTGGGAGAATTACCGGCACTAAAAAGGCCGAAGAGGTAGCCGCCGTAAAACCTCCAGCAACAAGTAAGTCAGAGCAAGTCAGCTTTTTTGTGTTCAATAGCCAAAAAGTTTCAGATAAAATAGCAACGGAGCTTTCGACAACATCCACTGCAGCTTCCGCAACTACGGAGGAAGCGGACTCCGATGAAGATGATGGGAAAGTGCGTATTTGTTTCCTTTTGAAATCGGTACCAAATTTTGAGTGAAATTGATTCAGGTTGACGTCCCAAATGCCTTTGGATCACCGTCGCCTTCAGGGCAAGTTTTACTAGGAGAACTGAACGCCCTTGACGAGTACGAGGAGACGACCACCATGGCTCCAACCACGACCAGAAGGCGCTTCGTCTATGTCACCAAGAGACCGAGACAGTATCTGCTCATTTGATGATTGCACAGGTGATAGTGCAGAATAAACTATTCCTCCCTATCTTAAACGAAGATTGGCATTCCACTTCAGAGAGCAAAATCCTTAAATAGTTGCGAATAAAGAACACGTCATGATTACAAGGATCCAGTGAAATCTCAACTTGCCTGAACGTTTCAGACTTTTCGATATCCAAGCCCCTCCATTAGCTAGAATTCACACTTCACGTCGTAGTGTTGCATCACGGCATTTAACTTATGCTTATTAAGGGTACCAGTTAACCTACTAGTTACCGCACTCGGATCGAGTCTTAAAACCTTTATTTGTTGAGATAGTACTTGGTGGCGTTGAAAATGTGGTCTCCGTTCGTCGCTAGGAACAACACACTCAACCTCATAGAGATAAAAAAGTGATAAAGGATCAAAGAAAAGTTGTTCTCAATAGCCGGCATTCCAAAGCTAGCTTTTTGATTCCTCCATCCCTCCTGAAGGAGATTCCATTCATTCTTTTCGGAAGACCCTTAAGAATTTCTAGCAGTTCTCATAGTCAATTCCTCTGCTTCATATCCAATGTTACTCCGTTGGTTGAGAATGCAGACTTTCTGATTGCTGCTGTTTGTGAACTAAAACGTGATCTAGCTTTTCCTGTATTCCATTAGTATTTCCAATGTGAAAGACATGCATTTTGGACAGGTTTATTGAAATCTCCATAGTTGCTGCCCACTCTTCGTTATGTAATGAAACGAGCTTGATAGACTTACGTGTTCAACTTGAATATATCTCTGCAGCCGCAGTCTTTCAGTGCAATGAGAAAAACAAACCGACAACACAAAAGCTTACGTCACACAACATGGATTTCCCGTTGCGGTGAACAATTTGCGTACCTTAATTTGAGATGAACTCACGGGCACACGTTGAGTCCGCTGGCGCTTGATACTAACAAGGAAGAAGACAGACGGCCGGCAAAGCCTAGCATTTCTTTCCCAAACTCGAGGGGAATTCGAGATAATGAAAACCCTATTGCAGCAGGGCCTTCTCTACGCACGACGGTAGTGGCGATCCCCAGCGTCCACACTTCCACATTGGTGCAGTAAACTCTCGCCACTGAACTCAGACCAGCAAGCAGCTTCCATTTAACGGGCTCATGAGTGGGACAAGAAGCCAATGCCTTTTCTTAAGACCTTGAAGGGTAACAAAGAGGAGAGCATCAGGAAAACCGATGGTCAACTTAAAACTACATATACACGCAGCCATCCGAGAGTCTGGAAACAACATGAAATTACTTAGCATTGTGCTCTTCGATTTACATGCTCTCCTAAAGCAGAATAACCTTCATGTTCTGTTCTGCAGACACCTCTTCATCCGGCTATACGACATGGACTAGTGAAAAGCACTGGTGTAATATATTCTAAAATAAGAAACACAAAAGCTAAGGAAAAAGAAACGTTACTGTCTAATTTGAGGGAAAGCTTCAGCCGCTGGTCATCGAGATCAATGTCTAATTTTCTGATGAAAATTCTATGCATCATAAGTAGATCACTTCTGACTCTTTTATTCTTCAAGGTAAGCAGTCTAAATAATCTAGCTCTGTCCACTCCGTTTGTCTTGGAAAGGTAATTTGACCATAAGATCTTCCTCGTCATTAATTTACGAATAAAGTTATTTTGCACTCCTTTCATCAAACCCTCGCCATGTTGCTTGTAAGGGTTGAACATGGTGGTGCCGCACTTGAGAGTTGGCCCAACATACAGGGTGTCTCAAAAAATGTATACACTTTACGTAGTATGTTCCATGTCCGACCGTCGCTGAATCTTGGCTTAACTTTAAACTTGAATCGTAGAATTGCTTTGACCTCGAGACCAAGATTGATATAATATTTATCCGGCTAACGTTTCGGCGCAACCGCCTTCGTCAGAGCATGGAAAAACAAGGGAACTTAGAGAGGTTGTTCGTCCAAGGACTACCTTTAAGTCACAGAGGTCTAAGAAGATAGAAATGGAACGAGACAGAACAGAAGTGGCACAGTCCCAACTAACCTTAAGATTGCAGCCGAGAGGCTGTCACGTCACCCTCGGATGGAGGCAGATTAGGCGAGTGAGACTCTCCCCTTCTAGTCATCTCTTCAGCGACCATTCCTCTATCATTATCTGGCGTTAGACCGCAAAGATCAGCAAAAGGGGCGAGCTCCTGAGTTACCGTCACGCGTTCCTCTCTCCTATTCATTACGGGGTTCCTTGCGACAATCCAATTGCACTGTAGGGCGATAATTGATAAAGGAGGTCATCAGCCGGTCTTAGCAAACAACGTGTTAGTACTACCTCTACTTTTCCTCAGTTCATTTGTTAGTATGCAGCAGCCAAACTGGGCGATGGATAGCAAGTCTCGAATTTTAGCGACCTTCCTACTTACCGTTCTACAGCGAAACATCACTAAACGGCGAAGACCTAATTTATCAGCAGAACAACGACGGAGCCTAAACGAAATCAAGAACTTAAGGGAGTCTGGAATAATCAAAGTGAGCGTCAGTGATAAGGGAGGGGAATTTGTAGTTCTGCCGCAACAACTGGATAAGAGCATCACCAGAGTCCACTTGGAGGACACTAGCGTCTATAATCAATCTACCTATGAGGAGTTTGCTAAACAGTTCCGTCGGCTAAATCGGAAGTGGACTGAGATATCACGATCAGCGAACCTCCCGAGAACCCTGACAGTGCGATTGAAGTGTGACCATCCCACCTGTCCAGTGTTGTATGTGCTTCTTAAGACACATGAGCTGCCTTCAGGTGATGGTCTTGACGACATTTCGCATTTTAAGTTAGACCATTTATAAGTAGCGTGGGTGGCCCAGCAGACCGTATTTCTTGGCTGCTAAATGTGGTTCTTGTGCAGCTGCTCAGGTTTGTACCTTCACACCTCCCTAATACTTGTGCATTTCTAGCAAAACTCCGAGAGACTTATGTGGAAGTCCGCTGTGTGATGGAGTTATTTGACGTTACATCGTTGTACACAAATGTCTCCAGAGAAAATGCAATGCAAGCCGTCTACGAAATCCTTGGGGAGTATCAGGACCAGATTTAACTGTATGGGCTCAGTATAGCTCAAATAATGACACTCGTGGATGAGTGTCTTCAGTGTAACATCTTCAAATAGTACAACGAGTACTACAGGCAGATAAGAAGGCTCGCAATGGATCAACGTTTGGCACCTGTGCTGGCTTTAGCATATATCAAGAATAGAGAGACCGGTGTTGGATCGCAGACCTTCTACTTTACTGTCGGTGTAGACGATTGTTTCATAGTTTGTGCAACACAAAGCGAAGTGGATTCCTGCCTCGACCTGCTCAATAGTCAAACGAAGCATATTAAGTTCACAAGAGAGAAACCGACAAACAACTGGCTGCCGTTCCTCAACGTGCATGTGCATTTCTCTCGTAGCACCTTCCACAAAAAGTGTAGCACCGTAGCACCTTCCACAAAAGCGAAGTGGTATAGAAAGCTTAGTAACAAGATCACCTTGTGGATTTCCCGCATAGGAGCAGTACTGAAGGGGCCATTATCAGGAAAATGTTCGACACAGCGACCATGGTGTCTTCTAATGAAGATTACAGATGTTCGTCAAGGGAAATGACTTCTCGAATTGCATTGTCCAATGGGTATATTGGTCATGCTACTGAAAGCCTGCGTGTGCAACATCGTCGGCCTGCAAGAGGACGAGCGAGCAGAAACCAGAAGCGCACCAAGGTTGCTTTCTCAGTCCCATTTATCTCGGATGCTTTAAGTGCTCAAGTACAGCTGTATTCGTAGAGCTGGATTGGACGACCTGATTAGGCTAACTGAGGTACCACCTAGCAATTTGAAACCATAGCTCGTGGGGAACCGCCTGTATGATTGCGCTTGTACTACTCCTTCATGTGTGGTGTGTCGTTTGGTGAAGGAGGAGATCGCATGGTCTCGGGGGGTGGTGTACCTCATAACCTGCTCACAGTGCAAGGAGAAATACATCGGTGAGACAGGCAGGCCACTTTGGGTAAGGATGAAGGAGCACATAGATGGATTTAACAAGTGCAAGCTTTCGACACCATTAGGAGAACACAGACTGCGAAGTCATGCTGGCGCAATGTTTGGTGTAGCAGTGACAGTACTAGCGCGCGAGGCCGACATCAAAGTATGCAAGACTCTTGAAGCGCTGTGGATTGCCGCAAGGAACCGCGTAATGAGTAGGAGATAGGAACGCGTGACGGTAACTCAGGAGTTCGCCCCTTTTCCTGATCTTTGCCGTGTAACGCCAGATAGTGATAGAGGGATGGTCGCTGCACTACTGCGTTTGAAAAATGCAGGGTACCTTAAAAATGCAGATACAATTGGAAAGCTTCTAGCATTGCTACTAGTCAAGTTTTTGAAGATGTTTAAGACTCAATAAAAGCTCCACCTCATCGCGGTGAAGGGGTGAACATAACTTAGTGATGGCTAACAGCAAAACAAGTCACGCAGTACACGATGCTTTGTCGTGTATGGGCGGCTCTCATGTATCCCTGGCCAGGAACATGTGAGTAACCAGACCACCGCCATGGCTCAAACAACTAAGCCCGCGCCCCAGTCCTCCGCGCGCCAGAGGTGGACTTCTACGACTTCGGTTGCATCCACCTCCGGCGAGGGGCTATCTAATCTCGGAGTTAAACTATCAGGACGTCATTGGAATCGGACTACCTGAACTCCCCCCACCACCACCACGACACGGAAACTGCCTATTCGTCTGCAATTATAAGTGTCGTTCGATCGCATCTGAGCAGGATCTTCGGACACTGCTTTACAGAAGCCGCAACAACAAATACGACGTTATTGCCCTGCAGGAAACAATAGGAACGGAAACCATAAGAAGGACCGACCACAACGAGCTTCTCATTATCGGAGCAAAGGTGGACAGAAAGAATATTGGCGGAGTTGGAGTTCTCGTCATTCGACAGTGCACCACCTAGTAGACTCTTACAAGATTATCAGTCCGCGAGTAGCTGTTCTTCGTCTGGAAACCAAAGATCAAGGAAGCATCTACATCATAAATGGATATGCTCCAACATCTGCGGCCACAGACGAAGAAAAGGAAGAATTCTATAAGCTATTCGAAAGGACTGTCAACGACGAGAAGAGCTACTACAAAGTTGTCTTTGGTGACTTTAACGCTATCGTCGGGACGAATGATCACGACGAATGGGCTAGGACCACATGGAATTTCCTCAAGAAACGAAAACGGAGAGCGCCTGATAGACTTCCTATCCGCGTGCCGTCTCTACCATGGAAATTCTATGTTTAAGAAGCCTTAAAACCGACGATGGACCTGGGAAAGCTCAAATGGAGAAACACGTTTGGAGATTGACCATGTTCTTACAAAGAGACGCTGGAGTCTGTTCGACGTCTCCGTGCTGCCTTCATTTGAGACCGGCTCGGATCAATGTCTTATCCTTGCAAAGCTGACTCTCAGAAAGAGGATGTTCAAGCGTAATACTCATAAACCGGCACCGGTGAGGATCCCCACATTCAAATCTGAGGAGTTGGAATATGCAACCATATTCAAATCTGAGGAGTTGGAATATGCAATAAAGTCATATGATTGGAATCTTCTTGGAGATCCATCGGAAGACTACGACTTTCTCTCCAAAGGACTGTTGAAATGTTCTAGCAGCTCTCGCGAAGCCACATCACCGTCTGCTTCAAGACTCAACGCATATGCGATTAAGCTCTTGGAGCAAAGAAGAGCCGTTAAACTGGATCCTAATGCTTCCCATCTGAAAAAAAGTTACCATCTCGAAGGCCTGTCAAATTGCAGTGAAGGAGTCCATTCAAGCCTACAGAAGATTGAAGCTGTTAGAAGCCGCTGAGAAAGGTTCAAGCATAAAGCGCTGCAAACGAGATCTCTGCGAACAGAAGGCAATCATGTCCGCCCTTGTGGATAAGGATGGAACAACGCAAACGTCTCGAAGAGCGATGGAAGCCATCGTTCAAGAATTCTACACAGATCTGTTTCGTTCTTCCAGCACTGTCCGAAATGCCACCAGCTGATGAAGTACCTCCCATTCTGGAATCAGAAGTTGCTCATGCCATCAGAAGGATGAAGCCAGGCACTGCTTCCGAACCGGACGGCACTTCTGCTGATCTCCTTCGTGCGGGTGGCAGTGCGCTCCGCTAACTTCTTGCCAAGCACTTCAACCATTACATTCGACTTGGTAGGATTCCGGACTCATGGAAGGAGTCGAAAGCAGTTCTAATCCTCAAAAAAAGGTCGGCAGGAGGATATCAACAATTATCGACCCATCAGTCTTCTCTCGGTTGTGTACAAGATCTTCACCAAGATACTGCTCAATCTTATTGAGCGTTGCTTGGAGGGGTATCAACCAGTGGAGCAAGCAGGGTTTCGCAACGATTTCTGCTGCATGGACCATATTCAGACTGTCTCACAACTCATCGAAAGGAGCCGCGAATACCACATCCCACTTGTCCTTGTCTTCGTGGATTATCGGAAAGCGTTCGACTCCTTGGAAACCAACGCCATTCTGAACGCGCTAGTGCATGCTGGTATACCATCGCCCTCCCTACATCCGACTTCTCGACGAATGCTTCTCGAACACATCGACCATCATCCAGTTGTTCATCAAAAGCTTAAGATTCCTATCGGGAAAGGAGTACGGCAGGGAGACACGATTTCTCCTACGCTATTAACAGCGGCACTCCAGGATGCCATGAAGCACTTGAACTGGGACGATAAAGGCTACCCTGTCGACGGTAAACGGATCAGCAACCTTCGCTTCGCCGATGATATTGTTCTGATCTCTACCAGCACTGCAGAAGTGCTGAACGAGCTCAATGTGGCAGGTATGAAGATTGGATAGGACATGAAACACCACTGGTTGACAATAAATTGCGTTTTTGACACGTATGTCCAAAGCGCAATTTATGGTCAACCAGTGGTGCGGCACGGGACTCGTCAGGTTAAATGGAGTCTCTACAACAGTCGACTCCTGCGTCTATCTGGGAAGAGAGCTGAACATGGATAACGACCTCGCTCCTGAAATCGCCCGCAGGAGACGCGCAGCATAGGCAGCCTTCAGTTCGATTCGCGAAGTCACCGATCAGGTCAAGGATGCCGGCCTCAGGTCCTCGATATTCAATGCCTCCGTACTGCCTACGATGTGTTACGCGACGGAAACCTGGCCCGAAAACAAGATAATCGCCAGAGTAATGCAAACTACGCACCATGCACTGGAGAGATGTCTTCTGAATACAAGCCTTCGTCAGCAATGGCAAGAAGGCCTACGAAGCTCGGAGCTACGGGAGAAGTCGCAATTAGCAGACCCACTGCAGTACATGAAGAAGTCCAAAAATCGCTGGGCCGGACACCTGCTTCGACGAAAGGACGATAGATGGAGTCTCCGTGTCACAGAATGGCTCCCGAGAGACCACAAGAGACCACTGGGACGACCGCCAACGCGATGGGCAGACTCATTCTCAAGATCTTTCAGAGAGCGGAGTCTGCCTCACTGGATGCAAGCAGCCAGAGATCGAGCGGTCTGGAAGAGTTGTGGTCCCCGCTGAGAAGACCTCCAGCCGACAAAAGGACCATCAAAGTATCAAAGTAAAGTAAGTATAAAAGCGCAGGGTAACGAGATTTCTGTAGCGTGTAAACAGTCAAGATTTCGGCATGCCACCGCCTAAAGCCTTGCATTTTAGGCTCGATTGATTGTGCATGGGCCGAATTGTCACAATATTGTTACTACTTGGCCACATTAACCTATGCTGTACTTCTTTCAACGTTTAGAACCTTACAATGACGTGGAAGACACGCGGCATGCAAGTTTGCTGAATTCACAATTTAAATATGAGCAGGAGCCCCATTTTCCAAGACGGATTCTGTGGTCTGATAAAACAGGATTCAAGCTGAATGGAGAGGTTAGTCGGCATAATAGCAGCTACTGGGTGATGGAAAACGTTAAAAGAAGCACAGTACAGGTTAGCGAAGCCAAGTAGTAGCAAGATTGTAACAAACATTCAGCCCATGCACAATCAATCGAGTCTGAAATGCAAGGTTTTAGGCGGGACCATGACACAATCACGACTATTTGCATGCCACAGAAACCTCGTTACACTATGCTTCCATACAAGTGTCACATATCTTCAAAAGCGTCACTAGCAGCAATGTTAAAACTTTTCAAATAGTACCTGCATTTTTTGAGCTCCGTAGTGTGCTTTTGAATTCTAAACCTTAAAAGAGGCCCAAATCAATCGAAACGGCCACTTTGTGAAGAAACTACGGCAAGCATTCAAGCGAAACACAAGCAATCGAGTGTAAAATGCAAAATATCAGATGAGCGCATGGCCGATTCCATTTCCACCGCTCATATGTCGGAAAATTTCTATTTTCTCAAGCTTTCATGTGAGTCCTCAACTTCTTCGTTACCTTTACTGCGAGCGAAGTACCTTTCAAACAGTGTATACATTTTTTGAGACACCCTGTATACATATCTTATGGGTCGGATAAAGACTTTGGGATTCCTTGTTTTCATTATTCGACAGAGGCAATAAATGCGATTCAAAGCTTTGATGAACAGCATCCCACAATAGGGTTTAAAATCCAGCCTCTCGTTTACATCGTAGCTCAGGTCTCGAAATTCTTGAGTTTTGTGCAGACATTCCCTTCATTTACCGAGTACTTTCCTATGGTCAGTACATGAATTTTACCAAGATCAAGAGGTAGCTCCTACTTATTTGACCACTTTTCTTTGCTTTTTACCACCATCGCTGTTCGATCGTTTTTTGTTTTTCTCGGTCCTGCGAGGTGTGGATGTTGCGTTCGATCAAACATCGCCGATGGTGTAATGGCGTACAGGACTTTTCCGGCCGCTCGGCAGGCCAATAAACTTTTCAGTCTCTGGCCTCGTGAAACCACGATATTACATGTGAGCCAGATTTCCTTACTTGCGTCCTTTTTCGTCGCGACACTGCGCAGAGTGCTTTGGTTGATTGTGGCGGATCCTTTTAGGAAGTGAAAAATATTGCAACACAGGAGAGTCTAACCACAAACTGCTCATTCTCACCGCGCCGCTCCTCCATCCCCCCAAATTATTATATGTTCGGGCCAACACTTTTGCATTTTGTTTCCCAGAGAGAGGCGATTCTGCACATATACAACACTTGGGCCATTCCGACCTACCGTTGAGATAGTCACCTGGCCTTCGAACCGCGTTCCATTAGAAGTTATATGGTACGCATTGCGGCAACACGGTGTCCGTGACGAGCTTGTTGAGTGGGTGCACATTCTGTCTTCGTGCCCAAGGAGTCGAATGCGAGCCCCAGCATGCACCTCGACGGAATTTCCCATCGCCACACTTCAGTGTTCAGCTCTCATAGTAACAGGACATCGCTCTGTTGGGGAGTATCTAGAGCAGCTCTATCAGGAAACTAGTGCTCTGCCGAAGTGGACTCCATTATGGCCATATTCCCACTGGCAAGGAAAGGCGACTGCAACTGGGCTTACCAAGTCTAGAATGCAGGTAAAATATGACTTCTTACTCTCCTTTGAAATGTTTACCTGTTTGGCCTCGAATAACTCCCAGAACTTCTTTATCATAAAGCAGTGGATAACCATCTAGAACCAGAGGAGACAAGCATAAGCTTGCAATTCATGTCTCTCTCACCATTATTAGGATACAATTCTCCTCAAGTAGAGTCGTCTCTGTACTCAACATCTTAAATGCTGGAAGCTGCGTGAAGGTGCTGCAAAGTACTTTCAAAAAAAAAGCTTGTTATCCCTCAATTGAGCTATTTTTTATATTGTCTGTTCTAGCTAGCTGAATTTACCGTGTTTGCTCCTCTTTGCTGTGTTTGTCACAATTATCAGGCTTCTTTGATTATCTGTTGAGAGTAATATTCATCCTCCATAGAATTGTCTATTCTGATTTCGTCAGTCCTTGTCAGTGGCCTTTGCAGAGTTACAGTAGCAGGTGATTGTTACTACTAGCGAGGTGAGATTCCGCTTGCACTTTGCTTATCGCACCTTTTATTTGTTTTTACGTGCCATCCACTCGACCACAGATAAGGCTAAAGATGAAGGTAAAGACAAAGATTGCGTGAACGTGCATGAGAAATATGAGGCACTGATTAGGAGGTCCTTATTTGAGCTCTTCTTCACACCTGAACCGTTGTCCCTGTACACAAGGAACATATTGAATCAGCGTTGTTGATGTTCGGAATCGCTTAAAAGTTGGAGCAATTTAACAAGGCGTGTCTTTGAGCATAACGCCAAACACGTCGAGGAAACGGAAAGAGCTCCGGCGGTTCGGGTAAAACAACGTTGGTCTGGTAACTACCTCAATTCTGGGTCCTCGCAGAAAACCCAGAAATGAACATCCAAAAAGAGTGCTTCCTGTAACATGTGATTTTCTGTCGTATATGTCCCATTATGAACTGCAAAACGATCAGCATGCGATATCAGCGTATGACCTATTCCTACTTACTGTACTGACTACTACTGACTTACTGTATGACTTATTCCTCTCTACTGTATGAGCCATACATAAATATGGTTTCAGTGGCATTTTCTGGTGAGGTCGTGCACAGAAAATTCCGTATTTGAGAAGGGCTCACATACTCAGGGAACGGTGGTAATTTCTCTGCTCTATATTTAATCATTACTATCAATGAAGTCGAGACAACGCGCTAAAAACTTGGCAGAACGACTTCCTTCGCAAAAAAAATCAAAAAAAAATATTTTTTAGGTATCAAGTTCTAGTCGAGCATTTTAATTAGCATTTTTCAGGGTTGCTTATTAAACTGAGCGCATACGTAAAGGACTTTAACGGAAAACTAAACCAGGGAGCATGAGCCACCGGGAGGTGTTATAGCAAGAAAGCTTCGTCTAGGTCTTGATGGCGAAACGCACCAATTCGAAAGAGGGCAAGATTTGTAACTTTATAGTTTTCCCTTCCACTTTGCTTCATTTACAGTGTCTATATCTAGATCACCTCGACTGTCCAGGACACTCGCTTAAACTGCTCGATTGTAAGCTGACTCCAGGGGCTCCTGACTGCAAATCGGATTTGCCTAAGGATAAGCAACTCTCAACACACACGCTGAGAGCGTCGTATTATGTCACAGCATACACCTAAGAGGTGCGAGGGCACCATACGTGTGTATCAGATTCTAAGGAAAGTTCAGGATTTCGAGCGCTCATGGTATATGATAGCGGATTAAACCACAATTCTTTTCAAGCCATTACTTGTTTTCGGCTTCTTAGATGCATGAGACCTCCTGCTTCTAACACTGTGAATCTCTGAAGATTTCTTTCAACATCTCTGGAATACAGCAAAATTTTTCTCTAAAGATTATATACAGTTTTTTGTACATCTGAGGAGGAAGCAGCCGGAAGATGAAAGAAACGCGAGGATAGAACTCGTAGATTCAAGCAATATTTAGATTAGTGTGGCCATTACACAAAGAAGGACCTTACAGAATCACATTATTAGCCCCAGCTGTTGCAAGGAAGCGTACGTGAACGGTGAGCAGCATCAGTGGACATAGATCGCTAAAGACCTATGAATAAAAGACGGCGTTAATCAATGACATTTGAGCATACACCTTCTACGTTGTTTCGTGGAGAACATTTGAATGCGTATTTGAATTATACATACGACATGGGGTGGCGAATCGATTCACGCTTGCTGTTGTTTTTTAAGGTTTTTAAAATATTTTCAACCAAGTTTAGTACCAATTCACCGACCACAGAGGTATCGAAGGTTTGGTTTAGCCTGTGCGGCAGATCCGAATCAGGAACCTGGGTTCACGCGACAGTCCTACCTCCTCCAACTGCGCTTTCACGCACTTATTTGACGAAATAGGCTTTCATAACAACGCTGTTGCTAGCCTACTCCTGAGGTGCGCGACGATCCGGTTGTCTCACCCGTCGGTGGCAGCTCGGACACGTCGAGGTCGAATCGTGTGGGCTTGCCCCTTAATTGAACTGCAAATTTAGAAGAGAAAGAACATTTTAGGTCGGGTGTTTCTACTGTGACTCAAGATTACCTATTATAATGTAAGCCCTAGGGATCTTCTTAAAGCCGTTTGCACAGCAGGAAGAGTTGCATGGTGGCTAAATGTTTCACAACCGAACGGGTCTTATAGTTATTTTTTTAACCCAACTCAAACCACTGTTCTTTATGCGGAATTGCTGTAGCTGAAAGCTTAGGATTGGCAGTCGAATATTTCTGGCTCCCTCGTGCGCCTTTAAACGAATGTTATCTAAAAGTTTGATCCAACTTTATATTGAAGACCGCCCAAACATATCTACATATTGGCAAAACTTATTCGCTCGCGTTTTTACAAACATTGGGGGGGGGGTGACTCGTAGGGAGGGAGACTTGGATACTTTTGCTAGGAAAATAGTGGTTATAAAATAAGGTGATATCGAATTTGTCTCGGAGTGAATTATTCAAGAAAAGCCTCGAAAACCGACAGAGCCTTCCTGACGATCCAATTTATAGAAAAACAAAGTTGGATTCGTGGCTTGAAAGATTATTTCTTATCTGGTTGAACGCTTCTGGATGCCTAACGGCTTAACAATAAACTTAAGAAGCAGGAAGGGACACAAAATTTGTATAAAAGCAAGAGGTAGACGACCCAGCAGTGAATTGGTGTTCTACATCTTTCACCATCATTTTACGCACACATTTTTTCACTGCAGAATTTGCTCACTTCTCCAACCTGAAGAGCCGCACAGTGGGCCCCTCAGCTCTGCATCACTTCTTGTCTTACCATTCAACAAATCCCTCACTCCGATACTTCTATTGGAGCCAGCCGTCATTCCATTTTCTGCAGTCGCCCGCCTCGCATAAAGTGCCAATTGTTGGAAGGTTTAATCAAACATATGGAGTGCTGGAGGTTTTTGTTCGAATGACGCAAGCATGTAAGTGCCTCGAAACGATGCAGCTATAGTGCCTTTTCGAGACTAACACCAAAATTCTTGCAAAGGTAGTGACGCTAGGACTCCATCTCTCCACGGCGTCAAGTAGGAGTAAAGGTTAGCTGAATGGGATTTCGTTTTGCGCGGATTGTGGCAGTCGGCACTCACACATTTTAAGGCACATGGGCGAGCAGAGCTGCAGGAGTCCATCGCATGATTATCACAGATTTTCCTAGCGTTGGAACGGCTTTTTCCATCCAGCAAAGCTTATATCCAAGGATGTAGAAAAATGGATTCTTCATGGAATTCGTCTGCAGTTACTTTGTCAGTTTCAGCTGCTTCGTTATTTGAAGGGGATGCCCGTAGACGAACAGGCCGAGTCTTTTTTCTACAGAGTGCGGTGTTTAAATACGGGCAAACTAAACTTCTCTTTTTAAACAAATTTATTAGCACAAAAATTTGTTGATTGTTGAACATAAATATAGGACTCAGCAAATCGTTCACCAACCGCAGTGACGGCCTGCATTCTTGCCAGAAGCACTCTCACGCTCTCTTCAAAAGAGCGCTGTTCATAGTTGTGAATACTGATTCAATAGCGGTGTGAAGAGATGTAACATTAGGATGCCTCGACTTGTTAGCAAAGCTTTCGACTGCGCTGCAAATATAATAGCCGAGGGGATTCAAAACCCGGGTATTCAGGAGCCAGAACTCCTTAGATCAAAGCATGTCCAAGTTATCGGATACCTCCAAGTTATTGGTTTAGGACTAAATGGCTCATGTGAGCAAGTTCGCCGTAGTTCCGGAAGGCATATTCTTTATTCTTTATTCAGCACGTTACGATAACTACATCACGTTTTGTTAAAGCAGCAGCAACATAGCGAATAGCAAAAGAAGTTCTCTATAAAACAATGGGCTCTGATGCCAAGAAGAACCATCTAGTTAAAAATTGCATTTTGAAAGAAGGTACAGTCCTACAGGAAACAACTGCAACAGGGGGTCGTACTCTTCGGTTGTGGCAGAGGATTCTCTCTTATTTTTCAGGTTTTTAGGCGATGTTTTTAATTCTTAATAAGTTTTTTTTTTCAAGAATGTCCACGAAGGCGTGGAGTCTCTACTTGGTTCCGCAAAGTTGTAAAAATTATTATAAAAAGCTTTAAATAATGATTGTATTACTCGTTAAAAATAAAGGTTTTCTGCATCCAGATTTGGAGTCAATGAGAAGTTTCCATTTTTTCAGACTTTTTCCAGAAGGTCATGGACGCGACAGTTTTCTGCCTGAACGAGCGACATCTACTTCCTAAATTGCAGTCTATAAAATTTGATGTGTCAATTACTGAGGAAAGTAAGTGCTCTTCCAACAAGATTTTTGGAAGCACTCTTCGAGGCGATGGCGGAATGGCAACCGGAGGATGAACTTGTCAAGGAACTAATTTTCTCTCTTGTGCAGGAAACAGTATCAGAAAGTGGAGTTGTACCCTATAAAATTTTAAGCCAAAGTTTGACACACGGTAATAAAACCTGTTTTCTGAAACGCTCCTCTGGATAGACGCTCCTATTTATACATTTGCCGAATACGTTCAACACCGCTAATCACATGGAAGCTGCTATTTATACATCCTACTTTTTAATGCGTAGAATCCACACTATCATAATTTTAAAAGCTCTGTAATTTTTTTAGAGACGTCGAACAAACTCCGTAATATGGTAGGTTACGTGGAGCCATTGCGTTCTCCTACATCATCATTCATCACTAAAGACGGTCTTCTCGCGAAAAATTTTTCTATCTTCTGGAGGAACAGCATCAGAGAGTGAAAATTGTGCCATCTTTGAGGTAAAGATGTGATTAATATACAATCAAAAGCTAAGCTTCTTCGAAGCGATCTCCGGTCTGATTAAGGCAGATCGTGTTGAAATTTTCCGTTTTTCAAGAAAAATTAATTAATTTTTACCTGAAGCAGATCACGCACACAGTTGAAATCCTGCCACAAATGTTTCAACTTTTGACACATGCATAAAAAATGAAAAAATCATGGTTTTCTGAAACGAATAGATTGGATCGACCCCTTGTCGATATGGCACCGACGTCATAGAAGCGACGAAATTTGACGTTCACAAAAATGACTATAACTCGATAATTTTCTCAAAATTTGAAAAAGCCAACGGTCTTTTGGAACCTAGAAGAAAAGAGTTTTTATACGGTATAAAAAACTGTTTTCAAAAGTAGGCTTCACACGAGGCGGAGACCTTCGATTTTTGTGCGAAAAAAAAAATCAAGTGACTTTGTATAAATAATTATATACCGGTACGCTTTTCGAATTTTAAAAAAGTTAATAGTTTTTTAAAAACTAGAGGAAAAGCACTTTCGAATCATATAAAAATTAGTTTTCAAAAGGAAGGTCTTCATAGGAAGCGGTCGGTGTTCGATTTCTGGTCGACTGCTGCAGAAATACGTTCCAAAAATCGAACCATCCGCCACCTATGACGACCTCTTTTTTGAAGCGGTTTATATAAGATAAGCTAGCACATTTTTTCTATTTTTCAAAAAGCTACTGTTTTTTGACTTTCAAAAAATGAACCGAGTTATGATCAGTTTTGTGAAGAATTTCTCGCAGACTCTGATCGGTTCTGCATCGACGACATTGGAGTGGTTTACAAAATCGATCATAACTCCACTTCTCGAAAGTCAAAAACAGCGGTAGCTTTTTGAAAACTAGAAAAAAGTGCTCTTCAAAGTTGTAAAATCAGCATTCAATAAAGAGATCTCCATAGGTGGAGAGGAGATTCAATTTCTGGTTGATTTTTGCCAAAAGTCGAACAGAAATCGACCACGCAAAATTTTTTAAAGACCGATTTTTACATGATGAAAAAGCGCATTTTTTTCTAGTTTTCAATAAACTATTGTCTTTTTTGAATTTCGGAAAATGAACCAAGTTATGACCAATTATGTGAAATCACTTCAGTGTCGTCGGTGCAGAGTCTAGAGAAGTTCCTCACAAAATTGATAATAACTCGGTTCATTTTTGAATTTCAAAAATTCCGATAGTTTTTTTAAACAGAAGACATGTGCTAACCGACCATATATAAAACTTTTTTCAAGAGAGAGGTCTTCATAGGTGGGGTGGGGGTTCAATTTTTGGCACGTACAATACAGGCCTTAACTTTGCAAAAAACCAAGTTTTGGTCATTGGGCGTAAAAAGCGAAAAAAAAAACCGTCTTTTCCGCCGCTTTTCTGCAGTGCTTTTTAAATTGAGCGCATTGTAAATTGGAACACATATTCGTGATCAGCATCGAGCCCTCTTCACGACGAGCCGCAAAGCCCCTTGCGAGCGCCTGAAAAATAATTCAGTGACCTAATTTCTGCCTGACGCGGCTGACCCCTTCTCTCGCGGGAGATAATTACACCCATAGATCCTGAGTAACTAATGAAGGAAGATATTCAGCCTATTAAAGCCTATTTTTTGCCTTATATATAGTAACACATAGTTCTCTGGATCCTTAGTTATTTGTGGTCACAATGATGTATTTTTTTAAAAACCCGGTAAATTAATTTGCATTTGTTTCAGAAAATGTGCCCACTTTGGAGGACTCTAATTTTGGAATATCAAGTTTATATGGGCCTATACTCATTTGTCCCGCTAAACGTTATAGTTGAAATGAAGCTGCAAAAGTGTTGGACATTTTATGTGAAAAGTCTTGGCATTTTATTGTTCAGCATGCCAGGGTTTATTCTGCGAAGACAGCGATAAAAGATGTGGAACTTTGTTCACATTCCTAGAGGAAGGCGTCACCTTGAAAAGTCGAAATTCGGCCATCTGACCACCTGGCACTTTGTTCCCTTCTACCCAGTGTCTCCGCTATGTGTCCTATGTGCTGACGAACTTTTGCACTATAGCGCTAAGTTGAAGCTCAGATATCGGTGCCTGAAATTGCTAGCAGAGCATACTGTCCACTGAAGGTTTGCTTGCTTGCGAATTCGACAGTTGGCAATTGGGCGGAATGTGGACAGAATGGGCTGTAAGCGCGTAATCCTATGTGCTCTTTATTGTCTGCAAGCAGAATGAACTACAGACTTTACTGAAAGATGGATAATTTCTTCGCTGAAATAAATGAGAATGACGGTTGTGAAACACCAGCCGGTTCAAAATGGATATCTTCCTATCGAATTTGGTGTTAAATGAATTGTCGTAGGGAGACGAATCCTAACAACGTTGGGAAAACTAAATTCAGTAAAAATCAAGAATTTTAAAAATTGACTGGAGAAGTTCAGTTTTGCCTGAGGGCCCAATCAAGCGAGACGCATCGACGCATGTCGGTCAGGTCAACTCAATTAAGTGGCTCCCTAATTTCGCTTTTGCTTTTAGGGCTTCCACGGCTTCCACCCATTTCTAAATAAAGATCACATCCCATATGATAGAACGTACTACGGTAAGAATTGCTGTAAATTTTTGCAAGGAAATTTTTATTTTGAAAGAAGCTATCATGTTGCGACGCAAAAAACGAGTTTTTGCGTCGCAAACGTCATTTGGTTAAGTGTTTAGCGGCGGTACTGTACAGCCCTTTCTGTTCTAGCTGTACATAAAGCTACGACACTCCAGAAAAACTACCCTCTGAGAGAATCCCCTGTCAAAATCATGAGGGAGTACGATCACTCCCCTCCAAAGGGCTTCTAAGTGCGACCTCTTCTTCGATTCTCGAACCTAAAGCTTGACTCTGGTTCCTACTGAAGTGTTTGGGATTTAGATCGTCGAACAAATATAACGTAAAGAAATCTAGTGATTAGCATGCGACCTTTGACAACCACTAGCACATGAAGTACTACACATGGGGAGTGGTAAAGCAGTAGGAGGGCGAGCAGGCTATTCCATGCACTCCAATTCAGGATTCTTGACTTGGTTCCCCTGAGCCATCCAAGCTTTCAATTTTTCCAAAGACAACGAATTGGTGATGGAGTTGTTTGGAAAGGACAAAACATGACGGCTAGCCACGCAATTCATTGTAAGGAAACAGTTTAGTCAATCCGTCAAAATGATATCGCCATATTCCTAGAAAGGGAATGCGTGGCTCATTCCCCAAAAGGATTGCCTTTTACCTTCTATGCTTTTAAGTACAAAAGGTTTAAAGATTTGGTAGTGAAGTGCTGAGACTTATGTAGTAGAGGAGAAAGTCTAAAGGATAGCGCTACTCCATCTCTTTTGGTGTGCGCCCAGGTTCAATGCCGCGCGCATGCTAGCCAATCCCTCCCTCTTTTCAGGGACAATAGCTCAGACCTCTGCTTCTCTATAGGAGACTAGATGGTAAGTTCATCTAGAAACTAGATGAAAAGGTGACTACGCTTACGGACAGGCAGCTTCTAACAGTGGATTCGACAAGATGATTAGTGATGATTGGCAAAAATCGACCAGAAATCGAACCTGCTTAATCACACCGAAGGCCGCGATAGGGAAGCTTGGTTGTTTAGCCGTATAATACTCAGTATTTGATTTTTGCGAGGTATAATTTTGTTGGCTGGTATTGTTTCCTTTAGGTGAGAGAAAATTATTTCCGCAAGAAATAATTTTTTTAGAAATAATTTCCCATCTGAAGAACCATCTTAGGGGTACGATTGACTAAGTCAGATCATGAAGTTGCCCGCACTTAGGCTACCATAACTCTACGAGTTTTTGTATTCTCTAGAAACTAATAATGCTTTGAAAACTAGGAGAAATGTGAATTCATGTCCTTTCCAGACTTGTTTGGGAAATACACAAGACTGACTTGCCTATCGGATGGCCGTCGCAAGTCATTGTGTAGGCCGAATGAGCAGGCAAATTGCCTTCACGATATCCTGTTGCAGCTAACTGTTGCAAACTCCTCACTGGTATAGTTTTTTTTTACAGATTTTGTGTGAGACGTGCTAAAGTCACATACTCTGTTGAAGGAGGCCAAGCATGGTATAACTCATATAAACCATAAAAAGTGGCATGTCAATAGATTCAGCAAGATAAATGTCAGTGTTTAGCAAGTGCCTGTGGGATGCGCCATGCATACGACCTTTGGTTAACGTCGTGAAATGATTAATTATCTCTTTTATTTTTTGGGTGTGGGGCGGAGGAGGCGACGGCTGTCGCGTGCACCTGATAGGTGTGTTATAGGTTCTTAGATGAATAGCGGGCGTCGTGAATATGGCAGCGCTCATTAGAAAAGTGCCGATCTTGCTGCACGTTTCCGCGTGTTTAGCTCGTTCACCTATCCACCCCCCGCCGACATTCCAGCATCAGAAAGAATGTCCGTCGCTTAAGAAACATCCTGCGATGTACTACTTACCCACTGAGTTCTTCCACAGCCTATTTCAGTGTAAGAGTCTCCGTCTGGGTGGTATTCGCACGTCAAATCGGCGTACGCACGCTTGATTTCGTCGTTAATCGCTTTCTTGTCGACAGAAATTTTAAATGCGTGTTTGGCCTATGCAAAGACTTCCGCTGGCCAACCAATAGACAAGTCAGTATTTTATCCTTCTCACACAACCTGGTACCAACTCAGCCGATAGCAGAGAGATGGGAGGCTTGATTGGCCTGGGGGAGAATGGCGGGAGAATCCTAAGCAGGAAAATGGAATCAAGGGAACGCGACAGCCGCTGCATCGTTCCTCTTGGCTACCACGCTCCAAGGGAGTTAAAGCACAGCTGCTCAAAATCCTGGAGCATAAAATATTCTAATTTTTGATCGACTATTAGACAAATAATACCTATTTTTCCAAGATTGGAGTCACTAGGTCACAGCTCATTAGTTTATTAATGAGTGATAAAAATCTAGCAATTTCTGGCGTAACCGGAGGCGGCGGCACTAGCTTTCACGTGCACCCTGAATCGATGTTACGTTCGGATTTCTCGCCGAGACCATCCAAGCTTTCCATCTCTCCAAAACGATGAGTTGTTATCAGACTTGTCTGGTAAGGACCAAACACCCAGGGATCGGCCGACCACTGCAAGTCATTGCACATGCCACATAAAAAACTAAATTTTCCTCCTGGGAAAGAAAATAAAAAATAAAGTAAAAGCAAGTAAAAACAAAGCGAGAATTTAATGGAAGTCAACGGCCAAACAGAAATGAAGTCGTATGTGGGTAAGAAATAATAGAAGAATGATTGGACAAAGGAAGGCGTGGGTTTTGAAGGCGTTATGAAAGTGAAGCGAGTTCGAGCAGCCTTTCTGGAATGCGGCACGCAAGCGTCAAAACGAAATGAAAAATACAAGCATATTAAATGAAAAGGAGACGTCGTAGTTATCCAAACCTTGTTTGGTGTACGCCGCGTGTTCTACTCCACCCTCGCTTGGAAGGATTAATATGGCGCCGCAGCACCGGAAGTGTGAAAACTCTAGCTAGACGATTTACGGCGTTCTCAGATGGCGCGATGGGTCATAGAGGCAGGAGAGCGGACCGGCTCCGGAACAAATCTGGGTCTCGACCAGGGCTATTGGACATTTCACTCCTAATAAACTGGCACAAACGAACGAAAATTTGAAATCGAACCACACTTTAGATCAGAATTATCTGGGGAATGCTCTCATAAACTTTTTTTCCGTTTTCGAACAATTTTTTAAAATGAGACTCAGTTAGCATTTGAGGTGAGTTTGCTTCGTAACTGCGTGGCCAAAATGTCTTCCAGCATAGTCGAAATCTCACCTATGGAGGACTATAAGGTGTTTCCAAAGGCCTCCAAATATCGATGTTTCTTTCTTTAAAAGAACGATTTTGTGTCCACTATAATCATGCGAAAATTGTGCTGCTAACTGCAAAAAAGTGTTATATGGGCAACTTTGTCATCGTATAATTACTAGCAATTTCAACCCTAAAGGTTCCAACTTCGCAGCTTGTTTTCTATTGCCAGCTTCAACGGAACAAGCGATTATAAGCAAACAAAGCTTGATATGCTAAAATTAGACTCCTACAAAGTGAAGACATTTTCTGAAAATAATGCCACTTAAATTATCGGACCCTTTAAAAAAGTACATCATTGTGATCGTGAAGTACTAGTGAATACATAGAACTATGTGTTACTCTATATGAAGTAGAAGGAAAGCTTTAATAGGCCGAATCTCTTCCTTCATTAGCTAGCTAGGAGCTGTGGGTGTATTTATCTCTCGCGAGGGAAGGGGGCAGCCGCGTCAGGCAGAAATTTGGTCACTGAACTATTTTTCACGCGCTCGTTAGGCGCTCTGCAGCTCATGGGGAAGAGGGCCCGGTGCTGATCACGAATATGTGCTCCAATTTACAATGCGCTCAATTTAAAAAGCGCTGCAGAAAAGCGGTGGAAAAGGCGGTTTTTTCGCTTTTTACGCCCAATGACCAAAAGATAAGGCCGGTATTGTATTTCTGCAACAATCGACCAGAAATTGAACACCGACCGCTTCCTATGAAGACCTTCCTTTTAAAAACTAATTTTTATATGATTCGAAAGTGCTTTTCCTCTAATTTTTAAAAAACTATTAACTTTTTTAAAATTCGAAAAGCTTACCGGGATATAATTATTTATACAAAGTCACTTAATTTTTTTTCGCACAAAAATCGAAGGTCTCCGCCTCGTGTGAAGCTTACTTTTGAAAACAGTTTTTTATACCTTATAAAAACTCTTTTCTTCTAGGTTCCAAAATGCCGTTGGCTTTTTCAAATTTTGAGAAAATTATCGAGTTATAGTCATTTTGTGAACGTCGAATTTCGTCGCTTCTATGACATCGGCGCCATATCGACACGGGGTCGATCCAGTTTCTATTCGTTTAAGAAAACCATGATTTTTCATTTTTTGTGCATGTGTAAGATTTTGAACCGTGATCTGCTTCAGGTAAAAATTAATTCATTTTTCTTGAAAAACGCGAAATTTGAACACGATCCGCCCTAATCATATCGGAGAACGCTGCGAAGAAACGTAGCTTTTTACTGTATAACACTCATGACTTAAAATTCCATGAAGCACAGTTTCACTCTCGCGTGTTCTTTTCTTCAGAATATGAAAATTTTTCTGCGAGAAAGCCATCCCTGGTGGCGATCGATGATATCGGAGAACGCAATGGCTCCGCGTAACCTGTCATATTGTGGAGTTTCTTCGACGTCTCTGAAAAATTCACAGAATTTTGAAAACTATAAAAAGTGTGGTTTCTTCGCTTCAAAATGCGGGTTGCAAAAATACAGCACCACGCATGTCTTTTGGTCAATTGCCGAAAAAGCCGCTTTGGTGCGTTCCAAAGCAATTTCAAGGTATTGATTTTCGATGACGTCATCGTCCGTCTGCCGCGGCCTCGAGCGGCCTCGTCCCCAATGCGAAATTGTCACAAAATCGATTTTTCTGAAATTGATCGATATTGACGATAGAGCTCTTCGAGCTAAACAGAGCGGTTGCACTGCTATTGTCGAAAACGCAAACATGGGCGAGTAACGGCCAAAGAAACTTTACAGCTCCTTTCCGCTGTTCTAAAATACCAGATGGTGCTAAGGCAATTTAGGAAGCTGGGTAGCTGTGATCAAGTTATCGTAAACTGTCTTCAGTCTTATGCTCGCACACGCATTTTGAGGCCGTTTGCTCGTCGCTTCTTCCCGCAGTGGTCCACTGAAATGGGAAAAAATGCATCACGCAAGCCTCGCCCTCCTTTTCGCAACGCTGTAACTTCGTCCATTCCTCAGATACACGGTTGTGCTTAAGATCACGCCAAGGGACTTGCGCTGCCTGCAATGGCCTCAAATTGCAGTCGGAAAGAACTGAAATTGGTAGAGATATTGCGCTCGCCCGCGCGTGCACTTGCGAGCGGTCGCCCCGCTCAGTTTATAGGTCTTCTTCTGTACGCATTGTTTACGGCGCACTCCAAAGAGAAGCTGGACAGCCTTAGAACAAATCCTGAGAAGGGCGGCTTGGAATTTTCGACAAAACTCCTCAAACGGGCGCCCTTCAGGCTGCCGCGCCCATGCGATTGATAGGTGTTTTTCTGTATGCATTGTTTACGGCGCACTCCAAAGACAAGCTGAACAGTCCTAAAACAAATTCTGATTTATACATTACCGTTTCGATAAATCTTCTGAAACGGTCACTCTACAATCTGTGGCTCGCTCTACAGGTTGTCTCGCCCGCTTGATTGATTGTGTCGGGCCTATATGCATTGTTCAACTCTACTGAGATTTATATGTCAAAAGATAGAGTTCGAGCTACTGCGCACAAATATATTCTTATTTTTACAAGTACTTGATTTTTTTTAAAGTTATGTCAAAAGCCGCTTCGGAACGTTTCAAAGCGGCTTTTTCGGCAATTGACCAAAAGGCATGCGTGGTACTGTAGCGGCTTCCAACGGTAAACGATATAAATCGAAGAAAAAATTTGCTCATACAGAGGTCGTTTCAGAAAAACGGGTTTTTTACGTGTGTCAAACCTTGGCTCAAAATTTTATAGAATGCAACTCCACTTTCTGATGCTGTTTCCTGCAGAAGAGGGAAAATTAGTTCCGAGGCAAGTCCATCCTCCGGTTGCCATTCCGCCATCGCCTCGAAGAGCGCTTCCAAAAATCTTGGAGGAAATGTACTTAAGTCAGCTTTGGCAATTACACTCGGCATTGTATAGTGCACAATTTCGAGTACAGGTGTTGCTCCCTCAGGTACAAAAATGTGTCCATGAGATGATCGGAAAGCCTGAAAAGTTTTGTGAATAATTCGACAACTGCTCTCAAAAGTGCTTTATTTTCAACTGTAAACAAACAAAATAATATTATCAGAAGATTACATACACAAAACCTTTATTAGCGTTTTTTCTAACAAATTACTAAATTAAACAGTTATTTAGTAGCACTCTTTCTTGAATTGATCTAACACAGTCGATGCTGCACCTGGAAAGAAAAACCTATTAAACGGTACTAAAATCGCATAAAAAATTTAAAAAATTCGATGCGGATAGGAAATAAAACGGTGGTCTACACAAGGGGGCGGGGTCATACCATATCCACACTAGGAGGGGTCGTAAGTTTTCGGCAAAAATCGAACCCCACGCTTGACCCTGGCCTGAAAAGTGCAAAAGCCCGCTGAGAGAAAAAGGATGATGTGGGTTGGTATCTACCAGCTTTACACCACTACTTCAAGTTCTGGTATCAACAAAGTAAAAGGAATCACTGGCATTAATACCGCCAGTAAGTATTTTGAACATCATAACGATGTCGTTTTTTTCCTCTGCTTTTTAGGAAGCGCAATCCTAATTGCTTCACTCTTTCTGCTTCGTTTGGAGTTGAATAATAGCTATGATCAAAGGATCTCATTAGCACCATACGAATAAAACTGTACTGCACGCTTTCTAGAAAATCAGTATCCTTGTTTTTAGTTGGATCAAAGGCACTGCTGTCAACTTCGATTATAGGGCGCACGTTGACATTCAATGTGAGGAGAAGAACTAGAGGGTTATGAGATTTCAAGATCTTGAATATGCTGTATATGGCAAACATTGCCTAATTTACGATCACTTTATGATGTGTCTTAAGGTCGAATTTATGTTCAAAATGGTGGCCCAAGTCTCGGGCCTCACTTAAAGTTCTCAGCTTTATGCCATCCCCAGAATATTTTGTCTATGACGGTCACCGACGGTCATCAGGTAAGTGTTGTCAACGGCAAGAGCTAACCCCCATCGATTGGACTAACGATAAGAGCTAATAACTTTAATTGCTGACTGCAGGCTTACGATTTGTGAGCCAGCATTATTTGCTTATTCCTATTTAGTTTGTCGTCATCGGCATAGATTTTGCAAGTAACGTTGTGGAGACCAGCTCAGGTATATGTATGTCAGTAACAGAAGAGGTGAAAGGACTCCGCTCTGCGGGACTTCCTTATGGGCCATGCAGACACGGGGAAAACTTAACACATCTTTCAGTTGGTATGCTGTTAGGGAGAATTTCAATCCATACTACTATCATTGAATAAACTCCCACGATCTTGAGTTTCGTTACCAGCTTTCTATGAGGCACTCTATCGAATGCATTAGCGGAATCGAAGTGTACAATGCTCACGCTTTATTTATTTATTTATTTATTTATTTATTTATTTATTTATTCAATACGCTTCATAAGGCAGTCATGGAAAAAAGGAAAGCAAACTGAACACAACCAATTCAAAACATCAAGAATTAACATCATGAAAAGGGTCATGAATAAGACAACAACCGCTTGCCTGCAATGCGCTTAAAAACCAAGAAGAATTTCGGAGTGGAGGATAACTCACTCTTGAGTGAGATATAACCCGATCCGGCCTGCATGTGAAAAAATTTCCACGAATTCTGGTTTTAGGCGTCTTATATCCAATTTTCTTTGAATTTCCCCGACTTCTAGATTTGACGATGCGATAAAAATTTATTAACTTCCACCTTCATTAGTCCCGAAAGTATTTTAAAAACTGTACACACATTATTTCGCTTCCGCCGCGACTCAAGGGTGTGAAGTTGAAACAGTCAATTTCTATGTCGAGAGCCCGGTATTCTTCAGAACCCCGGCTTCTTCAGTCTCAGAATCACCTTCCTTGTAGAGTTGTTTTGTGCATTTTCCAACGAATCAACGTCCCTCCTTTTGAGAGGACAGAACACTGATGAGCTGCATTCCGTGATGATCCCTATATATGTTTTATACGCTCTAATTAGAACCTTCTCATCGCAGCTTGACAAACCCTTGAAGACCTTGCATGTGCGAGTTGATGCTTTATTGTAAAGAAGCTTAATATAAGCAGAAAAGTCAAGAGTGTCATCATAAAGAGAACCTAAGTCCCTTACACAGCCCGCTTTGCTCAAGGAGTGAGCTGTGTAAGGGACACATGAACACAGTTTTCTTAGGAGCAAGTGGCAATTTCCAAACTTCGGACCATTCCAAGATCCTATTCAAGGCAAACTGGATCTTGGATTGGTCTCTTGGAACCTCAAGCTTCCGGTAGATTTTCAAGTCATAAGCGAATTGTTTGCACACTACTCCACAGCCTTCCAGAATACCAGGCAGGTCGGGAATATAGAGAGCAAAAAAAAACGGGAGCCAACATACTCCTCTGTGGAACACTACTAGTGACTTTCTTTACAGAAGAAAATGAAGAAGCAATTTTAACCTGAAATGTTCTGTCATTAAGCAAAACAGTCAACCACCTTATTAAGACAGAATGCAATCCCAGGCTGGATAACTTGAGCAAACGTTTCCTCGAACTCGATCGAACGCTTTCGAAAAGTCATAGTAAACGATATCATCCGGCTTCTTCTCTTCCAAATACTCGGCACAGCCATATATACATTCCAGTAAATTTGACTTCGTTGACTTTCCCTCCATAAAGCCATGTTGATTGGGCGAAATAATCGAATTCTTATCGAAATGTTCAACAATGTGTGCCTTAAGACTTTTTCGAAAAATCTGCAGAAGTAGGAGGTTATGCTCACCGGCCTGTAGTTGTCTATAGAACTTGAAGGCGCTTTTTTGAGCAAGGGAGTAACAAAGTAGTGTTTCCACTGACTTGGTATTTCTCCAAAGAAAAGCATCTGATTAAATAAATAAGCAACTGTTTCGGCAATCACATGAGCAATATTTTTCACAAACGAGGATGGGATACAATCAGGAGTTAAGGAGGAGGAGTAAGATGGGGTTGCAGTTCATAAACCAAAAGCGCATCAAAGGAAGCAAATGATTCCATCGGATACTGAACCTGGAAGGCAAACGGAGGACAGTAGCCGTCATCCTTCGTATATATTTCGCAAAATTTATCTGCCTTATCTTTCTCTGAAACAACGAAAATTTTATTTTTCTTCATACATGGAATCTTAGTCGAAGGCTTCAGCTTTTTATTCAAATACTTAAAAAAGCCTTTGAAGTTTCCGCTATTGATAATTCTTCTCTCCACAGCCTTCGCATAATTATCTAGTTTGCGCTGGAAATTGCTAGAATAACTTCGAAACTTTTCCCCAATCCTGGACAGATTTAGAACTATCAGCCAGCCTGAACAGACAAGAGCGATGATGAATCATATTCTGGAGATATTAGGGAAGATAAGGCGACCTGTGCTCACTCTCTTTAAGAGTACCAAAAAGTCAAAGGCGTGGTTTAGAATGTGCAGGAACATTTTGTACTTCTCATTAACAGTCGGTACAGTCTCAGGTGAATCTCTCCAGGCTACAGAATATAGATAATTAGAAATTTTGGTATAATCACACCGCGAAAAATTCCTTCGTTGCATAAATGTATGTTCTTCATAAGGACAAGACACCAGAAACTCTACGCTACAGCGGTCACTATTACCAACTGGAGAATTGACGTCAATGGTTCCGACAAGTGTGTAGTCATTGCAGAAAACCAGATCTAAAAGTAAGTAACCTCTTGTAGGACTAAAAGCAGCGGCTGCCTGAGGGACAGGTTTTTCCAGCCAATTCCAATCAATCTCGGAGTAATTAAAATCCCTAGAGCAATTGTGGGATACTCGCACATAACCAAATCACTAAGAACTTTGACAAGCTGTTCATTAACCACTAGCGTACATGACGGCAGTACTCAATATACTCCGGCAGCGGGACAGGAGGTACACCCGCCCACTGCTGGCGTCAGGAGGTACAGACCCTGTTGTGCGGATCGCAAACTTTTGTTTTGCATGTCAAAGGTTTCGTAAGGCAGCCGTTAGACTCTCGGTGAAGCCTAGGGGGTTGGGGTGGGTGAGCAGGTGGATGGGAGGAAGATCGCACGCCTCCACTCCCCCCCCCCCTCTCCAGCAGGGGGCTGGTGTACCTCCTGACCGTCCCCCATATACTCCGACGAACCTAATTTGTTGACTGTCAAAGAGAATATCAACTGCAAGCACATCAAATGCCTCAGGAAAAGATTAAGAGAAAATTTCAATAAAACTAAACGTATTCCGGAGAAAAATTGCAACACATCCTTCCTGCTTTCGCACCCTATCATGGTATTCACTGCTAAGATACGAAGATAATGAAGGAATAGAATGGTTCGAGTTCAACTACGTTCCAGTAAATACAAACAAATCGAATTTGTCAAATGCCACCTCAATGAAAGTAGAGTTTTTGACAAGCGATTTGACATTAGCAGACAGACAGCTGATATTCTCATAAAGAGAGAAGCGACCCAGATCTGGTTTAAAGAAAGTACCTGAGAAAGCGAAGAATCAGACACAAAACCATGAGTCGCCACATTTGGCGAGGAGGCAATTGAGAAGAAAAAGGGCTAAAACAGTACAATGGATTGACACCGGACCCATGACTTCGAGTCCTTTCCCTTTCTGGCAAAGATTCCCTAAGGAGTACTACTTTACCAGGGAACGACCGTAACCACGAGGACCGGCGAACTGCTAACTTTTGGTAACAGGTAGAGGGAAGTAAAACTTTTAACAGCCTATTTTTCCTAATGACGGCTTCCCTAAACCATACACTGCCACCGGATAACAATCAATACGACGATGATCGAGAATATTGCACACACTAAGGAAAACGTAGGAGCGGCGCTGACGGAGTGAATGATTTACGAGTTCAGGAATACGTCCAATAATGATCGAACGAAGTCTTCCACGTTCGCAAAAATCTATATGTGCTACAAGAGGAGAGCTATCCTTACACACAGCGTCAGAGAAACTCTTACTACTGCTCGACTCCTGCATACGAAACTTTGAATTCAACTCATCGTTCTCCTTTATAAGCTTCGGTATCTCCTGATTTTCTTGGCGAAGTTTTCGTTGTTTTTTTCATCGTTTTCTTCGATCAGAAGACTTAGCTGCTCGACTTCATTGATATGACATCCTTGATACACTCTGGTATCGATTTTCTTTCTCAATGGACGGTCGAAGTCGGTCCGCCGAGACGAACTCTTGCCTCTGATCAGAACCATCTTGAAAAGACATCGCAACAGAAACTGCTGAAATGAATCCGGAAAAATAATAACCTTCGCAGGTGGGAATTAAAATGAGTAGGTGTCAGCCCCATTGAAACTCAGGACTACGGAAGAACGTCAGCTGCACGCAGTAATTGACCAGCCTCGCGAACCAGTGCACCGTCAAGTCAGAAAGGAAGAATGGTCGTGAATGCAGTTGAGTTGAGAGAAGTACGCCTAGTACAGAAATCAAATCACCGACGAAGTAGCAAAATGATTAGATCGATCAGAGCTCGGCAACACCCAACCGTTCAACACGAACGCAGGCAGGGGAATGCAATTTGGAGGCGAAGTCTACTCATTTAAAGAAGTTAGCAAAGTTTTCTCAAATGATCTTCCATTTCTAAAGCCATATTTCTCTTTCAGAATAACATTGCGTCTCTCTCGTTTAAAGTCCTCTTCCTCATGATTTCATAACAATTGTGGTAATGCTCACAGGCGTGTAATTGTAGTGGTCCACAAGAAAAGTGTTTTGTGTACAGTGCTAATAAGAGCATGCTTCAAAAAAAAAACCCGAACCTCGGGAGTAATCTAGCCAGAATTAAAAATGTATTCCAATGGATGTCCGTTAAAGAAAGAGCCCTCTTGACAAAGGTTAGAAGAATGAAGTCAGGAATAGAGGAAATTGAATTTCTCCAATTTGAAAGCAAAATGGTCTCATCTCTATGGAACCATAGCGTTGGGCCTATATGTAGAAGGATAAGCTTGTTTAACGTCAAAACGATCGAAAAGATTTGGTTTAGTAAACGTCTTTTAGAGAGCGTTAGTTAAAAGATTAGATTTCGATTCATCACCTGAGTTAATATCGGCATTTCATTGCCTTAAACGCGAGCAGAAATTTCTTTGCTGTTGCAAAAAAATTGTAGTCCTAAGAAATTTGGACTTTCCTTCAGATGTTAAATGCCGTTTTTCTAGATATTAGGGGGGGGGGGCAAAAGTAATGAGACACCCCATGCCGTGTCCATATATCTCGTGGCTGGAGTCTGGATTTGTACTTGTTGTATTTGTATGTTTGTATGCTACTTACTGAAGCCCATCTGAGAAGTTACCACTTCCGCCCTTTCCAGAAGCATGCAAAAAACCCCAGCCTGTCTCATGCCGAAACCCCAGTCTGACGAGTCGACCTGTGTCGCGCAAATCTCGCCCAATTCCCAACCCCGAGCAGCCTGAGCTCAATATTCATGCAAGATGAGAAGTACGTCTTCCACCTTAACCCTGCCAAGCAACGAGTCTGGGTGAGGCCTGGTGACCTGTTACCGGCCTTCGTTCGGCGAGATATTCACGGCGAGAAGCACCTTTGGAGCTTTTGGGTCTGCGCCCGTGGACCGGTTTACCGGTATCTGTTTCCCAAGAGCACTGCGATGAACTCCAAGGCCATGGTGAACGGAATAGAAGAGATGGGCCGGCGACTCGCTCTTATTCATTCGCAGCGCTTCAAGAAGCTCCTCCTCTTCAACAACGCCGCACCCCATCGGGAACAAGTAAGCACGGATAAGCTTGGCCAGCTGCGCTACGTTCACATGCCTTACCCACCGTATTCGCTGGACATCTCTCCATGCGACTACCACTACTACTTGAGCCTACAGGACTTCCTAGTCGGAAGGGACACAAGAACCCAAGCAGTCCTTGACAACCATATCGAGCAGTTGATCAACACCAGGCTCAAGCAGTTCTGGAAGGATGGGATCAGGAGGTTGGCTGAGCGATGGCAGCAAGGTCCTTGCCCTTAACGGCAAATACATTCCTCAGCATCGTTGATTTGTAATTGAGTTATAAAGAGATAAAGATTTTTTTCATTTTGTCTCATTACTTTTGCCCCCCCCCTAATAAAGGTAGTACGTATTGATTGCATTTTCAGTCTTGACGTTAACCTCTTCGAATTTATCTCAAGTAACATGATCGCTCATAGGTGGTGATGTTCGTTCCTCCACGTGGTGCCACTGGAAACTGTTCGCTCTGCGAGCTAAGCCTATCACGGACATTCGATTGCAGGCGACAGGCCCTTGTGACAGGACGGCCTACGAAGACCCATGTCACATCATATGGTGTATGACTGCTCAGGTTTATCGAGACAGTGCTACGGCGTCCGCGGGAGCCGACGCGCACTCGCAAAGCCCGGCGAGTGTGAAAAGTATGCGAGGGTCCCTGATGCGAGGACGGCATCGGGGGGCAACTGAGTTAGTCCGAAAGTCCCGTAACGTAAGCAGGACCCGCGTGGCTACGCTGAATGTGGGTACGTTGACGGGCCGCTCGTGCGAGTTGGTTGAAGCACTGGAGCGTAGAAGAGTTGATCTCTTTGCGGTGCAGGAGACGATGTGGTCCTGCAGCAAGTCAAGGGACATAGGACGATGCTTCAAGGCCGTTCTATGGAAGTCCCAGGACCACCAGTGGTGTCGGAATAATCGTCTGCGAACGATTTCGTGACTCGATTGTAAGCGTCGAGCGCTTTGACGATCGATAGATGAAGATCGTTGTCGCCGCGAAGGAGCGACTCCATCACTTCTTCTCTGCGTATGCTCCGCAGACTGGCTGCTCGGATCAAGCCGAGGAAGAGTTTTGGAGCCTGCTTGATGAAAAGACAGCAGAGGTACCGTCGAAAGATGCCATCATAGTCGCTGGTGACCTCAACGGGCTCGTCGGCGCGACGAAAGACGGGTACGGCTGTCATGGTGTTTTCGGTTACGGGTCGCGTAATGCAGATGGTGAGTGTATCCTTGAATATGCGGAATCGCACAACCTCACCATAGTAAACACCGTATTTCGCAAACGCAATTTCCACCTCATCTCGTTCTACAGCTGGAACACCAGGACTCAGATAGACTTTGTCCTTGTGAAGGATCGAGACCGAAGTCTTGTCACAGACGCGCAGGTCGTGCCGTATGAGACGGTCGCCCCACAGCATCGACTGCTGATCTGTACTTTGAAGATCGCCCCTCCGAGGCTGAAGCAGGTCGAGCGATGCGGTGCAGCAAGAATCAAGTGGTGGCGAATGAGAGAGAAGGAAGCAGCTGTGACTTCTCGCGTGCGGTTACCGACAGTCACGACTGTCGACGAAACTTGGAAGAAGACCACCGACGAGATTCTTCAATCTGCACAGTCGAAACTCGGCATCACGAAGCCTAGACGATGGAAGGTCGATAAGCAGGCCTGGCTGTGGACAGATGACGTGAAAGCCAAAGTTCGGGAGAAGAAGGCGCTATATCACGTGTGTTTCGGCGAAAAGACAGCCGATAACTGGCGGAAGTACCAAGAAGCGAAGAAAGCTGCAAAGAAGGCCGTGGCTGTTGCAAAAGCCACTCATTATGGAGATGTCAACGAGAAGCTCGAGTCGCGCGATGGTGAGCGGTATCTGTACCGACTCGCAAAGAATCGCCATCGCCAGACCGAGGACATCGAGAAGTTCTTCGGCATCAATGATGAGAACGGCCATCTTCTTATGGATCGCAAGAAGGCATTGAAGCGATGGCGCGATTACTTTGAGGAAATCTCTACAGTAGAATTTCCTCATCCAGCCATCCCTCAACGGCTCCAACCCAAGGCCCCGTCCAGAGATCCCGTAGAGGAGATTAAAGCGGCTTTGAAGAAGATGAGGCCAGGCAAAGGGAATGGGCCCGACGACGTGGCAGCAGAATTGTGGAAGTCGAAGTTTTGGTACCCGCTGAGTGGTTGGCGAAGTTCTTTAATCAGGTTGTGGCGGAGAAAAAAGTGCCTGAGCGTTGGCGCCAAAGTACAACAATTCCGATTTGGAAGAAGAAGGGCAGTCCTGCAGACTGCTCCAATTACCGTCCGATTCGCTTGCTTTCGCACAGCATGAAAATCTTTGAGCGAGTTGTCGATGGACGAATTCGCGACATCGTCCAGCTTTCCAGCAATCAGTGCGGCTTCGTGGCTGGCTGTGGCACCATTGATGCCATACACGCCGCCCGCCTCCTGATAGAGAAGCATCGCGAGAAACAGAAGTCGGTGCATATCGCCTTCCTCGACTTAGAGAAGGCCTTTGACCGCGTACCGCGTAAAGTGATATGGCACGCCCTGCAACATCATGGAGTTCCTGAAGAGCTCATAGAGTGGGTGCAAATTTTCTACTCTTGTCCAAAGAGTCGAGTTCAAGCTGCAGCTGGAACCTCGATGGAGTTCCCCATCTCTGTCGGGGTACACCAGGGTTCTGCGCTTTCCCCACTCCTCTTCGTTGTCGTCATGGATGCCATCACACGAGATCTTCAGAACCCCGTCCCTTGGACGTTGCTTTATGCTGATGACGTAATGCTCGCTAGCGAAGATAAAGATTTATTTATTTATTTATTTATTTATGGCGTAGAACAAAGTCTAGCATCAATGATGTTAAAAAGGGAACGAACAAAAAATTTCTAGCACAAAACATAACAATTAACAATCACTGTTAAACGATGCATGAGTAGTAGCATATCTTCAAGCACTTCACGAAATTCAACCTGTAGTAGACCTTCTACACACGTGCACAGACAGTCTCGCCAAATCATCGTACTTGCCAAGCAGCAAGTTGAATTCTTTGAGAACCCTGTAGGTTAGAAAATCTGACCTAATCCGTGACTTAGCAATCGACACTCGAAGCTTAAGCTTTCCTCTTACAGATTTTGTCAGCATCCTTCAAAGAAATCTTCCGGACTGAATGATAACTTCCTGGACAGGATTTTATACATCATGACAATATCAGCAGTTTTCCTTCTGTTCTTCAATGATGGAAGACCAAAGAACTCAGACCGTTGGGAACCACTTGGAATCGAGCGGTAATCCACTGAAAAACATCTTATTATGAGCTTCCTCGTGAAGCTATTTTGTACGCTTTCCAAAAGATCGATATCCCTATTTCTAGATGGATTGAATACTGTAGTTCCAGTTTCAACGATAGGTCGAACATAGCTTTTGAAAGCCCGCATGTAGATCTCGGGAATACAGGATTTCAAAGCCCTGAACAGGTTATAGATACGGAAACTTGCCTTCTTCACCAAAAGTTGGCAGTGCTTTGAAAAAGACAATTTACTCGTTATAATATAACCCAAGTCACGAGCTTCATCCACCTTTTTCATAGCCTGACCATTAATTCGATACGTCGGTGTTTGGGTATGACAATTGGATCCAATCATTAGAAAGTGTGTCTTTTCAGCTGCAAGTGGAAACTCCCATCTTTCTGCCCAAAAACTAATGAAATCTATTGCCGTCTGGAGGGACATTGAATCCTGTGCACCATCTATTCTTCTGTAGATTTTTACATCATCAGCATACATTTTACAAGTGACTCCCAAATTAGTTATGCAATTAGGGAGCTCATAGCTATATAACAAGAATAGGATTGGTGATAAAACACCTCCTCGAGGAACACCACTTAAAGCTGAGAAGACATCGAAAAACTGGTCCTTAACCTTAACCTGATAAGTTCTTCCTGTTAGAAATTCTCGGATCCAGTTTACAATTGTGGGGTGAACACCAACTGTCTCCAACTTCGCCATTAATTTTTTAACTGATACTTTGTCAAAAGCCTTTGAAAAGTCAAAATACACAACATCTGTGCGTCTCTTCTCTTCAACAGCCCTTGAACAGTCATTCAAGGAGGTAAGGACGGCTGTTTCTACAGATCTGCCCTTGAGAAAACCGTATTGGTTGTCAGATATTACATCATGAGCTTCAAGATGACTCAGGATGTGCTTCTTAAGTATTTTTTCAAAAGTTCTTGCAAAGATTGAGGTGATGCTTATTGGCCGGTAGTTCCTGGGATCATTTAGCGGGGCCTTCTTAAGGATGGGAGTCACAAAAGCATGCTTCCACCTAGCAGGCACTTCCGCTCTGGTGTAGCTCAAATTGAATATGTGCTCCAGTGGGTAAGCAATGTAAAGAGCAACATTTTTTATGAAGCTTAGAGGAATGTAATCCGGAGATAATGACGAAGATTTCGGCCATTTAGCCAGCACCTCAATTATATCGTCTCTGTGAAACCATGGCGCGGAACTCATGCGCGGAAAGCGCCGCAGATCTGCAATATCATTCAATACAGAACTATTTCCATCAAAATGATTTTTAGTATATACTTTCTGGAAAACTCTTCCCAACAAGTCCGCTTTATCTTTATCTGTAGATACCGTTTCACCACATTCGTCGACCAGGCTGGGAACTACATTATCTCCCCCAGTCCGAGACCGAATAAGCCTATAAAATGCTATCTTGTCTACAGAAGTGGTGACTTTCCTTTCTACGTAGACGTTGTAGCGATGCAAAGCCTTTCTACGTTTTGTGGACCAAAACTCGTATGAAGACCAGTCTTCAGGTTTATCTGTTAAACATGCCTTTTTCCAGTAGTGAAAATGGCGGACAATCATTCTTTTAAGATGGATAGGGTAATTTTCACCGTCGTCATTTAGCTGTTTCATAGGTACATACAATTCAATAGTGTGATGGAGAATTGCGAGCAAGGTTTCATAGAGTTGATCTACGGTGCCTCCGGAGTTCATTATACCGATCCAGTCAATATCCATTAGGTACTTTCCAATTTGGGAATAATCAGACTTGTTGAAGTCTCGTACCCATGTAACTTCCTTAACCTTAGGCTTAAAGTCTAACTCATACGTTATTGTAGCGTGGTCGCTAGTACCGATAGGAGGTCCTACTTGCACATTGCTGATGAAACCTTGCTGGTTACATAAAATTGAATCCAGAAGTGAATTACGCCTCGTGGGCGAGTATACTAACTGCTGAAAACCGTGGGTTTCAAAAACCTGAGAAAAGTTCCTAGCCGCATGACTGCTTTGGTAAGACTTAAGATCAGGGAGATTGAAATCTCCCATCAAAACCGTGGTGAGCCCTGTGGCACAAAAATCACTTATAGCCTTGCATAGTTGATGCGACCCTGAGGCATTGCAATCAGGGGTTCTGTATACGCATATGATACGGAACTCAGCAAGGTATTCTTTGATGTCACATACTAGGATTTCATAGCAGTTTGTTATAGATTCCTGAAACACTACGTTAAGCGAAAATGTCTTCTTCAGCAGAAGCGGTATTCCGCCTCCTTTTTCCCAATCCGATCACATCTTATTCCTGTATACTGGTTGCTGACAAAGCCCACAGAGGTCTAAGCTCATTTTCGCTGCTCAGTCATGTTTCATTCAATACGACAAAGTCGTATTTGTAGACGCATAAATTCATAACTAAAACGCTGCAGTTCTTTACAAGCGACCTCACGTTTGTTAGTAGGCCAAAGCAGTTAATCCGGCGACCATTCAGCAGTTTCCCGTAGGGGCACTGTTGAACGACGTCGAAACAACGCGACTGGCGACTGGGGTAGTGGAGAGGGTTGGGGAAGGACAGGCCTCACGAGCTTGGGTTTCTCGCATGGCGCTGTTATCCCCCAGTTCACCACTAGCCACATGGCGTTACTCCCTCCTGCGCATTCTCTCCTCCCACGTTAGTGAAGGGCGCAGATAAACACCTTTGTGAGAAGGGGAGAAACGCAAACGTGGAGCACGCCTTATCGCCAGCCGCTGAAACTTGCTGGCCGGAAGTACGACCTTAATGAGCCGAGGCCTGTCCTGCTCGCGCCTACCCATACGATAGACCGAAACGGGGGTGCACTCTACAGCAAGACAGTCAAGAAGGTCAGAAACATATGCAAAGTCGTGAGACAACCTTTCCGAAGATTTCGACGAGGAGGATTCAGGAACATGAGAGAGTACAATGGATCTGTCAATTTCATGATCAACTCTCGCAAGACTAGTGCTGGCATTTACATTAGACGTGACTTCAGCCGTAGCTGCTCTAGAGGCAACCATGCTCGCTAACTTTGCTTTTAAAGAAAGATTTTCTTCCCTGAGCAGCTGAACTTCTTGCAGTAAAGCCGCGTTTCTTCTGTTAACTTCTTGCATCTCCTCCCTCGTCTGAATCAGTAGCTCGACGACATGCTTTACGTAGCCTGGCATCTTCGCTCGGCCCATAAGCGACTGCAGCTGAGTGAGCGGGTCCGATGAGGTAGCCGTGGGCGATGACCTCCCTGGCGCTGTAACGAGAGAACCACCAGCGGGGGAGTTCGTCGATCGATTTCCCGCGGTTTTGGCCATCGCTAAGACAGTGTCAACTCAAAAAGAGTACCTCTTAATGTGGCAAGTATTGGAAAAAGTTCACAGAATATTTGCCTCCTTGCCACACAAAGCGACGCTTCGACCACTGAATCCACCGTAGACACTGGAGAAGGCGTTCGAGGATAGCGAAATAAGTACAAGTACTCGTAGCCAACAACACGCAGCCGCACGCGGTCGATGAAGATGCGGAAGATGAACTCGAGTGAGAGAAGCAAGCTTGGTGTGATCGCTTGGAGCGGTTTGGATTCAAATTGAACGTGAAGAAGACCGAATATCTAACGACAGACGTTACTGAGTCCAGCTCCATCAAGGTTAACGGCATCGAGCTCCCACTCACTTCGGTCTTTAAGTACCTAGGATCAGCAGTCACGTCTGACGGCAAACTGATGATTGAAGTGAATTCAGGCGTGAGTGCAGCTTGGTCCAAGTGGCGCTCGTTGACTGGGGTGCTCTGCGATAGGAAGATACCGGAGCGCTTGAAGTCGAAGATATACAGAGCAGTGGTCCGGCCAGTAGGGATGTACGGCGCTGAGTGTTGGCCTGCGACCAGGGAAGTTGAAACGCGCCTCAGCGTCATGGAGACGAAGATGCTGCGCTGGACGGCTGGAGTCACCCACATAGACCGCATTCGAAACGATGCTATTCGGCAGAAGTTCGGTGTCGCGCCGATAGCCGACAAGACGCGCGAAGCTCGCTTGCGATGGTACGGCCACGTTCTTCGTGGAAAGGAAGACAGCGTCCGCAAGATAGGCTTTAACTTCGAGGTAATAGGAAAGCGGCCTAGAAGGCGCCCGAAGCAGCGCTGGTTAGATACGTTACATGCGGACTTGAAGATTACTGCTGTTTACCCTGATCTAGCCCTGGATCGGGAAAGGTGGCGTCATAACACCAGAATAGCGGACCCCGCTATGATACGGGACAAACGCTGAAGAAGAAGAAGAAGAAGATGATCGCTCATAAGTGTTCTGCACCATTGTAGGAATACTTGACCAATGTGGAGGAAATCAGGAAACTGAATGCCGGAAAACGTGGCTGAGTCACTTTTGATCCATTTTTCGATCAGCCCGTATGTGGTGTGAGGATATTTCAAGATACCTCCAAGCTCGAAGCTAGTTTGTACTTGTCTACAGAAAGAGGTGTTCACCATATGAACCAGAGCAACTTGGAATTTAAGGCGCAAATTTGTTCTTATGCCAGTGTTGTTGCATAGTAGGGAGAATACCTTGTTGCCGCATATAATTTCCGCCTGCTTTGCCCTATGAGACGTACAGATTACTTCAGCTTGAGCACCTTTTGAGCAACTGTAACAGCCCTTTAGCTGCGAATCTGTGATCAAACATTTGGAGTCGTCCACAGTGATTTCAGATCGCAGATCCTCTTGGAACGTCATGATCATTTCCGATGTTACCATGTTGGGAACTACCGCTTGTACTATTCCTTCTTTGTCAGCTTTGAAGGAAAGATAGTGTAGCGTTACTGGCAACTGGTTGTCCAACTTGTTTATCAATGCCGAAGTGTTCAACTCTTTGCACTGACAATTCGCTGTCGTCTCTGCTGGATAGCAAGTGCAGTCTTCATTAACGACACAGTCCATCGTCCTTGCCTTTTCCATGCTGTCGCTGAAAAAGCGGTGTCACTTGATTGTTCCATAAAGCCTACGTATTCCATCGGAGATGAACCACGTTTGCAAGAGAGATATAGTTAGGACTGATACCACACTCAATGTGATTGTGAAATGTTTCCACCTGAGAGGCATATTTGTTAGAATATAAGCGGAAGAGTAACTCACCGAATCTGGGCAGACCCCTGATGCGCAGGACTCAGTAAGGAATGGTCGACCCCTTGACGGCAAACGCGCCCCAAGCAACACAGGCGAGGCGTAGGCTAGGATCGATATAGGTGATGGCAAACGCGCCCCAGGCGAGACGGCCAAGGCGCGGGAAGCGGGCTAAAAGGAAGAGAGATCCTCTGTGCTCGCGGTGAGCCTTCTGGCGCCCTGTTAGATCTTAGTGAGCGTTTCTAGCTCTGCGTGAGCATTTTGGAGTCCTGTTAGCTCTTGGTGAGCGTTGCTGTGTCTCGATAGCTCTTCGAGAGCGTTGTGGCGTCTCATTAGCTCTTCGCGAGCGTCTGGTGGACTGCTGCTCGTTGTGAGTGTCTCGTGATTCGTTACCTTCTCGGAGGCCTGATAGTAGGAGACCTCAGTGCACGTCTCATCTGCGACATACTCATCAGCGCCACGTTATCGGGTCCTCGCTAAGGTATCTCGCGGAGGCAACAGGTGAGCGAACGTATCCTGTGATAAGGTTGTCGGTGATAAGTTTTTCCGGCCTGTGAGTCTCTTAGGGGGTCTACGCCTCGTGATAGCTAGGTTCTCTTTAGTAGTACTACTGCGCTTCAGCGGGTCTGTTAGGGCCTGATAGGATCGTGATTTTGTGTAACGTGCATTTGTGTTCTGCTTCTGTTTTTTCATCTGTCAGTAAATTGTTTTGTGCGTTGATAAAGGTTTTTTATTAACTAAGGTGTTGTATTGAAGAGTGCCCGTGATTATCGGGTCTATCGATTACCTAAACCTTAATATCCATTTCACCCGGCTCTTACATGGGGGCCGAACCGTTGTAATCGATAGTGCCGAGTCGGGAGGATTCTTCAATCGACTCCTTCATACGTTACGCGTTATCGTCGTTGCGTTGTCGTCGATTTTCTGTGTGCCACTCCGAGGCTACCGCAAGGCATGGGTGCCTGTGAGTGGAAAGGCTATCCGAAGAAAGAAAGGAAGCCGTACCGTGTGGGAAAGCCGGTGGTACAGTGGTGAGGAAGCAAGAACTCACTTGACTGTTGCAGGCCAAGCGGGAAGAGGTCATGCAGGCGCCCATGGATATGGAGGAGAACGCCGACCCGATGGGTCAGGTGAGTATCCAGTTGGGATATGAGGCACATGAGAGTGCGGTGTGGAAGGTATGTATGGAACTGAAGCGAAATCTCCAAAAGAAGGTCAGTGAGAATCTTAGTGAATCTCGAGTGGCTAAGGAGAAGAAAGCTGAAATTGAGAGGGAGGTATGAGGAGGAATAGGAAGGATAGAGAAGGTACTATCTGAGTGGGAGTTTAGAGCACCTACGGCATTGATACGAGAAGTAGAGAAGGTTCTAGTACAGAGAGCCATAGAGAGTGTGGAGGAATGGAGAGAGTATGTAAGAACCATGGAACATGATGGAGAAGTGATGTCGGAAATTTGTGAAATCCTGAATACCGATGTACTGCAGGTAGAGGACGAAGTGGCGGCCCTGCAGAGAGCGCACAAAGGAGGAGTGCCTCCAACCCAAGGTAAGGAAGGGTTCGTAACAGGTGCATCGTTGTTAGGGGATGGTGTACAGAGAATCCTGTTACAGGAAACGCCGAGGCAGTGTTCGACTGGAGCGACGTGTGCCGGACCCTCGAGGCCACGTTCGGCGGCATCAGCAACGACGGTGCCAGCGGTGGAAGACCCAGGTCCGTTAGTTTCACAGCAGTTAGTAAACTATCTTAGATCAATGGCCTGTGTCGACCCTGGAATATTTAGGGGTACGAGGAATGAAAACTTTGAGCAATTTTTGAGGAGATTTAAAAGAAAGTATGAGGAGGTTGTAAGGGGTGAGGCGACCCTAATAGAGATCCTAGGTGATGATAACTTAGCGGGACGCGCCAAAAGCATCTTCACGGCACTGCCGAGAATAATTAAAGAGCAGGGTTTTGAGGCGGTGACAAGAGAAATGGCTAGGCTGTTGGCGTTTGATTCCACGGCGGGACGCATGAGGGCTCTGACGGAGCTGAGAAACCTAAGAAGGAGAGCTAACCAAGACGTGGCGGACTTCTGCCTCGTGCTGAAAAGGTTAGGGAGGCAAGCAAACCCTGATTGTACGATAGAAAACCGGTCGATGGAGTACGCTCAAATACTCCTGGATAATCTTAGTGACTGGCCGGAGCACTTTCAGTTAGTGGGTGCCCTACATAGGATAGAGCCGCGTAGAGCGTATAAGGAGATCAAGCAGCTAGCGCTAAGCATAGAGCCGTCTAAGCTCATGTTTTCAAATATGAGAACCAGCCCACCGAATTGGAAAGGGAGAGCAGCACAGTGCCGAAATGTGGGTCCTGGAGAAACGGCAAGAGGGACATTCAAGCAGGAAAATCCTAGGACATCTGCATCGGAAAAGGATGAACGTCTCCGTGGTAATTCCAGGCGAGAGGTCGGAGACATCAAGGGGCCTCGTGGGGAGAGAACGGAGCCCAGGCAGGAAATGGGTGAGAAGCGGAAGTGCTACTACTGTGGCAAATACGGCCACATAGGTACAGAATGTCCCCAGAAAGGGTCGAGAGTGAATCAAATCAAGCAGAAGAGGCAGAAGCCAGTAAGGGAAACTATCTCAAGCATAATTAAGCAGGTACAGAGCTTGGGAAGTATTAAAACTGTTAGGAAGTACAAGCCCGGCGCTCCTCAATACTGGTTCTATGATAAGTATAATCCCTGTGGAGACTCTAGCCAACGCGCAAAGGGAAGGCTATGATGTAGATTCACTGGAATTGATTGGAAAGGCACAGCTGAAACCGGTTTTTGACGCCTCCAATAACAAGATGGAATTTTTTGGAGCGGTGCGTATCGAAGTGGAGTTAAGCGGAGGTAATAGATGCACAGTGCCGTTTCATATAAGCAGAGCGAAAGACAACGAGATAATCGTTGGTACTACCGCCCTGAGCAAGCTAGGTGTTAAGGTATCAATATCGAAAGGAAATGGAAAGGCCAAAGTACAAGGAGCGTTTCAAACTGAACAGGGAAAGGTAGCGGTAGTGCGGCGTTTGTACGTCCCTCCGTGTGAATCAGCCCTGGTGTCAGTGCGATGTGTTGGGAGCGATGACGGGAAGATAGATCAAGTAATATGGCCTACTAGGGAAGGAATAGCCGCTGGCGTGTTCCGGATCCAAGACCAAGAAACGAAACTCCCCGTGTTCAACGACAGCAAAGAACCCATGATGCTTCGAGAAGGAGAAGAGGAAGACCACTGGGGTACCGATAAGTGGCATCAGCGCTGGGAAGAAGTTTACCCCATGATGTCGCACGGTGGAGAAGAATCATGGGCGGAAGGAGAAAGATTAGAAAAGCTCATCGAGCTGATTAGGCAAAATATTGATCATGGCAAAATGGACGAAGATGTCTTAAATCTTCTGAAGGTGTATCAGGGCACGTTTGCAGTGACGGAAAGAGCTGTCGCAGACGGATTTAGTGAAAATGACTATAGATACGGGCGACACAAGGCCGATAAAGATGAAAACAAGACCGGTACCATTGGGAGTGAGGCCGAAATTGAAAGAGCTACTAGCGGATTTACTGGATAGGAAAATCATTGAAAGAAGCAAGTCAGAATGGGCATTCCCAATCGTACTAGTGGAAAAGAAAGACGGCTCTTTGCAGCTGTGTGTAGATTGCAGAGAGTTGAATAAGAAGATTAAGTTAGATGCTTACCCGCTTCCGAGTATAGAAGTCGTTCTACAGAGCCTTAGTGGCAAAGAATACTTTTCAACCTTGGATCTCTGTAGCGGGTACTGGCAAATTCCGTTAGCAGAGGATGCGAAAGAGAAATCAGCGTTCACGACGCCTGAAGGGCTATTTCAATTTCGAGTGACCCCTTTTGGGTTAAGTACGAGCCGACCCGTGTTTCAGCGGTTAATGAACACCGTGTTAGGAGACATACTGTGCTCCGAAGTCTTCTGCTATATAGACGATATTATGATATGTACGCGGTCGAGGGAGCGTCACATAGGGTATCACGTCACGGATTTAGAGGCGCTTGCGGCGGTGTTCGCGATACGGCGGTTCCATATGTTTATTTATGGCCTTCCGACTGTTGTCATGACGGATCACCAACCGCTGACAGCTCTGTTTAAGCGCACCAATGTCTCGGCCAGAGTCTTAAGATGGTCCCTGGAGTTGCACAGATATAACCTTGAAATCCACTATGTTAAAGGCAGGGCAAATGTAGTGGCGGACGCATTGAGTAGAGGAGTCCCAACGTCGCTGGAATCGGAGTCGCTCGAAGGACTCAATGAAGCAGTAGTCAACACTATGAGCACTAAAGAAGAGTCCAAATGGCTGAAGGAACTAAGACAGGAACCACATTTAGGAGAGGTGGAAAGACTGGTAGAGGAAAAGAAATGGGACGAAGTGGTGAGAATTCCAGGAGAATCGCGACTGCTAAGGATAACAGACTTTGAAGCTGAAGACGGCGAGTTGAAAATGTACCTGGAAACGAGCCAATTGGTAATGGTAGTGCGGAAAAGAATCAGGTACGAGATATTCCAGGAAGCTCATAGTGGCGTCTTCGCAGGCCATTTCAGCGCGCATAAGCTGATAAATAAGTTAAAAAGGGAAGTTTATTGGTCAGGTATGAACCAGGATGTTCAGAAATGGACCAGGGAATGTCAGCGTTGCTTTGTGCATAACCCACGTCAGACCCTGGTACCACCATTACGACCGGTTGTAACAACAAAGCCTTATGAGATAGTCGGCGTAGATGTCCTGGAGCTGGGTTTAACGAGGAACGGAAACAGATACGCGGTAACGGTCATAGACCACTTCTCAAAATATGCCGCCGCATATCCTGTGCCGGATAAGTCGGCTGAAACTATCGCGAAAACGGTTTTCGTACGATGGATAGCAGATGGCTGTAGGTGGCCTAAGACAATTCTCTCCGACAAAGGAGGAGAATTCGTAAATCAAGTCATGGAGGAAATAACGAAGATTACGAAAATTAGCCACATCACGACCAAGGGTATAACCCTAGGGAGAATGGGCTCACTGAACGTCTAAACGGAACTATAGTGGCCATGCTTAGGAAACGTACGGTAGTTCCGACCGAATGGGACACAAGATTGCCGTTCTGTTTGATGGCATACAACATGATGCCACACAGTGCGACGGGCGAGAGTCCATACTTTCTGCTCCACGGCATAGATCCGGCGTTTCCTTCCAATATCGTCCCGAATGGAGGAATAACATGGTATAGCATGGACAAGTCCATGGATGAGTACAAGACGGAAATACTACAAGCGGTAGCGGAGACTAGCGAAAGAATAAAGGAATATAATGACCGCGTCAAGAAAAACATGAAAAGGCACTACGATAGGGACCAAAAAGTGGCAGGCAAAACCTTTCCCAAAGTAGGCGATCGGGTCTATGTGTTTTCTCCGAACGAAAAAGCGCGAAAATCGCACCCAAAACTGGTCTGTGAGTGGGCGGGCCCATATAGAGTGTTAGAGGTGAGTGAGAACTCTGCCCTGGTCGCTAGGATTGGAGAGAATAGCGACCCTATACGAATCCAATTCGACTTGTTAAGAATTGTCCCCAAGGAAATACCTGATGACAGGGTCGATACAGAGCACAATAGGGGACGGGAGGGAAGAAAACCGCGAGTAAGAGCATGTAGGATTAATGTTTCTCCTTTTAGGAGAGCTGCGATCACGAGCATTCTCGACAAAGGACATCTCCAAATAGAATGCATTGACGAATGCTTCGCAAACGTTACGTTGGGTGACATCAGTGGAGTTCCACTGCCGGGCGCTTTTGCTCGAAAACCGTTCCGAGACGTGTGGGCTGCATGGAAAGCAGCATCGATATTCATACGGTCAGATATGTCGGTGGCAGAAAAGATCCAGCTCTACAAGGACAGGGTGATCGCACTGGACGCCGCGCTCGGAACATTCTAAGGCTGGCCTACAATGTGTGTACGGACTGGACAGAGCTCGTGTGTTCAAATGAGGGAATAGCCAAACATCCGCCGATCGAGGATAATTGCGTGGTAGACTTCTACAAAATCGCGTTCGAGCGGCTTAAGGAGGACCTGAACGAGGAAGGAAAAGTCAAACGCCCGAGGAAGGAAGGCGCGGTTGGATACGTTGCACCGGAATCTGCACACTTGATGGAGAAGGACGGCCCCCAAAGAGGCCTAGTCACGAAGGTGGTGACGACATACTCAGAAATGCGCGATGCTCTGAGGGATTGGATGCAGTTAGGCACATGGATCCTCGTTTTTCCTATTGCGGATGGTGGCGACGAAGCCGTGTTTGAAGAAGTGAAGACTGCGAAGCCGCATCTCGAGCAGGGTGGCGTAATAGTGACAGCATGGACGCCAGTGACGTCACAGAATGTCGCCAAATGGATATCGATGATGGAGTTATGGCGTACGCTCGATGCGACGTTTATAAGATTCGCAGGCCCGGATCAGGTCATATCAACAGCGTCCAATATGCTGGTGGAAGGAGAATTGTATCTCAAGGTGGGAACTCCTGAAGGAACGGCTCAATTCTACAATGCCTACCCGGGAGTAGCTGCGGCGAAGAACCTTTATGAGGCGATAAGGAAACAGGTCGTAGGAGTAGAGCTGCCAGATGTGATGTCTGAACGAGATCCAGCTCTACAGAAAAGATCCAGCTCTACAAGGACAGGGTGATCGCACTGGACGCCGAGGCGCTTCGGAACATTCTAAGGCTGGCCTACAATGTGTGTACGGACTGGACAGAGTTCGGGTGTTCAAACGAGGGAATAGCCAAACATCCGCCGATCGAGGATAATTGCGTGGTAGACTTCCAAAAAATCGCGTTCGAGCGGCTTAAGGAGGACCTGAACGAGGAAGGAAAAGTCAAGCGCCCGAGGAAGGAAGGCGCGGTCGGATACGTTGCACCGGAATCTGCACACTTGATGGAGAAGGACGGCCCCCAAAGAGGCCTAGTCACGAAAGTGGTGACGACATACTCAGAAATGCGCGATGCTCTGAGGGATTGGATGCAGTTAGGCACGTGGGTCCTCGTTTTTCCTATTGCGGATGGTGGCGACGAAGCCGTGTTTGAAGAATTCGTGAAGACTGCGAAGCCGCATCTCGAGCAGGGTGGCGTAATAGTGACAGCGTGGACGCCAGTGACGTCACAGAATGTCGCCAAATGGATATCGATGATGGAGTTATGGCGTACGCTCGATGCGACGTTTATAAGATTCGCAGGCCCGCATCAGGTCATATCAACAGCGTCCAATATGCTGGTGGAAGGAGAATTGTATCTTAAGGTGGGAACTCCTGAAGGAACGGCTCAATTCTACAATGCCTACCCGGGAGTAGCTGCGGTGAAGAACCTTTATGAGGCGATAAGGAAACAGGTCGTAGGAGTAGAGCTGCCAGATGTGATGTCTGAACGGTCGATGAGGACATCGACTTCCCTGAGAGGCATATTTGTTAGAATATAAGCGGAAGAGTAACTCACCGAATCTGGGCAGACCCCTGAAGCGCAGGACTCAGTAAGGAATGGTCGACCCCTTGACGGCAAACGCGCCCCAAGCAACACAGGCGAGGCTTAGGCTAGGATCGATATAGGTGATGGCAAACGCGCCCCAGGCGAGACGGCCAAGGCGCGGGAAGCGGGCTAAGGCCTATGTTATACTTCGGCGACGCGTCGCCGACGCTGCGACACGTCAGCGACGGCCCGTCACCGACGTCGGCCGACGCTGACGTCACCAGCGACGTCGCCGACGTCGCCACAGACGCCGCCGACGTCGCCACAGACGCTACTACTTACAAAGACGACATATTTGAGTTCGGAACATAAACAAACTAAGCGTTACTTTGCGGAGTCTTTCAGTGCAATAAATCATGCAATTGCGAGATGAAAGAAGCAACACCAAATGAGTTTGCAATTAGCAGAACTGCCATGTACTACCACAAAAAAGACCACCCTGGTACGCTCGTAACGGGTATTTATGTCCGCCATGAGCAGGGCTACGCCCCCTGGCATAGCTGCTATAATTTGCCTATAGCAGGCTATCTGACCCACAATACCCTGAAGTCACTGCCCGCGATATGCCGCGGGGTATACGCCATTGGCCAATAGCCTTTTCCGCCGCCCAGTAGCTGCAGTTATGCTGATTAACCTCTCCATTCAGCTTTAATGTTGCTTCATCAGTCCCCAGAATCCGTTTCGGAAAATAGGTCTGCTGCCCAAATTTAAATTATGTAATCACTAAACTCGCATGCTACGTGTCTTTCACGTCGTTGTCAAGTTCTAAACATCAAAAAAGCAGATAAAAACAGACGTGTGCATGGCGCAATCTATACGTTCATACGTCAAAAAATTCCTATTTGCTTAAGATTTTATATGAGCATTTAACTTCTTCAGTACCTTTTTGTGACCAAAGTTATCACCTTTCTAACAGTGCATTCATTTCTTGAGACACCCAGTATTATTAGAATTAGGCAGTATAAAAAAACACTCACTTCCGTCTATCAGGTAGAGATACGTATATTTTTATGCCTTTTTTCTGTTGAAACTCTGTTATCTGCCTCAATTTCGTTGTTTGTTAAAGAACACACCAAAGTAACTTTTTACATATTTTTCTGCAAGCCTTAAAGAAAACATTTTTCGTTGGAATAGAACTGCTACATATTAAAAACCACAAGAATTCTGTGAAGTCCTCATGTGACTAACTTTAAATGGACATGAAGAGTAAAAAAGGCACCATTTGTGCCCGCAAGATGGGCGTTTTTGCACTTTCGATTTCGTAATTCGAGGTCCGCCGAGGATGTTGACAGTGCCGGGAACGAAGAACCCACCCACAAACAAAATACTCCCTCTGAGCGCATTTTTTCCCAGCCTTGAATGAGGCCGGCGACGGCCCGTCGCCGTGCACAGCGCGGCGACCGACCCACGGACGACGTCGCCACCGACGTCTGTGGCGACGTCGGTGGCGACGTCTGTGGCGACGTCGGTGGCGACGTCGGTGGCGACGTCGCCACCGACGTCGGCGGCGGAAGTATAACACCCCCCTGCGGAGCTCTCGGCGACGTCGTCGGCGACGTCGGCGGCGGAAGTATAACACCCCCCTGCGGAGCTCTCGGCGACGTCGTCGGCGACGCTGTGTTGGGCGGGCTGCCACGCAGTGCGTAGCTGCCCGCAAAGCACAGCGTCGCCGACGTCGGCCGACGCGTCGCCGAAGTATAACACTGGGCTAAAGGAAGAGCCCGCCAAGAGGGTTAAGGCCGGCTGGTCAGAGTTTTTTTGTGTGGTTGTGCCCGTAGGGACGGTACTCTGTGCTCGCGGTGAGCCTTCTGGCGCCCTGTTAGCTCTTAGTAAGCGTTTCTAGCTCTGCGTGAGCATTTTGGAGTCCTGTCAGCTCTTGGTGAGCGTTGCTGTGTCTCGATAGCTCTTCGTGAGCGTTGTGGCGTCTCATTAGCTCTTCGTGAGCGTCTGGTGGACTGCTGCTCGTTGTTAGTGTCTCGTGATTCGTTACCTTCTCGGAGGCCTGCGAGTAGGAGGCCTCAGTGTACGTCTCATCTGCGACATACTCATCAGCGCCACGTTATCGGGTCCTCGCTAAGGTATCTCGCGGAGGCAACAGGAGAGCGAACGTATCCTGTGATAAGGTTGTCGGTGATAAGTTTTTCCGGCCTGTGAGTCTCTTAGGGGGTCTACGCCTCGTGATAGCTAGGTTCTCTTTAGTAGTACTACTGCGCTTCAGCGGGTCTGTTAGGGCCTGATAGGATCGTGATTTTGTGTAACGTGCATTTGTGTTCTGCTTCTGTTTTTTTCATCTGTCAGTAAATTGTTTTGTGCGTTGATAATGGTTTTTTTATTAACTAAGGTGTTGTATTGAAGAGTGCCCGTGATTATCGGGTCTATCGATTACCTAAACCTTAAGATTCATTTCACCCGGCTCTTACATATTTAGTCTCAACTGCTCCTTTAGTGATGATGCGCTTTTCCGAAGTGAGTCAATGTGTGAAATCTTCACTTTAACCGCTTCTGTCCAGCGAAGGCAGCTAAAAATGTGAATTACTTTGGGAGAACTTGGTTTTGAGTAGATCCGGTAGAACAAGCAGCCGGAACTGAGAAAGAAGCAGCCGCAGCCTGGTCCCCTACAAGACTCCACGCAAGCGGTGTTTTCTGGATACTTGTTTCCTTCCTCCAACTCAGGTAGAAAACATGATCCATTTATCCCTGCGCATTTTTCTCCAACGAACGACCCTGAATAAGGGCATCGTTTGCCATCAATCACTTAATAGAACGCATCTCGAGTGCACATTCGGATCTATCCTAGTCCGGGGGGGGGCCACATAACTAAAAAGTAGGCAACAAAATGTAATGAGACTTACCGAGCGGTTCCCAGGGAACCAGATGGCATCCAAAATAGACCAAAAAACGAGCAAACAAACAAAAAGCATAAAACCTCGCCGCCGTTTACAACGAAGAACGATGGAATAGAGGCATGCCACGTGCTCACATGTTATAACCAGGATCTAACATGGTGAGAAGGGCGCATGAAGCCACAGGCCGCGTGCTTACCGCCACCTGGCATGTTATAACCAGCATTTAACATGGTGAGGAGGGCACACAACTTTGCCTGCTTACAACCGCAGCAAATTAATTTTTTCGTTTTTCTCTTTGTGACTTTTCTTGTTTATGCCCAATGTCGTTCCGTAGAGGCCGGTAAGTCTCAAGTGGATTTGTTACATATAATACTTTTTACTTATGTGGCCCCCCCGGACTAGGATAGATCCGTACATTCTTGTCTTCGGTTTGCAACTGAGCAAGAGTGACTTCCACAAGACTCTAAATTCGTGCAGGGATGTTCCATTATTTGCGAGTCGAAAGCAGACCTCTCTTTTGAATGGATTTACTTTGAGCACTTTAGATACCGTAACCTTGCAACTTTTTTTCTCGACTTGAGTTTGAGCATATCATCAAAACATGTGAGAATAAATCTACTTGCTGGCAACTTTATACTTGATGAGGAAGTAAAGACAGGCACAAAGTTGATGTCAGCAATTGACAAGATCTCTGGGTCGTCGTTGTTGCCAGACCCGTCGGCTTCTTCTGCTCCATATTGCATGAAGGAGATACCTTAGAGCTTTCTATAGCAACGTAGCTATGAATCGAAGGTGTCGTCCCATGACCACAGGTGCGTAGAGCATGGCGTAACATCCTATGAGGATAAGGTATATTGCGATCGTAGTGGCTGCTATTGCTCCGACTGGCCAGCACTCTGGGTTACAGACGAGAGTAAGATAGATGACGCAGTCTATGTGATCTCGAAACAGAGCCGATGGACACACGGTTTCGATAACTTCAGTGGAGTCGTTGATCCGGAACTTCCATTGCACATTATGTTTGGGCAGGATGACCATCGATCCCGACGTGCTCAAATCGTTTTCTGTACTCTTTCTATCGGTAGGTCACTCTGTTTCCGATACTTGTATGGCGAATTGTTTGACCTTTGACACGTAATACATCTTCTCACTTGCTTCGCTATTTGAGCACGCAGCTGAGGAATCCAGATTTGTTGTCGGACTAACGCCATGGTATGGTTAGTTTCTGGATGAGTATCCTTGTGGAACTCACTGATAATAAGCTTAGACAACAAGGAATTCTGTAATCTAAAAATGGGATACTTGGCCAGGGGATTCAAATTGCTCTTTGCCAATCTTCCGTGTCATCGCAGCACTCCTTTCTCGTCCTTCTTCACGTTGAGATGACTGAGTTTCTGCCGAATCGCTGGCGTTATTCCAGTCTCTTGATGACGGTGAATCTGTAATTCTCCAGCCTGACGTATTTCCCTTCCAGTGAGCTCTACCGAATTGAATTCCACTTCTGGAGGGGAGTTGACGTGACATGAACGTTTCAGTCGTAAGCGAAGAAAAATTGCCGTTAAAAATCGAAGTACATATGCCAAGATAAGCTTCGCCTGTGTCAGCGTCCCTGCTTGTTCTGGACTAACTAGATGGAAAGTCGAAGTTTTTTTGTAGCGCTTCTCGACTACAGTATTCAGAGCTGGCTCGCCATCTTTCGATTCGCTTTGAGGAATTTTTCCTCCCTTTTTCCATTGCGAATCTTTTTGCTGAAGAAAATCGAGACCATGCTACCACTTGTGCTGGCTAAAGCCTTCTTTCCGTAAGCCTCTCTTAGCACAATCAGCTGGTTTTTCTGTTGAAGTGATATGGTCGAAAAATACCTGATGTTTGTGAGTTTAGATGTGTGCGTTATATCTCGAAGTCCGTTGGTAATCATTGCGCTCTCCTCCACCGACTGCTTTGATAGTATCCAGTCAAGAACTATTTGTGAGTCTGTGAAAATATGGACACCCTGATTGTAACTGCAGATCGAATTTCTTTGATCACTGCTGCAGTTAATCTCATTCCCACGGTGAGCGCGTTGAACTCCAATTTTGGCATCGTCGTACAGCTTTTCAAGGACGGTAATCATTCTCGTGCCATCAAGAGATAACTTGAAGCTGGACTACACAAGTAAGTGCATGCAGCGATAGATTCAGAGCTTGCGTCGGTAAACGTTACGACAGCTTGATCATCTGAATCTACTGTGGCATTTCGTAAAACGGTTTTCGTTCCACTGCTCTATGCAGTCATCGGACAATGCACTGTCCCCGGTGCATCCTTGTTTCCATAGGGACTGAACGAATACCTTAGCCTTGTGCGTTAGTGAAATCATCCAACAAAGAGGGTTGTATATTGATGCCACATTGATGCCACTGCTCTGGCTGCAGTTCACCTGGAGACCTTCTCAAGAGAAACGGTCACACATTTCACTTGAAACGTCGGGGAATTCCAAGTTACCCCTAGTATTTTCGGACTGCGATCGCTAGATCGATCTCGCTCCTCAATTTGTTCCATCAGCGTTTCATCATTGGACACAAACTCCCGTAGGTTCGTATGCAGCTCGTTAAACAGATTTTTGCATTTCGAGTACTTCTCCATCGTTTTTTGGTGAGTTGAAGCTGCTAGAAGCACATTGTCGTCATAGAGATTGTCTTTGATCTCATGTGTCATCCTTGCAAGGTCCTGATGTTGCCTGGCTCTGGGTGTAGTTCCACAGCCATAAAGATCTTGTTGCGTCCCGTTCACATTCGTGGAGTGTTACCTGCAAAAATGCTTTCTCGACATCGGAGATAATGCCGATGTTTCCAACTCGGAACTGCAACAGGATGCCAAAGTGGGAAGGTAGGATAACTGGATCTCGGTGTAGCGCGTCATAACAACTTGACGTAATAACCGTCACTTCGTTCAATTGTGGTTTTAAAGTTTTCCCAAATTTGCTGGTCGACACGTTGCTTTTCATCCTTTTGCGAGCCCCCAAACTCCTGGGTTGCTGCGGACTCTAGCTGTCAATACTTTTCCAATTGTTCCTCCTCAGTTCTTTTGTCGGCATCTTTACGAATTGTGTTCAATTGAGCCTCGAAGGACCAATACTTATCCCAGCGATTTGTCTCTTCTTCTCGCTCGGGCTTGAAGTGCAGAACACGCGGGTCGGTCTTCACCTGACCACTTGGAAGGTATCCGATGGTAGTAGGCGTGAGGTAAAATCCTGAAGTCAAATTTTAATTTTTTTAAAGAACTGCCACATATGGTCGCATTCGAGTGGAATACTTGGCTTCACGCTCCGTACCCCTTTGTTAGTATGTACCTTAGTCTCTGAGTCTAACGAATGGAAATGTACAATGTCCTCACTTGATATTGGAGGGATGGCAAACTTCTTCGTGAGGACGTCACTTGTAAGTAGGTCCAGCGTATGAAGTTCTCGGTCGTTGTCCAAAATAGGCAACTATGGCGCGATTTCACGCTGTGAACTTGATCGGAGCCGAAGGTATGATAGCGAAGCTTGTTTCCCTCTATTGCTGAAAGGCGCATTTCCTCTCATAGCTTGCTATTTATTTATTATTTATTACATCTCTTTTATCGCAACGGCACAAACAAGTATCTACGTGCTTCTTTTGCGAAGAGTTCAGCGTTCCTGTTCGGATTCCCTACAATTAGAGCGGTCCAGTTTCTCATGGCTTCTCTTGTCCTTGTCCCTCTGTATCTTGCGATGTCATCCAGCCATCTTGTTCTTGGTCTTCCTTTACTTCGTTTTTTATCAGGAACCCAATCAGCTGCAAGGCGTGCCCATGAACGTTCGTTGCTACAGAGCTTATTTGCGAACAGCCACTTCCCTTTGAGCGCATGGTGAATCCAATCCTTGAGTCCTGATCTGTGGCGAATAACTCTTGACCGTATTTTTTCGCCCAAACGAACACCAAGAATTGATCTTTCAAGTCGTCTTTGCGCGGATCGTAGTCTTGCAGCAGTTTCTTTTGACCACGACCACGTTTCGCAACCGTATAGAACAGCAGGGAGCATGCAAGAGTTAATGAGCTTCTTTTTCAGCTGGACTTCGACGGCCTTAGAGCGAAGAAACAGTCGATATTTAAAATAGACTTCTCTTCCTGCTTGAATCCTTCTCTGAATCTCTTTTAGTGGGTTGCGTGGGTTTGACAATAGCTGCCCAAGGTAAATAAATTCGTTGACGCCTTCTATAATTTCTCCGTTAATTTGCATTACATTCCCTTCCGTGTCGGTTGTTGGTCTACCAAGGTTCATCCACTTGGTTTTCGAGTAATTCATTTCTAATCCCACTCGACCTGACATCTCTGCTAGATCTTCTGCCATGCTTTGTAGTTCGTGGCAGTCATGAGCAAGCAATACGATATCATCAGCATATGCGAGGTATGAAAGCTTCTTGTCATTCATTTGGAAACCTCTATTTCGCCAGTTGACTGCATTCAGCACGTGTTGAAGTGTCAACACGAAAAGCAGCGGTGAAAGAGAATCTCCTTGTCGAACGCCTTTTTGAATGTTCAGCTCAACATAGCTTGATCCCACCTTCACAGCAGCACTTCCGTTTGCATAAAGCAGTTGAAAACCTTTGATCAGGTTATCCTCTATTTTGAAGCTTTTCAAAGCCTCCCACACTGCTGGTAGTTCGATAGTATCAAAGGCTTTTTTTTTAATCTATGAACACCGCAAAACATTTAATGTTGAACTCGTAAGCCTTTTCTTGCAGGATGTTCAAAGTGTGGATGTGGTGAATTGTGGAGAAATTTCTTCGACATCCTGTTTGCTCTTCGGGAAGGATGTTGCAGTCATTGACAATCTTTCTCAGTCGTTCATTGAGAATTTTTGTCATAATCTTGTATATTGTTGATAGTAGTGAGATTGGTCTGTAATTCGCAACATCTAATGCGTCTACTTTTTTATAGAGCAGGATGGTATCGGAGAAGGCTAATTCTCTTGGCACGTTTTTTGTGGAGAGTATGGAGTTGAGGAAATGGCACAGACGATTGGAGAGCATGCTCGAGAGAGAGAGCGTAGTGCAGTCGACTGTACTTTATCAGAGCCGGAAGAGGAACGTGCTTTGCTGCTCTTCAGTGCATCCTCAACATCTTTGGGAAGAAAGTGGAGGTCAATGGGGCCGGCGGGAGGGGGTTGTGGGCCATGGTGGGATCCGTACAGGTCGTTGTAAAATGATCGAATTGCTTCTACAGTTTCGGCAAGTGGGTCGCAGCTGGTGGGAGTGTTTCTGGGGTTTCGGTGAAGAATGGTCAAGGGGCGCCGGATATAGGTTCCTTCACGTTGTATAACACGGAGCCGACCAGTACTAACAGCTTTTCGCAGTATAGCAATGTGGCGCTCGTGGAGGTCGTCCTTGAGCGATTTTCTGACAAGTTTGCACACTTCAGTATATTCTATCAATTGGGAAGGTGCCTCTTGTCCATAACGCAGTTTTCTGCGATGTTGTAATAATTGCCTAGTGCGCAGCGAAATTCGTGGAGGCAAGGACTCGTACCGTGTGGCTTTGTTGGTGGCGGTATTAATGATGGTGGTTAGTCTACGATACTCTTCATGAGTTTCTGCGTAAGTCAATAATTTTGCTTAGATCATCTAGGAAGTTTTCGTACTCCTCATCGTCATGGCTCGAATGAGGTGCGTGCACTTGGATGATACGCAATGATTTCTTGGCCTTCAGTCTTATTATCACTTCGATAATGCGTTCATTATGGAAGAAACACCTGCTTTGTCGGTTCAATGACGATCGGATGTAGATCCCTACTCCGCTGTTTGTTCTGCTGCCCGAAATTCCACAGTAAAACAGGGTAAACCCGCTCTGTAGCCTTAGTTCGCCTCTTCCGGACAACTTCGTTTCTGATATGCCGATCACGTCAAATTTCACCTTTTCCACTGCTGAGTCAAAGTCCGCAAGCCGTTCTGCAGTTGCTATGGACCGCACGTTGAAGGTACATACGGAGAAGTAGGCCGCTGAGTTTCCTGGCGTTCGACCCACGCCAGCCACGGCGGATTGGGTCGGAGTGCTTGCCATTGTAAGTGGAAGTAGAACTTACAGCGAAGCGGAAGTAGATGGCAGCACCACCGCTCACTGCGAGTGCAGAGGCAAGACTGATAGCTTGCTATCATTGAAAGAAATTTGGGCTCCCGTATCCATCAGCACTGGTAACTTCTGAAATCCACTGGCAGTGGAGTCGACTATTGTAACTTCCCCCATAGGAAGGAACGATGCCGTTGAACCGTGTACTTCATCAAAATGTTGTACCCCTAGAATAGCGTTGTTGCTTGGCTCCCTTTCGCTTACTAAGTTCACCTTGGATGTCGACACTTTCTTCCCCACTGCCTTCTGTGTCCGGATCGGATTCTGGCTTGCAGAAGCATTACGCGCTCAACGGAAGAAGCTAGAAACTCCTCTGCTCGTGTAGAATACTTGTCCAACCCTTCCGTAGCGGATGCGTAGGGAACCGCTTGAGAGTCATACAGTTGGTCGAACTTTTCCAGTGTAGACTCAACATGGTTAATCAGGGTTTCTATAGCTCCTACAGCTTCGTCCAGGGGGCGGAGCTTCTCCTCTTTGGAGCTTTTTGAACCGTCTTGAATTTCTGCCTCCAATTTTTCACGTCCATCTTTTCGGAATGCCGCTTTTACCTGCTCAAGCTTGTTCCTGAAGCGCGTCAGCAGGCGCATGTTTATTGCTAGTTGCGCAGCCATGCCCTTACAGATTCTTCACTCGATAAGGCTACCGCGGAAGGCTCTGAGTCAGCGCAGAAAAAATTCCACAATGTCGATGAAGTGCAATCGATTCCCAGTGGTCACGACCGCAACAGTCACTTGAGGACGATTTGGACTTGAAACGATCACTTTTGTCCTTGACGACACGGAGGATGAACGAACAAAGGGATTATGCAAAAGAGGAGAACTCTCTCAAAAAACTGACCTGAGTTCGTGATTGCAGCGATGTGTTGAGTTAGTTAAACCGTCTATCACTTAAAAATTTCACTTGGACTGCTTGCCGTTATGGTAATTCGACCACGGATTGTCGTCACAAGTCGAACGCAACAGACGTTTACTTCCTCAAACTTGGGTAATTAAACCAACATAATGATAGATCAACAAATTACAAACGTTAGGCATGATATGTGAACTTGAGATTAATGAAAGAAGGTTAACTTGAGTGAAAGAAACTTGAGAAGAAATAATAAAAAAGAGAAATGGGCTTCAGATGCCCAGGCGTGCACTTGAAGAGCTGGTCCCGCCTCCAGCACCGCTGCTTATATGTGCCTTAGTGAATGAATGGTATATGCCGGCGCCGACGAAGAGATCAGCTCTCCTGGTAACTGTGAGAAACATTTCCATTGCTCGACTGGATAACTTCTTACAATAAAGTCTACTACAACAATAATGAAAGTCGCTGTAGCGACATTGTGAGTTTTATAGGCAGTGAAAAGATCTAGTAGTGTGCTAAAGTACGGCGATGTAGCTTATGAACGACAAAGTTAAGTTTATTTATTTATTTGGTGCGAAATGGCAGGTTGGGCTTACGTGACACGATTTTTTCCGATTTTTTCAGTCGATCCCTGCTGGAAGACGCGGAGTGCTAACGACCAACAAACGCGTAGGCGGCCAAGGTCCGAAGCTGGATAGTAGGAACGACGCTGCTACTATCACTGCCGTTTCGTCATCTAGTAACTCCTCCCGAAGCATTTTTCCAAGTTCAACCAGCAGCTTGGAAGAAGCTTTTTGTGTAGTGAAGCTTTCGCCTGTTTTTAGTCAGTTTTCCTCTCGGTAGCTGCTGGATCTTGCGAGCTTGATTCCGGTAGAGAACCGAGCTTTCGTCACGTAACTGTGTCATTGCTCTTTGCGGAAGTCCCATATGAGCCGGCGAAGGGCGGTAACTTGGTAATAGTGATTTGACATAACTTGTCCGCGTTCCGTAACAAGTGTGGAACCCAAGATGATAACGTGTCGATGAAACTCTCATGCAACGGCAGTGCTTTGAGTACACCCAAATGTCGCCAATTCACGAGTGCTTGATCTGGGCTTGGCTTTAAATGCTTCTCGCAGACTCTCTTCTTCCACAGCAAAGGAGTGCCCAGAGCGACGTCGACCTTCGACAGAGATATCTCCGGCCTCCAACGCTGATACCAGCCAGCAACTTGCGAAGTGGTGAAAAACATCCCGCTTGAAGGCAGCGCGGATATTGGAGGCAGCAGACCTCGCGGGGTGGCCTTGAAGGACAGTGGAGCGGGTTGCTTAAAACCACCGTCACTGTACTTGTGATCTGCTAGGCTTTATATGATGTGTCCAAGAAAGCTTCGAGAATGTGCTTTGACGTCGCCGTACACAATCGATTGTGTTTAGCTTCATCCTGTTTAACAGACAATTTTTTAAGGTCTTGCAAGGATTCAATCAGCTTAATACCTCGGTATCAAGCACTGCTTGAACAGCATGTTTGATCTCGTGCAAACGTCTTAACACATAGTGGAAGAGGCAGGGCTCAACGCTCAAAATTATTGATGGAGGGGGGGGCTACTAAACCAAGTTTCGTTCGAGCACGCATGTCACTGTCAGAGTACACCTATACACGGCGATGCCCAGCCCTCCCAACAGTCGTGCTTCATGTATTGGCAGACCTGCGCAGAAATCTTTAGGTCCCAATAGGTGGAAGGTTTGATTAGTTTTATAAACGAAGGCGAACCAAAACTCCAGCTGATGAAGTCTCTCGGCGTCGCAACCCACAACGCAATTCATAGCGGGGGCGATTTTGCCAAACAACTTGGCTAGAAACGTGGAAGGAATCTGAATGTGTCCATTGGAGATTTCCCATGGTCCGATGTAATAATGGGCTTCCTCTATTGACTGTTTTTGGGCAGGGCTGCCTTCAACAGATTTCTTCTTTTTCCTCTCTAAGCCTTGTTCAGCCTATTTCGGGGCTACGCCCACCATCACCAGCTCACATTCTTCATTTATATGTGCTTGGAAGCAGCTGATGTGAAATGACAAAGGTGGAGTGAATGATATCTAAAGATCTACAGTACCGCCGCTAAACATTCAACCTTGCGACGCAAAAACGCGTTTTTTGCATCGCATCATGATAACTTTGTTCAAACTAAAGGTTTTCTCACCGAAATTTACAAGCGCTTCTAACATCCCCCTACCTACCAGTGGGCATGCAAACGCCATTAAAAAGTGAATGGAAGCTTGCAAACCAGTGCCGCAATTTAGGACAGTCCTAATTGCTGTGACCCGACCCAACGCCGTCGCCGAGTCTCGCTTAATTATGTCCCCAGGCACAAATAGTGCTGCCCAGTTGAATTCTAAAATTCTTACTCTTAACTATCATTCATTTTCCTTCTATTTGTGACCTTCCTCCCGCTGCGGCAATTCATTTGGTACCAAATTTGGCAGGAGGATATGCACTGAGTCTGCAGCTGCTTCAACCGATTTCGTTTATTCCAACGGAAGGCTCAGTCTAGATCTTGTTATTGTAGCTTGTAATCTACTCATCTTTAAGGACAGAAAATGACATAGAAATTTTGCGTTTCGGGTTCATTTTGGGCATTTGCGTGCTGGTTGCGATTCGTCAAAACTGCAAGTGAACCTTGCTAAACAACACTCTCTGTCGTCGAGTTTGGCTGCGAATATCTATGTCCTAAGGAATGAGTTAGTCCAAAAATAAGTATACCCTAACCATACACCATGTGGTGACTCCACGTATCAAATATCGAGAAGCCAGGTGATGAGATGGCAGAATTTCAACTGCTTAAAGTGAACATCTCTTTCAAAAGTGCGGTTTAGATTCCACAGCGTTTCTCGCTCAGTTTTCACAGAATGAATGCTGGAAAGTCCAGTATATATTATTATGCACTTTTTCGCTAAAAATCTTCAATCAGTTCGGACGCCAATATTTGGACGCACCAGATCGAGCGCTGATGTAGAGGCCTTCTTCGATCATAATTGCGCTGACCTGACATGCCCTTCAGAGACATTGCATTCGGCTGTATGACCAGCAAGATCCTCATTTCTCTTTCTCGCAATACGGTATCGACTTTATGCAGTCCACCATTATCGATCGACGCTGTCAAATCTCCATGAATTTTTGGGTTTTCCGGTTTGCGTAGATCATATTAGGAGTTCCGGAAAGCTCCAAGCGCTTTGAGTGCTTCGAAAAAGTTATGGGCTTGGAACTACCGTAACTTTCTCAAATCTTATCGGATTTGTCGAAATAAGCACCGTTCGAATCAGTACACTTCTGCCAACGGGCCACCAGTCGACTTATTCCATCAGCGAAGAAATTAGGTGGTTGAGATTCGTCAAAATCCACGAAAGCTGATGACTTGCTCCTGATTGGTGAAGAAATTTACCAGCAGGAAGGTTCTGAAAGGGTTTGAAAAGGTGGTAGTGGTTGGTGAGAGGTCTGGAGAATGTGGCGGATGAGGCAGAACCTCAACCCTTAATTAGTTAAATTTTCGAATAATGATCGTGAAACGTGTGGGTGGGCGTTATTGTGCAAAAGAATCGGGCCTCTTTTGTTGACCGATGCTGGCTGAATTTGCCGCGATTTTCGGGGCACTTCGCCGATTTCCTTACAATAGGACTCTGCTGTGGTCGTTTGGCCTGGTGCCAAAAAGTTGCAATGGATCACACCAGCCGTGAAACACACACAGTGACCAATATCATTTTTCCTGGAAGAAAAATTCTGTACAAAAAGCAGCATTGATGCGCAGTGCAAGTTTAATTTTTGCTTAATATTAGACGAATGAAAAATAGTAGCACAAAGCGATTAGAACTTTCCGGGCAACCTAATAGCATGAATTTTTTCGTCAGTGTTTAAGTTTTACACAAGAGAAATGGTATAGAAAGATTAGAACAATTCTTTTTTTCGTTTAAGGAAATTTCAGTATGGTTTCTTTCAAGCTTTAATTCACTTACACAAAAACTGGACACTTTGTTTGAAGTTTTATAAAATTTCCTTTTTCATGTGGAAAATAATGGTTTATATTTTGCTTTAAAGAGCAAAAAAGCGGTAGTTTTTAGCGCCAAAAGGGATTGCGCCATGCACTCGTCAATGGTGTCGCGATATTTATTCGATTGATAGCAAAATTCTTGTTTGCATGGAGTTTTACGCCCGTAAGCAATATAACAAAGAAAATTGTAAAAAACACACATATTCTCACTTTGATGCTTTATTTAAGCAGCGTCCATACAATCGATCAAATAAAAATCGCGCCGAGCTTTTCAAGTGTTTTGTTGCGCATTAAGACTAAATTTAGTTTATTATTTTTTCTAAAAAACTTATATAAGATTATTACACTCGTTCGGGCAGCTGAACTAAACAGAATTCGAAAAAGCTACAGCAAGTTGTTTTTGAGAAAAGACTATACTACCCTTCTAGAAGTGTTCGTAGTTTAACTTGTAAGAAGTTCTTTTCAATTTGGAAGACGTTTAATTTGGTTTCAAAATGCTGAGGTTAGCTTACAATTAGAAGTGTCAAGTTTGATTTGAAAAGTGTCCAACTCGTAAAAAAGTAAAAAAGATATATACCTATTTTGCCTTGCGACTAGGGACACAATTTTAAGAATTAAGATTTTAAGAAGTCTGTGTGATCTATGCAAACCGGAAAACCCAAAAATTCATCGAGATTTGACAGCATCGATCGATAATGGTGGACTGCATAAAGTCGATACCGTAATTACGAGAAAGAGAAATCAGGAACTCGCTGGGCATACAACCGAATGCAATGTCTTTGTAGGGCATGTCAGGTCAGCGCAATTATGATCGCAGAAAGCCTCTACATAAGTGCTCGATATGGTGCGTTCAAATATTGGCGTCCGAATTGGTTGAAGATTTTGGCGAAAAACTGCATAATTATAATGCTGGGCTTTCCAGCATTCAGTCTGCGGAGGCTGCGCATGAAACGCTCTAGAAACTCAGACACACTTTTGAAAGAAGGCTTCACTTTAACCACTTGAAATGCTGCCGTCTGATCACCTGACTTCTTGATATTTCATACATGGAGTCTCTACATTATGTATGGATAGAGTAGACTTATTTTTGGACTAACTCATTCCTTGGGACATAGATATTCGCAGCCAAACTCGACGACAGAGAGTGTTGTTTAGCAAGGTTCACTTGCAGTTTTGACGAATCGCAACCAGCACGCAAATGCCCAAAATGAACCCGAAACGCAAAATTTCTATGTCATTTTCTGTCCTTAAAGATGAGTAGATTACAAGCTACAATAACAAGATCTAGACTGAGCCTTCCGTTGAAATAAACGAAATCGGTTGAAGCAGCTGCAGACTCAGTGCATATCCTCCTACCAAATTTGGTACAAAATGAATTGCCGCAGCGAGAGGAAGGTCATAAATGGAAGGAAAATGAATTATAGTTAGGAGTAACAATTTTAGAATTCAATTGGGCTGCACTATTTGTGCCTGGGGACATAATTAAGCGAGACTCAGCGATGGCGTTGGGTCGGGTCACAGCAATTAGGACTGTCCTAAATTGCGGCACTGGTTTTCAAGCTTCCATCCACTTTTTAATGGCGGTTGCATGCCCACTGGTAGGTAGGGGGATGTTAGAAGCCCTTGTAAATTTCGGTGAGAAAACCTTTAGTTTGAACAAAGTTATCATGATGCGACGCAAAAAACGCGTTTTTGCGTCGCAAGGTTGAATGTTTAGCGGCGGTACTGTATTACCCACAATAATATGGAGCACGCATTTACTGTTGCAGCAATTTCTTAAACCGACTGCTGAGAAGACGTTCGCAAGCACAGACATAGCATTATAAAATGTTAAACTGCACTGGGAGTCACTGCCGTATCAGGTATCTTGTTGGCTTGCTTCGCAAACAGTGCTTGTTTTAAGTACGCACACCGGGTTGTTGGTCTCATAGGTTTTCCGCGGTTCATGCAAGATGCTGGTGGAGAGAAATTCAAGGAGTGCTTCCATTTTCTTCTTGAAACGTCGAAATTGTAAGTCATTACTGTTGGACCTCCATTGTGCCTAACGAGGTTCCCGCTTTCCCAATTTTGGGAGACCTGGCCTGCACGTATATTTTAACTTTGCGATCCAAAGGTTTGGATTTTTAGCATTTAAAATGCTAGTTTTCTTATTATTTAAATTTTGGGTTTACAACGTTTAAAATGCCTGTAAAGCTTTTAGTGCTGATACCGTCCAACATTTCGTGCACCGTAAGAAAGAAACTCTTAAGACGCAAATACAGTAAATCGTAGTTACACACACCTTTGCCTTGAGGGGTGTTTATAACAGGTACTACCCCTCTCAAACAAGATTCAACATCCGTGGACTAATTTTGTCCTAATTTTGAATTATCAAGTCTCTTAAAATTTGATTTTTGCGCTGCCCTTTAGCTTAATGAATTAAGATATTTCACTTTATGATGACATTTCGTTTGCGTTACGATATCAGGCAGGCATTTGCTGCAGCATTTTGCTTTTTGTGTGCAACGTCCTGGCAGTGTTCTGAGAAACTCTTTTGGCAATGAATGTCTCGCAAAGAGTGCCAAGAGATTAGGCTAGAAAGGCTGGAAAGGGCACGTTTTCAAATGCCTCAGAGTAACGGTTGCGGCTTACGCACGGCGCTCTTTTGACGAACTGGTTTCTGACGTAGGTGCACCTTGCTTGCCTCACTGGAGAGTTAGCTCAACATTGAAAGCGAGTTGCTGGACGTATTTGACTTCAAAAAAGTAGAAAAGACCAAAAAACGAAGCAAAGAAGTGGCAGTTAAATGCAGAATTCCTGTATAAGAGGAGCTCTCGGCGCCGTTAACGAGCACTGTACAAGTCAACAACGCTACCAAACTTTGCAATGGAGAGCGCTAGCATTATCTCAGAACTGTTGAAGGATGTTGCAAATTCTTTTCACTTTTTGCCTTCATAAGTTCAAAGTAGTAGACGAGTTTACTCTTCCTGAATAGGCGGTTAGATACATTAAATATGGTCTTATGCATCACCAAACTGATGATGCGAAGATTCAGTGACCGTCAAACCTGACGCCTGACTTTTCGTTAACATTTCGAATTTATACAGATTTCATTTTATCCAACAGTCAGGTCAGCAGATCCGCCCTGACTGCCATGTAGCTTCGTCTGGCCTCAGTAGGGAGAGAGATGTGAAGAAGACATGCGAAAGACTTGATATTTTTATTGCGATCTTTTTCATCTGTCCTGTTAAAAGAAAGCAAAGAAAAGATTCCACACTGAACTAATAAGAACAAAATAAATGAAAAAATGGTGAGCGAGCTCGTAAGGATCGCTTCGAAAATCGAGCAGTTTAAAATCATCAACAGCGCTTTCTTGAACTCATATTTTCAGTTGTAGATGAGTGGCGGATTTTAGATAAAATAATCATTCCTCATGTCTGAATGTGTAATGCAACGAGCTCTACCTAATGCCAGAACTTCTCTGCAGGGAAACTCTATGGTATACATATATATGTATGTCAAGAAAATCAGTGAAGTAATTTGGCCAATATTCCTCTGATAGTCAAGAGTGTAGCGTCTGCAGCTTGAGAAGAACCTACATTTGGCATTAGTTTTTGCGATAGGGGTTCCTGCTTTTTGTTGGACGCTTTATTTGAAAGGATAATCCAACGCGGGAGTGAAAATGCTTGGCAACAAATACTAGTGCAAACTGGAATTCAGCAAATCAATGCTTAACAAGCAGAAGATTTGCTCTCTATCGTGCAGTCCGTCTAGATAACGGAGAAGATGAATAGAATTTTTGAAGGCATGTGAGTCTTCCCAAACTCCAAGGGGTTAGGCTCGCCGTTGACAGAGTGCAGTGATGGGTTGGGTTTTCTCTTCAATATTAGGCACTACATCTGATTTGAACCCTTCTGGGAGTCACTTAGTGACAAGGTTTGAGCTAGAGGAGTCATAGGACGAAATAGTGGAGTTCAGCGGTATACTGACAAGGAAAGGTTCCTAACTCATGGTGAGCTTTTGCGATGCTATTTTGGCAGGATGTACGGCCCTGTGAGTGGAGTCCAGAACCGCAGTCAGTTTTTGCTGAACGCTTCTTTAAAGACCTGAGAAGTAGGTTGGAAAGCGTGTGTGCAACTATTGCCAATCCCAACGTAACCCAACGAGGCACAGACGGTAACACTGCCGCCTTGTAGAAGCACACCGGCGGACTTTTCAGTTCGAGTCCGAATGCTGCAGGAGTTTTTGCACGTGTTAGTTCGTTGTTATTACGCTTCCTCATGATCGCAGGAAGCAATTTTAGACCATCAATGTTTACAACAAACCAAGGCTGTCTATTTGCTCCTTCATATGTGCTTGTTGTTGAACTATTCACCGTGGCGCATCTCGCGGGGTGTCGTAAGGACTGGCGATAGTTACGCGCACGCTTTCAGACCTCCTTTTCAGGTCTTTAAAGAAGCGTTCAGCAAAGACTGACTATGGTTCTGGACTCCAATCACAGGGCCCTACATCCTGCTAAAATAGCATCGCAAATACTCACCATGAGTTGGGAACCTTTCCTTGTGAGTATCTACTTTCCCTTCGTCTACATGCTCTTCGTGAAAAAATCAAGGCGGAGTTGTATCCGAAACGAGATTGCCGGAGAGCGTGCCCCTCGCTAATGAAGGGAGGAGAAAGAAGCACACCTCCAAGTCGCTCAGTTGATGCTCCAATATCAGTTTTGCCGAATATTTTTTGCATGACATCCTATAAATCTTTGATTTGTCCTGAGGGCCAAAGAAATGATGTTCTTGTTGAAATTCTTGCGACTTTGAACAGAAAAAATTCAAGACTAAGGCACAAAAATTTTAGCACCGACACCTCTTCGCAGGAGCTCTCCTTAGTATGAGATCCGAAAGCGTAAAAACGGATCATACAGAGCTTTTTGGTGTTTTCCACATGTATGTACGCGTAAGCGATACTTCATTTTAATTCTATCACAGTTATGAAGAGATTTCCTATACCCTACGGGCAAACGTTGCTCCACATTCACTGCTACAATTTACTTCACGATCGTTTCTAATTTTTGAATTATTGTTTGGAAGCTATTTTTGAGCGATTATTTGGTTGGATGCTCTCCCGCACAACAAGTTAGCAGGGGCGGGGTGGGGCGTAGAATGTTATGCGCCACGAATGCTCCAAATATCAAGAATCAGAATTCGTGAAACACCTGCCGAGTTCTATCCGCAACTGTATTGAGCTCTTTGTGTGGGACGAGGCAGCGTGACAGCTGTACATATGCAGAACTGAAGTCGAACATCGGCCTGTGTCTGTCGTGCTCTAAAGTCCGGTTCTGTGTAGCTACAGCTCCTGTAACTGGCACGGTATCCTTAGTCGTCTTCCTGAGGTGCAGCACTGAGCGGTAATCGTTTACAAAACGGTCATCGGGTTTGGAGGATGAGGGACGTTAGCGTCTCGTTCCGCTTTTGCTCGTAAATCTGCTGCACAGATACCCCTCCCTCTCGCATCCTCTCTTTGAAGGCCTCCCTACACGGCTTATCGCTTGCTGCCACGCGGACTCAGCTCTGCGTACTGCCGTACTGTGGTTGACGCTTCACTATACGAGCTATAACCTCAAAGTTTCAACGTGTGACACTTCCTGAACCTATCACGGGGAGTAAGCGTTCCACTATATTGTATAACTACTACTGTGGTTCACGTGAAACCCTTTGCATTATAGCTATCTACCAGAGAACCGGTCAAAATTCCTCTGCCTACTTTTCTAAAGGAAGGCTTTTTCTCTCCATTCTTCTACCTTGAGTACACAGATCGGCGGGTGCTTTTTAACGTTTTCTTCTGTATACGTCCTTTATCAGAGATTCTATAATATTGTCTCCATAGACCCTGTATGGTTATGGGCCGGTTGGATTTTGACATTCAAAAGAGTACTATTATTCAGAACACTTATGGAACCTTATCGCTCAAGTAAAAATTGGGTCTCAAATTTGCATCGACGAGCCCATTTTTCAACATTACTCTCATCAGAAGTTGATCGCCAGCTAATGTTCTTCTTTGATAACATAACGAGACGATTTCACACAAATTCGAATCCATTTTTTTGCTTTTATGAGGAATGAGAAGCATCCACGGTTCTCTCTGCCAACCCTTTCCGATAAACTAGGAAATCTGGAAAATCTCAACAACAAAAAAACTAACAAGGGGATGTCTCCAGCTTTCCATGGAGCTTTGGATGGAGACTTTCGTTATGTGAAAGAGCTTGAAACGCTGATTACAAGTGTGCAGACCAAATTTGCTAAGGGAATCTCCTAAGCGAGCGCTGGCCGGTGGAAGTTCGCGTTGTCGACTGCACGTCGCATGCTCTGATGGAGTGTTGGGCGCAGCAGTGCGTGATCAGAGGAGCCGTTAGCCACCGTCACAGATGCGGTGGACGTGCAGTGGCAAAATTCTCGCTTTGCAGGATTAGGACCGTGGGTCCGATGCCTATCGCTGCTGTAGTTTTTGCGTTGTGCGAATTATCTTCAGTGACACCTTTTCTTCTAATTTCCAACACACTTTTGAAAAAAAACGCCAACAACTACCGTATACTTTTTTCGAGCTCTTCGGAAGTGAAAAGAAATCAAATTTTGATTTTTATGTAAGATAAGTCAAGAACTGATGCTCGTTTCGACCCCAAATGACATTATATGCCCGAAATATTTTTTGACCATGGTAATCGTACAGTGCATGTGACCTTCGAGTTTGAGCAACCGAGCCGTTTCAAGTTGTCTTATGAACGGAGTTAGCGTTCAACTTGCAGGTGTACCAATCCTCTCCAACAGTAATGGAAGAATGAAAAAAGGTGTAAGCGAAGTATAGCGCGCACACACACTGAATGCCCACCTACTGTTCAGACAACTTGACCGTAATATTTTGGTTTGCTGTATAGTGCATCCACTACGTTACACATTCAGTTGGTGCCACCTTGAATGACTTCGCACCTCGGTCACTACCCTTGATCAACAATGATGACCAAGGTACGAATCTGTCTAGGCTCAAGGAAGAGAGTGGGGAGAGTGATGTGGTCGGAAGCACCGATTTCGCCCCAGATTTGTGCTTGGGAGTTGTTAGGGGTGTTGATCACATATATGGCGTAAGTTTTCGACATACATCATGACAGCTCGAAAAAAGTATGTGATAGTTCTCACCAGGTGTTTGTTCAAAAATGTGTTGCAAATGAGGATAAAGAGTGTCATCATCATCATCGTCATCATCATTTTCATTAGCGTCTGTCCCGCTTGGTGGCGGGGTCCGCTCTTCTGGTGTGGTGACGCCAGTTCTCCTGATCAAATGCTTGATCAGGTTGCAACCAGCCATCTTTAAGTCCAAGTGCAACGTATCTAGCCAACGTTGCTTCGGGCGTCCCCTGGGCCGCTTTCCACGGACCTCAAGGTTCAGGCCAATCTTATGGACGGTGTCTTCATTAGCGCGAAGGACATGGCCGTACCATCGAAGACGAGCTTCGCGCAGCTTCTCGGCTATCGGGGCGACACCGAATCTCTGTCGCGTGGCGTCGTTGCGAACGCGGACCACACGCGTAACTCCAGCCGTCCACCGTAGCATTTTCGCTTCCATTACTCTGAGGCGGCTTGCAATTTCCTTCGTCACGGGCCAGCACTCAACACCGTACATCGCTACTGGGCAGACGACTGTTCTACAAACCTTCGATTTGAGGTGCTCAGGTATTGTCCTGTCGCAAAGCACCCCAGTCGTAGAGCGCCATTTGGACCAGGCTGCACTCACACGCGCATTTACCTCCAACTTTAGCCCGCCAGCGAGCGTGACTGTTAACCCAAGATACTTGAAAGATATCCTCTAGAGGTGTTTCTGTGTTTTGAGAGATGTAACTCGTGAGAGCTCAGTACCGTTAATCTTAATGGATTCGTGCTCATTCACATCCGTCGTCAAGTACTCTGCCTTTTTGACGTTTAGCTTGAGAGCGAACAATGTCAAGCGATCGCACCACGCCTGTGCCTATCGCTCGAGTTCGGTTTTGTCTTCACATGCAAGCATGACGTCGTCAGCACACAGCAACGTCCAGGGAGCTGCCTTTTGGAGATCTCGTGTAATTGCATCCATGACGACCACGAAGAGCAGTGGGATAGCGCAGATCCCTGGTGCACTCCGACAGAGATTGGAAACTCCATCGAGCTGCCCGCTGGTGCTCACACTCGGCTTATTGGGCACGAGTAGAGGATGCGCACCCACTCAATAAGCTCTTCAGGGATACCATGTTGTCGCAACACGTACCATATCACTTCCGCGGAACGCGGTCAAAGGCCTTCTCCAAGTCCAGGAAGGCAAAGTGAACCGGTTTCTGTTTCTCGCGGTGTTTCTCTAGCAGAAGACGAACGGCGTGAATGGCATCAACAGTGCGAGAGCCAGAGACGAAACCACACTGATTATTGGAAAGCTGGACGACATCCCGGATACGTCCGTCGACAATTCGCTCAAAGATTTTCATGGTGTGCGAAAGAAGACGAATTGGACGGTAACTGGCGCAGTCTGCAGGACTGCCCTTCTTCTTCCAAATCGGGATGGTCGTGCTTTGCTGCCAGCTCTCGGGCACTTTCTTCTCAGCGACAACCTGATTGAAAAACTCTGTCAGCCAGTCAGCAGGGCACCAGCCCTTCGACTTGCACAAGTTGGCTGACAGGTCTTCGAAACCAGTGACTTTGCCTGACTTGATCTTCTTCAGGCTGCTTCGGTTTCGCTTACTGTGATCTTCTGAACGAGACCGCATACAGGAGATGCAAAAGGAATAGCAGGATAGTCAAATTCAGCATTCGAGATTTTCTCGAAGCAGTCGTGTTATCGCTTCACAGCCCTCTTGCAATCCATCAGAAGATGACCGTTCTCGTCGTTAATGCCAGAGAGCTTCTCGATGTCTTCTGCTTGGCGACAGCGAGCTTTGGCGAGTCGGTAAAGATAACGCTCACCATCGCGCTTTTGAGTTTTTGGCTGACTTCAGCGTAGTATGCGGCTTTAGCAGCAGCGACTGTCTTCTTTGCCGCTTTTTTCGCTTCTCGATAATTCCGCCAATTGTGAACTGTTTTATCACCGACAAATACGTGATAGGGCCGTTTCTTTTCTCTAAGTTTTTCTTTGACATCGTCAATCCAAAGCCATGCCTGCTTGTCGACCCAGCATCGTCCAGGCTTCGTTGTGCCGAGTTCGAAGCGTGCAGCCCGAGTTATCGCATCGGCAGCATCCTTCCAGGTTTCGTCGACAGTCAACACAGTCGGCAACCGAATGCGAGAAATAACTGCCGCTTCCTTCTCTTTCAGTCGCCACCATTTGATTCTAGCCGACCATCATCGCTGTTTACACCTCGGCGGTGTGATCTTCAGCGAGCAGATCAGTGGGCGGTGTTGCGTGGCAACCGTCTCATATGGCACGGTCTTCGCATCTGTGACAAGGCTTTGGTCTCGACGCCTAACAAGGACATAGTCGATCTGCGTTTTGGCGTTCCCGCTATAAAACGAGATGAGGGGGAGTGACGCTTTCTAAATTTGGTATTCACGATGGTAAGGTCGTGTGAGTCTGCATACTCAAGTGTACGCTCACCATCTGCGTTACGTGACCCATAGCCAAAACCACCATGACAGCTGTAGCCGTCTTTGGCTGCTCCCACGTGAACATTAAGGTCACCTGCAACAACAACTACCTCTTGCGACGGTATTTCCGCTGTCTTTTCAACAAGCAAGGACTAGAACTCGTACTTGGTTTGCTTGGAACAGCCTGTCTGTGGAGCATATGCAGAGAAAGGATGATATCGCCTCAGTTCTCCGACCTTCATTAAGCGGTCTTCGAAACGTTCTACGCTTGCAATTGCGTCACGGAAACGTTTGGAGACGATCCTACTGACACCACTGGTAGTCCTGGGAGTTACACATAAGACGGCCTTGAAACCTTGTCCTATGTCCCTCGACTTGCGGCAGGACCACCTCGTTTCCTTCACCTCACAGAAATCTATCTTTCTTCTCCAGTGCTTCCGCCAACTCGCACGAGCGGCCCATCAACGTACCCACATTCAGCGTTGCCACGCGGGTCTTGCCTACGTTACGGGACTTTCGGACTAGCTCAGTTGCCCCCCGATGCCGTCCTCTCATCAGAGACCCTCGCACACTTTTCACACTGGCCGGGCTTCGAATGCGCGTTGGCTCCCGCGGACGCCGTAGCATTATCTCGCCATACATGAAGCACCATCAACCATGTAATGTAACATGGGTCTTCGTAGACCGGCCTGTCACTGGGGCCTGTCGCCTGCATCGAATGTCCGTGTTTGCCTCGGCTCACAGAAGCGAGCAGTCTCCAGTGGCACCACGTGGAGGAACGGACATCGCCAATCAATGAGGATAAAGAGTGTAACTTACGATAGAATTACAGTACAGCTCAGGCCTTGTATATGCTGGCTTTATAGGCCATTTGGAGGCCCACTAGTTCGCCGTCCTTGCAGGACTTTACGTTGAATAGAAATATAGACTCTAAGAGCTGCTACGCTTCGAAATGGGTCCAGACGCTCCCTACTGAAGTGATTGACTAACCGAACAGCTCAGCAGAACTGGAGCAATTGCCGTCTTCTGTTCTAAGTACCACACACTGTCTCGACCGCCGACAATTGCGGGCGAAAAGCTTTCGTTTTTGTGGCAGTTAGCGTTAATACATACCTTAGCAGTACCCTTGCGTTTAGCTTGCTTTTTTGTGTTTGGAGTTGGGTGAATAATTCACCAGTAGTTTTTTGGTGTTGTTAGAGCTTTTCTGTGGCTTTTCGTGGTTTTCACGATGGACCTTTATTCGCTTGTCTTACGTCTCGACGAGGTCCTCTTCCCCAGAGGCTTGAAGGTACATAGTGTCACTTCTAGGAAAAGCTGTCTATTACGACAAACGTTTCCACGACAATAGCGGCTCCGCCTCTATGAAGAAAACACCACTGAAAGATAATTTGAAAACGATAAAAGTCTGATTGGCCACGGAACTTTTCGGCTGCTCTTTGCTAATACGTTAAGGCGAATGAGTAATACCCTGTAGATGCCGGAAAGCAACGAACAGAAGAACGATCTGCACATCGTCCTCATCTATTCTACAGCTAGTGTGTTGACACAAACGACAGGTAGTCGTTGGTAACTGACGGATGCTCCTGGCAGTGCTTCATTCGAGAATTTCCTGCGACAACGCTGAACGCTTCCAACACCTTCATTGCCAGAACGTCCGCTCCTAGATAGATAAAGCCGCACTGTCTTCCCCATATACGCGAAGTTAAAGGCTTGACATTCAATCTGATAATTAGTCCTTCCCTAGTGCAAATCTCGCCTGGACAAGGAACACAATTTTGCGGTATTCGTCGAACAGCGCGATCCTGACCAGTTGCCATTTGATGATGTCGTGCGGAATGTTAGCTCGAACGGCACCGTTTTCCGACTAGGTCCGAACTATCCTTCCTTGAATTGCAGCGTTCTCTTCATCGGAATTAAACGGCAGTGGGACACTTTGTTGGCGGCTAGGAACGGCTCTTCGTTGAACCCGTGGACCTACATAACGATTTTGTCCTGCTATCCATTGCCATTTATGATGATTCTTGTCACCCGTCCTCACAATTTGGAGAGAGAATCTGGTGACTTACTCCAGTAGAGTTTCTTCAGATACACATTGATGTATACCTAGCTTGCCTGTCTTTCTCTGGGCGGTAATTACACTGTTCAGCAACAAACCTTGCTCATATTTTAGCAGGTCCTATTTTTAGGGATAGAGGATATCTAACTGTTAGAAACTGAGGATAGTGCTCTTTATGCATGCGCGCCACGTGCAGCTGTAATATGAAAGCTTTCACTGCCTGTGGACGAATCTTCACTTTCACTAGCGTTAGCTGCTTCACAAGAACAAGGAATAGCTAGCTGAAATCGCCACACTTTTTAGTTTTTGTTACCTGCTGCAAACCCTGTCAATGCATTGATTTTATCTCTTGTTCTGTTTATTTATATTTTCCTCGTATTTGCTTGCTAATTTTGGATTTGAGGCTACTGAGCTAGCTTCATCCTTGTTTGTAAGCGCAACTTAGCGATAGTAAATAAACGAATCAATATCGGTTGAATGTTGTTTTGGAGAGGTACTATCTAAGTTGTGCTTCGGGAAGAGGGAAGAACGCTAAGAGGTGGGCTTGGAAACGGGACTTTGTTGGAGCCACAGCACCTTCTAAAAAGCCTTCGAGGTTGTGCTGTTAACACCCACAACATGGTCCGCCTCCAACACCAGCCCAATATTTGCACAGGTTTTCGCCACTGGCAGCTCAATTCACCCGTGCTGTTTTGCTCGAATTCGAGAAGTTTTCGTTCTCTGCCGATTTGCTTTGAATGGACATACCCGTCATGTGACTACAGCCGACCTCTCATAAGTCTTGGCATAGCTAGAACTGATGTCCCAGTTTTGTTTCACGTTGCTCGAACTCCTAAACATCCATACTCGCAATTGCTACTTGTTGCTTCCTATGCCTCTTATTTATTGCACATCCTAAACTTTTCTGGTTTCAATGAGTGAAGAGAAACCTTAGCTCGACTCATTATACGATTCACAATTATTTATTTATTCATCGATGCACACTAGCGTACGCGCTATGTAGGAAAACAACAACAAACGGAACAGCTGGATGTAAACATCCAGTGTGCTTGAACTAATTAAAAAAGAGATTAACGGAAGGACGCTTGAGAGAGCCTAAGTAATCAAGCAGTAGGCAGAACAAAACAACAACTGATTGACGAGGAGAAACAACGGAAGCGCTGCTCGCATAGAAGAGAAAACAGCTTTCAGAATTCTTATGCAGCGCCCAGTTTTTTACGGTCTACGGAGAAAATGCCCGAATCTCACGGCGCGCGCTGCGTGCGGAGAAAATGCCCGAAATAGCGAGAAAATGCCCGCAACCAGGGGAGAAAATGCCCGCGATCAGGGGGAAAATTCCCGGGTCGACGAGAAGAATCTATAGCACACCATCATGTGGTGAGTAGCAAAAGCGCCGTAATAAAGAAAACAACTTTGAGCGGTAGTCACCACTTAGGAAACTAAGAAAAGTTTGAAACTGTGGAAAAAACCGTAGAAGAGCCTTCACCGGACGTATCCGCAACGTTTCATTTGTACCAAAGCTCTCATAAGAAATTGATGGCAAATTTTCATGTTCGAAAAACACTCTATACTTCGTGAAGGTGGCTTAAAAGATTTTTGGCGAGGTGCTACACCGTAGGTTCTGGTCATTTTAATAGCGTTTCTGGTAAAACCTAGGTTGCAACTAACCATTCAGATACTTAAAACCTTTATTCAGAAGTGTGGAAATATCAGAAGAATAGCAACAAAGCGAATCAAAATAGAAATCATATACTGAGAAAAACTTTAATAAAAAAGGGCACAACAAGTATTTACGATACCAACGGTATATCAGATGAAAATCACTTGAAAAGCAATGAATGTTGAAATATCTATGTTCAAATCCTGTTTTAGTAAAGAACGAAATGATTGGTCAAAAATGAAGACTTCATCAGAAAGACTCAGTAAAACCTAAAAACCAATTTGTAAATAAATTCCCAAACAAGTTCTGCCATTTTTTCATTTTCTACTTCTCATGACTTTGAAGTGCATGTGCCTACTGCTCACTCCATGAGGCGTTCATGTGGCTCAAAAACAAACTCAGCAATTGAGGTGACCTACAGTTCCGCAGCTCAATGCTTCGAAATGTAATTCTGTGTTACCAGGTTCCGTTGATGTGCCTGTGTTCTAGTTTTACGTACTAGAAATTGAAATGTGGGCGAAAACGCTTCTTTCGCTCCTTTCTGTGTTCTTTTCACATAAGACACCGTTGGTACTAATTTAGCCGTTGAGCATGCCTGTCAACTGTGTAACGAGAATCCTTCCTCGTATTCTCCAAAGCTTCTCTACCACGGTAAGGCCATCAAGACTGCTAGGGAATCCAAGTGATCGTGCTACAGTTTCAGTTGCCACGCCCACGATTTCTCATGCCGTCGAGTAGAGGCATGAGAAATCGTGGGCGTGACGACTGAAGATGAGAAAAATACCGTATCCTTGTCCACGTGATTACCATGTGTCTTGTTGTTGTGGTTGTTGTAGTGGACCCTATCTAAAACCGTTCAGTGGCCACAGATATTTTCTCCACTGGCTGCGGACATTTTCTCCCCTGCTCGCTGGCATTTTCTCTCCTATTCGCGGGCATTCTCCCCTGGTTGCGGGCATTTTCTCGCACCGAAACAGACGCGGCGCGGTTCGGGCATTTTCTCTCGTAATCGTTTTTTACAGGATTATGGTTGAAGAGCCATGGGAGATAAAGTAGTTAAGCAGAGGAATAACCCCTTGAGAGAAGATCCTTATCCTAGTGCTAGATTTAGCAAGAGAGGCTCTAAGTTTGAACGATCCCTCCAGTACGTGAAGGAAAATTTAAAGAAGGCGGCAGAGTCGATGTTTGCTCTTCCAGTGATTATTTTGAACGCCATTACTAGATCGATTCTCTGCCTTCTACTCTTCAACCTAGGCACACCAAACCACGAAGTATTGTATACCGGTAGTCAACATAAGAGCAGCACACCACTAATTTTCTTGAGAAATTGCTTTTTGCACTTTCTAGAAGCCTCATATTTTTTCAAACATGGGTAAAAACAGGGGCACATAATCAAACATAGGACGGACGTAAGTTTTAAGCATCTTGATCGACATGAACGGATCAGCCGTCCCCTTGAAAGGGGTTCTTAAGAATATTGTTTGTACGTGAAAATGCTTTGTTGAGAATCCATCTGATATGCCAAATAAACAACATAATCTGGAGCACCTGAGGATTCCTTACCTGCACTAAAAACATGTGATTGCTGTTACGCAGGAGGTAAACGATTAGTTACCGACCAACTGCTTGCTCAATGGATAGCCTCTTGAAGGCGAACACTATCCTACTGATTTTCAATGGTTGTGTTGATCTTCAAATCGTCGGCTGCATCTGAGAAGTGGCGCCAGATAAGAAACTCGTTGGAGGACGATCAGAAAAGTAGATCAGAAACACTGCAGGTGAGAGCACACGTCCCTGAAGTTCGCCACTAACAGTAGGCTAGATCTATCCAACGTCCAGCCGAGGAGCACCCTTCAGTTTACTGAGAAGCCTCCAATGAGGGTTTTTTAACCAAAAGTTCAGCAGAGTCGAACACACAAAACGAACGCATTTTGTTCCGTTGTCCGCTGATAAAATTTGCACAGTAACGCCGTACAGTACATCCATATTCTCTTCCAAAATCCGTGTTGGCGATCAGGAATTATGCTGTGTCTCTCAATGATTCTTCCTCAACGTTTTGCAAAGGCACCAACAGAAATTGAAGTAATGCCTATAGGTCCACGTGTGTTGTACCCAGGGCAATAAGAAAGTGCGGGCTCTTGGGAATAGCAGAAATGGGCGAATTCTCCATCTACCGTTAACAACACCACTAACCAAGGGAAGATTGAATACGCATTCCTGTGAAAATGCACTAAGATAGTCTTCTTTATAAATAGAGTTGAGATAAGGTCAGATGTGAAAGAGAACGAGTAAGGAATTCTTAAAAGTAGTTCAGTTTGTCTTCTTTATAAACCCTTCAACGCCAACCATAGGTGGAGGAATGACATAATTTAAGTCATCATTGTCCTGATAGAAGTTGCTATGCGATTATAAAAAATCATGAACAAGTACATATCCCGGTCGACGTCTGTATGCGCAAAATTCCTCAGAGAATCCTCAAACATCGACGATATTCTGAGATCATGTTCGAGATCTTCTGAATCTGCAAAAATTTATATTGACTTTAAACGGCGTAATTTTGCCCTCCACATAGGAGACAAACTTAAGAATACCTCTGTGCAACTGTTTGTTCGCGTAATTAGACTCTACCCACAGTGGCTATGATGTAATCTTCACCCCAGAACGTATACTGATCCTCTACAGGAAGTCCACCGATCCATGCATAGCGTTCTGATAACCAGAGTTCTATCGACCTGAAGATGAATTTCTGTTCGATTCCTTCTTGCTCCCTGAGACAAACGCCGCTGCAGACGTGGCGCGGGGTTCAGGGATCGCATGGTGATTGGTCTCGGTCGCTTGCAGCAACCTTTGAGCTGACCGAGCAGGAGAGCGATGAGCGGCCGACGTCGCCGAATGGGAGCATGACACGAGGTCGTCATTTCGTTCTCATCAGCTCTGCCGACTAATGCCCGGTCGAGCTTAACGTTGCAAATGAGAGAACACGAAGGCGCTTCGTGATGACGAAGTAATGAAGTCGGCCTACTGCATAGAGACGCGCCGTCACCTGCGGAAAGAAGTACGGCGCAAGAGGCATAAATATTCATTATTCAGCCGCAAAAAGCGATCAGGAAAAGTGCGATCTGTCGAAAAATGTCGAGAAAGAGAAAGGGCAGGTTCCTGCTGTGTAAGGTCATTCTTTTCACAGCAACTCGCTACATACTTACCTGGATAACTGAACTGCCTTTTTCATTAGTGCGAGCGACTCCTAGCGTTTTTCTAATTCGCATATTCGGGACAATAGAACTGTTTAGCTTCGCGAGAAGTGCTCCTCGAAGAACTACCGTAATTAATTTTCCACCAAGTGTTTGTTGTTCTCGCACACCTTTTGCAGTCTTCTTAACAGTTTGAGCAACACATTTGGATCCTGTATGCATGCTGCAAACGGAGCCGCTGGCCGACCCAGACTCAGATATTCTGATATTCGGGTTCCTTTCTAGAGGTCAAATACTGTATGCCATTGCGTTTTAAAACGAACTGATGAAAATCCACCATTAGTCTCAGTGGTGTATCTCCGCTGTTATTTCATGTAAAATTGATTTTTTTGGGAGCACAGAGCGCGGTAGCATTAATTCGCTTGGAATCTCATCAGGAACCTCAGTAAAATGAAAACCTAACGATTTAATTTCACACTGTCTATAACAAATGAAAAATAGACGGACTCTACTCTCCTTCGAGGGATGCGGCCATCCAATGGATAACCATGTATTTTCCTTCCCGAAACTTGCGGCACAGCTTACTGACACCAGACGGAGTGAAGGCTTGATAGCCCATACATGGCGGAATCTAGCTCTAAATCGTTTCGTTGAGTTCTCGCGAGAGTCGTCGCCTCCTCCGACTGCTCCACACGTGTCCACGAACAAGGCTATGTAGTGTAGGGGTCCCTCGATAGCAGTGTGGTCTATCGCGAAGTCTGATCTGTGATGACGGGTTGTCTTCTGTTGTTGGTTCAGTTTTTGAAGTGTGAGAACGATGACGAATCCAGCGACGTTTCCACGCAACTCGTTCTGAGAGAACGCAAAACAACACAGATATTGGTCTGAGCGGCTGGGATTCACAGATTAAAGTAGAGGCGCCTTCGCTTCCATAGGCGAGGCCTTTTTTCTAGTTGCTTTCCTGTCTAGTTAGATTCTCCAACGTGCCTTTGGTTACGGACGAGTTCTTAAGCTATTTTCCTTCAAGCGAATTGGCCGTGAAAGGAACAGGAACAGCACGTACTGCCCGCTTATACGGAAGTACTTGCAAGAGAATAGCACAGATTTTCAACTGTTGCTCTTGCGTTTTGGGTTCAGAAAAAATTCCGAGTTCTACACAAATATAACTACGTCAGACCCAAGGACTAGAACAAAGCACTGATCTTAAAAATTTGAAAAAATAATGCTCTCTGCTTGCCTTTTTATAGCGAGTGCTTCATTTTTCATATAGAAACCCTCCTTCTATCGGGCGCGAGAAGTCTGTGGATCCAAGGCAGGAGCCAGATGAAAGAGAGGACATGCTGACTTCTGATGGAAATGGGTGGCAGACTGCGCTTAAGGTAGCTCACAGCCCATAAACAACTGCCGTGGTATGGGCAGACTAAAGCTTGGCCCCACGCCGGTGGACAGTTCTCCGCAAACACTTCAACTGACCGCACGAAAGTGGTGGTAACATTTTCTTGGCCCTTTGGACAAAATTGCAAGAGACGTAAGGTGTCGTGATGATGAAATTAATTAACACGTTGACGAGAATGCCGCTCAGTGGTGCGCGGCGCTCTATTTAGTTGAGAAGGTCAGCATCAGGATCATCGAAATTTTGTCTGGAAGGGTTATTTGGAATGGTCAACATGATGCCTATGTCCGTTGTATCGATTGATCGGCCAGTTTTCTACCAAATCGATAACTGCAGTTTTTGCGTGGGGACCTTCGATTTTGCTCAAAGTCCGTGTGGAAGGTTGTTTGAGAAGCTGGTCAAAAACCCCACGTTTTTCCGGAATTTCAATAGACTTCACATCTGTAACAATCTGCTTTCCTCGGCGCTTTAGCAGCTTTCCTCTGTTCATCTTCTCTCTCTGGATTTCCCCTTCTTTCTCTGCATTGATGACACGATTGAAAGGCAATAGGTGAAATCTGGCTGGAATTTTTAGAAATGCCGTTGGAGCTATCATGAGCCTTCGCAATTTCGATGTCGAAGAACTTAATGAAAGTTTCGAGGACCTACTGGTAGATCGCACATCACAGCACCAAAAATAATCTCCTAGACGAAGTTCTGGCTAGATCGGCGACCCTAGCCCGTCATATCGTCTCCCAATCCCATTACGTAGTTCACATAGCCTAGCTTGCTTACCGCTACCTATCGCAGTTGGCTGATATCCGAAAAGAGAGTGTGATATTCGTGATCAGCACCTCCAATAGCCCCTCAGACGAAGCTCAGTACAACGGCGAGTCTGAAACGACCACCCTAGTTATCGATTTGGGAGACAAGTTTGCGCAACCGTCCTGACGGACACCACCATCGCGTTCATCATCCCAAATTATCCTTTAGAAGAAGTTTGGGTCACAGGATCTCGCCTCACTGCGCGAGGCGCCTCGTCTCACGGGACAGACACGCGAAAATCGCTCTCGTCGTCATCGTGTAAAACAATCAGGCAGCAAAGCCTACATATCGCTATCGCAGTTGCTTCTGTGGGCACTCTCCATATACCTTGATCACCTTGATCAAGAGAGCTGTCATCTCAACTTTCGATCTCGATTGCTGGGCAACAGCCGTGCTGTCGCGGCGGAGCCGTTTGACTTGAAGCTAGCGATTCTGCCCCAAGAACTCCTCCGTAGACGAATGCTATCGTTAGGATTTTAGCGAAGTTGGGAGTTGCAGGTATCGGAAGGGTTGATAGAGCACATTAAAGCACGGCTGCATCAAAATCGAGCTATTCACTTGCTTCAGCTCCGGCTTGAAGGCGCATGCCGAAATTTGCGAGCAGTTCGTTGTTGAAAGAGAGGCGGCTGAAAGGCGATCCCTGTTGTTGCACCTGCAGACGATGTATCGGGCATTTTTAGCCGAAGGTTTGGCCCCTCCGTTGTCACGTTTTTATTATTACCTTCAGCTCACCAGCATAGTTCTATTCGACTGTTTCACAAGTGTTCCAACGTTCAAGTTGAAGACACAGCACGGTGAATTACAGGATGCCGAACCATAGTTTAGCTAGGGTTCAAAAGATGGCGGCTTTTATTACAAAGTCGAAAAATCACAAAAGTGATGGTGGGTGAAAGTCGCGTAGGATGAGGCCGTCACAGGCCTTAAGATAACTTCAACTTATTTCTGTAGTACACCTTCTCTTTACACCATCTCGAACATATTGCTCAACGAAATAATGGATGCTAAAGAATTGAACCCTAGTCCATTGTAAACGAAGCTTTAAAGAGTGCCCGCTCTTCCCTCTTCCCCGCTGCTCGAGTAAACCCCATGAATCCTTAAGTAAGGAGGAGCCGACTCGTTTGAAGAGTAGGTGAATCTCCGTTGGGCATCTTTGGTACAAGCGGAAAGCTGGAACATCATATGATGGCGACTGCAACTCAATTTTTCTCAAAGTTCTACTTCTTTCTGTAACTAACCTTCCTTCCTCGTTTTCCCAACTGATGTTGCCTTTGAAATGCATCTCCGAAGGTGCGACAGCAAAAAAGCTTTAACGTTGTGGTTGCAGGCGTTCAGCAGCTCAACGAGTGCTTTTCGCATCGGAGCTTCGACTCCAGGAGCAGGAAAAGGCAAGAGAGTGGTTCCTAAAGTTTCCTTGTTGAGGCCCGTTTTCTTCTCCAAAACCCCGCTGCCCGGTTTGCTGTCCTTATCCCTTCATTCTATTCATGAAGCTGACCCTTGTCTACATTCAAATAATAACAGATAACAAACTATTTAAGAGAGGCAACTAATCTGGAGGATATTTTCCGTGCAACTGGGAGAGCATGTGCATGAAGCCGGTGTTGCATGCAAGCGTTTTCAGTTATAATGGAGGTGGTTGTGCTCGTTTATAACTGTCACTCTTCGCTACCGCTTGGAGCTTACCACTAAAACTGGACATTGTATCGCTATGTACATTACAAAGTCCTGGACAGAAAGCAGGATGCATTTCGAGCACGCCGTTTGCGACCAGCGATAAGCTTCTCATTGAGACCTGTCACATTAGGATAATGTCAGCCATCCAATGGATGCGAATAAAAGAGGCAGCCTGTAGTGCCGCTCGATGGCAAGTAAGAAACCGAACTACCAGAACTACCTGGCAAGAACGAGTGTCATTGATCATTATCGTATGCCCTTCGCAGCATTTGTCAGAATGTGAATGCTCGGCGGATTTGCGTCTGTGACAAAGTAATCTAAACAAGGGGCCGTTCGCGCCCTGCAGCGAGTGTGGGCTCTAAGTGCACTTTGGCTTTCGAGGCACTTTTCCTGAACTCGCGGTCACTTGGTGCGGTGCTCGATGAGTTGGATTGAGCTGTGAGTTTCTTTTCGATCCCATAGCGGCTGCTACGGTTGTAGCAGGCACAGAAGATCAGGTGTTGCAGCCGTTGCTGCGTTCAGCTGAGGTCGCTTCATGTGGAGATTTCATTGTGCCAGTTTCTTTGGTTGAGCATTCACATGATTGCTGTTCGTGCCTTCTGGAGATCCGTTCGAAAGAGTACCGCCTGCTGTGTGCGTTCGTGGAAAATCACCGCTAGCCCTTGCGAATTTCGACGCAAACATTCCTACATACACATGTGTGGGTGGATGGATACATTATACGATCTTTAGGAGTGCTATTCGCTCACGTTGCACTAAAATACAAGGCGAATAACAAGCCCGAGTGCTCTGCATTTGTTTTTTGAATCTGCTACGGCATCTTCTCTTCTTTGGCTACTGCTCACTATAAGATTCAACGCACGGGTGCTCGCGATTTGTTTGGTGCGGAGCGTAATTCATAGCTGAATCTAACTGTAGGTGAGGAGCCAGTGGAAGAGCACTTTATGGATTGGTGGAGTATCATTGGTGGAGTGTTTACAGCGTCGCTCTGCTCTTCAAGCGAATGTGTTAAGTACTACGTTTAAGAAACCAGGGTAGTCAGTAAAAGCTGTGGAAGGTTCCGTTATTTATTCGCATTAGGCCACAGGTTGTTCCGTGCGCTTTGTCAACATCAATGTGTCAGCGGGGCTCCGCTCTTCGAGGAATAGTGCATAATAATGTAGGGGCTTTCAGAACCACCTGCTAAATCGAGCGCTGTAAAGCGGCTTCTTTTGCCACGCTCCAGCAGTCAAGTCTGCCTTCGTGGTTTACTCTTCGGCTAGATGCAGGATGCAAAGGACAGTTCGCCTCCTAAATCACAAACCGCACCGTTCTTCTGCCTCCACTTTTTGTTCTGGATTTAGGGCCAGATTTTCGCCTTATATTTTTACGTACAGGGTTTTTGTGCCAGGAGGGAGGATGTGTTGTCAGGAGCCGAAGCTGCACTTATTAGGTATCGATTTCGGGCTTAGATCGTGCTCACCATCATGTTAGTCAACAGCCTGCTATCAAATGGGACACGCCCACCGGTTGGCCACAGCAAGCCAAATACGCACTTGTAATGTCCTGAAGGTGCCGCTGGAAGTAAAATGCATGGGATTTCGAAGACGAGAAACGTACTCAGAAATACAGTCGTTCTAGTGATAAATCGGTATATGTCGCCATAGCGCACAGCACTGAGAGGTGGGAGCAAACCAGCCAATCAGGCCTCATCGAGTGCGTGCCCAATGCTGGGTGCCTACGTGATATGAACCGTTAACTCTAAAACATTAGTGAGAGTCACCGCATAGGTGACGTAGCAGCATGTTTTGCCTGGATATACTTGGCGAATCGATTCATCAAATCTTCCTGGCACTCTTCCTTCATTTTTACTCCACTTCGGCGGTGAGATCAACGAGAGTTCTTCCATGGTGAGTAATCGCCTTGTGATGTAAGGAATCTATGTATTTGACTACTTTGACAGCGTAGTTAGACGGAATAACACCGACCAGCTGACGTCCACCGTTGGGATCTATGGCTTAACTAGGGAGCTAAGGGCGCCGGTCGGTTCACAGACCAGTCTGAAATGATTCATTCTTGCTGGCTACTCCATAGGCACTCTGATGGCGAAGCAACCGCTTTCGGTGTTCGTGCTGAGCAGAAGATGAGCATCGGATATGATGCGTGTTGTCAGAGAGCGGAGTAGGAGGCAGATATGAGCGAGTGAAACTCACACTCCGGGCAACGACGCGTTCATCCAACTGCTACTTCTCTCGAGCGCCCTCGTGAATGTAGAAACGCAACATTCGCAGTACACGTGCACGTCGCAGAAGCCGAGTGCCGTTTCGCTGACATTTCCACGTCTATTTCGGAACCGAACTCGATGTCATCATTACTGGGTGCACTAATTGAAGTCTCAGAATGGCATCATTTCCTTCAGTGGCCGCAAACATGCAGTCGAGCCTATCTCTTAGGGATTCATTATTTTCGAAAGGGCGGAGGCTCACGGATTACCCTTTGAGCTGCGGCATTTACCGCTTTGCAAACCAAGAGCTTAGTGCTCTTTTTTGCAGCAATCAGCATATTGTCCTCGTTATTCTGACGTTTCCCAGATTTTGTCTTCGTTTCATGAAAATCGCTTCTAGATAATTCAAATCGTCTGCTTTTTAGCGAGGTATGAAGAATTGAACAGTTGTCAGTTCGCTCCCACTGTTGCACTTCACGGTCAGATGCACGCTGACAAAGTCGGCTGACAGATGACGTTTTTCGAGAAATTAGCCATGCGATTCTGTTGCAACATCTCATGATTAGCGACTAGCGAGCGCACTTTTTCCTGAGAATGCTTATCCTTGCCTCTCTTCTTCTTCGGTTATAGTGCTGTGTGGCTCACAACTGCGTCGCCTTTTATGACGCGAACAACTCTTCTGCTGCTTCAGCGAAGCCATCTTGATTACAATTCGTCAAGGAGCGTTTTACAGTTGTCGCTTGCTGATGGCTAGTTCCATGTGACTAAACAGTAGTAAAGTAAACAATAGGCTAATAGGCCTTTCACTAAAAGTACAAGGCTACAAATGACAAACTCAAGGCTACGTTCTCCAGAATGGCGTAAAGGATAGGGATAATGGCCAGCTCTAATCACTGTAGCTTGCATGAGATTCTTTTTCTGTTGGGTACCGTGCAGGCAACAATAAGAGATCCCGAGAAAGGCCAACTAGCAGTTTCTTCATTATCATAACTAATGGTGAGGGTGGATATGAAGATAACAATGGGCGATCGTGAGGATACCTATGAACGCCTATGATAACAAAATCTAGAGAAACGAACCTTCTTCGTACAGAAGGAAATAGTGGTATTAGTCTAGTTGACACTTCACGTAAGATGTTACATGCACTAGTGTCGTTGCGATTTGGCGTGCTGTGGAACAATAGCAGCAAGATCCCGTGAAGGTGTGTAACCGTGATTGCTAAAGCCACTTTGATCAAATGATGCTTCGTCGAACTGCCTTCTCCAACATGTGCGGCCCAGAGACATCGCTGGGAAGCAGGGGTTGGACTTGCGATTGTGTAGGTCTCGCTCATACCTTCTGCGTGGGCGGAGGCATGTTCATCTGCAGAGGGACCTTATACGTGGAGCTGGAGAAGTTCCGTCAGGAGATCGATCATATTCTCTAAAGCATTTTGCACACCACCGAGTCGCTCCAGCTATTGTCCGAATCTCCGCTCAAACCGCTCCCGCGACAATCGCTGGAGCGACTCGGAGGTATGCCAGTCGCCTAAGAGGTGACCGTCGGCGACCTCAACGCCGTGATCGGGCTGCGAAGGTAGCCTGAGGGACTACATATACACATAGGGCCTAGCGTTCGCAATGGAGCGAGCAAAGAGAAAGACTGTCTGACTGTTTACTACGCAACTAACAGGCCGGTGGCTAATTCCACAACGAAGCAGGCCACATCGTCTCCTACGGCAAGTATTGCCTTACCGACGTCTCCGTTGTCGCCATGTTTGCACGAAATCGGACCACCTTCTACCTTGTGTAAAGTTGTAAAGCTTCACTTTTCCCATCAAGGAGAGAAGACAGCAAAACATCAAAGCTAGCCCCAGAACAACCGTCGACTTGGATCTTTTCACCACTCTTTCCGGAGTTTGAGAAGACTCCGTAATGACGACATCGATGAAGAATGCGACCGCATTAAGCACCATGTCCTAGACAGTTGCATGGGAGCCGAGAGTATGCCGACCGCCAAGAAACGTCTGTCTCCGGAAACTCTCAGGTTGATACGCCAGCGTGGAGCAGCACGAGCGTCAGGTAACTACTAACTGACGTTCGAGTTGGTGAAGGACATGCAGAGCGACGATAAAGAAGGATCTTAAGGAGAGAAAAGAGGAAATATTGGCAGAATGTGCAGAGACGGTTATGAGCATCCGCACCAGACCAAGACGACCGCTCTCCGACGCCCTGATGGAACCTTCTCCCCTACCAGAGAAGTAATGGAGAAGCTCATCCACGACTTATAGCCACGTCCACCTTCATGATGCCATCTTATGCTGGATGGATGCGTCGTCCACTCTGTTCTCCTTCCGAGATTCGCCCCGCCGTCTCGTCGGTGAAGAAACGTATGTACAGCATCCGGTACCGAGAGGATCAGACCCTAGCACCTGAAGAACCCACCACCAGCGCTCATCCTCACTGAGACGCGGTTCTTCACACGCTACCTGTCGGAGTGCAGGGTTCAATCTCAGTGGAAGACCAGAAGGACCGTCTTGCTGGTCTTCCACTGATATTTGAAGGGAGACGTGCACGACATTGTCAGCTATCGCCCCATCTGCCTGCTGTCCAGTCTACAAGCTGTTCACGCAAGTCATTCTGAATAGCCGTGCGAACAAGCAGGATTTCGGAGAGAATTCAGCACGATCAACCACATAGACACCGCTAAGATGCTCATCGAAGTATCGCGAAAGCAGAAGCTGCCGCTCTGCCTTTGGCTCGCCAACTTATTTATTTATTCATTTATGCCAAAGGGCGCGCTGATACATCAAAGAACAGAACAAGAACAAACTCAGAGATGACCAAAACTAAAGAAAAGGCTAATATGAAGCTGAAGGACATACGCATTTCGAGCGCTCGCTTACAACGTAAATTTTGTAGACAAAAGGCTACAGTGCAGTAGGGACATGGTGGGACTGGTCACGATCAACGACTAAAGGGAACAACAGAAGTAGTATATGAATTTTTCTAGCAACGAAAGGCTGACAATGAGGGACATCCAGAGGCTGACAGTCCAAACCAATGGATAAGAGACTGGTGGTCCTAGGAGCTTACCAGGGAAAGGACGAAGCATGGCGATAACTGCTAAGGTTGCCTGGCGACCGGTCTGAGCATAAGACGCGTATCCAGTCATAAGCTGAGCTGATGGGTTTCAAAAGCATAGCATGTGCGGTTTAGGTTAGAAGGAAACATCTTCTTCTTCTTCTTCCTTCTTCTTCAGCGTCTGTCCCACTTCGTAGCGGGGTCCGCTATTCTGGTGTCATGACGCCACCTTTCCGGATCCAGCGCTAGATCAGGGTAAACACCAGTTACTTTCAAGTCCATATGTAACGTATCAGCCCAGCGCTGCTTCGGGCGCCCTCTAGGCCGCTTTCCAATTACCTCGAAGTTAAGGCCTATCTTGCGGACGCTGCATTCCTTTCCACGCAGAACGTGGCCGTACCATCGCAAGCGAGCTTCGCGCATCTTGTCAGTTATTGGCGCGACACCGAACTTCTGCCGAATAGCATCGTTTCGGATGCGGTCCATGCGCGTGACTCCTGCCGTCCAGCACAGCATCTTCGTCTCCATGACGCTGAGGCGCGTTTCAACTTCCTTGGTCGCAGGCCAACACTCAGCACCGTACATCGCTACTGGCCGGATGACTGCTCTGTACATCTTTGACTTAAAGCGCTCTGGTATCTTCTTGTCGCAGGGCACGCCAGTCAACGAGCGCCACTTGGACCAAGCTGAACTCACGCGTGAATTCACTTCGACCAACAGTTTGCCGTCAGACGCGACTGCTGATCCCAGGTACTTAAAGACCGCAGTGCGTGGAAGCTCGATGCCGTTAACCTTGATGGAGCTCGACTCGGTAACGTCCGTCGTTAAATACTCGGTCTTCTTCACGTTCAATCTGAGTCCAAACCGCTCCAAGCGATGACACCAAGCTTGCACCTCTCGCTCGAGTTCACCTTTATCTTCGCTAGCGAGCATTACGTCATCAGCATAAAGCAGTGTCCAAGGGACGGACTTCTGAAGATCTTGTGTGATGGCATCCATGACGACAACAAAGAGGAGTGGGGAAAGCGCAGAACCCTGGTGTACCCCGACAGAGATGGGGAACTCCATTGAGGTTCCAGCTGCAGCTTGAACTCGACTCTATGGACAAGAGTAGAGAATTCGCACCCACTCTATGAGCTCTTCGGAAACTCCATGATGTCGCAAGGCGTACCATATCACTTCACGCGGTACGCGGTCAAAGGCCTTCTCCAAGTCGAGGAAGGCGATGTGCACTGCCTTCTGTTTTTCGCGATGCTTCTCTATCAGGAGGCGAGTTGCGTGTATGGCATCAACGGTGCCACAGCCAGCCACGAAGCTGCACTGATTGCTGGAAAGCTGGACGATGTCCCGAATTCGTCCATCGACAATTCGCTCAAAGAAGGAGTTAGAAGGAAACATCATAAAATTAATTTATCCCAGCTACCAAGAAAATTCCCTAGTTGCTCGACACCTTGAATGCAAGTAAAAAAACCGATAATGAACAGAAGCATAGAATTACACTAGCTAACACACATAAGAGACACCAATAGCGCTTGAATAGGGTATTCGACTCTGTCAGAACTGAAGCGGTCATCGAAGTCCCTGCTCGCTCAGGGTGTTCCTACTCAGTATGTACATTTAAGTGCTTTGAGAGCTGTTCTGTACATATATTCATGTCCAGGACCTTATCATTCTACAACGACATCGTTGTCAACGTGAAGAGGGGAGTTCGAATTGAAATGCAATTGGACTGAAGATCGAGAGCGGAAACTGCACTATTTTCGCTTCCCGGTGACATCGTGCTCATAAAACCGGGCGTCAGCCAAGTGAGGCGAATGCTGGCTGTCCTCGATCGCGTTTGTGGTAACGTTGAGCTGCAGCTGAATTTTGCAATGACGATGTTCATGAGGAGCGGACAAGTTTCTGATGCCCCGTTCTCACTCAACGGAACGAACATCTCCGAATGCTCCAACTATGTACGTGTATATAGGTCGCGAAGTAGACATGGCCAGCGACACAGTGCCATGCTGGGCAAGGGGGAACGAGCACTTGGGAAGCTTTCAGGAGCGTCGATGAAGTCGTGAAAAAGGCGAAGAGCGTCGTACTTCGCGCACCTATTCGTCCCCACTGTCCTTCCTACTTTGACGTATACCCAACAGGGAGAGCCTCCAAAGTGGCGGTGAGCTTTTGCGATGCAATTTTTACAGGATGTAGGGTCCCGTGTGGAGAGTCCAAAACCATAGTTAGTTTTCTCGGGATGCTCTTCTGTGGTAAAAAAAAAAACGCGTGTGGACGCGTGAGCGCGAAGCTCATGACGCTCTGCTACCACCTAGGCGGATGTGGGTCGGCGTAGTGGTAGTGCTGCCGCTTAGCAGGAGCAAGGTCGTGGGTTCGATTCCCTTTTACTGGTGTCTTTGCATTTTGCGATCTATCGTCAGTGGGAACCTTTATCCCCATTTCTAACACATTTTTGAACGAAAACACGGCAACAAATGACGTTTATGTTCATCGTGCTTTTTGAAAGTGGGAAGGTGAGAATTTTTGACTTTCAGGTTAAGCAAGTAAAAAACTGATGCCAGATTCGTTCAACAACCCAAGTAACCCTCAGGTACAAAGTTTTGGCGAAATTGGTGCATCAGGCCTCATCACTTTCACTCGAACCTGGGCCTAGAGCGGGGCTTGCACCCCGGTCTTCATGGTCAAACGGGCGGTCATTGAGGTGTGAAGCCATTCGAGGTGGAAACCAATTGAATACGTGAAGCGGTGGAGGGCTACACAGAAAGTAAAATGTCGGTGCCACTACGCCCTTTTTTGAACGGGTGGGTAGATAAAAGCGCAGATGTTAAGATTGTGAGCAGTGAATTTCGCTTACATGCTTTTTCGCAATCCTCCATCATTGTTGAAGAAGGCTGGTACATCATTAGCTATTCTTACCAGTTGGTTGCTACGTTTTTGACTCCATCCATGTAAGGAATGTCATAGAATTCGCTATCTACAACACCTTTTCATCTTGAAACAGCTTGATTGTTCGAAAATCGAAAGGGGCCACTGTACTAACGAGGTCGAAAAAAATAGCTATTCATTCTTCGGCTACGGCTGTTACTTGGAGTGCTGATCATGGAACAGATATCGATTTCTGGATTTCTCGTCTTCTTATGACAGGTTAGAGGTGTGAGTAAGTGAGAGTGGTGAGGTCAGAAGCACCAATATCGCCCAAACTTTGTGCATGGGGGTTATTTGCGCCAGGTTTTTTTCAAAAGTGTGTTGGAAATGGGGATAGAGAGTCCCGCTGATCGCAAAATGCAAAGATACCAGTACAGGGGAAATCGAACCTACGGTCCTGCTTCTGTGAAGCGACAGCACTTCCACTACGCCGACCGGCTACGTTCGGCTGGGGGGTAGCAGGGCGTCATGAACTTCGCGCTCACGTGTCCACACGATTTTTTCGACCACCGAAGAGCATTCCGAAAAAACTAACTATGGTTTTGGACTCCCCACATGGGACCCTACATCCTTTGAAAATTTCACCCCAAAAGCTCACCGCCACTTTGGAGGCTCTCCTTGTAAGAGATCTGGTCTCTACGGAAGCAGGATGCACTTCGGTCAGCAAGGAATCGAGAGGACGATGCTCGAAGTGACGCGATTCACGCAAGTGAGAAAAAGCCTCCGGAGTTCGCCGACGAACTTTGTAGGCCTTTTCTCATCTATGCTTCTCCTTTTTCTCACTTCTTGCTCACAACTTCGAGGAGACACTGCAGTTTCAGAAACAAACTGGAGACCGATGAAGGATCAGTGAGACTGCCCATGTGATCTTATGGAAAGTGTTCGTAGATGTTGTCAATAACTGCTAAGTTTTCACGCTTTCGGGGAAACAGGCTTAAGCTACGGAGTCGTTGAAGCATAATGGCTTAGATGTCGGTTGCTACAGTACCGGACATGCCGCTGCGTCCAACAAGCACAAGCGGCGGAAAAGATGAGAAGCGGCATGTCCGGTACTGTATCCTGCTGGGTGAGTTGCAAGTCGCGGCGCGGAAGGAGACGATATGGATTGGGTTCAAGAACACTCAATCATAAGGAGGGAGGTCAACTCTAAGGCTGGCTCCACTCGCCGACCTCTGTGGACCTGACTTTGAAGGGCGCCAGCAAGAAGTTCACTTGGAGGGTCATTTGTCCACGTCTTTTCCATCCGATGGTAACCTTCGACTGCTTCCACGAGGTCGATAAGATTGCGCCACTTCTTATCGTCTCGTCCGATTTTGAAACTGCCTGAAATGATTCCTCGACGAGTAACCTCTTCAACTCTCCCTACTCTTTCGAGCTAGTAAGAAGGCGATTCTGCCGGAACATCGGCAGAACTTAGTTCTCCGGAGGCCTTTTCGGGGTTTTATTGTTCTACAGCTTTACGAAAACTTGCTACTACTGTTATAGATTTGCATGTTCACTACACAGTGCACACATTTTTTGACGCATATACCTTATTGCAAGTGGATCTCGACTTGTCCACGAGTGCTTGCTAACAGAGAACATTCATAGTACTTACCTGGTGCTGTGTATCTGGCAAACTACTTCAGTTCACAAGAAGTATAGCACTTCAGCTTCCAGTTCGGGGGCTTTCGTCCAAGGTTCCCATGACTTCACTAGGGCTCCACCGGTGTACTGTTCTGTATACCAGTGGAGCTGCAAACGCATAGTTTCCCGCTGGAACAACATCTGCAGCCCTTTAGTGTATTCTGGCTATATATGAGACCTTCGTATCTGAGGGCACCTTCAGCTCTGAATCAGTGCCAACTATGTATTGCAAATTTCTTGACGGAAATGCGCAATTTTGCTGTGGGCGGCTATTTTGTGTCAGTTGAGCTGGGAGGGTGACTCGCACTACATAAGGCCGCCCTTACCAATTCTGAATGCGGAAGCACTTTCGCTTGTTGGAGGTTCAGCACGCCACGGGTCATCCGAAAGGCTTATTCTGCTAACCTTTGTGCTCGGAAGCATCACGGCCAGGCGTGTTCGTTCAATGTGACATGTAGAATCCTCTGCATATCTGAGAAGTCAGTGATCTCTCGCCTTCATCGCCGTCTGTTTCTCGCTTCAGAATGCTTGCCGTCTGAATTGGAAACTCTCATGCCTCACTGCTCTCAGGCGATTTTTCTACAGCGGTGCCTATTACGTAATCAGTTTATTCGCTGCCCGCCCTGGATGTTCGTCATTTCGGTTAGAAAAGCTTGCGCTTCAAAGATCTATTATTTTCTGTCTCTGCAGAAGGGAAAAGCATCGGACCTGTAAACAGTCCCCCCCCATTCCCTCCTAGCATATATTCGCTCAGCTTCTAACTAGTACTCCTTACGGAATTCCGCATGCGTAATAAACACTTATGATGAGCAATAGGCGCAGCATCACACATATTGAGGACACCTCATGTTTTCTTAGGAAGATCAGTTTGCAGCAAAAGTACGATTTCATGGGAAAGGTCCTCTTTTTATTGTTAGCGCTGTGTAACTTCAACGATGGCTAGAGTGATATGATAACAATACAGATGCTGAATTTGGACTGAGAGATCAACGGGAAGAGCACTCTATGAATAGTTTGTGGCAGATGGTTCTAGAGAAGCAGAAGTTCAATGAGAAGCGGCGAATGGAGACCCATTACTTAGAACAAACAGCCCCTTATGGATTCTGGTGTAAACAAAATCTAAAGGGTCGTCTATAGACGTAGCAGGAGCCCTCAGGCTTTTCGAAGATAAGACGTGAAAAAGCAGTTTCTGCGTTGACAAAGTAAGTGCTCTCAATCGGCACTCTATGATCTAACGTGGCGGCGGACTCTTTCCGCATGATTTGAGAGAGATCGTTCTTTTTAGTAAGAGCCCTAAAATGTAATGGTGTGATTTTTCTACGACAAGATCCACATTTTCGTGAACACTTGGACACGCGCTAGCCTCCGCCAATCTCCTCTCATAGATTCTGCACTTCACATTTGAAGGGTATTGATTTTAGTAATTTATTTAGAAGTGCCTTACTATAAAAGGCCAGCGATCGGCTGCTCGATTACATTAGATTGCAATTATGAAGAGAAAAACTGAGGTAGGATTGCTCAACAGCTCCAAAAAGGACTTTCTGTACTTTTGCACAGCTGCAGTGCCCATCACGGATAACATAAGTTTCGGCTCAATTAGACCTTGAAATTATTTCAAAGTAAATTTTTTAAGTTAACTCTTATCGGACGTATTTCTTAATCATATTTCGATCACTACTTTGTTTTTTTATCTCTTGAAGAGCACTCGGGCAATACATTTCCGGGGTTACAAAGGGAATGTTCGGAAGGCCTCCCCACCGTTTATTGACCCTGACTCCGCAGGCTTTTGACGATTGATGGACAATTTGAATGAATTAACTTTTAAATATATGCTGGGGTAAATACGTTGAAGATTACCACAAGTTTTGAGATCGAACATAGCTATGAATTAATAAAAAAAATGTTTAACCAGAGGTTTCGCGCCCAAACGAGGGAAACGTTTTTACCAAAGTATAACTGCTTGGCTTTTGCTATAAATTTTAATCGCAGAACTAATTGCACAAAGGCTTCCCATCTATATTCATCCGAAAGCAAACGCTAAGAGCGTCGCGTGACGACGACTTCCAGAATGCATGAGAAAGAATTGTTGACGTCACAAACGGTCTCCATTGAAATCGCGTCACCTCTACATACATACAATTGCTTTTCAAAGGGTCTCTTCTTTCTCAAAACAAGCCACTCCACCGCGGCATAGGTTTCTAGGAAAAATATCCAAACAGAATGGTAAGAGTGGTACGGGTTCTTGTGACCCCTGAGCGTTTCGGCTATTAATACTGAGGATAAGTTATACGCGTGAAGAGTGTACTCGACCAGAGTTAGCTAAGGACAGTTTATGAAAATTCCTATGGATAACAAGCCGCTAGAGGGAAGGGTGGGGAGGAAGGCGAAGGTAGAATGACGGAACTCTAAAACAGACCCTCGAGACTATGCACTGCTTTTTCTTTATCTGTTCCGACAGTCCTCGGTTGACAGCAGGTGCGTTTCAACATGTACATCGCACCGGCATCTGTAGGCGAACTATAAATTCGTCGATGGACGTTCTCCTCGCTCCTAATTCAATGTTCGCTCCACCATGAAAGGCTAATGGAATTCTAACTGAGTTAATTCTTGCATGGCAGAAGACACAGTGTTGCTCGCTAGTGCTCATCTGACGTGTCACCCAGAAACTCGCCCCACTCCCACCTCCCCACAGCCTTGGCGCGCAGCTGCTGCTAGTCATCCGCTGCACTGCAACTCCGTTACAAGCGTAGTTGCCTCTCTGTGATTTTCTGCTGCCGAAAGTCACACGATAATGCTGGGTGTTCCTGAGAATGCCGCCACTTCCGTCCCACCCTCATAAACAACCAACGCCTCAATGAAAGGCAATGAAGCTTTGGCCGGACTGAGAGGCATGCAGTACGTTCCATCACGGCAGCATGGATACGCACATTCGGAATTTGTAAGGAGAGTTGAAATGACAGATCTATATAGCAGTGTTTCGTTGATGATCAAGTTCATACGAAGTTGTAATATATAGGAGTTTCATATTTAGGAGGACTATTTGGGCGACTGATTTCCGATTGTGTGGTTTTCTTACCGAACCGGCATTCGAGCTCCAGCACCCAAGATTTAAGCCAATTCTGTGCGATAGTGCAAAACCGCCTTTTGTACTCCAGAACATGTTCAGCGACCTCCAGCGCTGCGGTTTTTGGCTTCCGGTAGGGCCCCCTTACCTTACTTTTAGCTTCCGGTAGGGCCTCCTTATCGATGATGATTGCTTTGTCCGCTGAAAGTTTTCGACTTTGTGTGGGCGAGCCAGCCCTTTATGCAGTGCTTGACTTCTTCCAAAGAATTGGCGCAGAATTCACGAAGGTCGACCACGTCGATTTCCAGGCATGCTTTGTTTGAGGGGCGGTGGGCGGTCAGTCAAGCTATCTCTTCTTTGTAAATCTTTCGCGTCGAGATAGCAGCAGTCGCAGCATTTTGATTCGAGGAGCGCCCAGGTGCTTTCCATCACTTCAAGGTTTAAGCGCGAAGCGTTAGGTAAGAGTAAAGAGATTGAAATATCCGTATGTTTCCAATACGGTTCGCGTTCGACTCTCGATGAACTTGGCCATCTCTGGCGCTGTATTTGATGTGACTTCCGCGCGAAAGAAGCTCAATGCTTGAGCACTACAGATTCCAGGAAGCGAGCTGTATGTTGAAAACGGTTGAACAAAGGAATCAGGGAAGGGGAAACTAGCAGCACGAGGAGCCTTCAAGAAGCTCCGTGTTTGAAACGTCGGCATCAATGCTTACTGTCCTTAGCGCTGCTTTGACGAGCATCGAGGAGATGGCGGAATGAGCATAGCTGTGGTTGACGCGCCTAGGCAGTGCCGGACACTGTGTCGTCCATACGTAGATTCACGAGAGTGGTGTCATGGATTCAGTTCCCACATTTCGGACCGCACTGCGCTTTAACTCCTTGGTTGATATTGCATAGTGTCTGCCTTCTTCACATTTTCGAGCGTTTACCACACTTAGGCGGTAAAATACAACACCTCCAACTTGTTCTTTACTACCCCCCCCCCCCCTCTTATCTTCTATATCACACGATTGTGTGCTTCCCTAGAGGCACGAGCGATCACAACGGCATCGCTTTGCATTAGATGTGGCGCTATGGAATCTACCCCAGTCCATCGTGGACTACACTCTCAATGCAACTGCGAAGTTGTGCGCTCAACATTGGCTAGGCTTGGAGCAGCGTTAATGACAAGTATGAGCTTCCCCTTTCCGTCCTCAAGCCGTCATAGAATTTCACGCTCTTCTTCTGGTTTCCCTACTTTCAGGAAGAAAAGCAGTTATAACTGTAGATTCTCATTAACGGCAAAATACAAGAAAAAGCTCCTGTTTTCTCTCACACCAGGAGGTGAAGTAGTAACCTTAGCGGACCAATTTGAAAAAAAGTTCCAACTGGATAGCAGCAGAATCCCCCTCTTCTCTGGCAAAACCCCAACTGAAAATATGAAGGGCTTTTCGTACCGTGCATCTGATAGGCTTTATACAATAATCGATTATGGGACTAGCTCTTCGTCGATCATACCAGATTTGATAAGTATGTTTAAAGATTTCGTCTATCGCTGGCTCATCTTTTCAATCAGTCCTTAGTACACGGCGATGCTCCTCAGCGCTGGGAATTTTTTGCAAATCATTATCTGATCACTTTCGCTATTCAGACACAAGCTGCATACCATTCCGCCGTTGGGTAGGTGAGAGGGATCGGTTGGATGCCGCGGTCTCGAGCGCTGATCCTGAAAGAGAAACTTCAGGAAAGCAAGTGATATCCCGAACTCGTCTGCCTCAAAATAGTTGCGTTCGGTTCGACATGCATAAGGGACACGTTTTCATATCTCCGCATATCTGCTTGACCATCGCCTCGTCAACTACGCATAATATATTTGTTATTGGGAAATACGTTTGGGAAATACGAGGCAAGCTCTACCACCTCAATCCAACTGGAGCTGTCGTGGGTCAACTCCAGTGCTGAGCTGCAGAGGTGTGCCCCTCTTCCTTGAACATATCCTGGGTTCTCATATAGCGGCTTTTCTCTCCGAGGGACTCGTAACGAGCTTCTGGAAATCTCTCAAGGATACGTGCATCCCCCCACTTAGTTGCTTTCGCGAAATAGGGGATCTCGCACGCAGAAATCTTCTTCCAAGTGTTTGCTCAACTGCTTCTTCCGGTTTCTCACTTCGCCTCTCTGTTCTTCACCTTCTCTGATGATCATGTGTCTATGAATTCTAAGCTAGTGCAGAACCTTCTTCAGCAGCGTCAAGCTCGAGGGCACCGAAAGGGAATTAGGCCTCTTTTTCACCTGCGTATACCGTACGTGAATTCATGACCTTTTCATGCACTATCTACCTGCGTATTATTAGGTTGTTGCGAAAGTTCCCCCCATTTTTTGAATGTTCTTTTTTCTCACTAACGCTACCTTAGAGCAGCCTATCTTTTGTTTACATAAAGAGATCAGGAAAGCATAATTTTACTATCTCTCGCGTAACTCCTTCTAGAAAAATGGAGCTTTTAAAGGAGTACATCCGAGGTCTCTTATTGTATGACTTCAAATTTGGTGAGTCAGCAGCCGCTTCCCGTCGTCGCATCAATAGTGCATTTGGAGAGGGCACATTGCCCGATCACACTGCAAGAGAATGGCTCGCACGCTTTCGCAAAGGTGAGTTTAACCTTCAAGCTTTCTTCAGGTCAGGACGTGAATCCGATGTCGACAGCGACCGACTGCGACAGCTGGTGGAATCGGACCCACGGCGGACTACTCGTGAACTTGCGCAGGACTTGGGTGTGCACTGTGCCGCCATCGCCGGGCACCTAAATCAACTGGGTAGGGTGCACAAGTTGGCACAGTGGTTTTGTTCTCCATGGCCTCACCGAACGCGACAGCCAGCGTCGTGCTGAAGTAGGCACTCCCATTGCTCTCGTACGAGCGCACAGATAGTTGGCTGAAGTCCATCATCACAGGAGATGAGAAGCGGTGCCTATACGTCAACACCAAGAGGAGCAGACACTGGGTTGACAAGGGTAAGCAGCCTGAGCCACAGCTAAAGGAGGGCCCTCACCCGTCGAAGATCATGCTTTCTGTTTGGTGGGATTACAAAGGCGTCGTCTACTACGAGCTCCTCGCCCGTAAAGAAACTTTAACAGCGGACTTGTACTGTCAGCATCTGGATGGACTAGGCGCCAAGATCGCAGAAAAGCGTCCCACTCATGGCACAACCCGATTCTTGCACGACAATGCTCGACCACACGTTGCAAGAATGACTCGCCAAAAGCTTCTCGACCTTGGATCGGAAGTCCGCGATATCCTCCAGGTCTGTAAGCAGCCACCCATTCACGCATCACGGGTGGGTGCTGACAGACCTGGAGGATATCGCGGATGTTACGTGCGGCCAAACAGCGGCGGTTGTGTAATGCGAACATCGCTGCCCGGAAAGCAGAAGATGCATGTTCGAGTCCCGGCTGGTGCAAGAGTTTTGATCGCAACAAAACATCCTGTAACAACATTAAATGTTTGCGTTTTCCAAAATTGGCTCGAGATAGCGCAATCGGAGGAGGTGCCTGTCTGTCACCCAACTCCAGGTTCCTGGTTCGGATTTCCCGCTCAAACCCACTAAGCCTTCCTCCATCCCTACGAGGTTCGTGAATTGATCCCAGACCTGTCTGGGAAGGATAAAATACTGCCTTGTACATTGGTTGGCCACCGGAAACCATTTTATAGACCAAATGGACATCCGAATTGCCTCAACGATATCTCGTAGAAGCAGAATGCGTGGAACATCCCCATAAGAATGAAATTATCAGAGTATTGCAATGGCAGCGCATTTCCCATGAGCATTCTCTAGAACATTGTTCTGAAAGTTTAGTTCCTAGGGTCAGTTGGAAATCTTTTGCACTTAATCTCCACAAATAACCACATCTCTTCTCTGCTCGAGGTTGTATGTAGTTCAGCTAGTGGAGCTATCAGATGATTGAAAAAAACGAAGCTGTGCCGCGTAATCTGCCAGTCAGATATTGCATATCGTTGAACGTCCCACTAGTTGTAAGCCAGTCTTATTCCTAAGTACTGTAGCATAATTGTCATATGTGTTGCGTCCCGAAAGGCAATCCAATTGCGTTTCTGTGCTTTCGCTCTGGTTCAGCTCCTCTGTCATGATAAATAAGCTGAAAGGCCCTTTCAGCAGTGCGGTTCCTGCATAATCGCAGTATCTATAAGCTGGGAACAACTAAAGACACTCATTAATCACTCACATTTCACTGCGTCATACACATATGTCATTATTTATTGCGGGAATAAATGAACACGGATAAAAACGTACACGACGAATCCTAGAGAAAGCCGCTGAGGGAGGAGAACACCCGACATTTTGTTGTAAGAGCGCTGTCAGTGCTGTCTATCACTGCTCCCTTCAGATGCATCCTTCGCATTCTTCGCAATGGGCGCAAGCAGGCATCCCTCCACTCTGTCGCACAGCACAGTAACGAAGAGGTTCTTTCTGTTCGCGGCAGCCGAAGAGCGTCGAATCTGATTACCTCGCTCGTGGGCGTTTGGCGTTGCTCAAACGGAGTCCAGTCTGATTCCTTCCCAACAATGGCCGCTTGCATATTCTCCCAGTTCTAGGATGCTCAAACGCAGCACAAAAGATTCACCCAACTCGCAAAGATTCATCCATAAGAATCGACTCCTTACAGAACAAAAAGTCACAACTGGTGCCCAACGATAAGCCTTAAACAAAGCTTTCTTCCCACTTGTACCGTATTTGATACCACCCTTGCTTCCAAGCGCAGAACTGCATGCATGTTAGAAATAACCGCACCATCTTGTGTTTCGAAGTTTATTTTCATAGGATTAGAACCGTAGGGCTTTAAAACTCCTTTATATCGCGACAAGTGCATATTAGTAATATAGAACGGCTAGTGGTAGCTCTTCAGTAGAGACTTTTTTCTACTTCTTCTCAAGTAACACTCCTACCTGTGCTGCACAAACTATTTGTGAGATGCCCGTTGTCAAGCATCAGGAGGACGCTAGACGATGCACAAGCGGTAGAACAGGCAGCATTTCGAGAAACGTTGAGCAGCCGGGACCACTTGTCTGCCTGCTGTCGACTCATCGAAGCTACGCCAGAATACCGCGAGCCTCTTGCGTTATCCTTCATCCATGAACAGGAGGAATTCGTCTCAGTGGACCGATCAAAAGTCTTGGAAGCGCTCAACGAGCAAGGTGCTCATTCGACTACACGAGCGTCTTGAGCAAATGCTACTCAGGATGCACTACTCTCTTCCGGTCGCTTCATCGGGATCTGCAGCTTGTAGTTGAGAGAGGAGTGCGGCAAGGAGATCTTATCTCTCCCATCTATCTTATTTTCAGCACGACTGGAAGTTACTATCCGTAGTTGTGATTGGAACACATAAGCACTCCAAACTACACATGACGAAAGGCGGTTGAATCATAAGGGGGCCCGCAGACACTCATCACGAGATCCTCGGAATATGCTTCCCAAATGCTGCATAAGTTGCACGCTACATAAAGGGGTGTGACCTGGTCTAGCGATCAACAAACTTCTGAGGCAGAAGTTATGAAAAACGAATTTGCTGATGGAGGTCCTGCACTTCACCGGGTCCCTCTGGAGGGAGTCGAAGAGTGCATTTATCTCGGTCAGCTACTTAGCATGAGAAACGACTTCTAGCCTGAAATATCCAGGATGAGGGAAACTTTATTAACTGCATACAACTCCATAAAGAAAGTGGTCGAAAGCAGCAGAGACTTTGAACTGCGGGGCAGACTGTTCAACTCTGCTTTTCTTCCTCATTTGTGGTACGCATGCGAAACGTGAGCGGTAACGAATTAAATGGAAGGCCAACTGGGAAGGACGCAGTAGCTTTGGAACGAAAAATGGTCGGCACATCCCTGCACTAACAGTGGTTGTCCCAATTCCGCGATGAGGACGTACAAGCTGTTTACAGTCCGTCATACTTGATGTGGAGGAAGCGAAGCACCAATTTGCCAGACATCTCATGAGACGCAATCATGGACCACGTGGACGACCGCCACTACAGTGGTGAGCTAGGCTTGCTAGTCGATCCAACATCCGCGACTGGAGCTGGATTGTGGTGCTTGCCCAATGGCTCAAGATCCGGAGACGTGAAGGGGAAGTTGGGACACGCGCAGGACAAACCGCCGCTGAGGGTCGCTTACAACGTCGTCAGCTTCATGTTCGCGTCTCGGGTCTGAAACTAGGGAATCCTCGCTTTTCCAATGATGGAAGGATGTTCATTTAAGGTCACTGATAGGCCACATAAGGAGGTAGAAATGCCTAGACCATGCTATCTACTATCATAACTATCGCTCGATATGCCTGAGCTTGAATACCAGCAAGAAACGTCTGTTTTCGGAAACTCTCGATCTGATATGACAGCGTGGAGCAGCACGAGCGTCAGGCAACTACCAAACGTAATTAAGCAACTTCTTCGCCAGCTATTAGCTTGCAGTATAATAACAACGCCCAGAAAAACCGAAGCAAGCAGCGTTTTTATGTCTCGTTCCCATGAACGCGAATGTTGCGCTTCGAAGGTTTCACACACTTCCTGCCTCATGTTTCCTCTCTGCTTACGCTCTTTCCTCGCTGGTAATTTTGAGGAACTGAAGAACTTCGAGTTCAGATGTCACTACGCTGTGGAGTACTGTGGGTGGAGTACTAATGTAAGGGGATCCTTCTAATGAAGTTCCTGCAGCTTGTGGTGAACAGCGAGCGAGTCATGCGTTTCCGTAAGTAATGACGACATCCCTCCCTTTCGCCTCATTTCTCTGATTTCGGTTGCGAACGCGAATGCGCAGACGTTAGCTGTCACTGTTTTTTCTTCGTTCGACAACTCTCTGCATCTCGTGCTAACACCACAGAGAATAAGGAAGCACCTGCACTGGTAGCTAAGGTTGCTACTTCCAGATTCGCCATCGAGTGATACGGAATTTGATGGAAGTAGCTTCACCACGGTAGCATTGTTTGATGTAGTCGTTTACCCGTTGCGTACTACATACAGCACCGTACATGTCGCCGCGTCCAACCAGCACAAGCGACGCGAAAGATGAAGAGCGGCGCAAAAGCGCGCCGCAAAGTGCCGTCCCACGCGTCGCTATGAGGCAAGTTGCCTTAGGGCGCAGCATCGTCAACTTCTGGACATTAGGCTGATAGAAGGCGCCTATCCACGCGTTTGGACGACCATGGCCTACTGTTTGGAACTAACTGCCGGAATGGCGCGCGCTGTATGTGCATATAGGCCAGGCAGAATCAATCGAGTGGGCGTCGAGTTCGCATCGAGGCGAAGCCTGCGCGGCTCCGCGTTCGATGACGTCACCATTCGCCTCAAATGCGCTAGAGCCAAGTATTCAAGTATCGAAATGCTGAGCGCCTTCCAAATCATTCGTGGGGCTGGCATTACTCGACAGCAATTTCCACGCTTCTACTGGCTCCAGGATACTACCAAATTGGACGTGCGGGCATGTTTGGAGAGCATTAACTCTATCAAGTTTGAGTCCTTCCGGCTGCAACTCGACGATTTTGTAGGCATCACTATGCCCATCAGCCAATCAGCCCGACGTCACTCTGCGAGCGGTTGCGCCCACTCGATTGATTCTGCCGGGCCTGTATGCATTGTTCACGTTCGATGACGTTCGATGACGTCACCATTCGCCTCAAGTGCGCTAGAGCCAAGTATTCAAGTATCGAAATGCTGAGCGCCTTCCAAATCATTCGTGGGGCTGGCATTACTCGACAGCAATTTCCACGCTTCTACTGGCTCCAGGATACTACCAAATTGGACGTGCGGGCATGTTTGGAGAGCATTAACTCTATCAAGTTTGAGTCCTTCCGGCTGCAACTCGACGATTTTGTAGGCATCACTATGCCCATCAGCCAATCAGCCCGACGTCACTCTGCGAGCGGTTGCGCCCACTCGATTGATTCTGCCGGGCCTGTATGCATTGTTCACGTTCGATGACGTTCGATGACGTCACCATTCGCCTCAAGTGCGCTAGAGCCAAGTATTCAAGTATCGAAATGCTGAGCGCCTTCCAAATCCTTCGTGGGGCTGGCATTACTCGACAGCAATTTCCACGCTCCTACTGGCGCGCCATGCCGCCAGTTAGTTCCAAACAATAGGTCATGCTCGTCCAAACGCGTGGATAGGCAACTTCCATCAGCCTCACGTCCAGAAGTTGAGAATGCCGCGCTCTAACACGATTTACCTCAGACGCGACGCATGGCGAGCGGAGAACGGCGCTCTCCAGCGTGCATTTGTACCGCTTGTGCTGGTTGGACGGGGCGGCAACAGGGATGCACATTTAACGGTTACCGAATTACCGAATTTACCGAATTAACGGCATTTTTCGTTAAAATCTGTCCTAACCACTTAACGTAAATTTTCAGAAATTTAACGGAATTTTTAACGGACTTTTTTCTCAGTAAGTTCATCACTTTTACCCTTAGTCTTCACTAATGTTGCAGGACTCATCCTTCCAACAAGAGCTGTTCCAGAAAAACTAATCAGCACGAATATTTTTGTGCTTTCATGATATTCTCACATCTTTTATGGCGCATTTGAATTTTCGGAAATAATGCATTTCTGAGCTAGAAATGCCTTAGCCGAGCCCCTAGGCACGCCAGCGAATCAACAAAGATACTGCTCTAACCTACCCGTAAGATATGCCTTCCTCACTTGGCGCTGCTTTTCCCAAAACACCTTTGTCGCTTCCTGGAACAGTCGAGACGGAGAGAATATTTTCGGCCGCAGGACATGCTTAAAACGATTTTAGAAAAATGCTAATTCCTAAAATTTGGAAAGCTACTTTTTCTGAGAGTTAGCACATTCACAACGTGTCACACCTTTTCGGCAGTGTAGGACCGTGTGACACGATGACGTGTCATGGTCTCGACGTCGCAGAAATTGAATTGTTCCCACACACCAGGCACTCGATAATCGTGCGTTCGACAACGTGTTAACATTCCACTGATAGATTGTGATTGTATTTTTACTAATTATTTATGTTCTTGGGAGCTGGCCGCATATAGATTGTATATGCTCATAGAACAGTCACTCAAGACGGTTTCGCAAATAACTAGGAAGGGGGGGGGGGGAACTCCGTGGTCTGCAAGGGTGCACATTTTAAGATGTGTTGCCGGTGTGATGCGGGCACCAGCCTACCGTTAAGGTGATTCCGTAGCTGTTCTCATTTCACTCACTGTAGATGCTTCGCTCCTGAAGGGTCGTTCATTTTGCTGTCCATACATTGTTGATACTGAATTGTCTATTTTACATTGCAGTGTTACACTCCAATCCTTGAACTTTGGCTGTTGACCTATTTAGGTAGAAACGTACAACGTTTTCCTCAACTTGTTCACTTTAAGGAACAGTTTACAGCTAATTGTATTTTTTCAACGAAATTTAACGATTTACCGGAAATTTAACGAAAATTTTTCGTTAGAAAAATTTCGTTAAGAAAGTTTAACGCACGGAACTTTGTGTGCACCCCTAGATGGCATGTCCGGTATTCTAGTTGAGGTTTTTGCCCATCTTTTGAAAGAACAAAGTCAATGTTTAAAATTTTGATTCATCGAAAGCGAATAATAATATTTTTTGGACACGCTGCTCTAAACTGTGGATTATATGAAACTTGATAAACTACTCCCGCATCACATTTTTAATAATATGGAGTGAGTATACTTGGCACCACAGCAAGTAGACGGTAGGGATTAGCGAACACTGCCGATTGGTATTATTGATTTCTGACTGGACGAGCATCTGACACGAGAATCCGTGAGCGTGTTGGCCTGTGGACAGGCTTCGGCTTCGAAGATGTGAACAATAACGATAGAATGAGAATACATTTGCTGAACCGCTGACGTATCTTCTTCTCGCTTTCAACCAAGAGAAATTCATCTTTACCCGTGCGTGAAGAAGCAGGAGTGAATTAGAGGTTTAGTAAAGATGCTCTGTCGAGCATGAACGACGATGATGGCGAGCTGACGACGGCGGGAGGTAGCCTGGTGGCCGCTGGGGCAACTATGTAGTGTGGTGAATGGCCTTTTTCATTGAAATTCAACCTCCGAATTAACCACTTATAAACAGTGAATTATGTTCAAACGAAGATTCGATATCTCCCTGGAAGGTGGGACAAATCGTTCTGGCATGGAATTTTGATTTTTGTATTCTGTAAAGCTAGTCGATTGAGCGCTCATGGGTTTTGAGTTGCGAAGCGAAGAACGGTTGCTCATTTAAGACTAATTCGATGGATGCCTTGCGTTCGTTGAAGGTGCAACCGACATGTATCCAGAAATATTTCTAATTTTCCCGCTTACGTCCAAACTGTAAGTCCCACAAAGACATGGAATTACACAACATGAAACACAATGTATCGGGAGGGCAGTCAGTTGACTAGGGAACATGGAGTTACCACGTAGTTCTCAAGAGCTAACGCTACCAATGAAGCTGCCTAAAAGAGCAGAATAGTTCCTTTTTTGATAAAATCTATACGGCACAAAAAGACGACGAGAAAATATTCAAGCATGCATTACTTTGCTAGTGCACTTCGGCGTGAACACGGACTACGAAAAAAGGCAAGACTATATAAATAGCTGTGCTAAGATTTGCCGCGGTAGTAGAGATCATCGCTACAGAAGAGCTGAAGCATCACATGAGCAATGTTCGAACAAGGTCTCCCTTTGATTTTCGATTTCGAACACTATTCTAATAGGGCCTTGTCGCGATGTCCGGATTCGAGCACCGCTTCTTCTCGATGTTCGATTTCGAAGAATGTCCGGGCAACAGCGATTTACGGTTTTTGATTGATCGATCGAGATTCTTCGAGCACACTGTTCGAGCTCAGCTCTACTGCACACACTCTGAGTGATCAGTTGTCCGTTTTCGCAAAACACGTTTCGATGCTACACGCGATAGAGCTGGACACAGGGTGCGCTTGGAGGACTGAAGAGGTGTGCTGCAGTATACCATTTCACGAAAATGTTGTAAGCTTCAAGAGTGGAGAGAGCTAACGGTCGCCTAAGCGGATGTTTCAAGGCAACAAAAGGAAGAACAACGTCAAAGATGCCATGATTCGTCTAGAGTCGAACGCTACATATCGTCGCTATGTATGTATTTGCGAAAAACCGTTGTAACCCCCGTTACCGAACGCGTTCTAATCGTGATGATAAGCCTAATTGACAAGTGCTCTAAAACAGCCTTTGTATTGCGCTATGTTTATGCCGGAGGATGGTTGTAGGTGAGACTGTCAGAAATTGCCCAACCCCTTTGTGCCCATTCTTGACACTTGCCTGCTCATCATTATGCCTGATAGGGTTCACCGGAATTGTAATTAGTCTCCTTTGTCGGAATGGAACGTTTTCCAAAGCTTTGCAGTTTGTGTTGATTTCGATCTGTAGTGTTTGTGGTTACAAGCTGATTCTTGAAAGTTGTCAGGGTATGTTCTCCTGCACACCTACAAGGGAATATTCTCAAGTGTATGTTTGAACGAGAAAAGTGAATCATGCAGAGGGAATCTGCACCTCTCGTTTAGAACTAAAGGCTTCGCTCTTGCCAAGTCGTCAAACCTAACGATTGAAGGTCCACAAGGTCTACCGTAGAATCGCTTTCGCGGTGCGGTGCTCTCACAAGTGCTGGTGTGAGTAATTTATCCGTCCCAGTCAGCAGGCGATTCGGGATGCAGTGGATAGCAGTGTGGTTTCATGGGAGGAATGTCGGGGCTCGGTTCCCGTGTCTTGAGGCATTTCTGCTTTTCTACTGCTCGGTTGAGATTTGAGAGAATCTGACTTCAGCGGAGTTTTCTGGCGTTTTTGGCTCCTCTTTCCTGCATGCTGTGACAGCTATGCTCTTTTTCGTTGAAATGATATCTGATTTGAGCCATGCTCGTCGATACCAGTCCTCTTATTCTCGACTTTTGGGCAGTCTTTACTAATCGCAAAGCACTATTGTACTTTCACCGCTCCAGATACTGAACAGAGGTCGAAAAAAATCTCCGTCCAAACTTCGCCCAAGGAGCTTATTTCGGGTACAGAGCCTGAATCCGATATCGTCACTCTGAATCTGTTCATCCAGAACGATATCAGAATCGTGATCAGAACCCAAATAGCCATTCTCCTTGAGCAAAATTTGGGACAAAATCGATTATCAGGAATTCAACAGTCTTACTTACCAACACCTCATATAGAGTACGTAATCGGCCAAAATATCAAAACCGGATGTCAGATACGTGATTGCCACTCTAAATAACCCTGTGGGCGAAGTTGGAAAAATGGTTTCTTCGACCTTTCCTGATTACTGGATTCGTAAAAGTACAACAGTGCTCGATTCAAGCTGCTCCTACGCCCGAGGAAGGAGTTTGCGTGCTCGGTTTATACTTTCTGGTGCGATACCCCAGGCGTCCTTCAGTTTCGAGAAATCACTCGCGAGCCGATTTCACTCCGCCGTCGTTGTGCAAGACCTTCCTTTTGACCTGCAGAAAAGCAACAGCATCCTGAAGTGGAGAGTTAGGTATGCAGGTAGCTGAAGAGGTCGAAGGAGTTCTAATAGCAGTGAAGGTCGCGTCACTGGTGTACCGACTGCTGCACTATTCCCACGTCTAAAAGCTATATAGTTGCTTATGGCTGGTTCAAAGCTGGATATGCACTCAGGAGCGGGATTCGTCAACCGCTTACCGCCCTCTAACGGTGAAAATACCGCCAAATCGGATGCTGATGAGTGTCATATCAGATGTTTGGCGGTATTTTCACCGTTAGAAGGCGGATTGATGGATCTGGCCCCAGGCTTCGCACCCCTCCTATCTCAACCGTTCGATTTTATGGCAGGAACAGTGCAATGCACGAGAACCGAACCCATGAGCCCGCCCTCATGAAGCAATGCCGCTGTCCACTCTATCCTCAACCGCTTGCGGACACGCGCCTTTGGGTCACACCAGCGCTCGTGAGGGCATCGCGCCGCAGTCCCTGGTTAACATTAAGGGCCCCCACTCCTTTGTTTTAACGACTTGGCAAAAAGGAACCACACTTCTGCCCTAATTGAAGGGTGCAGATTCCTCCTGCATGACTCGCTTTCCCCGTTCAGACATGAAACAAACCCTCCCCTTGTTCGATCCGTGCCAGAATTGGTAGACATTTTAAAGCGCTTGGAAAAGATTGCGCATCGAGAAACCAAGCATGGAACATAGACGGGTCCATCTATAACCTCGCGTTTAGAAGGACAACAACTTTGATAAAACACTATGACAGAGAAGAGGGAAAAGAAAAGGAGTGAACTCTGTTCCTACAGCAAACACTGGTAGATTTTTCTGGTGCCGTCCTGAGGGGTACGTCTGTTGAGTGACCCTATCCTCCAGAATGCTTCTTTTCCGACTGCATTCCAAATATTTGTTGTAGTGAGCGAGCCCTCATTAATATCCCTTGAGGCGCTATTCAGGGTTAGACTCCCGATTAGCACGCCTGCTTGGAGCGCTGGCTAATTGGAGGAGAAGCCTCTTGTCGTAAATCGTGTTGTTGACAATCCGCCCACATCATCGCCTTCCGGCAGCAGATTCCCATTCGACACCTCTGCCTGCCTTCTGCTTGTGACTGTTCATAGTGCAGCGCTCTACGCCTAGATCGCCATGCAAACTGCGGTAGGGACGACGTCCGCTACAACTTCAGCATTAGGCGTTGAACTTCCCTCTCTTCTCCGTTCTTGCTTTGCTACTGCGTTAACAGGCTGCACGCACAGCATGCGGCATTGAGGGCTTCTATCGGATTAGACGACCGGTGTTATCCTTATGCAAAGCTGATCCTTGTTACTATCCAAAATATAAGGATTTTAAAGTCTCTAAATGTGAAGGGGCAACTTTAAAAAAATCTTTTCCTTTAGGCCGCACTTGGGGCCCATCCTCCATTTCCTCTCCTAAAAGAATAACACTTGCCATTGTCTTGACAACAATATTTTACTGCAATTAGAAATGCCGTGTCACTTGCGCCAGGGTATCTTTATCTTGGGCTGGGTTGATGGAATCATCTTGTACTGTATTTCTTCTCGTCTCAGCCTACAGCACCGTAGAGGAGGACCGGTCTGACAACTGCACTGTACAGTTTCCCATTATGGGTGGAGCAGCGCCGATTCAGGGTCATTTCGGTGGACTCCTCCCTCGAACTGCTGTGCGCTTACCCGACCTGATCCCGTTCTCCTTACTCAAATAGCCCACCTTTCGAAGAAGTCCTTATTTCCCCCACTTCCCCCCCCCCCCCCTGCCTCCTCCCCCACAATTCTGAAGGCAGAAGTCAGACCTTCAGTGGAGTGACCGCATGATTTCAGACAGTGGTTCCCTTGGCTCTGCATAGGAATGTTCATTTCGCTGAATTGAGCCTCAATCGTGTGTATGCAAGAGAGGTGGTCCAAATAGGGGTAAGTAGCTTCTCATTCGATCTGCTCTTTGTTTGCGTCGATCACAGCCGCCATTCGGCTCACCACAACAATATATCGCATTTCTCTGTTTACCATGTAATTAGCTTGTTATTTTCTCTTTTTGAGCGGACGCAATTGATGTAAAGCGCGCAGGACCAGGAGCGAGGGTCACTATCGCTCCGCAGATAGTACGGTTTCGGCGGGGGTGTTGTGCTCATAAACGGCTTATAAACGGCGGCCAACTAGCACTTCCCTTCCCTTCCAGAGCTCCTTGTTAGACGTAAACAGCGATACACATGGGAAAAACGCCTTATGAACTACACCGTTTACTCAGTTGGACGTTATTGCTGCATATGTGTGACCTGTAGGGAGGTATTCTTCGTTTCTACCCTCTAATTTCCTCAGCTTTAAATTCACATTTCGCGATTTTCTAGATCTGTACTTGTGACTGAGCTGATAAGCATGATTGAACCAGGCTACGATGTTGTATTATTTGCCTTTATTCATCGGGAACGAAGACATCGTTCACGCAATCACTATTCATACCATCATCTGACAGCTTGTTGAATGGCAGAGCGAACGTTAGTCAGTCTGCGCTTCGGTTCATTTGCTGACAAAGCGAGGCTCACTTCGGATGGGTTCTTCGATAATATATGAAAGATTAGAGAACAGTTGAACAAGTGCTAGTTGCCGCGAACTATCCCTAACTATAAGTGTTTCAAGGGTCATACTCGGTCTCGGAGTGCTGCATGTATAACTCCCAACCCAAGTCTATGATTGACAATGGTGTCCTAGACCCGAGCACAATTTTTGAATTTTTGACGGAAAAATCCGTCGCAACCCGTTCACAGTTCATGCTCACAATTCCTCCAATTTTAGTTTTTTTTTTGTTGAGAAACGGTGGTACTGTTCGATTTGTATCTTCAAGATTTACACAAACGTGCATAGAACTTTAACAGAACACCCACATTCTCGCCGTGGGTGGTCTGTGACTGGAGCAGGCTTTTGCGATTAGAGCAGCTTATTTCCAAGAACGTGCGTTTCGAAGTATCTCAAGCATGGCGTAACCTTGTCAGTGCGCTGTCATGCCAGGAATCCTCCGAGACTGCGCCGTGTATTAGGGGGGGGGGGGCAAAAGTATGCAGTATGCAGTATCAGCATGAAAAACGCTATCGATAGCGCTTTTCATGCTGAACAGAAGGTTCCATTGCGAGTGTCGAAGACTCAAACCTTAGCGAGGAAGAGCACAAGAAACCCTAACCGCTATCTTTCGCCGCCTGAAACTGGGAGCTGAGGCCGAGGAAGTTTAGGCAGCTGAAGAGTTCAGAGCGCATGTCATCGTAAAGTACTTTAGCGCTCTGTTCGCGTACGCATTTGAAGGCCGTTAGCTCTCAGCGTCTTCCCGCGGTGGTCCACCGAATTCGGAAAAAATGCGTCAAACAAGGCTGATCTGCGTTTTCGCACCGCTGTAACTTTGTCCAATCATAAGCTACACTATTCTACTTTATCGTACTACTAGACCGTTTTGGTGCCTACAAGACCTACGAGTTGTAGCCGAAACGATTCGAACCTGACAGAGTTATTGCGCCCAGAACACGCCCGCGACAGCAATTTGCGAGCGTGTTCTGATCGTTCGATTGATAGGTTGGATCCTATATGCATTGCTCACGACGCACTCCATATGCAAGCCGGACAGTCTTAGAACAATTCCTGAGTAAGACGGCAGAAAGTTTCTGACAAAACTCCCCTAACGCTCACTCTACAAACTTCCCTCCCCTCAATTGAAAGGTTCGATTCTATAGGCATTGTAACCGGCGCAGCCTCGGAGCATTCCCGGCATGACAGCGCACTGGCAATGTACGCCATGCTTGAGATACTCCGAAACGCCATGTCCTGGGAAATAAGCTGTTCTAATCGCAAAAGCCTGCTCCAGTCACTTTTTGGGCTACCCACGGCGAGAATGTGGGTGTTCTGTTGAAGCTCTATGCACGTTAGTGTAGACCTTGAAGAGATGAATCGAACGGTATCAACCATTTCTAAAAAAAACTAAAGTTGGAGGAATTGTGAGCATCAACTGTGGACGGGTTGCGACGGATGTTTCCGTCGCAATCCGAAGTTTTGTCTGTGGGACGTGAGCGGTATTTATGATGATCATTTACAATACAATATTTATTGAGCCAAAAGTATTACAAAATCTGCTTATCACAAAAGAACAGCGAAAATTGGCTCCTAAAAGACCAGCAAAAGTGGATGAAATTATTCTTGCAAAAGTGATGCGAAAACAGTTAATCACAAAACAAATGCAAGGAAAGGTTGCTTTTTTAGAAAAATGGTTTTTTTCGAAGAATTACGTGATGCGAAAAGTGCTTTTCTTCAAGCGGTGTTCATTCAGCAGTTTTTTGTTTTGTTTACAGTACAATATTTATTATTTATATTACAGGATAAAGTTTGACTTTGCATGTGCTACTGACACAATATTCTCAAAGTATTTCTCGTACGAAAGCCTGTCGTTGTACGTAACACCGAGATCTCGTACTGACCTCTCTATGATTAAACGATAGTGCCCGAAGTAAAAAGAGCAGTTTTTTCTAATTTCTAAAGAAGTTATTCAACAAAGTTATGCCGACCTGCGTGGCTTTATCGGCCAATGATCAAAAGACATGTCCGGTACTGCAGTGATCCAATACGTGCACATAGCCCTATTTCTAGCAGCTTCACACTTCAGTGCACTCTATAACAGACATTGCAAAGTTGCTGGATGTCGAGCCTTTACCAGTCCAAAGGACTCTTCGTCGCGCCGGTGAGGAAGCCATTCGTCTTCTATGACGGAAAATTTTTACTGTAGAGAAGACCTTCATTCGCCGTAGCGAAGGCGCTGATCTTAGCAGCGCCAGTCACAGCAGTGGATTGCGACCAAGACAACCTATCTCAGCCAACATCATGGTTTGTGCCTTAATCACGTGCGATCTAAAGACACAACTGGTTTTCGCCGATTAAGGAGTTGAGATCGGCCAGCAGACCTCTTTGAGAATTGTCTTAAAAGCTTCTTGTTCCTTAGATCAATTCCCACTTCGGAGGAAACACCTGCGTTTTCCAATGCAGCACCAGCTCACAAGGCGAGGATTGTACAGGAGTTGTGTCGGAACGACTGTGTCTCGACTTCATTATCACAGAGGACTGGCCGCCAAACTCTTTGACCTCAACCTTTTCACAACTCCTTTGGGCTGTTACACAGAAAAATCCGTTGCTAAGCAAAGCAAACTAATTTCTATAAAAGCTGTCTTCGTCAAGGCCTGGGATGAAATCGATCTACGACTATCTGCAGCAAACCGTCCACGCTTTCCCGAAGCAGCTCCTATGTGTATTCTTCAGAAGGATCTCCTAGTTGAGCGATTTTTCATCCCATATGTTTTAATCTCATTGGTTTCAGCAACAAATTCTGATCAACGAGATCTGCTATAGATCCGTTTAAAACATACACTTGTCTTCAAAAAGCTATCATTCTCCCTGGCTGAATGCAACTGAAAGCTTCAAAATGGCTGAGCAGGAGCAGCGAACGAGGCTCAGGCAGTTGGAAAAGTAATAGACGGTAGACATAGCGGCACAGTCTGGAAAGGTGTCGTACTTGCCGCTGCGGTTGCCGCAGCTGCCATAAGTTCAGCTCGCCTCCGACAAGTGCACCATCGGTTTTTTGTGAGGCATCTCGCATCTTGCACGGATTGGTTTCAGTCCATAAGATTGCAATTTCGAGGCTCCTTCATTCAAGAATTCGCTTCGCTCCAGTACTTGCCTTCTATTTCTTCCCGGAGATTCTTTGGGCATCCTTCTGCCTCAAGGCTTGCTTAGAATTGCATCGGTTTGCTCTCCAAAAACCTGGGTGTTACCGGCTTTCATCACAGTTGTGGGTAAATTGATGACTCCGAACAGCGTAATGCCTAATGAATTTAGAATGGGAACTTCTAAGGCTTTTTGGAAACTCTCTTCTAGACTCTCTCATTTCTTCTATATCACGCATTCGACCGCCTTTCTAGGACGTCGTTGAACTGTGGGGTAAAATGCCTTGAAGCAGTTTTGTCGAAGTATTATTGAACCTTCAATCGGCTTAGGCTTTAGCATACCCGCCTTCTTCAGATTCTTATGAAAACAGCCAAAAGGCTGGAATGGATGGAGACAGGAATGGGAGATTGAACTTCCTTCTTAAGGTCATCCACCAGAGACTTTATTAATAGCACCACTCAGGGTCAGGCTTACAGAAGTCGGCAAATGGAGCATGCTCCTGGGTTGCGTTTGCGAGTTCCTCCTTCCTATTCACTGTTGGATTCTTAAAGGTACCTTCGGTGTCTTCCTTGCTGCGATTTCGAAGTCGCGCGCCAAGGATGCCCCCAGTTATGCATTACGCCACTCCGCATCCGGTGTCCCTCCAAAGAAGACTGGAGACTCTGCACTTATCGAGCCCCTCCACGTGGTGCAAGGTCAATTTCCCCGACTTCATCACACCTTCGGAATGGCCTACGCATTCTCCGGTTTTGAATCCGATGGACTACGGTCTGCGGGGCACCTTGGCTAGGGTTGGCGTCAAACGCCATCGCAGTCTCGAGTCCCTGAAGGAATCCTTGCGCCAGGGGTTAGAACGATTGTCTGCTGATGACCTGCGGCCCGTCGCCGAAAACTTCGCGAAACGTTTGGCGCTCTGCATCCGCTCTAGGAAAGGCCACTTTGAAATCACTTGAACTGGTGTACCGAAATGTTTGTATTGCCGTAAGTTAGTCGTCGTTTTCTCGAATTGTTGGCTGTTTTATAATTGTGATGAAGAAATCTAGTCCTCGTTGTTTTGGTTCACCCTGTAGTTCAAAAATTCGGCAATTTCCAGCGATCGGTGCTCCCATCAACGAGCAGGTGAAAGGCCGATGTTTGATCGTATGGAAGTCTGAGCGAAAGCGCAATTAGCGCATGGGTATCACCTGCCCTCAACGGCGTACTTACTTGCGGTCTTTTCTATTGCCATAGTGGTCGCGTATAATATTCAGCTTAGCTCGGTGACAAAGAACCGCTCGCTACCTCCGTCAACACGGCTGCTGTTAATACAGATGATTAGGTTTTCACGAGGAGTATTCCATCGCTGTTTTCGTCTGTGGAGGAACCAAGGCTTCTGTTAGCTGGTGTTCAGTCTGGTGTCTGTTCCCTTGTGCGTACTGCATCCAGACGCAGAAAATGAGGAGGCTCTGGATCCGAAATCCGTTCTTCATGCTTGCTATGATGCGCCTATGCGGTTCAGTCCGCGAAATTGAACCAACTTATTGCTCCTTCACACAAATTCAGATGTGGTCATCATGGACGATTCGGAGGCCTCATCTCCTATGACTCACGGCCTAACTTGCTTGTGGCGTGATTGTGCAACAGGGGTGTGCGTAATTACGACTTACGATTTTACGGCTATCTTTGCCAATTTTTTCCGATTTCCGATTTACGACATTTGGGTTGAAAATCGTAAGTTTTCGTAAATGTGATCTTTGATCTTCAATCTTCAACAACCAACAGGTGCCCACACTTATGTGGACGGTGTTATAAAGATGCACCCACTCCGATGGTCTCCCCCTTAGCTCACTCAATCCCACCTCCCTTTAGAGTTGCTTTTTGAAGCTCTAATATGTAGCTATGGTGAACTATGCCGCCCTGTGCACAAACTTCTCGTATTCGGATTTCCTCTTCGCCTAACTAACTTTTCCTTTCTCTAGCTTTGTAAGCGCTGGCGTTTAGAATCAGACAGGCTCAAGAGGAAAAACAAGTGCAACTTAATATTAAAAAGTGAGCTCCTGTCTAGGAGGCTACGACGCTGGGCTCCTCTGTTTCCGGTCCAACGCTAGCAAGGCACACCACCTTCCTACTCCCGGAGATTGTTCCATTCCAGACCACAGAACGACATTGGAGGCAGTTTCTTAAAGAAAGAGAGAGGAGTATTCTATTCTTCTATTCACGTCCTGTTTAGTAATAACGATTGGTCAATTTGCTTATAATATATTCATGCAAATGCTACCGAATAGAACTGACGTAAATCCACGATCGAGCATCATTTGTGATTGGAAGCGGAGTCTAGAACTCCGCTACAGTCATGTAGAAAGGATAAAGGACTAATATTCCGGTATATGTCGCGAAGACGGGCAGCATTGTGAGATGGAAACGCCCCATCCAATCAGACCCCATTGAATGGGCAGAGGGCGTGTTACATACAAAGTGCGGTAAAACCGAGCGCGTAGCACTTCAAGGGTCTGACTGGTTTTGGCAGTCTTGGTCTCCATTTTCGGTGATGTGATTGACTTTAGCTTATTCACCCTATCTATTCTGATGACGATGCTGTAGACTCTCGGAGAGGAATGGTTCGTTACAGAGCTGGCGAAAGGTAGCCCGAGCGAGCGCAGGGAGTTATTAGATAGTAGAGCAGTATTATAGAGCTTTCGAAATCTTACAAGTGCAGTCTTGAGCAGGAAACCGGTCCATTGGGGTGAAATGATATTTTAATATTTAGTTTTGGCAGCGAATTGTTCGCTGTTGTTTCTGCTAAATCCTAGATTTATGTGCAAGCTAAAGTATTGGCAGTAAGTGAGGAATTTAATTAATATTCGAACGACGCAGGCTTTTGATGGAGCACCATGAATTTGCCTAGGTAACGTTTTTGAATTTACAGTTTTCCCGACTTTCTTGAAGCATGTAATATTTGGCTTGAAAGATGCCTTACCAGCGAAACGATATGAAAAGGGAAGTAGTTTGGTAAGAAAACTGTTCAGCTTAAGCCGACCATAACACGACAAATAAATAAATAAATATGGAATCTCATCTAATCAACATTATGAGAAAAAGCCTCTGGAAATTTAGTTGTACTGCTTTACAGTTCATGTGACTCTTACGATTTACGACGGTTTTTTCGTAGTTACGATTTACGAAATTTCGAATTTCATTTGCACACACCTCTGCCGTGCAGTCGCTCATGGCTGTGGTGTGCAACACAATTTCACCCTCATTAGAGAAGAGCCCAATTTTCGTGTGAAATATTTGAAACGTTCTTCATAAGGCTCCTTCGATGTGTAGCAGTTGACAAGAAACTTACGCCCATTGAGCAGCTTCTCCGTAGTGCTGCTTGTTTAACTCGAAATTCCTGTCTATACAACTGCCATCATCAAGGACTCATTTTTTTAAACGGAACTTGAGTCAGAGAGAGCAAGAGCAGACGTCCGTTTGGGAAGGGAATTAGTGCAGATCAGGGAAAGCTCCCTTTCCAATATCTGTGTCTCACAGCAGCTGTCTTGCGCATTGCGGGAGTGAATAAATCGCCGTGCGACCTCTTTAGAGTATATATATTGTGATTTCTTGTTGAGAATGTCGACGTCTATAGCCCCTCTTTCTTAGGCCTTATCTTTCCTGGAAAATTCGCCTCGTGATACCTTCTAGCCAGATTTATGCGTTCGAAAAACATCATTCCAACAAATTATGCGTCTTTCGAGCTAGCAACAGGCGGTAGAGCTCATTGGTGTAGAACTCAAACGCATCTTATGACATAAGCAGCAAGCGCTGGGTATCGGTAACAGGAACTCAGTAGTAATGCTTCGCATGTCTAGCATTCTCCACTTTCGCTCATCTCCAGTTGCACATCCTCGTTGCGGTCCTCGCGCTGAGGCTGTCACATACAGAGCGACGGGTGACTACACACCCACCCCACAAGCAGAACGCTAAGAACACGAAGAAGTATACTCACTTTGCCAAGAAATGGTGCAACAGTAACAGCTGGAATTCGCTCTTTAGCACGCACGCGATCGCATGTGCATTATATCATAGCACCTTAGAAACTAGGTGAAAGATGTAATCGATCACTTGAAAAGCACCTTCTAAAAATAGAACCTTCTATATGAATTGGGGGTTCGATTTTTGGTCAATTTCTGCCGAAAATCGACCAAAAATTGAACCTTTATTATACCGAACATTGCAGGGAAGAAGCTCGGTTTTTTACTGTACTTTTAAGGGTACAATTTCGTCCTCTGATGCCGTTTTCTTCAGATGAGAGGAGATCATTTCCGAGAGAAGTCCATCCTCCGTGTAGGTTCGACAAAATCAGTAGCCAGCACTTAAACTGTCATAACACGGACAGTTTTGGCCACACTAAATAGCCAATAGCCTAAAGCAAACTGGAGGAAACGCGGTTTTGAGGCTCTGCAAAACTGCATCTAAGAATGGCATCTTCGTGTGATTAGGAGGGACCGGTTTTTTGACAACACTTTTTTGGAAAACGAAGCAGAATTGGGACCGGTGCCGATGTCCGTTCCTCCACGTGGGGCCACTGGAAACTGCCCGCTCTGCGAGCTAAGCCAAACACCGACACTCGATTGCAGGCGACAGGCCCTTGTGACAGGCCTAAGACTCGTGTCACGCCGCATGGTGCATGACAGCTCAAATGGTTCGAGATAGAAGACGGAAGCCGACGCGCACTCGCAAAGCCCGGCGAGTGTGGAAAGTTTGCGAGGGTCCCTGGTGCGAGGACGGCATCGGGGGGGGGGGGGGGGGGCAACTGAGCTAGTCCGAAAGTCCCGTAACGTAAACAGGGCCCGCTGGCAACGCTGAATGCGGGTACGTTGACGGGCCGCTCGTGCGAGTTGGTTGAAGCACTGGAGCGTAGAAGAGTTGATTTCTGTGCGGTGCAGGAGACGAGGTGGTCCTGCAGCAAGTCAAGGGACATAGGACGTGGCTTCAAGGTCGTTCTATGCGGAAGTCCCAGGACCACCGGTGGTGTCGGAATAATCGTCTCCGAACGATTTCGTGACTCGATTGTAAGCGTCGAGCGCTTCAACGATCGGTTGATGAAGATCGTTGTCGCCGCTAAGGAGCGACGCCTCCACTTCTTCTCTGCGTATGCTCCGCAGACTGGCTGCTCCGATCAAGCCAAGGAGCCTGCTTGATGAGAAGACAGCAGAGGTACCGCGGAAGGATGTCATCATAGTCACTGGTGATCTTAATGGGCACGTAGGTGCTACGAAGAACGGGTACAGCTGTCATGGGGGTTTCGGACACGGGTCGCGTAACGCCGATGGTGAGCGTATTCTTGAGTTTACGGAATCGCATAGCCTCACCATTGTGAACACCGTTTTCCGAAAACGCGACTCCCACCTCATCTCATACTATAGTGGGAGCTCCAAGTCTCAGGTAGACTTTGTACTTGTGAAAGATCGGAACCGAGGTCTTGTCACAGAAGCGAGGATCGTGCCGTATGGGAAGGTCGCCCCACAGCATCGACCGCTGATCTGCACCCTAAAGATCGCCCCTCCGAGGCTGAAGCAGGTTGAGCGATGCGGTGCAGCTAGAATTAAGTGGTGGCGAATCAGAGAAAAGGAAGCAGCTGTGATTTCTCGCGTACGGTTGCCGACAGTCACGACTGTCGACGAAGCTTGGAAGAAGGCGACCGACGCGATCTGTCAAGCTTCACAGTCGGAACTCGGCACAACAAAGCCTGGACGACGCAAAGTCGACAAGCAGACATGGCTGTGGAAGACGATGTGAAAGCGAAGGTTCGAGAGAAGAAGTCGCTGTATCATGTGTTTCTCGGCAAAAGACAGACGATCACTGGCGGAAGTATCAAGAAGCGGAAAAAGCTGCAAAGAAGGCCGTGGCTGTTGCAAAGGCCACTCATTATGGAAATGTCAACGAGATGCTCGAGTCGCGCGATGGTGAGCGGTATCTGTACCGACTTGCAAAGTTTCGCCCGACGAGGTGGCGGCTGACCTGTGGAAGTCAAAGTTTTGGTACCCTGCTGAGTAGAAAGCAAAGTTCTTTAATCAGGTTGTGACGGAGAAGAAAGTGCCTGAGTGTTGGCGACAAAGTATGACGATTCCGATTTGGAAGTAGAAGGCGAGTCCTACAGACTGCTCCAGTTACCGCCCGATTCACTCGCTTTCGCACAGTATGAACATCTTTGAGCGAATTGTCGATGGACGAATTCGTGAGATCGTCCAGCTTTCCAGCAATCAATGCGGCTTCGTAGCTGGCTATGGCACCATTGATGCCATACACGCCGCCCGCCTCCTGATAGAGAAGCATCGGGAGAAACAGAGGCCAGTGCATATCGCCTTTCTCGACTTGGAGAAGGCCTTTGACCGCGTACCGCGTGAAGTGCTATGGTACGCCTTGCGACATCATGGAGTTCCTGAAGAGCTCATAGAGTGGGTGCGAATTCTCTACTCTTGCCCAAAGAGTCGTGTGCAAGCTGCAGCTGGAACCTCGATGGAATTTCCCATCTCTGTCAGGGTACACCAGAGTTCTTCGCTTTCCCCACTTCCGAATTCTTGTCTATACTGGGTTATCCTGTGCTTGACTTCATGGATATGAATTATTTGTCGCGACAGCTAGAGCAACGAAAACAGTTATTTCGATGGTGATAGGCCAAAAACGGCGTGGTCCCACATCCAAATCACCATACGCGCTAATCCTAATAAGTCCCTACGAGCAATTAACTTTACCTGGTTGTTCTACTCGATTTGTTGTTATAGATTTCCTCTAATAGATAGTATGAGACGGAAAGCTTTTCGGAGAGGCTGTTTAACTTTTTTTGAAAAGCGAGTAAGGGAAGTAGTGATACACATCTGGTCCACTTTTTTGTATTGTGTTGTACTATTCCGCGAGTATGAACTGCTCGGATCTGTTTGTCTGTAACTCGTCTGGCGATTCTTTCCAGCGCGTTTGGAATGACACATGCTCTTTATATAAATTCTCGTTAATTCATGGACGTACATCAGAGCTGCACCCAAAGTTCTGCGCGTAAAACTCGCGGTTCGAATTTTTCACGGAAAATTTTCGCTAAATTTCCGGTAAATCGTTAGCTTACCTATCAGTCTACATGTACTATGCGTTTGCGCTACTGGTCTTCTATGCTGGCAGCAAAGCGCATCCAAGGAAATGTTTTCTACCTTAGAATTTCATTCTAGGGGAGGACGTGACAGATCTTTTTCCCGGGACTGATTACTAATTTACCCTGTCTTCGTAGCATCTCATTCCTTTGAGGCATGTATTAGGAGTGGAATGCCACCGAGATGGAGTTCGTCGTCTTTTTCAAGGTTTTTCAACATCTTGGCTACCACGTCGAACTTTGAGTCAGCTGCGTCGCTCATCATGAAGAAGGATGGACACGGTGCTGACGTGGTTGCATTCTTTAAACAGGAATTCTCCAGGGCCATAGGCGCCGGTGTCTGGCTTTTAAAAGGCTCAGCCTTTGTTGAACTCCGTATGACGCAGGTCATATGCAAATAAAAGCGTTTGAATAAGGAACTTTGCATGTAGTGCAAGTATATGTAATTCCTGGGTTACTTTTGGAAATCGAGTCATGCTCGCCGAGGAATTGATACTTCATTATGACTTCCCACGCTCTGGAAAAAATAATGTGAATCCGCGACCAACAAAACAATTAGCCGCGTCGCATTGAGCTGAACTGAGGAAGCACGTCACTCGAAGCTTCCGTCCCTCATCTCCGATCGTTACGTCCAGCCCAAGTCACTCTGCCCTCAACTCATTATACCCTCATTACTAGCGATTCCTGCCGACTTTGTAATTCAGTTACAGTCTTTGTGCTGCTCGTCTCACCAGGGTCGATTCCACCATGACTAATGAAACCTTCAATCCCATAAGGATGAAGAGGAGAAAACTTGACGTTAATCACTCCCACCGCGGAATGCGCCACGTATTCTACTCTTCAGGGACATCGTGGGAACAACTTGCTATTTGCTACACAACGATTTGATGTGGCCAGATGATGAACATCCTTTATCACTCCCAATCATCATTAGTACCAATTTATCCAGTAGGAAGGAGAAGGCTGACTAGTCTGAGCAGAGATTTTATTGCCAATTTTAAATCGATTTGGGGAGCATGCGAGATCCGGCGGCTCTTTCAACTGTGCTAGCTGCGCCGCTGACTACATATTATATTAAATGTGAAACAGTAGCAAAGTTCATGCGAGGATTACTTCCTCCTGGAACAACTTAGCAGCTGGTGCCTGCTCCCCTTCATCTTACGATTAGTTGTCAGTCTTTTCCCATCGTCGTTATACGGACCTCAGGTCACTGAATGAGCGACCGACTGGTAGCGACTGTGTTCTCCGTGCGGTAGCAGAACTGCCGATCTTTCCAGGTGCGGCGAGAGGCGACGCCGCTTTCCTTCAGAATTGTGGGTGGAGCTGACCGAGCACCACTCTGCGGATGAAGTGACATGTGTGGATATCGGAAACTGCCAGTTTGACTGATTTATAGGATTGCTCTTTCTGCACTTCCTGCTCGCCATAGCGTTGATCGCGACCTCACCACAGCCTATCTGTGTTCGTTCCAAGACCTTGGTAATTTCCTTGTCTGATTTGTTCTGCTGACAGCGGTCGCGACTTGAACAAGTGTTCACATTTCGCGCCATCTGCCTGTTTGGCGAACGCGCTTGCATGCAGGTCTTCCTCGAAATTTCGTAGAGTTAAACAGTTGTCGACTTGCGAGTCAGTGGCCCTTATCTTCTACCGTTTCTCGTAGGAGACAAGGGTTTAGAGTTGTGAAACCCAGTGGGTAGAGGTAATTGGAAAGGCGATGTTTAGTAACAATAAGAGTCTGACCAGCAAAATGGTATCAGGTTGGGTAATAGCTTTCCGCCCTAATCTCTCTAATTTCAAATGATCACAGCATCATTCGTTCCTAAAAGTTTGAGCGATGAAATATTTATTTATTGCGCTCCGCATATTGCTGCTAATGGAAGCCACCTGTAGAAGTTTTCAGTGTTTTAGCCACCGTGAACAGGGCGAGCAGTAAGAGCTTTCTCATGTAGTGTCGGAATACGTCTGTGACATCCTCCTGTTCACGATGAAATGTTCTGTCTGCAATCTCTCTCTATAGTACGGGAAAAACCAGTGCTGTATAAGCCAACTGTGAAGAGGCTGAGTAGAATCAGGCAAGACATTATGCTGCAACACTCACAGTTTTAGTACCGATGCATCTGGCTATACGTTACTTTGAGCTGCAGCTTTTTAAACATTTTCTCCTGGTTTTGTTATTTGTTGATTGTATTGAGGAAGAAAAATTGTAAAGGTGTCGGGAAACTTTTCAATTAACCTAATAAACCCACCAGGAGAGCAGTTTCGCCCTTGTGGAGCAAGAGCGCCCTTGTGGAGCAAGAGCTGTGGCACTCTTAGAAGGCGTACATTTGCACGTACTCTCTAAAATACCTGTGATGTCCAGCGGAACTGCTTTTTCAGAGTGTCTTGTAGGTTATGCACCTCTGCTGAAGCAGAGCGGTGCGCAAAACAAATGTCTTATGTGTGAAAGGCACTTAAAACTCGCCACATCCCAACGAGGATTCTATCCATAACGAGCGAACCTCCCCATACATATTTGGGAGGAGATTATCCACAACGCTTGTCGCTCTCCCACTTGCAGGGCTTAACCCGACTAGCGCAAGGCAGCAGCCATCTTTTGCAGTTCGATTGGTCTGCAAAGACGAAGCTGTCCGCGAATGACCACCCTACTAGCTTACATGTATGGGGGGGGGAGTATTCAGTGCTATAGCAAGATTGATGTGAACGCTATGGCTTCGATTCTGAAGGCATTCTCACAAATTACATCCCTCGCAACTGTTTTCGAGTAGCAATCCTGATTGCAATACGTTGAAACCTTGTGAGTGGGAATACATTTAGAGTTCTGTCTTTGAGAATATGAATGCCTGAGATGTACGTGAGAGCGTGGCATCTGGCAAACAAACTCCTTTGTCTGAGCACCTCATGGCCCTCATGCGATACACGGTAACTTACAATTGGAAGTCTGTACATCTTAGAACGTGTGTGTGTCAAACAATGCTTGACATTCCTACGAGACTTTGTGCAATTGGGCTGCGTTTTTACGGGTAAGCTTTTCGTTTTGTTTTGCAAAACGCTTTTTGTTTTGTGACGAAGCATTTTCTAGGCCAAGTTAGGAGTTTATTTATTCTATACGTCAAGAAGACGTGCACTAAATTCGAGAAAAAAGAAGCAGAAACAACCATGTGCAGAAAAGAGAATGAAGAAGAAAGCACTAGTAAAAGAAACGATAGTAAAAAAATGGCAGTGACGACTCTTCAGTAACCAAATAGAAAATATTGTGTGTTAGAGACTCACTCACGTAGGTCCCTGGTGGCATGTTAGTTTAAGACAGGCTATGATAGTCAGGAAAATGGGCAGATATCACTGCGTGCCAACAAGGTTGTTTGTCCGCGTCAGCCAGCTATGACGCCCTTGTGGTAGTTGCCGGAACTTCGGCACATGGGTATGCTGGCCGCCCCATGGGACCGACAACTAGGGCAAACCACCTGTGGCACGCGAAGCAAAAATTGTGAAGTAATTTTATTATAGATGAAGGAGGGTGTATTACTAAAAGTAGAGCGTAGGATGAAATCTAGGGAACCACATGAAAGAGTGACAGAAAAAGCATATAAGAAAAGAAAGCTGAAGAGAAGTCGCCGCCCGCACTACAGAAGAAATGTTAAACATAAAACTCATAATCCCGTCAGCAACGAAAAACCATAAGCACGTTTAAGATCACAGAGGAGCAGGAACCATAACGTGGCTAAGCGGTTCAAGATCACGACCAGCGAGAAAGCATCATCGTTAATCGGAAATCCCTAACACCTGCAGAACGGTGATTTTTCCAGGCGTTTCTTAAAAATACGGCTGTTTACAGATTTCAAAACCTCAACCGGCAAACGTCTAAGCCATCTTGCCACCCGAAAGAAAAGGCAATTAGATAACTGCGTGTAATTCTTCTTTTGAATTGGGAGGTAGTGAAGGTTGAATGAACCAGCTCTTAGGCCACAAGGTCCAAAAATCCAGTGCTTGCTGGCCCGGAGTTTCAACTGTCCACGAAGTAACTTAAAGCAATACGTCAAATCAAAAGTAATCCTTCTGCTCAACAAAGATCTTAATCCTAGCAATTTCAGACGTTCATCGTATCTGGGTAGATCACCACAAGAAACTCCTTGATGCAGTCAAAATAAACAAGTCTAGTGAAGGTTTTCTGAACCATTTCGAGTTTAGTTATGTGTTTTCTGGCCATGAGGCTCTATACGCAGTACTCTAAATGGGGAAGGACGTATGCTTTGTACAATTTACTGAGAATCTTAGGGTTGTTACTGCACACATTACGAAAAATGGAGTAGAGGGCAGCGTAGGCCTTCTGTGTAGCTTTTTCAATGTGGTGTTAAAAATCAAGCCTGGAGTCTACGATTACGATTATGTCCCTATCCTCTTTTAAACGTTTAATTGCGCTAAGGTTTCGTTAGGCTTATTTTTTGTTTGTTATTGTTAGAATCTTACCGCATGTGATTGTTATCCGTGCCTTGTAATAAAATAAAATAAAAATAAAATTACACCAAGGTCTTTCACAGTCTCACAGTTGCTTAACGCAGTGAGTTGCTTAACGGCACATCACCGATGGTGTAACGACCGGCTTGCCCTTTCCCTATGCGAAGCACGGAACACTTCCGGATTAATTGCCAAGTTGAATTCCGACGCCCAGTGGCATATGTTCGTCAAAGCAATATTTAAAGCTGAACATGTTTCATCACATGCTTCTCCACCGTAAATACCATATAACTTGATGTCATCAGCATAAGCTTGAACATTGACATTAACAGACCTCGTTATGACACCAAAAATATCGGCCATGTACAAGAGGAAGAGAAGAGGTGACAATACTCCACTTTGAAGCACTTCACTAGTGCACATACATACTCAACCCCTACTCGAACAGTCACAAGTCTGTTCTCCAAATAAGAAGCGAACCAGTTTAGAAGGTTTCCACTGACACCCAAGCAACGCAGTTTATCGAGCAATTTCGAATGAGAAACTTTGTCGAAGGCTTTAGTCAAGTCTCTGTATCATTATCTATCATTTTGCCTTGGTTGAGAGGTAATCTCCAATCAAATAAGCTGTCAGCAAGATTCGTAGCAGTTGAAAGCCCAGGAACAAAACCATGTTGCCTATTTGGGATAGAATGAGCTCTTTCCAACCAAGTCAAAAATTTCCCTCTGATAATTTTTTCCATAACTTTAATTGGAGTAGGTGTTATGTTGATAGGACGAAACTGAGAGACAGACTGACTAGCTTCTACTTTTGGAATTGCTGTCACTATTGCATATTTCCATGCCCGCGAAATCTTTCCTAGCATCATGGAAATGTTGAAGATCATCGCGAGAGTTTTAGATAACTCACGGGCGCATTTCCTGAAAATAATAGGAGGAATTCCTTCAAACGGTTCCGTAGTAGAAGGTTTCAAATTCCTAAGAACTTTGTAAAAGTCATCAGTATGAAAGAAAACGCTGGTAAAGGCGCGCACTGGTTCTGCATCATCTCTGTCAACATATAAACTTCCAGGCGCTGCAGAGGAACCGTCATTAGAGAAAACGCTAGCGAAAAAACTGCCTAAAGCGACTGCTTTCATCTTGTCGCAAGAGCACATTTTACCGTTGATGTCGGTAAAGGCTGGAAGAGCTCCCGTCGATTTGAGCTTGCTACGTACCAATCGATGAAGTTGATTCATCGATGCTTTCCTGGCTAGTTTCCGCTCACGAGTAACCCAAAACTTTTTCAGGTGGTAATCAATATTGACACAAACATTTTTGTAGGAAGTACTATTTAAAGGATTTGCTGTTCTTCGAAATAGTCGCTCTTTTTGAGCCAGTAAATTGACAATGTGTCGAGGGAGGCGTGGGCTGAATGATTTCCTACTTTTGAAAGGAACGAACTGAGCCAGGTTTTTATAAACAACGCGGCAGAATCTTTGATATACATCGTCTGTTGTCGTATAGTGGTCGAATACCTTGAACCAGTTTACTTCCGAAAGACTTTGCCTAAGCGAGACAAAATCAGTGGCATGAAAGTCAGGAGTTGGTAGAGAAATACTTGGTAAGACCGATAAACGTAAATCAAACTGTACGATGCAGTGGTCAGAGCTGGCTAGTGGTGACAAAGTATGTACGTTGGTAACTATAGGGGAATGCAAAATGCTGTTTCCATGTGTAGCCTCAGTGACAAATTGTGTGAAACCCGCTTCCTGAAACGAGACGAACTTAACCGAATTATGGCTTAAAGCAATGTGATTCCTCCAATCAACTGCAAGGTTAAGGTCACTTAGAATTATAGTTTTGTCTCTAACCGCAACCAGTGAGGAAAGAAGTTCAACAAGATTCTCGTCTTCACAGCTTTTTGAATTAGGATGTCGGCATGTGACAATAAATCTTATAAGATTCGGCTGAGACGTTTTGCAGGAAAAAATGTCAACGCAAAGGACATCCGCTTTCATGGGGAAACTATGGTGTAACACACTTGCATTCATTGTGTTTCGGATGACGCAGCAAACTCCACCACCTCTGCCACTGCACCGGTATACCGTATAGGGCAAGTTGGCAAGAATCTCGCTGTCCTTTATCATTCCCCTGAGCCACGTTTCGGTTACAAAAATCAGATCGGGATTTACCGTCGAGAGGAAGTGGTGAAAATGAAACAGCTTATTAACTATGCTTCGTGCATTTAGTAAGTAACATGTGAGAGTGGGAGGATCACCATGCGCCCTCAAGCTTTTCCCGAGCCCCTGTTGCTTGTTGACCTTGCAATTATGTTGGTTACGAAGATTAATGCCCACGTTGATCGATTAGCGCGACTTTGTGGAATTATGAATCTACAAACAACCTAATGAGGTACTACATCTAGAAAATGGTACAGATTTTTCTGCGGAGTCTCGGCTTCGTAAAATACTCATATTTATCATTTTTTATCAATTTCTTTCTCACAAGTTGATCGAAGAATTATTCTTTCACCAAATCAACAAGACGAGGTATCATGCCGCTTGGGCATGTGTTGACCATTCAGTGATGCATGGGGCTCCCGCCAAAGCATCTCCTTGATTTCCCAACCTTTCCATGCGTCTGTCTTCAGAAGTGACATTCGTTGTTTGTTCTCCCGTTTTCGTCAAGAACAGCTTCTCGTGGAATCCTCCCCTGCGCCCACTACTGCCACCCAAGAAACTCACTGCCCTTGTTAAATCCTGTGGTGGGGCATGTGGTTTAGGAGTGGAGCTCCAATAAATTTGAAACGAATGAAAGCTGTGCTCGCACGACTGCTGGATAAGCTTCAAATCGATATCTAACATTAGCGACACCAGATAAAAAGTGTAAAAGGAGCAGCTGGTTAAAGGCTGAGGCCCGAGAAGGCGTACTGTGTTTACACACAACCTGTTGACGTCAATAATATACCTCACAACATTCCAACCAGCAAGTTTTGTTGAGACAGCAAATGGTGTTTTCTATGCCAGGTATCTGAGGTAGATTAGAGTCTCTTGCTAATGAATGCTTAAGGGATTTAACATGGGCAGTGAAAGGGACAAATTGTTGGTTACGAGAACACAACATGCTGTCTACGGCGGCATATAGAAGGAGCGACTGTGCTAGAGCGCATGCATCTTACATCTTTTGGTGCATTATGACGCCTTCGTAGGTCGCAGCCTCTCCTACACCGTTTCCCCAACATCATGTCTACGCACCCATGCCTCGACCAAGTAGTTAAGTAAGCGTTTTGGGACAGCCGACTCTACGACACTGCCGAAACCTTCCAAAAGAGACCCGTAGGACGACGGTGACAGGACAGGTGGTCTGATGGCTTTGGTGGCGGACTCGGAGGAGACTCGGTCTTACCCCCGGATCAAACACTAAGGTACAGCCCAACCAATCCTTCAATCCCACTCATATCTCGGTACTAATCTTGATCTAAATCTTGAATCTGCATTCGGTTAGCTAGAAAAACTCTGGAAGGAGTGGTACCAACCACTGCGTAGGAAATTAGTCCCGCAGAGCACTCCTCTGGCTACCCATTTGCCGATCGTTACGCGCTGCAAGTGCGTCTTTCCCGTCAGAGAAAACTACAAATCAGGGAGTTATGGTTTTATTTCCTCCTCAGTTCTTTTGCAGTGCCCTTTTGCTTTTCGGCCTATTTCGGTTCAACCAATGCGTTTCCTCCGAAACAACTAATTGTGAGCATGCGTCATTTAATTGAAGACTTCTTAATAGCATAGGTCATTGTGCCCTTTTTATGACAAATTCTACGTATGAAATAACTTCCTGTTTTTGAAAAGATCTTCTCTGAGCATAGGAATCGTCATTACTATAAGGGCTTAGCAATGGATGCACCAAATTTTATTTGCTATTCTCTGTTTTCCACCACGTCTGCAAATTTTGGTTGAACGTAGCCCTCTAATTCTTCTCATTGTTTCATATTTTTTGAAAAGAATGTGTTTTTCCGCTAAAGAAAGAAATCAGAAGCTGCCATTGGCACCTTTCGAGGCAAGATCGCCGAGTACAGAATAAATAATCCACTTTTTTCTAACGCAAGGCAGAATATTTTTAATACCTCAAACGTTAGGCGGGATAATGAAGCATAAGGTTTCTTCTATCTATTCCATTGGACGATCGCCTATTTTTGGCAAGGTTTTCCACCACTTTCACGTTCTCTTCATAGCAGTGGTTCGGGCCACAAATGCGATTCAACAATAAGCCAGAGAAGATTGTTGTTTATCACACATAAGGGAGCAGAAACACTTTCAATGATAACATTCTTTCAGGTTCCATATCTAGCTAAGACTGAACGATCAAGAAGGAGAGTCACGACCTGTTTTCAAGTGAATGCAGTTCCGTAGAAGCCTCGCCTTCGAGCCCAAACCACAAACTTGAACCGCGTTTTAAACGCCACCAAAGATTTCCTTCAATAACAGCTTTGAAACTGGATCTGAATGCGACACAAATCCAGCTCTATCTTCGTTCAGCAAAGATATACCGACGTATGTACCTCCATTCATTTTTCATTAAAACATTGCGACACGTCTCCATTACATTAGATTGTCCGGAAATTAATGCAGGTTTTCGACCTCCAACTTTAGAGCGGGATTTTCCGGCAAAACTTTACCTTGTAATAGTGTATAATTCTGCACTGTTACAGAGAGGGTTTAGTGCGCTTTCTCACTGTGCTATTCCTTTTTAATGTAGTATACTCCATGGCAGATTCTGTAGGCTATAAATGGACGTGGCAAAGCGGCAATTTCGGACTTTCACTTCTATGAGTTCAAGCTCGGTCGTACTGCAGCGGAAACAACTCAGAACATCAGCCAGGTGTGGTCCAAGGAAGTGTTAACAAATTCACAGTGATGCTCTGGTTTCAATAACTTCGTCGAGGAGAAGTCGATTAGAGGATGAGGCAGGTCGCAGACGTTGCTCTGGCATTGACAACAACGAGTGAAGACCTTGTGGAAGCTAACACATGTGTGACCGTTCGAGAACTTGCGATAGAAATATTCGTCAGCAAAACAAGTGTTTGGGAACATCTGCCGAAAATTGGAAAGACCAACAAGTTAGATAAATGGGTACCAGACGAGTTGAGCGACCATCAAAAAAATCGTCGGTTCGAAGCGTCGTCAGCGCTGCTTCTTCGCAACAAGAACGATCCATTTCTCGACCGTATCGTAAATTGTGACGAGAAATGGATCCTCTACGATAACCGGCGACGATCGGCTCAGTGGGTGGACCGTGGTGAAGCTCCGCAGCAGTTCCCGAGCCCGAAATTGCACCTAAAAAGGTCATGATAACTGTTTGGTGGTCTGCTTCTGAATCAATTCACCAAAGTTTCTTGAATTCGGGCGAGTCAGTGGCAGAGGACTACGCCCAGCACAACGACGAAATGCACGGGAAATTCCGACTTATGCACTCGGCAGTGGTCAATGGAAAAGGACCGCTATTCTCCACGACAACGCGCGATCACATGTTGTGCATCCGAGGCTGCAGAAGTTGAACGAAACTCTACCACACCCACCATTATCACCGAACCTTTCGCCAACCGACCACGACTTCGTAAAGCATGTGGAGAACTGCTTGAGCAAGAAATGCTTCAATAACCGAGCCCAGGTGGAAACTGCCTTCGAAGAATTCATCCGCTCCAGAACTACGGACTTCTAGGCAACAGAGATAAGTAAGCAAGTATCTCATTGGCAAAGATGTGTAGACTGGAACGGTTCCTACTTCAATTGACAAAGTTGTGTGTGAGCTGAGACATGTCCTTTTAAAGTTTGAGGTCCAAAACCTGCATTAATTTCCGGACAACCTAATAATATGTATATGATGTCTCTGTGCTGTTTCCAACAGCTACCTGTGTCATTGCGTTGTGAATCCTATTGCAGAGCTCTCCATCAGTTGACACTGCCGACCAACCCACCGCACGGGTGCGCTATGTTAGGTGCCTCCCACTACTGTAGAGGGCGAGCCGAGGGGCTCGATTACCAAAGGCTGACCTGGTGCGGTGCTGTCCTCGGACGAGATTTCAGGACGAGATGAGGCGAGTCCAGTAGACCGCGTCCTGCTGCCGTGGAGCAGATGTCGTACGATAATGTTTCTGAGATTAAAAGGACAAGACGGGAAAAGGGACAAGACATTAAGTTTCTTCCTTTCCATACTCCATTTCCTTTCTATACTCTACGACTACTTTAAAGGTTTCGCTCAGGCCGTATTCTCTTTTCAACTTTTCCTACGTGCTTTTTCTTTTACTTCCTTTTAGGTTGTTGTGGATGTGGCTAAATCGATCTTCATTGCCTTTCTGAAAGTGTATCATAGGGCAAATCAAGAGTCACTCAGCGTCCGAAAGCAAAAAAAAAAACTTTAAAATACGAAAACTAGAAAAACAAAGGAAAAGAAGGACAAAAAATGAATAAAGTCCTCAATCACTGACATGCCTACGGCAGAAAGCCTGCTCCGCGGCGTAGTCTGCTTTGTTCATCCGTTATACCTCGTCCAAGGTGCGCTCATCAACCCGCCAAGCTAAAGTAATGGGCCGGAGGCGGGCGGCGGCATGCTACCGTAACTTAGGGAAACACCTGACGTACGAATCCAGATAGAGCTCTCACCTCTTCTCATCTCTTGAGATGAAATCGATAGCGAAAAGCTTTACACGAATCTCTTGCGTTCATCTACTCACATGCCATCCCAGCTGGTGAAGGATTGCCTTCGAATCTTTCCTCAGAAGTTTGAGCTGCGATAAGAGCAGAAGTGTGGCACAGCCCTGGGCCGGACTACATTTCAGCCGACATTCTTCGGCATAGATGACATCCGCTACTCGACAATACCATGTCGCACATAGCATCGTACCTTCAGAACGAATAAATCTCGATCAGCGGAGAAACTCGCGTACTGTCCTTTTTACAGGGAGGGCGATAGACAAGGTTGTCGAATCCACCATCTCGTTATATATGTATGCCTGCTGAACGTGCTTTGCAAGCTCTTCACGAGGGCCATTCTTGCATGCATATCAAGGGCATTGGAGAAGGAGGGATTACGCAAAGCACTAAGCTGAAAGGAATACATCTAGATCATCTCAAGCATCATTAAAGCCTTCCGAGAATGCTGTCCGCCCCTAGTTGTCACCTTCGTCGACCGGAGAAGGCATTCGACAACGTCGAAGCGATCGCCACCAATCACTAAGGAGTGAGCTCGTCCTACGTGAAAACACCAGCCGACCGCTACGTTGGAGACAGGACTACAGTTCAGTTGTTCCACCGCCCCTTACCATTCCCACTGGAGTGGGGGGGGATGCGACATCTAGAACCTATCGTGAGCTCTAATTTTTCCGAAGGTTAGGAGTAGGTGACGACGCTTTCGTTTCGTTTCATTTTTATTTCCGTTTCCTTTCACCGGCCCTCCATTTTCCTCCTCCTGTTGCTAGCCTTCTGTGAAGACGTCGTCAAGGCTCATTACCTCTTCTTCCTTACAATTTGGTCTTTACTATAACACGTTGACTTCCACTTCCCGGCTGCAAGTAATAGCAAATTATTAGGTGTGACTGGTTCTTTCCGTCATTACGCTCTCAGAGATGAAACCCAGATAATATGAATTATCTAGTCAGTGTCAGAATGTCTGACACTTGTCGATACTTACTATCTCACATCTAGTTCCGCCCGAGCGCATTAGTCAATAGACTAGGGCGTTTTCCTTGAGCTCTTGTTCCCCTCGCTATGTGTTCGCTCGCCCCTACGGACTGCCGCTTATAAAACGAGTACCCTTCCCTGAACGTTGGAAATTGATGAATGGAATTCAATGAGAGAGTTATGGGAGGAGATGTTGCCCACCTAAATTGTTCGACTGCTCTAGAAGGGTTTCCATCGGATGAAAGTCCCCGTTGCCCCGACCGCTATCATTCGATAATGCGTTGCGAACGAAAGTGACGGCTTCTAACACAGCTCTCCGGAAGGTAGTTTGTGCCGGCAACAGCCTATTCGAGCCGATACGTGGCTATGCCTCGCTTACGGTTCCAATTGGTTAGGAGCATTACGACTTCTTTTGTGTTGTTACCTTAGTGATTCGCTGTTCATAACAGGACGAAAGTACGGATCACGCCTTCTCGCACAATAGCAAGCATGTGTTTTGTCGTCACGCCAAGTTTATGAAGCTATGAATTTCTACGTCAGAGCAAGTGGAGTGAAACGCGCACCCCATTTGTTTAGCTTACTATAAGTAATGGGGTGTAGAAAACTCTGATTAGGACAGGGTTGCCATGCTTCTGATGGGACATCCACTTCATTTGTTGCCTTTAGTTAGACTTCTTCTAAAGTGCAGCTTTAAGACGGCGACTTTGGCTGCACCTGATGTGTCTGCGAACTGAAGGAGCACTTCTTTGTAGAACAAGCTCCTTTGGAAGGCCACAGAGTCTTGCACACTGCTCTCTGCTTCCCCTTCTCCTCTGCTTTTTTAGCCCTTGCTGCTACTGTGGATGTGTCGCTAACAGCGGTCTTCCTCGCGAGATTTGACACATGTAGCTCCTTTCTATGACTCGTTCGACGGTCGGTTCGTTCTCGGTCAGCCACTCTATCAATAAAGAAAATTTAAAGGGTAATGAATAAAATTACACATTTTTCTTTTTCAAAACGGTTCATTTCGCCACCTATCTTCAGACGAACCTTTTTTGTTATAACACCTTCCCGCTGGCTCATCTGTGAAGAGGAAGGTGTTATAGAATTTTTGAATGTGTAAATTTATTAATGATATTTTTTGATGTGTAAAATTATCAATAATATTTTTGGATGTGTAAAATTATTTATTCAAATTTCAAATTCCGACAATTTTAATGTCTACTGGACGTAAAACGCCCTAAAAACTTTATTTTTATATTCTATGTTTAGTTTTAATGGTTTATTTATATTGATATATAATTTTTTAAATTATGATTTGAAATTAAGTTAAAATTATGAAGGTTTTTGAAGTCACAGTAGTCGATCAGCTGACGATCAGCTGACTCTAGTCTTCATTTTGACAAGAATAACTCCACTGTAGTACAGTATTCGCTGTCAGAACGGATAACTCATATCATTATACAGTGTAAATCATTTCGCTTTGCTAGGAATGATATCACGACGGCATAATGTTCTATCTTAATCTTGCTTTTTGGCTTTAATTTATTATTTTTGAGTCTGAATGATTGATTTAAATTTTGTATTAAATTGCAAAAACACAGTTTCATAAACATTAACATACACATATGTGAACACTTTAATGATGCAAGGGCAAATTTTAGTAAATCTTCAAATTCGGCTTAATGTTTTCACAAAGTTTATGGCCTTTTTGCTACCGTCTAGCAAATTGTATTTATACAATATTTGTCTATTTTTAAAATGCACCTACCAATGTTATTGACGATAAAATCTTTATTAAATCCGTTATTTACAAGAACTTCATAAGCATCTTTTAATTTGTTCCAAAAATAATGAAATTTTGAGCAAGTGTTTGCTAAGGATCTAAGGATTTCTGGTAAATAACATTACGTTTAACTCTGATAGAAGCTTCAGAATTCATGTGCGGGAACCTATTAACTTTAATATTGAAAGAATCTGTTTTATTATACAAGTTGGTTTCTACTTTATTTACAGTTTTTAAGGTTTTATTATACAAGTTATTTTCTACTTCATTTACAGTTATTTACAGTTTCTAAGGTTAGATCCATACAATTACACGTATGTTCAGTGGTGTTTGTCTTTCCAAAGGCAAGTGTGTTTTTGTACACTAGTCCAAGTGTATTGCGATGATGTCTTTAGTAAAGTTATGAACTACAAATATGTCATCCATCAAATGGTTTAAGTAACTGATGTCTCCCTAAAATTATATTTTTTGGAGTATCCAAATTCGAACATAAACATTGTTAGATCTGCAAGTAAAGGGCTAAATTTGCCCCCTTGTGGTGCGCCTTTATTTTGTTTGTAAATCATACCAGCAAATATACAGTAGCTATTTCTAAGTAGATAGTCGATATAAAATATATAGAAGATCAGAAGGTTTGTTGTATCTGTATTTATTATCTTTAAAAGAAGAGCCCGTGTAAAAAATCTTGAAGCTGTTCAAGATTTTTACACGGACACTTCTTTTAAAGATAATAAAATGAAACTTTTGCCAGATTTTTTATTTTTTCCATAACAGTAACGTGAGGTAGATTCGTAAACAAATCCGTAAAACCTGCTGAATACAGTTTAACATTTTCTGAATCAAAACTTGTAAATTCTTGTATTATGTTTGAATTATTAATAAATTTTAATAGTTCTGGAATTGTTAGCTACAATATTTGCATAATTAATAAAATGAGTTTTTAGGTGAGAAAATATGCAACAAAGTTCTAATGCCAGTGACTTAACACTACACTGTGGCATGCACCAATAATAAACCTGAACTTAATTGGATCTTTATAAAGCTTCGGTAGAGAATATATAATTGGCAAATCTCCTTCTGTTTGAATTTTTAATTTATTTGTTATTTGAAGATGTTAATGTTTTTGAATAACCGACATTTTGTTGGTGTTGTTTAAATTAGTATAGGTATTACTTGCATTAACATTCATTAATATTTTTGTTTTATTATCATATAAACACTCATTTCTTTCATTAAGTTGATTATGTATTTTTTTTACAAATAATGCCGTAATTATTGCTTGCTTTATTTAAGGGGAAAATTATAGAGTCATTTTGAATTTAACGAATTGTGATCTTTTTTCCAAATGTTGTGGCTATTTAGCAATGGTTTTATTTTATTTCGGTATTGTGAATTGAAGAAATTTTATATTCTACTATATTCCAATCTTGGTCTAAACTTTGTTTTTTTTAGTATTTCTTCAAATTCTTTGTTCTCTATAATATTCATGTTTCCTGTGAATATGTTTCCTGTGTCGCTTTATAGATCCTGTTCATGTTCATGAACAGGATCTATAAAGCGACTGTATTTATGATGTCGTGTGTTACAAATGCTATCTTTTTTATTAATTCTTTGCTATTTTCTAAATTGGTAATTTTATGAAATTTATTGTATTTAAATATGATGCTAGATATTGGTCTTTCATTGGTGAAAACGACCCTGAAGGGTATGATGCTTATATTTGAACTTTTTTCAATAACTTCTTTGACTTTAAGGTTGTTGAATATCTTGTTGAAGTTAATGCGGTTGAAAATGTTACATTTATACTCCATGTCTAAATATTTAAATGTTGGATTGTTGATTGGTGTTTTCTTTTCTGCTGTATTTGATATGTGCCAACAAACATAATACCATAGGCTTCCTTTTTTGACTAACATTTCTATGAAAATCTGAAGTTGAGCTAAGATTAACGAGTGTCTTTAAACTTTGTTTGTTTAATTTTTTAATTATATTATATACATCTGGTGCCTTTACATTGTTTTCACTGGTAATATAGTGTAGAAAATTGTCAATGTTGTACTTAGAAGCGTTTTTGCTTTTGTTTTTGTTTCCTCTATTTATTCTTTCTTTTATAATTTGGAGTGAATAAAAAGCATGATTAGTCTTCTAGTTAAGCGGATTACTAATATTAGATATATTACCATAACCTTTTATGTTACCGTTAAATCCAAATGGATAAGCACTATTAAGGAGTTTGATCCAGAACAGTTCTTTGCTAAACAACTTGTTTTTATCTGTATTTTCTTCCAATGAGTCTAACATTGCGAACTTCGGGGAGGACTGCCATTTGTGAAAATGTTGGTATGGTGGTGTAAATTTCTTCTTGTTATTAATATAATACATATGTTACCTCATCCTGTCTTCAAGGTTTCGAGAGGTAACTCTCACACATTGTATAATTGTATATTACATGTGTAGCAACTAATGCGGTACACTACCCCTTTTACAGTTAGTATTTTGTGTTTTGTAAGTATTAATACAAAGGTTAGTAACCGATGAAATTAAAAAATGTTCGAACTTAATTTGTTTGCAATAGTTATAATTGGAATTACATGAAGACCCTTTGTTAGTATTACCGAAATCTCTTAAAACATAGTTATTGCTGCTCCGTTCTCTAAATTTGAAGTATTTGTTGAGGGTACAATACATTTCTACGTTATTTGTTACTTGACTTGTAGACCTTAAGTCAAAGTACTTGGGAGGTCTAGCCCAAGAACAGTGATCAGTTTCCCATAAGGGTTTTAGGGAGCTGCCCTAAGGGGTTGTCAGACACGTTTTGTACCCTAAAGGTACGGCTAGCACTGGAGGCGCCAAAACAAACAGCTCACGACTGTTTTGACTTTTATAAACCCATCAGCGCTAACCCCTATATTTAGTAAGTGGCAAGCCAGCACCGCAATTCTTTCTCGCTCAGCAACACAAGTCCCTCCCAGAATGCCTGCTGCTGTGAAGCGTCCCTCCCCCTATACCGAATCTCTAACCCTTCAGTTTTTTGCATTGTCAGTACGCAGTAGGTGTGGTTCTATAAGCAGTATGAAAGCTTAATACATGGGATGCTTACTGAAACAAATGACAAAACTGGACCCCATCCACAGGTATGAATACACTCATTTAACTATTTGCACTCAGCCGGCCATCAGAACATGGATGTAGAGTGACAGGGAAATCAACAGTAATGAGGCGAGAAGGAATCCCCCAAGCAATGTAACTGAGGCACCACGCCTAATTAGCAAAGAGCAGAGGAACTTGCAACACCGGTGCGAAGAGGCTTGCGGACGAGTGATGCCAATAAACACCGAGAAATTTCTGGACGGTCCCAGAATGTCCTGCGTGGAATGCCCTCAAAGCTCTATTTGAAGGCAGGTTTAAGGCAGGGAGGCTATTAGATATCAATTTCCTCGTACTGCTAGCACACGTGAAAGTCAGCCATCATCTGCTGCGAGCATCCACCAGTGAGGGAATCGAAGCGCATGGCCATCACTGCTGACAGGACACGAGACAAAGTCACGGCCACCGAGTGAACTGGATTAGTTCTGATACATAGTGTATTGAAATGGAACCCAAGACACATGAAAACCCAGTGTTTCCAAGATCCTCATTCACCACTGGCTGCACAATATTGGACTTATTTTAGAGTCATTTCAGAATAACTCTAGAATAAGCCCAGTAGTTTAGTCGATAGTGCAGTCGTGACGACTTCTATCCAATGTAAAGGAACATAAGCTATTTGAAAGAGAGAGTATGTGACAGTGACTGGAACATTAGCCCTGTTACTTAAGCCATTTTCGTTTGTTGGAAACCATTTAACGAAACAACTTATTACTTATTTGAACGAGAGCCAGAATTAACAAAGTAACAAGAAATCCTCTCGGATAAGCGAGGCAGGTAGACTCCTTACAGTTTACCCACGGATGGTTGGTGTTGTAGTTGATGAATCCTAGGTAGGTTTCTACTTCCGGGGTCAGCTCGTTGGTGAATCCTGCCCCTACCTCAGATGCCACCGGGAGGAGTCCTATACTTTCAGCAAGCAGCTGACTTCATTTTCTGGTATAAAGAATAAAGATCCTATGTTTGGGAGAAATGGGGTAATCAGACGTTGGCACTGCACGAGACAAAACCAGAACACCTCGACGTTGCTTTTCTGCACTTTGGAACGTGGCCTTACCCGCTGAAATTTTCCTGTAGAGCTTCGGAGGAGCTCAACCATTCCACGGCTTAAATCTAACTCCGTCTGGTTGAACATTCAGCAGCGCCCAGAAGTCCAGTGCGTGAGAGAATTAGTATTAGGTTGTCCCATAAGTCCCCACCGTTTTTTTCAACGATTCACTGCAGCTTTCGCCGGCGGTCTCTTGCATAGCGCTGCATAGCTTTCGAAAGAGAATGATTTGCTCTACCAGATCGTGTATTGCATTTCTTTTTTCATCATGAATTTTGTCAATTTCTAGGCCGTTGAAGTGAAAAGTGAAAAGTGAATAAGTAGCCATTTGCGCACTTCTTCTCTCCGCTTAGGTTTGTAATTTTTGCGCAGTTTTTTATAGCACTAGGAAGACATATTCCTGTACTATAAGAATATGTGTTGGTCCTATTTTCTCATTTGCCCTTTATTGATTTTTAGTCCATCAAATTGGGAATTCAATAAACGCGACACATATTCTTATAGAGCAAGACATTCTCTTTCGACCGACATATAACGCCTAGCAAAAAAGTCCAGCCACAGTGCAGGAGCTGTCGGCAAAAATAACTCTTTTCCTTCGGACGTCCCAATTTGATGACCAAAAATCAATAAAGGACAAATGAGCAAATAGCACTAACACATATTCTTGTAGCACAGAACATTGTCTTCCAAATGCTCGAGAAAACTGCGCAAAAAATTACAAACCTAAGCGGAGAGAAGAAGTGCGCAAATGGCTACTTTTTCACTTTTTCACTTTTCACTTCAACGACCTAAAAATTGACAAAATTCACGATGGAAAAAGAAATGCAATACATGTTCTGATAGAGCAAGTCATTTTCTTTCGAAAGCTATGCAGCGCTATGGAGGAGACCGCCGGCGAAATCTGCAGTGAATCGTTGAAAAAAACGGCGAAGACTTATAGGACAACCTAATATAAATGGTTTAATTACCACTTTTTGAGACCACGGTAGGTGGAATGACTTCAATGCCAAGTGGTAGAGGTACAGCTGCTTCGAAGTCGACAAGCATGATATGCATTTGTGGAGAACGTCATTGTGAGAACGAGATTCGACCTAAAGACGCTATTCGGTGTCAAAAATGAGAACATCGGATCCTCTATAAGAAGAGGAGCAGGAAATTGATGGTTTACGATGCGCGATAAACAACCGATGCTGACTGCGCGATGTACATTCTTTTCGAATTTTTGTTATCGCTTTGGGTCCAGAATTGGATATTGTCATTGAGACATAGCTGTTATTTTGAACAAAGCGCGCTATTGCTTTGAAATATGCAGAAACCTCGGGAGTGATCCATATGCCTCCTTATCATCGCTCTCCTTTCACTTCTTGATGAACGGCGTTGGAATATCGCACAGCAGCTGGCATGATACTCACAAGGGAAGGGTTTCGCCCTCCCGTGGAACTTCAAGTGGAGACCAGCGTCGTCAAAAAGGGCTTGGAACGCTGATTACGAGTACGTGTGTGCAAAACGAAACTCCTCAGCGAGTTGTGACCTATCGGGGTTGGGTGGACCATAGTAAGATTTGCGATGGCAACCACATTGCCGGACTTGTTCCTCGGCTAAAGCGAAATATAGAAATTTCTTCGTGTTTAGGAAACTGCACTGCTTGATAACTACTCAGCGCATTTGGAGATTATCACTTTGCAGTTTTCGCTAGCAATGAATTTACCGTTTTATTTTGCTCATTATATCCCTCTGGATCCCTGGGGAGGCAGGTTGAGCAGCAGCTACAGTAACATGGCGGCTATAGCATCTCTGCTGTTTCTGTGAAGATTGCATAACCGATTCCAGCGGCGCGTATGTGGGCAATACTGCGATACCTTTTCGTCTCACTCCTTAACCGCGTTTTCTGTCCAAACAGTGGAACTATGCGGCTAGTCAGACACCCCTAGCTAATCCTGGTGTTAATAGCGGTCGTCTCTGCATTCGCATTAAAAATGTTTGATTTCAGTAGCTCCACTTTCTACTGAAATATCAGAAAGAGTCATAAATTTCACGAGATTCCTATTTTCTTTTGGTATCCAAAAAACTCGCCGATATGTTATATTTTGCTACCGAGCTTGTTCCCTGTTAATCAGTTTAAGTTATAAATAGTTATTTTGCCTTCCGTTCTTGGAAACTTATTCTCTAAAACGCTGACCACTCAAAGCGAAAAAGTGTAGGAAAATTTCATTCTCAATCAGTTCAAGCTCGGTAGCAACTCAACGAGAGAGCAAGCGCGCTCAGGAAGTCGCCTGCTACTTCGTTGCCTACCAAATAAACTGTAGGTGATGGTACCAGACTTTCCTTTCTGTCCAGATAGGCAAAAAATAACAATTGAGGAGGTCCAAAAATAATGTCATATTTTTGCCAGCTGAAAAATGTCCGTTCATTCAAATATTTATGAGCATTGATAAAGTTCGTTGGAAAAAAGTACTCATATCCTATTTGTGGAGAAGGCACATAGTGAACGGTCCCACAGGCTTCGGAAGCTGATTCAAGAGTGGTTTCACTTAGAACTCTATACCTTTAACGAACTTTGTATAGTATCGGAATTCATAGCTTCCCATGGGTCAGCATCGTGTATAACTGACCGCTTGATCTAACTCGATAGTTCGAAATGGGCCTGGGAACCCGTGTTTTAAAGCTCAAGAATGTCTTATATAATGGTGATTGTTTCATGGCGCTTCAAGCAGTTCTAACCTGTGGTCCTGCAAAATTCTGGCAAAAACATCGTTATGGTGAAGAAGGCGACTTCTGGAGTCACAGAAGAGCCATATTTCTTATTGCACGTAACAACACAGCTTAGAAATGGCTCCTCACTTTCAGACAAAAGCCCAAATTTCCGCCACCTTCTGATCATGAGCACCCCTTTCCTTCAGCCATATTAGGAGAACAAGTTATGAAGATTGTGGGGTTTTCAATTCTCAGCTAGTACGAAACGCACACATAAGATAGGGAAGACCCGTTTTTCGCACTACACTACTTCACTTGGCCAATTGGGTTTTGCCCCCTTGTCTCTTTCACCCACCCTCGTCAACGTTTGCCATCCATTTACGCTCTCTCTATAATTCGAGATGCTGATGTTTTCTTTGAATGTCTCGATGTCCTGCACCTTTTTTAGGCGTAGTCCGCCTGAATGCGCTATGGAGTGCGCGATTTGTTCCCGAGGTGCTAGTCGTGTTTCGAGTATCCGTAGAAGAGTATTGAGCTGTCGCTTCTTGTGCCTACAAAAACGTCAAAAAACGCCTTGATATTAGAGAAACACTACACATTTCGAAGAGCACGCGACGCAAATGTTCGTCCTAAAGCTGATCGAGTTGGATCTATATAGAAGTGCAACAAAACTCGACATTTGTTCACCCAACCTTAGTGAACACCTAAAGCTAGGTTGAAGTTGTCAGTCCTTTTCGTTCCTAATAGACGTGACATCTCGAAGCATTTCTCACGTGTATCGGCTTAGTTTGGAATAACAAGCACCAATTTCTGTGGCATTGTTGTTCAGCAGTGGCAGACACACTGCTAATAGATTCCATAGAAATTCAACCCGGGTGGAGACTCCTTTCTATCAAATCCCACCCGTTGGCGTTCGAATTCTTCCATAAATAATCTATGTGTGTCGCCATCGAATCACTTTACAACAGGAAAACGAATTCGAGCTGTGACATTTAAACTGGGAACTGTGCGTGGGAAGGAATGCGACAACAACTGCAGTTGTCCTTCTCCTATTCCGTTTACCAGGCGCTCCTGAGCAGAGATTTTTAGAGCTCAGCCACTTCCAGCTACCGAAACAACTTAAGAATAGCAAATCGCGGAGGCTTTCCTCGCTAACACTTTGTCACTACATTCCTATTGCGAAAACTCTTCATATACATCCCTGTTTTCCTTGAACTTTTAGTGCTGCGGTTTAGCAATGAGTGCCAAAAGGTAAAGAGGACGTGTAGAGTTCTTCAGCACATCTTAAGCTAAAGGTAAACTCTAGACGCCTTGATCTGTGCCGTAGCAGCATTTCCTTGTAGGGGTCTCGCATAGGTTAGTTTCGTTATTCTTCTCCGGAAAAGTTCTTCTACAAAGACTCGGCAGAGAGACATACCGGCTATGTCCCTTGACGATCCCTTTTGGCGCTGCATCTCTTCTAGTGAGTTATCACAGCACATTTTGGCTAAGATCAGTTGCTAGGCGAGCACTGACTGAAGCCGGTGTGCCTCATGCCTACGTCAAGGACGGATGTCACTTCTAATTAGAGGGTAATGGGGTTAAACGTTGTTTCCGCACATTTATTGTCATCTTGCTCCGTTGGTGAAGAAAATGTAATAGATGGGGCATCATTTTGTATGCAAATATGTAAGGAGGCGAGTTTATCGTGCTTTCATATGCTTCAAGGGAGACTACTTTTCCAAACTGCTTCCAAATACTCGGAAGTTGAGAGAGCACAGGCTTTTTAGTGAGCACTACTGATAACAGTCGCAGCCGGTCTCGAATTTTGGTTTTTGCTTAGTTTCCTGAAATTTACTTAGTAGACAGCTGAAGCCTAACTTCTATGTTATCACTGAAGCATCGACTTACTGCTACAGAAACGAAACTCTGTTCAAAAAGAACTTCTGGAAACTTTGGACGAATGACATGTGAAAGTTTCCAGTGTGAGGATCTAATTCGACCATCGACTTAGTATCTACTTCTTGAAGGTATTCATGTAATTCTCGAATCCGTTGTATATGGAGTGGCAGCAAGTGAAGCACACAGCCCACAAACTATTCTTCTGCATATAGAACAACTCATAACTGCAGAACTTCTTCAGTGAAAATGCGGTTGTGTTCAGGCTGTTCACAAATTTCAGTCTCTTCCGATCTCTTGAATCAGATTTCTTGAGCACCGTGGAAATATGCAGTTTCCCTGGAGCGTCCTTCATCTACACCTAAATCCAGGGCACCGCCATTCGCAATTTTTCGCTACGAATTCGAGGGTGGGGGTGTTTGGCCTTCTCCGTCGAAACTTTATGGAATTCACTTATTTTAAGCACAAATGAATGCGATGAAAATTTTGTGCCGGTGAAATTTATTCATTCATTCAATGGCACAAATATGACTCACGCATAGGAACACAAAGCAAGAACCTTTTCTGATGAAGCTGATCCGAATGCTTCCAAAAGGATCGATATCTTTCTTTTCGGTTTATCAACGACCGTTGTGCCCGATTTTACGACTGGGCTCCCATAGGTCTTGTATGTAAACTTCCGGGGGAAACCGAGTCTTTCGGCGGTTGCAAATTTGGCCGTCAGAAGCTTGCCAGATATGTGTTGACTCACCAACATCCAAACTGCTGACGCACAGCGTCTGTACTGCCCTAACACCTCGACGTAATCCTCGCTACTGATCTCCCATATAGCATTTGTCGCTTCAACGCTCTTCGTCCATTGTAGTTTCTATTTCTGTCTCTAATAATTCGACTTCCTTGTACTAGCTGTACTAGCTGTTCTTGCGAGCCTCCATCCATGATTCTCGCCCGCCGTGTCTTTTGTGTATGGACAAACAAGGATTCTCACAGTTCCGCTTCCAGGTGATGGCTTTGATGGCGAATTCTACCGAAGATCCAACTAGGGACATAATGCGAATGATCGAATCTGTTTACAACAAAGCCTGCAATCAGCAAGAGGTAATGGGCTATGATGTTTACAACAACATGCTCTCGAAGTCTACGTCTGACCATGACAGGAAGCAAAGTGACGGAGGCGTTTTGAATTTTGTCGACTGCCGGATGCGTTATACAAAACTTTCTGTTCGCCTCTAGAAAATCCGGAACGAGCTCATCAAGTTAAGAAGAATTCTGTGCAGCTCCTGCATAGAGAGCACGCGGGTGTTAAACCTTAACGAGTAGCCAACACCTCACAGGCATGCTCGGAGCAGAAGCTCCTTAATTTCTTCTCGATAACATGGCGGGGTCCTTAATGGTTCATTGCGATGCTCTTTGGCATAGCTGATTCTTCCTCGTTTTCCACCTATCAAACGGCCGCCTGCCTGGTTCTGCACTTTCCATAACGACTTCACTCATTGTTGGTTCAATTTTGGAAATGATTTCTACGGTGACGACTGCGGCTGGTACAGAGAGAAAATAGTGATCGCTTCAGCGGCAGAACTGACTAAACAAGTCGACATCTGGTAAAAAAGCCAAACGCTTTAAAACGTTTTCCAACAAATCACCTTCTGCCCTTATGCCTGCTAACGAATCTTCGAGGAACATCCAGACTATCTATCACACTTGTGCTTCGTCGAGAAAAGTTGGAGGGCAGGAGAAAATCTACTGCATGTAATGCTCCTTGAAGGGACGGCTCTAGCTTATTATTGTTCGTTTCCTCCACGCCAATTTTGTCGTTTAGGGAACTTGGGAATAACAGACGAATTTCAACTACTTCAGACAATGGCGATGTTTCTCACCAATTTCTTAGAAACTATTCTCCTTAAGAAATTACATACTCCTAGCATTATAATGACAACCTTAGCTGATGTAAGGAATGTCAATTTTTATTGTTAATACGTGCCGTCAGTGTAGCAACACAAAACAGGACCAGTACAAAAGTGAAATGGCCAGCCGCCACCTATTAGGGGGGGGGGGGCAAAAGTAATGAGACACCCCACGCCGTGTCCATATATCTCGTGGCTGGAGTCTGGTTTCGTGCTTGTTGTATTTGTATGTTTGTATGCTACTTACTGAAGCCCATCTGAAAAGTTACCACTTCCGCTCTTTCCAGAAGCATGCCAAAAACCCCAGCCTGTCTCATGCCGAAACCCAGTCTGACGAGTCGACCTGTGTCGCTCAAATCTCCCCCAATTCCCAACCCCGAGCAGCCTGGGCTCAATATTCACGCAAGATGAGAAATACGTCTTCTACCTTGACCCTGCCAAGCAGCGAGTCTGGGTGAGGTCTGGTGAATTGTTACCGACCTTCGTTCGGCGAGATGTTCACGGCGAGAAGCATCTTTGGAGCTTTTGGGTCTGCGCCCATGGATCGGTTTACCGGAAGCTGTTTCCCAAGAGCACCACGATGAACTCCAAGGCCATGGTGAACGAAATAGAGGAGATGGGCGGGCGACTCGCTCTTATTCATTCGCAGCGCTTCAAGAAGGTTCTCCTCTTCGACAACGCCGCACCCCATCGGGAACAAGTAAGCACGGATAAGCTTGGCCAGCTGGGCTACGTTCACATGCCTCACCCACCGTATTCGCTGGACATCTCTCCATGCAACTACCACTACTACTTGAGCCTACAGGACTTCCTAGTCGGAAGGGACACAAGAACCCAAGCAGTCCTTGACAACCATATCGAGCAGTTGATCAACACCAGGCTCAAGCAGTTCTGGAAGGATGGGATCAGGAAGTTGGCTGAGCGATGGCAGCAAGGTCCTTGCCCTTAATGGCAAATACACTCCTCAGCATCGTTGAGTTGTAATTGAGTTATAGGGAGATAAAAAAAAAATTTTTCATTTTGTCTCATTACTTTTGGCCCCCCCCCCTAATATTTCTTCCAATGAATGCATGGCGGACTGCTTGAACCTGGAGAGATCTTTCGTGGCCCACGATCCGTTTAATAATGCTCAACTTCTTCTTCGGTTTTTCCAAGAAACATGCTAAGCTAATTTTCGCTAGAAAGCTAGTCCCCCGAAGCACTTATGCCCAATTGGTTGTTCTTCAGGTCCTACTTCGTATTTTTTGTCAAACAGTCCACATATCCGTTGTTATTTTTTAATCTAAACGGAGTTTTATGGACATGGCAGTAGATGTGCAAAAGTTCTTTACATTGTTGTCGTTCCTAGTTCAGGCCTGCTGTTTGAACTAAGCCCAGAACGATTTAGTAGCGGCATTTACTCCTTCACTCGAGTCGCATGCTGCTAGCAGTTCGGTATGGCCCACCGAAACTTGATTCTTCTAACATGCCCCTCTTCCAGTTGCGATGCGATCAGCGACCGTTTCACATAATGCTGATGGGCTACGGCTTTCTGGTGGTGTTTCTGCTGGCCATGTTCGGCAACTGCATCAATCTGCTCATCTACAATTCCGATCAAATCCGATACTACATTGCTATTCGGATGCTATGCACCAGGCTGGTGCGTCTTCGAGTTTTCTTATTTCTTTCTCCACTTGTATTCCATCATAATATTGTGGTGCTTTTCTAACATTTTTTGAAATTGTACAGTTGACCTTCGCACCGAACTTAGAAGACATCTAGTCCATCAGCTGTGGACATTCCACATTTTCAGTGCCGATCAAACAGATGGATGCTTTGAGTGCTGCAGCACATTCTCAGAGAGCCGATGGCGACTATCGCCGAACCATCCGCCGCTTTTTGCAAAAATTGTTGGGGGAGAAGCGGCCGAGTACGCCAGACTCTCGAGGGACTCTTGCGCTAGAGCTGTGGTCGTGCCTCGCGGGTCCGGACGACACAACGGCTGCATTGAGTGACTTCCGCAGAAGAATCCGTCTGCTGTGACGCCATCAGTGCTCAGGGACTACCGTCGCTTACATGGCGTCCTACAAGAAAGCTGACCGCCGGCGGTGTTTCTTCCGCGCTTTCATTATGCGCCTTATACTGCCTCACTCATCACTGCTCCAAATTTTATTCAAATCAGGATCCTAACAAGCTTTTCTAAGCTTTTTTATGCACTACTATGCCTGCAGTGTTCCACCTGCTTTCAGACAACCATATTCAAGATCTGCAAGAGTAGTATTCCAGAGGGGAAACAGCTTAGGATATGTGGCTTTCTCGTTCATGCGATTACTTAAAGGGAGAATTACATGAAGAATTTTTTGAAGAGAATGCTTTGAATCTAATATATATAGATATATCTATATATCTATATACGTCTATATATGAATCACCACGAAACACACCGTTTTCTTTGCATGGATTTCACACCATTTCCCACACATCTGCTTTTAGTTCTTGCCTAATACGCGATCTCCGACAACTCTTGCTTTTCCACTGCATGAATGTGTAGTGTAAACCTAGTGAGAAATAATTTTTAGACTTATGTATACATGAAACATAATTACACCTGCGGAGGGAACAGCAGGTTGAAAAGATGTGTATGGACCAGAATGGAGCACTAGAAGCACGTAGAAGTATATTCTCCAGCATTTCGAAGGGCACTTCCTTGGGAGCTCCTCAATCCCTTGTTCCCTATGTGGTCCTGATATATACTAGGTCATGCTGGATTGCTTGATTAAAATAGTGAACAGTAATATATAATAAATTGATAAATATAAATATAATGTATTACTCACTTACTTTACTTTGATACTTTGATGGTCCTTTGTCGGCTGGAGGTCTTCTCAGCGGGGACCACAACTCTTCCAGACCGATCTCTGGCTGCTTGCATCTTGTGAGGCAGACTCCGCTCTCTGAAAGATCTTGAGAATGAGTCTGCCCATCGCGTTGGCGGTCGTCCCAGTGGTCTCTTACGGTCCCTCGGGAGCCATTCTGTGACACGGAGACTCCATCTATCGTCCTTTCGTCGAAGCAGGTGTCCGGCCCAGCGATATTTGGACTTCTTCATGTACTGCAGCGGGTCTGCTAATTGCGACTTCTCCCGTAGCTCCGTGCTTCGTAGGCCTTCTTGCCATTGCTGACGAAGGCTTGTCCTCAGAAGACATCTCTCCAGTGCATGATGCGTAGTTTGCATTGCTCTGGCGATTGTCTTGTTGTCGGGCCAGGTTTCCGTCGCGTAACACATCGCAGGCAGTACAGAGGCGTTGAATATCGAGGCCCTGAGGCCGGGATCCTTGACCTGATCGGTGACTTCGCGAATCGAACTGAAGGCTGCCCATGCTGCGCGTCTCCTGCGGGCGATTTCAGGAGCGAGGTCGTTATGCAAGTTCAGCTCTTTTCCCAGATAGACGTAGGAGTCGACCTGTTGCAGAGCGACTCCATTTAACCTTACGAGTCCCGTGTCACACCACTGGTTGACCATGAATTGTGTCTTGGACATATTCATGTCCAAGACACAATTCAACAATGTAATAAAGGATAAAGAATAAAGGACGGCGTTACTCAATCCCTTCTGGGATGCGCCAGCGCATTCTACTTCTACGGGATGTCGTGGAGGCGATATGAATGCGTATTTGGCCATACAATGACTTGCGGTGGCCAGCCGATGAACAAGTCAGCGCTCTATCCTTCCCAGACGAGTCTGGTACCAATTCACCGACCCCGGAGGGATGGAAGGCTTGGTTGGCCTGGGCGGGAAATCCGAACCAGGAACCTGGTATCGGGTGCACGCGACAGTCGCGCCTCCTACGACTGCGCTACACGCGCCCTCAACAATGTAATAGTGAATAATAATGAAAACACTAAATAAATTTGTCAAAAAATAAACCGTAATAACGAATGAATGATGATTACAAAAATGAACAATATCATTTAGATAATCAATAGTAGTGATGCATAATTATATCCAATAACAAACAGCTATGACTGACAACAAATAACAACAAAGGTGATAATAAACATTTATCTCCTATGAATAATAATTTCCAATTGTTCACCTGTTATTACTATTTATTGTTATTCATTATTCTTTGATTTTATATATTACTATCCATCACTGACATTTATTAGTTAGTTCCTATTCATTCTTATTTATCATAATTAGTTGTTAGTAATTATTATTTGGTATGTTGTGCTGCTGTTTTCCGAGTATGTTGGGGGTTTAGCGCTGTAGAAGAGGGGGTCTCGACAAGTCCCCTTCTTGTCTTCGTGCTTCGCAGTAGAGTGGGGGACAACTGCAGGAGAGCAGGGAGTTTTGGTCAGAACACTGGCTCCTCTTTTCTCTTTCCTTGTGCTGCCGTTGTCTTCAGCCTGACAGCTGGACAAGTGCAGTACATCAAGGAGTCTTGGCGCGGTGTTGCGCTGGCGACCACAGGTGCCCCCTGTTCGTCCTCCGTTTTCGCAACGTCGTCTAGTGTTTCACAGCGCGAGGCCTGCATGGTTGCGGTCGCTCAGCGAAACCCTTGGAGCTGATGAATTCCATTTGTATTAGAGTCATACCTTTCCAAGAGACTCGGGTCCATTGCTTTTAGCAGGAATGGAAATAGTTGAGGCACCGACGTCATGGGTACATGGTGTCTCCAAAGTTTCGAACTTCCTTCAGATAACTTGGCAACGACGGTGGTATCGAAGCAACGCGGCTAACAAAACAATATCCCAACAAAGCTGTGGGGCGCAAAAGAAAAAAGAAAAACTGCTATATCAAAACGGCCACAGTTTCTGGTCGTAGGGTCGGCTAAGCTCAACATTCCAGACGAGTCTCTGATCCTTCATGCTTTCTTCTTCTTTTCTTCAACCTCTGTTCCGCTTCGTAGCGGGGTCCACTATTTTTGGTGCCATGACGCCACCTCTCCCGATCCAGCGCTAGATCAGGGTGGACACCAGCAACCTTCATGTCCCTATGTAACGTGATAGACCAGCGCTGCTTCGGACGCCGTCTAGGCCGCTTCCCTACCACCTCAAACTTAAGGCCTATCGTGCGGAAGCTGTCTTCCTTTCCACGCAGAACGTGGCTGTACGTAAGCGAGCTTCGCGCATCTTCTCCGCTATCGGCGCGACACCAAACTTCTGCCGAATGACATCGTTTCGGATGCGATCCAGGCGCGTGACTCCAGCCGTCCAGCCAGCATCTTCGTCTCCATGACGCTGAGGCGCGTTTCAACTTCCTTAGTCGCAGGCCAACACTCAGCGCCGTACATCGCTACCGGCTGGACGACAGTTCTATATATATTTGACTTCAAGCGCTCTGGTATCTTCCTATCGCAGAGCACACCAGTCAACGAGCGCCACTCGGACCAAGCTGCACTCACGCGTGAGTTCACTTCAATTATCAGATTGCCATCAGATGCTACTGCTGATCCCAAGTACTTAAAAACCGAAGTGCGTGGGAGCTCGATGCCGTTAACCTTGATGGAGCTGGACTCATTGACGTCCGTTGTTAGATACTCGGTCTTCTTCACGTTCAATATGAGTCCCAAATACTCCAAACGATCACACCAAGCTTGCACCTCTCGCTCGAGTTCACCTTTATCTTCGCTAGCGAGCATCATGTCGTCGGAATAAAACAACGTCCAGGGGGCGGGTTTCTGAAGATCTCGTGTGGCGGCATCCATGACGACAACAAAGAGGAGTGGGGAAAGCGAAGAACTCTGGTGTACCGTGACAGAGATGGGAAACTCCATCGAGGTTCCAGCTGCAGCTTGCGCACGACTCTTTGGGCAAGAGTAGAGAATTTGCCCCCACTCTATGAGCTCTTCGGAAACTCCATGATGTCGCAAGGCGTACCATATCACTTCACGCGGTACGCGGTCAAAGGCCTTCTCCAAGTCGAGGAAGGCGATGTGCACTGCCTTCTGTTTTACGCGATGCTTCTCTATCAGGAGGCGGGCAGCGTGAATGGCATCAACAGTGCCATAGCCAGCCACGAAGCCGCACTGATTGCTGGAAACCTGGACGATGTCACGAATTCGTCCGTCGACAGTTCCCTCAAAAATCTTCATGCTGTGCGAAAGCAAGCGAATCAGACGGTAATTTGCGCAGTCTGCAGGACTGCCCTTCTTCTTCCAAATCGGAATCGTCGTACTTTGGCTCCAAGAGTCAGGTATTTTCTACTCTGCTACAACCTGGTTGAAGAACTTCGCCAACCACTCAGCCGGGTACCAAAACTTTGACTTCCACAGGTCAGCCGCCACGTCGTCGGGCCCAGTCGCTTTGCTTGGCCTCATCTTCATCAGAGGCGCTTCTGTCTCCTCCAAGTGATCTTCTGGAGGAGGCCGTGGGTTGGAGCCGTTGAAGGGGTGGCTGGATGAGGAAATTCTACCGTAGAGATTTTCTCGAAGCAATCGCGCCATCCCTTCAATGCTTTCTTGCGGTCCATAAGAAGGCGGCCTTCTCATCATTGATGCCGAAAAACTTTCCAATGTCCTCGGTCTGCCGATGGCGATTCTTAGAAAGCCGATACAGATACCGCTCGCCATCGCATGACTCGAGCTTCTCGTTGACATCCCCATAATGAGTGGCCTTTGCAACAGCCACGGCCTTCTTTGCAGCTTTTCTCGCTTCCTGGTACTTCCGCCAGTTATCGGCGGTCTTTTCGCCGAGAAACCGTGATAGAGCGACTTCTTCTCTCGAACCTTTGTCTTCACTTCGTTTGTCCACAACCATGCCTGCTTGTCCACCTTCCGTCGCCCAGGCTTCGTGATGCCGAGTTTCTACTGTGCAGATTGAAGAATCTCGTCGGTGGTCTTCTTCCAAGTTTCGTCGACAGTTGTGACCGTCGGTAACCGCATGTGAGAAATCACAGCTGCTTCCTTCTCTCTCATTCGCCACCACTTGATTCTCGGTGCACCGCATTGCTCGACATGCTTCTGCCTTGGAGGGGCGATCTTTAGGTGCAGATCAGTGGTCGATGCTCTAGGGCGATCGTCTCATACGGCACGATCTTCGCATCTGTGACAAGACCTCGGTTGCGATCTTTCACAAGTACAAAGTCTACTTGAGGCTTGGAGCTCCCACTATAGTATGAGATGAGGTGGGAGTCGCGTTTTCGGAAGACGGTGTTCACAATAGTGGGCCTATGCGATTCCGCGTAATCAAGAATGCGCTCACCATCTGCGTTACGTGATTCGTACCCGAAACAACCATGACAGCTGTACCCGTCTTTCGTAGCACCTACGTGCCCATTATGGTCACCAGCGACTATGATGACATCTTTCGACGGTTCCTCTGCCGTATTCTCATCAAACAGGCTCCAAAACACATCCTTGGCTTGCTCTGAGCAGCCAGTCTGCGGAGTACACGCAGAGAATAGGTGGAAGCGTCGCTCCTTAGCGGCGACAACGATCTTCATCAACCGATCGTCAAAGCGCTCGACGCTTACAATCGAGTCACGAAATCGTTCGGAGACGATTACACCGACACCACTGGTGGTCCTTGGACTTCCACATAGAACGGCCTTGAAGCCACGTCCTATGTCCCTTGACTTGCGGCAGGACCACCTCGTCTCCTGCACCACACAGAAATCAACCCTTCTACGCTCCAGTGCTTCAACCAACTCGCACGAGCGGCCCGTCAACGTACCCACATTCAGCGTAGCCACGCGAGTCCTGCTTACGTTACAGGACTTTCGGACTAGCTCAGTTGCCCCCTGACGCCGTCCTTGCATCAGGGACCCTCGCATACTTTTCACACTCGCCGGGCTCTGCGAGTGCGAGTCGGCTCCCGCGGACGCCGTAACACTATCTCGAGAAACTTGAACTGTCATGCACCATGTGATGTGACATTGGTCTTCGTAGGCCGGCCTGTCACAAGGGCCTGTCGCCTGCAATCGAGTGTACGTGTTCGGCTCGGCTCGCCAAAGCGGGCAGTTTCCAGTGGCCCCACAGGGGGTGGAACGGACATCGCCACCTCTGCTCCTTCATGCTTTAGAATGCAGATAAAGATGTTAAATTGACGTGGCGTATATCTAAGCTCCCCCGTGGTAAATAATAAAAGCATCCATGGACACAACGTCTGCTGCTTAAGAAAGTGACACACAGCCACCAGCAGGTCGTGACAATCTAAGCGAGCTGAGGTTGTGGAATAGCAGGTTCTGCTCGAAAATGAATACCGAAGATCACTCATCTTGTGTAAATAGCTAATTCTCCTCAAATGCTGCATAAAGAATGCGCAGCTTATTGACGAGCTGGAAGCACGTTGCTTCTGATTACCGTTGAAAACAAGCCCTCTTCATAAAGCACAATGACCTACATAGTCTCTGGTGCCATCTCTGTATTTTATCTTCAATGCAGTTTTTCTGCCAAAAAAGATTTGTAGGCTTCCACTCGTCATTAGAGAGCGTTGTTGAAGGAGAGCTGATTTCATGTTGCCAAAGCTTTCATTTAACGGAAAGCCGACTCGTGTGCAAATGTACTTGAACGGGATCGCCCTTTCTGCAAATAAACAACGTCTGCCCTCACTGAGAGGTGTTTCAATTCAATGCACTTGTTTAGATATCCAGATGAAGGCGTAGCAGGGAAGGGGCAGTGATTGAGATAGCGAGGTAGATAAAGCTTAGGTTGATGATGCACTACCGCGGCTTGATGGATCCCCTAAGAAGCTCCGAGTGCGGAATGAAGACCCGCGCTAGTGCCGTGCTTCTCAAGAAGCGGACACTACATTCTAATGATAGCTGATTTCAGCTTATGAACACACTGGCGATGCTGTTCCTGCTGCCGCAAGCACTGCGAACGGTTGGCGTATGGGAGGTGAACTCGGCTGCCGACGCCGTCTACTGGGGCTACTACCCCTATCAGGCGTACTTCGTGAACGTCTTCGGATTTTGCGCAATGTGGTGAGTGTGAAAAGGCCATCAGCGCTGTGATCAGTTTGGCATCATGTTCCTCATGAATTGGGTTCCGTTGCCGTTCTACATCAAAATACTGCTGACTGATGAGAAATCCATCAAATCCGCCCGACGAACATTACTTCTACCAGAATATCTTTCCGCTGAAAGTTTGGACCTGCTCCCCTTTGTACAGAAGCCTCTTGCTGCATCGTGTTGATCAAGCAAATTAAAGCGCTAAACTAGAGCTCAAATGTATTGTAGCCGCTCCTAAGGGTAGGAATAATTACTGAGTCGCGGGCGAAGACAAAACGAACGCGAGTGTCGGTCCTAATCTAACCTTCTTGTGCCTAATAAACCGATGCCTACACTCTCGATAGGATGGGCTTGCAATTACACGGGACCTGTATCTTCTTACCCTGTCATTCCAGGGCCTTAATTTCATTGAAGAAACGCTTTCGTGTCTCAAACTTCGCATTGAAAGACTCGAATGAAAAACCAGCTTAGCGGCTAATTATGTGGAACCGCATTGACACGAACCTGTTCCTCATTTCGCGAAGGAATGGGGGTTAATAAAAACATGCGAAAGGGCGTGTGTGAGCGTAACTCTCCATTTCCCTGTGAAGCGAAACGCCGTCAAGCGCACGCTTGTAAAGGCTTATTAATCATTCGGCAATTGCATTTGAAACCTTATGACAGATAACTGTACAGCAGCATAAAATCCAAAAAGTGGAGCAATGGTGACCCACCCTGCAAATGCAGCTTCTTAGTCCCGAGGATCTTCGCACAAATACCTGCTGAATATAGGAGTTAAATTAACAAATAGTCCATATGGAAGGCTCACTGCAGGGGTCATTTTCCTAGAGCGGTGTAGCGTTTTAAGTACTGCTTTCAAAGCAAATAAAAGAAAAGTGAAAGATCAATAAGGCAAGCTGGAGATTTTCGTGGCTGCCACTATTTATTTTATAACTTGATTCGTTTAGTTTTCTCATTTCATTCGTTGTGGACTTTGTTTCCCCATCATGCTGATCCCTACCTTTGCCGTTTGGGTTCATGGTATACCATCCGGGTGTAGCTTCCAGCTGTCCGATTAACTCTTAGGTATGCTCTATCCACCGTAACGAAGGCCACTGCTACATATTGTTAGAGCACAAACAAACAGTTGTGTACTTTCATCAACCTGAAAAAAGCATTCGACTCCTTCTAAACTGATCGGTCATCAAAACCCTGGTTCTTACTCGGAACATCAAAGTCCTTCGAGAGTTATTCAGCGGATTCACGATCACTTACCATTCTACAACGGCTCCAACGTGAAGAGAGATCTTCGGCAGGGAGATACCGCATCCCCGAAGCTCTTCAGCGCCACCCTCGAGAAAATTAAGTGCGGTGGCGCTGAAGAGCTTCGGGGAACTGCTAATACTTAACTGTTAATGGAGAGGTAAGATATGGGAGTGAAGGTCGACGGCCGGCAGCTGCACCATCTTCGCTTCGCTGACGACATCGTGCTCAGAGCAGTGTGTATTTCGGTGACCAAACGGAGCGAGTCGAGTTGGCTGAAGTGGAAGGCTGAAGTGCAGCTGAATCATACGAAGACTGCATTCGAGGGAAGCAGACTAGTTTCTTATGCTCCACTCACGCCCCCCAACGGAAAGAATGTTTTTGAACACTCTAGTTGTCGCTGATGTCCCATAAGTTGTTCTCCGTTGTACACCATGATTGATGTCGACCTTTTATTAGCTAGCTCCAGTTATCTACGCATCGAAGCCAACATGGTCTTGAATCGTAACCATTTCTGGTGGTATCAGAGCTGGTTACCATTCAAGTAACTACGAAGACAAGGAAGAGATGGCGACGCTGAGTACGAGTGGACACGATTACAATTATAAACGGACACGCCGCCGGAGTTTGAGGAGTTTCTGCCTGGGCGATCAAGAGAGTGAGAGGCTTTCATTTGGGCAATGTCGTCAAAAGCTAGGTAGGGTAGTCGCCTAATGTGTTTCGCTGATACCAGTAGGGAAACCAGACAGATTCTGCGGAATGTTAAAAGAAGACGACGCACATGATGCCCATCAACTACTCCGTGGCAATTGTCTGTAAAAATCCTGAACGCAAGGTACGGGCATCTTCGTGTCACCGAAGGAGGACCCACTGGGTTACCTTGGATCACGGTAGGAACTAGTGCAGGTTTTGCTGGCACCGGCTCAAGGAGAGGACCCACTGGGTTACCTTGGGTCGCGGTAGGAACTAGTGCAGGGTTTGCTGGCACCAGCTCAAGGAGAACAGCGGTCAGTGCAGTGATTAACACTGGCATTTGTCGGTGTTAATACTCCCTCTCTTCGATTCCAATCATATTTGATGCCCGCTAATAAATGAACTGCTAGTCTACCCAGGTGCAGCGTCGGTTAGGGCAGACTATTGCATAACGCTTCTTACATCTGGTGGGTTTAAGAAATCCGTTAGGCCTCGTTTATACTTCCGACGCCGAGCGACGCGACGGCATGCAAAGTGGCCAAATTTATCGATCGCGTCGCTCAATCAATATGGCCACTATACGTGGCGTCGCGTCGCTCAGCGTCGAAGTATAAACGGGGCCTTAGAAGAGTCAGGTGGATACCACTTTAGAGGGAGCTTCCAGAATTCTCCCAACTTCCCGAGTATATCGATTTATAATTGTAATAATATTCGAGCACATTGTTTAGGTTGACGGTGCTGATGACGGGCGAATGCTATCTGCACGTCTTCTTCCCGGTGCACTCGAAGTCGCTCTGCACAAAACGCAATCTGTCAAAGTGAGCTGCGTCAGTGTTCTATTATGAAGTGTCCAACCGACTAGAACGTCAATGATGGGGCTGTTCGAAGATGTTCAGTCAAAATCGTCAACAACAATTTAGTGGAGAAAACGAGATTGCGTGTTTTTTGCTTCAGATGAAATGCTCACATAACGAGGAATCTGCTTCCGTATCCATTACGAGTTGACTGAAGATATCGGTTTCCTATGGAAAATTGATATTTTGATGCACTCAACAGTGACTTTTGGAGAGTGTATCAGGACAGCGCTGGTTGGATTGGATTCGTAACCGTTCTAACACTTCTTCTCTTTAGCTTGTAAAGAACATAAACGCTGTTTAGCTTGAATCATCAGTCAAGTGTGTTAGGAGTGAATAAACTCCCTGCTATGATAGCTTGAGCTCCAGTTTGCAGCGAAGGTAGCGGAATCTTATTGTTAGTAGAGGGTAGCACTTATTCAAGGGATGTTTTTTTTGTGATGATGTGCTCAAAGGTAATTTTCGAATCAGGCGAAGAAACGTCATAATTTTCGAATCAGGCGAAGAAACTTCAATGTTTACGCACAGATAGACTCACCATGACTATTCCTTATGTCGACGACGGAACATCGAGGTCTTCAAAGTTGCATGATTAGTTGGTTAAAGATAGCTGCTTAATTTTGCGGCTCCTGCGCTCAATCCGCGTTATACTTGAGTGCGGTTGCTTGTATTTTTGTCCGCTTAAAAAACGTTGTACTACATGTATGTTTCCAAACGTTTTGGTTGGAAGCCTCGATCTCAAACAAAAAATGCAACGCTTTGGCGGTAACTTTCCTTTCCTCTTCAGATCTCGCATCAGAGAAGAAAAAGCTGGTCTCGAACAGGATGGTCGTGGTTAGTGGAAAGATATGTAAGGGCCCTCACAAAGGTTGCCGTGAGGAGCGTGACAGGCGCGCAATTTATCATCTTTCATAGCATCTACATAGCATGTACTCTCTCCCATTCATTGTTTTCAGTAACTGAAAAACTATGAGCAGGAAAGCTTCTGGGAACTCTGGATGAGCTCGCATATTGTTTCGCACTTTCTGTTTATTTGGAGCAGGGTTTCGGGTCTTTCTGTTTGAACACGCATTTTTTTGCTCTTCAGATTGTTTCCCGTTTCGAATTTTCAAAAAGGATTACTAAGCACTGTTAAGTTGTCCGGAAAGTTCTCAGCGTTTTGAGTGCTTCACTTTGAACTACCATAACTTTCTCAAATCTTATCGGATTTAGTCGAAATAAGCACCGTTCGAATATCCGCATGTTTGCCAACGGCCAACCAGTCGACTTATACCATTAGCGAAACAGTTGGGCGGTCGAGATTCGACAAAATCCACGAAAGCTGTTTCGTCTTGGTCCTGACTGGTGAAGGTTTTACCAGCGAGAAAGTTCTGAAAGTGTTTGAAAAGGTGGTAGTCGATTGGTGCGAAGTCTGGAGAATATGGCGCGTGAGGCAGAACTTCAACCCTTAATTCGTTCAACTTTCGAATGGTGACTTGTGAAACGTGCGGGCGGGCGTTATCCTGCAAAAGAATCGGGCCTCTTCTGTTGACCAATGCAGCCTGAAGTTGACCAATTTTCGGTGCATTTGGTTGATTTCCTCACAGCAGGAATCTGCTGTGATCGTTTGGCCTGTTGCCAAAAAGTTGTTCTCGATCACACCAGCCGCCGACCACCGCACAGTGACCATTAGCTTTTGTAGTGGAGGTTCGCCTTTGTAAAATGCCAAGGGCATCGCCGGCGTCCAACCACTGTCGGGAACGCTTCCTGTTATCACACAGAATCCATTCTTCATCACAACTGATGATTCGATCCAAAAACGGGTTGGTTTTGTTACGTAAAGGTAGAGAAGAACAGTTTGAACGGCAGCGTCTTTCTGATGTTAATCGATAGTAATCCGGCGTATTCACTAGTTTGCTTTGTAGTTCCAAGTTTTATAATTCGACTCTACACTGTCGAACGCATAAAAAATTGGAGAATAACAAATCTCGAAACGTGACAAATTTTCAACTTTAACTCGTAGGGCACCCACTTTTCGAGCTTTTCACCTTCTCAAGGCGTTTTAAAGCATCCGCAACAGCAGTTTCATTGACGTCTCGCTCTTCCACGATCCCGCGAGCTGTTTGGGATGGTTCAGCTTCCCATAATTCCTTCAACTCGTCGTCCAGGATTGCTCTAGGTCGACCCCTACGAGGGTCATCTTCGATGCTGAAATCTCCGGTCCGAAATTCATTGAACCACTGGCGCACAGTGCTTTCTCCAACACTGTTTAGATCCCCTCACTTGGTTGATTTGTCGAGCTGTCTCTGTTACGGATTGTCCCTATTTGAAGTCAAAATAAAATATCGTCCGGAATTTCTCATTCGACATACTTCGATAAGCCCTTCAAGAACAGAAATATGAAACAACGTTGAAACGTATATTAATTAGACAGATAGAGCAATAAATTCTGTACAAAATGAATGCGCAATGCAAGTTGAATTACTTAACTTACTTTTACTTAATAATAGACGAATGAAAACGCAAAACGCTGAGAACTTTCCGGACAACCTAATATTTTGAACGGCAACCGAGTGAGTTCATGACCTGTTTATGTATCCACCCATGGGTGCATGTGTTTAGGCTGCACTATTGTTTGCACATTTGCACGGCGATGCCCTGTGACAGGAAAAAACTGTACTTTTCGCTACGCAACCTTTCCATGAGCCTATTGCCAACGAACTTGGCTACATCACATACCTAATGTAAACACATTTCTTCTGAGAAGAGATCATATTATCAGTCCTCGCTTTAGAAGCTACGTCGTCGTGGCGGTGGCAGGCCTTCTGCTTGCGCTCATCTATCCGTTGAACCGCTCCGTTTCCTTGACGATCGACTCCTGTGATCGAGTCGTCGTACACATCATCGCCAGTGACTGTAAGTTGTTTTTAAAGATCTGTCAAAGCTTCCGTTTGGGTGAATGACGTTGGTCTGCAACGACTGCGTCACATGCTGCTTGCGCCTACCGAACAGATGCACGAGACTGCACTATTTGGTTGCTCACAATTTTACTCGGAAACGTCCATTCAGAAGTGCGGACGCATTCCAGGCTCATCTTCGACAATTGCTTCGCGTGGAAATAGAAAATAGCGCTTACTACAGTAATTGCTTGCAGTTCGTAAACTAACGTTGGGGGTGGGGGATATGGAGTTCTGCTGAGGGGGGCTTCTCGCTAGGAATATGTGATATGTACATCATAGAAGCATTGTCTAGTCCCAACACGGCTGATTCAAGTTCAGCAATGCGAATGCAGAAATTAACCCTTTTTCACTACTGAAGCAGAAGACAGTTCCAATCTCTCGTCAGACTTCGTTGTCGGCCAACTGATGTTTGAATTTCCTGGAACCCTTCTGAGGTGAAACGTTGACTTTAGTGTGACATTCTCATTTTAATGTTACCCACTCAAATTTTAAATTTAATACTTGTAATCTAATGCTACACTTATTGTACCGATTTTTCCGTTGCTCACGGCTTATAGTTGACGCAAGTGGGATACATGTGGTACAGCGGAAAATATTTTGCTGTGAGGATTCCATAAATAAACAGTTGCTCCTGCTGCGACTAGTCCCGGTCGTTCCAACAAGGATTCAAGTTTCGGATTGTCTGAAGAGGGCAAAAATGTTTGCAATTGATAAACTGCCGCCTCGACAAAACAGTGTTTGAGGCCTTCTATAGAAAGGTCATTTTTCTTTCTTTTTGCTTCGCAGTTATTAACTTTGAATGTGTGTCAGTTTTTATATCACAGCACAAGGGTAGCCTAGATAAATTCGTGCAAGTTAGAATCGTTTGAAGAGAAAATTCTCCTTATTAACTTAGACCACTGTTAGGGTTCCCCCTCCTAAAGCAGGATGCTTTTACGCCCCAAACGCAGGTAAAAGAGAACCTGTCTCCTTCTTCTGACTCTCAAAAACTGTACAATACGTGACGGAAATGTTAAAATAAAGGTTAAAGGCGGCGTTACTCAATCCCTTCTGGGATGCGCCAGCGCATTCTACTTCTACGGGATGTCGTGGAGGCGTGTTGAATGCGTATTTGGCCATACAATGACTTGCGGTGGCCAGCCGATGTACAAGTCAGTGCTTTATCCTTCCCAGACAAGTCTGGTACCAATTCCCCGACCCCGGAGGGATGGAAGGCTTGGGCGGGAAATCCGAACCAGCAACCTGCTATCGGGTGCACGCGGCAGTGGCGCCTCCTCCGACTGCGCTACACGCGCCCTACGTGTAGCGCAGTCGGAGGAGGCGACGGAAATGTTAGCAGCTCAAATTTCACAAACGCGTAGGACGGAAAGCCGGGGTAATCTTTTGATCGGGTAAAATGGCGAAAGGATGGAACATTCTGTTCCCCCTGCGGAAGCGACTCATGTACTCCAACGAGATCCTTTTCAGCTCCACTGATGACGCTGATCGAGCGCCTTCATACAATCGGAAATCTGCTGTTTGCAATTATAATTCCGATGTCGCTGCTCGTCTTCATGACAGTGTCAGTCGTGTGGAGACTCGTGCTTCGCAAGTCCGAGTTTCCCAATTCATCGCATTTCACGTGAGTTTTCTTAAGTGGGAGGGGAGTTCTCGAAAGGCTGCCCATACATGTGCCATAGGCGAAGGCTAATCGATTTGAGAAAGCTATGGTAGTCAAAGTGTAGTAAACATTCTACCAAGTCCATTCTGGAATTCGTTCCGCACCAGAGCTACTAAATGCTTTGGTACGAACAGAAAAGAACCGTTATCCTGTGAAATTTCAGGTCGGAGAAGCGCTGTGTCACGAGGATCACGCTGATTACGACAAGTCTACAGGTTAGAAGCGCCGCCCCAATGCATCCTTCTTCTGGAGATCATGTCTCCCTATAGTGTTCTCTGAGCAGAGCTCTTGACGATGCACATGTTCGTCTGCTGTGCTTGCCTGCGGCGATAGGTGTCCATAGTTTCAGTTGTTGGCCGAGCTGCCACCCATCCCGGTGTTCGTCCTGGCTGCAATCAGTGGTCCACGGGTCATCAACGAGGTCCCCGTGTGCGTGTGGAACACTGTTGGCGTCTTCCTAGGCCTGTGCAACATGAGCTTGTCGTTCTTCGTCTACATCACATTATCGCAGAAGTTCCGTCAGATGGTATACAAGTGGGTAGTAACCTTCTTTTCCACAAATTCTTTCGAGCCGAATCGTCTTCGCCACAGTTGAAGCCTGAGTTTTGCGAATGCTGACTTTTCAACGTTCAAAGTAAAGAGGAACAAAAAAATGTGTCCTCCAAATCGATGTGTCAACTTCGCTCATTTATTCGCACTCGTTTTGCAGTCGACTACGAGAGTTGTCTTCACGGTTCCTACCCTGCTGCGCGACAATCAGCACGAAGTCCGGCTACCAGACGGAGCCCTATGCTCCAAGGACGTTCCTAAGCACGCGAAAAGGAAGTGAGTGTAAGTTTTTATGCAGACAGGCTGAAGTGCTACCATGCCCGCGCCTGAGAGCAGCTGTGAATACTCGTTGAAAGGACCAGAAATAGTGGTAATGAGGCAAACTGGCAAGAAAATTATTTTAAGTTCAAGGGATGGTTTACATTCCCTGAATGGTTATTGTCTGCTGCCATCGGATTGTGTAAACGTGGAAATCTATAGAATATTCGTCCTTGAAATAAATGCGGTGCTGTATAGGACGCCAGATATGCACAGGTTTGAAAGGAAAATAGTTGGTGGTCCGTAAATTCTCTGACGTTTACGGGTGTTCTCATTCTAAAGGAATTTCTCTCTATAAAGGAAACACCTCGATAGTTGAAGAAAGGTCCTATAAAAGCACCTGCAACATTCACATCAAGCACCAGTCAACTAAACGACACAAAAGTTTAGGAAGCCACAACGAAAAGTCACGTTTGTCGTTGTATAAGAAACCTGGGTCATTTATTTCGTTTACCATTCCGATAGGGTAATCGCTCAGGATGTAATGACAAGAACAAAAATCAAAAACTCGATGACATCCATGCTTAAGGTGAAAAGTTTTTGAATGTGCAAGCGGGAGCAATCATTTTTGCAACCACAGCGCTAATGTTGCATAACGGTAGACCTGACTGAAAGCCCTCCGGCTGCCCTATGACAGCGGACCTCTGCTAAGATTCCACAACCTCTCTCTAGGTAGCATGGGCAACGCCGAAGAGTACCCGCTCGCCCCAGGTGGGCGGGGCGAAGTCTCGGCACGTACGCATACAGCATCTAATGGATACAGGGCAGTAATGAGAGGGAGTTACCTGACGTGAAGCCTGATCTGTGCCCCAAAGCATTAAGCCGCCAGCCGTCTCTGCAGAGAGCGGAGCAGCCCCGCGCCCGCGAGCGGGCTCAACCCTCGAGTCGACAGGGAACTCGCTGGCGAGGGCGGAGCCGGCACGCGGGCTCAAGGCGCTGCGCTCCCGGTGGAGCCCGCTGCGCCGGCAAGGACGTCGCCCGATTGATATGCGGCGGATCTCGAGCATGGATACAACACAGATCATTACATAGGGACTTACTGCCCGCTTCCTTCGGGTGCCGAACAGCGTACCGTAGTGCATTTATTACAGAAGCTCCTCAGATAGATGATGAACTGGAAACCAATATAGGAAGCACTGTAGTGATCGATATATGTGGTGATGACGTCCACTACAGCAACGGATATGTAGTGCGTCTCGGAGCCATTGATTTACCTCAAGCGGGAGAAGCGGCCACTGCGTGTGCACTCAGCTACGGGGCTGAGAAGGTATGGCAAGGCCCCTCGGCATCCTTCGAATCGATCGATATCCACGCTGCAAAAGATCGGCACGCGACCGCTCGCGGTAACACGGTGCCCGCTGGATCAGCCGACGCGCCGAGTTGCGGAGCTGGAGCCGTCAGAGGCCCGGAGGCCGGCAGGACGCCCGGAGGTGGTGAGGAGCACGAGAGGACGCAAGTGAGCGAATGAGCGGGGCTGCGGCGACAAGCCGCGCAGCGCGCGCCTCATAGAGGCGAGGCCGAAAGTACGGGCGCCCAAAGGATGGGAGCGAAGCTCGCGATTCTCGACAGCTAAGGTGTCGCTGATAGGAGGGAATTACCAAAACGTTTGCCAAAACGTAGTAAATTATAACACGTACACGTTTTTGGTCGAGAATGTCAGTTCAATTCTTAGTACAGTCTAGAAAGTTTCCTTCTTTGGATCTGAAACCATGTTGGGAGCGAGCAATTCCGAGATTTCTTTCGGGCTGATTGGGATGTGTTTCTTCAAAACCTCGAATATCCTCCAGAAAACTGACATTGTGCTCACTAGCCTGTGATTGCTGGGATCAACTACAAATAGTCTCTTAATAATTAGGGTATCTAGCGAATATCTCCTGAATCCCGTACACCTGAAATTACATTATGGACTGGAGATAGGATGGGGGAGAAGATATAAAATGTGCAGTATTGCGTATGAAAATGAAAGGTATTCCTTAGGGTGTAAAAGAAGATGGCGTGATCAAAGATATGTTTGCCAGCGGATAGCAACACGTAGAGTACTAGCATGCTCAAAATAAAATAAAACATGCAATGCGGGAATATACATCACCATCACAAAAGACTACACAAAATTCGTCCGCAAGCGCATTTGCTTTTTCTAGATCAGCCGTGTATCATTTTCAGTAGCGTTTGTCCCGCTTGATGGCGGAGTCCGCTCTTCTGGTGTGGTAACGCCATTTTTCCCGATTAAATGCTTGATCGGGATGCACACCAGCTATCTTTAAGTCCAAGTGCAACGTGTCTAGCCAACGTTGCTTCGGGCGTCCTCTGGACCGTTTTCCAGGGACTTCAAGATTCAGGTCAATCTTACAGACGGTGTCGTCGTTAGCGCGAAGGACGTGGCCATACCATCGTAGACGAGCTTCGCGCAACTTGTCGGCTGTCGGGACGACATCGAACCTCTGTCGTATGGTGTCATTGCGAACGCGGTTCAATCGCGTTACTCCGGCCGTCCACCTTAACATTTTTGTCTCCATGTTGTTACAGGATGTTTTGTTGCGATCAAAACTCTTGCGCCAGGCAGGACTCGAACCCGCATCTTCTGCTTTCCGGCCAGCGATGTTCGCCTTACACCACCGGCGCTGTTTGACCGCACGTAACATCCGCTAGATCCTGGAGGACCTGGAGGACCTGGAGGATATCGCGGATGTTACGTGCCGTCAAAAAACGCCGGTGGTGTAAGGCGAACATCGCTGCCCGGAAAGCAGAAGATGCGGGTTCGAGTCCCGCCTGGCGCAAGAGTTTTGATCGCAACAAAACATCATGTAACAACATGTAGCCTCTCTACCAGGCGCTCCAGGCTTAAGCAAATGTGTTAAAGCACCTTCGTCTCTATTACACTGAGGCGGCTTTCAATTTCCTTCGTCACGGGCCAGCACTCAGCACCGTACGTCGCTACTCGGCGGACCACTGTTCTATAAACCTTCGATTTGAGGCACTCGGATATTGTCTTATCGCAGAGAACCCCAGTCAACGACCGCCATTTAGACCAGGCTGCACTTATGCGCGCATTCACCTTCAACTTTAAGCTGCCATCGGGCGTAACTGTTGATACGAGATACTTGAAAGATGTGGCTCGTGAGAGCTCAGCACCATTGATCTTAATAGACCCGAGCTCATTTACATCCGTCGTCAAGTACTCCGTCTTCTTAACGTTTAGCTTGAGTCCGAACAATGCCAAGCGCTCGCACCATTCCTGTGCCTGTCGCTCGAGCTCTGCTTTATCTTCACATGCAAGCATGACGTCGTCGGCATACAGCAACGTCCAAGGAGCTGCCTTTTGGAGATCTCGTGTAATTGCATCCATGACGACCACGAAGAGCAGTGGGGATAGCGCAGACCCCTGGTGCACTCCGACAGAGATCGGAAACTCCATCGAGATACCCGCTGGTGCTCGTACTCGGCTTATTGGGCACGAGTAGAGGATGCGCACCCACTCAATAAGCTCTTCAAGGACGCCGTGTCGTCGCAAAGCGTACCATATAACTTCTCGCGGGACGCGGTCGTAGGCCTTCTCCAAGTCCAGGAAGGCAAAGTGAACCGGTTTCTGTTTCTCGCGGTGCTCCTCTAGCAGAAGACGAACGGCGTGTATGGCATCAACCGTCCCACAGCCGGCAACGAAACCACACTGATTATTGGAAAGCTGGACGACATCCCGGATACGTCTATCGACAATTCGCTCAAAGACTTTCATGGTGTGCGAAAGTAGGCGAATCGGACGGTAGCTAGCGCACTCTGCGGCGCTGCCTTTCTTCTTCCAAATCGGGATAGTCGTGCTTTGCTGACAACTCTCAGGCACTTTCTTCTCAGCAACAACCTGATTGAAAAACTCTGTCATCCAATCGGCAGGGCACCAACCCTTCGACTTCCGCAGGTCGGCCGGCGGGTCATCTGGACCAGTGGCTTTGCCTGACTTCATCTTCCTCAGGGCTGCTTCAGTTTCGCTCACTGCGATCTTCTGAACGGGACCGTATACAGGTGAAGCAAAAGGAACGGCAGGATGTTCAAATACTACATTCGAGATTTCATCGAAGTAGTCGCGCTATCGCTTCACAGCCCTTTTACGATCCATCAGAAGATGGCCGTTCTCATCGTTAACGCCAAAGAACTTTTCGATGTCTTCTGCTTGGCGACAGCGAGCCTTGGCGAGTCGGTAAAGATAGCGCTCACCATCACGCGTTTCCAGTTTTTCGCTGACTTCAGCGTAGTATGCGGCTTTAGCAGTAGCGACTGCCTTCTTTGCCGCTTTTTTCGCTTCTCGATAATTCCGCTAATTGTGAACTGTTTTATCACCGACAAATACGTGATAGAGCCGTTTCCTTTCTCGGTCTTTTTCTTTGACATCGTCAGTCCAAAACCATGCCTGCTTGTCGACCCAGCATCGCTCAGGCTTCGTTGTGCCAAGTTCGAAGCGTGCAGCCCGAGTTATCGCATCAGTAGCATCCTTCCAGGTTTCGTCGACAGTCGACACTGTCGGCAACCGAATGCGAGAAATAACTGCAGTTTCCTTCTCTTTCAGACGCCACTATTTGATTCTAGCCGACCAGCATCGCTCCAAATGTTTACACCTCGGCGGTGTGATCTTCAGCGAGCAGATCAGTGGGCGATGTTGCGTGGCAAACGTCTCCTATGGCACGGTCTTCGAGTCGTGACAAGACCTTGGTCGCGACGCCTAACAAGGACATAGTTTATCTGCGTTTTGGCGTTCCCGCTATATGACGAGATGAGGTGGGAGGCACCCTTTCTAAATTTGGTATTCACGATGGTGAGGTCGTGCGTGTCTGCATGCTCAAGTATACGCTCACCACGCTCGGCGTTGCGTGACCCATAGCCAAAACCACCATGACAGCTGTAGCCTTCTTTCGTTGCTCCGACTTGACCGTTAAGGTCACCTGCCACAGCAATAATATCTTCTGACGGCACTTCCGCTGTCTTCTCATCAAGCAGGGACCAGAACCCGTCCTTGGTTTGCTCGGAGCAACCTGTCTGCGGAGCATACGCGGAAAAGAAATGACATCGTCGCTCTTCTACGGCGACAATAGTCTTCATCAAGCGCCCATAGAAACGTTCTTCGCTTGCAATCGCGTCACGGAAACGCTCGGAGACGATCATACCGACACCAATGGTGGTCCTGGGACTGTCGCACAGAACAGCCTTGAAGCCGCGGCCAATGTCCCTCGACTTGCAGCAGGACCACCATCTTTCTTCGCTCCAGTGCTTCTATCAACTCGCACGAGCGGCCGTCAACGTATCCACATTCAACGTTGCTGCGCGGGTCTTGCCTACGTTGCGGGACTTTCGGACTAGCTCAGTTGCCCCCCGATGCCGTCCTCGCATCAGGGACCCTCGCATACTTCTCACACTCGCCGGGTTTTGCGAGTGCGCCTCGGCTCCCGCGGACGCCGTAGCATTATGTCGAGATCTCTGAAACGTCATTAACCACATGATGTGACAAAATGTTCGTAGGCCGGCCTGTCACTAGGGCCTGTCGCCTGCATTCGATTGTCAGTGATTGGCTCGGCTTGCAAAAGAAAGCAGTTTCTAGTGGCACCACGTGGAGGAACGGACATCGCCATCTAGATCAGCCGTATCACCTGTATCACCTGTCGTCCCGTTGATCATCGAATTGCTCGAGCGGGTGCCAGCAGCGTCTCCATTCGTCCCTGTCGCGTGCCAGAGTGGTCCAATGGATCCTCCTCGCTCAAGGGACACGAAGAGCGTCATATCGGTCGTTCAGGACTTTAACGAAGAAGTCCGACCAACGCGTTGGTGGGCTTCCTGGTGTTCTTTTGACATCCCGCGGAATCCAGTCGGTGATGGCTCTCGTCCAGCGGGTGTCTGCGAAGCGCATTACGTGGCCGGCCCACCTAATTTTCGACAACTTGGCCCACGCGACAGCGTCTCTGATCTTCGAACGTCGGCGAAGCTCGGAACTCCGGAGGCCTTCTCTCACTTGCGTGAGACGTGTCACTCCGAGCATCGTCCTCTCGATTCCACGCTGCGCGACGCTGATTGCGTGTTCATCCTGCTTTCGTATAGCCCAGGTCTCTGAGGCGTATGTTAGGGCAGGAAGAACAGTGGAGTCGAATAGGTGGGCAAGGAGTCGGACGAGATCAGCCGTACACCTAAAGAATTTTGTTTGGTTCGAAATTCAACAATTTCCTCCTCAATATAACGATTATACCCGCTTAGTCGATGTGAGAATAATTTATTGAAACGGCAGTACTCTTTTCAGACGCCACTATGTCGGCGTATGTAAACAAACATTCTTTGTGCCAAGGCATTACGGAGATGGGGCGGTAGGTTTACCGGACTAGCGTAACTCAACGGAACATATATTTAAGTGGCGTGGTAGAATATGGGAAAGAACACTCGGTACGTTTCATCAACCAATGAGACTGAATCGAAAGAAGCAAACCGCTGACCACTTCATATGTAACTGCAAACGATCACGGAATCACCTAATGAAGTCTCTTCTTAGTAGCTGAATCAATTTGATCCCGCCTGCATTAACAGAGAACGGAATATTACTGTGATCGCCTTCATCAAGCGGAGATTCGACTAAGGTGTTTTCAATAAGATGATTACAATTTGTCAACAAAGTATCAAGAACATCGTCTCTGGTGGGCTGAAGACCTCCACACACTTTTGCGACAAGGCAGCGGGGGAAAGCTAGAGCGCAGACAGGACGCTGGTGGCTACAATAATGATGTGAGCCGGTATTTTCGGTGCCGCACTTGCGGTATTTCGCCGCCGCCTCCGCCGGCGCCTCCGCCGCCGCCCAAAATCGTGCCGCAGAGGTGAGCTGACGCGGCACATCTCTCGGTGGCAACCGCTGCGCACCTAACCTACGGTTAAGCGTGGGTCGCTGCCGCTTTGCCGCAAAAGTGTGCGGAGGCCTTAACTGGTGTGTTGAATGTATGTCGTGACAAGAAAATATCAACGAAGAATCGCTTTTAACCAGAGAGCGTCACACGCTTACCAAACAATGTCGGGAGAAATCACCGACAGTAATGACTGGGAGACGGCTTGCAGAAAGATTACTTATGGCTTTAGCCAATCGGTCAGTAATTGACTCACTGCAAGAGCAGGGACGATAAAAACTATAGGTGAAGTTGGCTGGAAAAACACATCCACTGCCATAATTCGCATCCCCTATTGATGGATTCCAAAATAAATGTAGACTAAACAACGACTACTACTTAGCAAAAGGGCATAAATGTGGACTGAACAACGACTACTACTTAACAAAAAGGCTATATATTCCCAGCCCTTTTTATTTCTTTCTTATTTCAAAATAACGTAGTCATCACACAGATCCAAGCATAGCCCTCACAAAAGCAAGTAAATATCATAACGAGAACCGATCCCAAAATCAATGCACAAACAGCTTTTTTATCAGAAAAGTTCTGAGATTGCAATAAAAACACGAAAAAGAGGCTATATTAAATTTGTGGAGAATGTGGGCTAATGACCGCGGAAGCCTCGCTACTAGTTTCTCTGTTTCTCATGGATCTCTGGATCAAGACGCTCCTCGCTCCTCGCGTCTTCGAAACCTCTCTTCTTGTAAAAGGGATATTTTTATGACTACTCTTCCTTAGAGAAGGTGTGAAGACGCGAGGACCTCCTGACAGCAAGGCGCTGAAAATGCGATGATGGTGGAACCACTTTTAATAATCTCCTCTTACCTGCTACGGATTTACATAGCCTATATACAGATAAAGTCCTATATACAGTCAACGTCAAAATGAAAAAGAGGTTACGGACACTGAAATAGCCACAACGCACTCTGGATGAATCTAATGGGGTGTCGAGCTCCAGGATCCCAGTTATGATCACTGATCGGCAGCGCTCGATTTCTAGATATCACATCGCCTCATTCCAATTCCGACTTCCATGTAGACGAACAAGAGGATCACCGTCCTCTGCAAAAATAGAAGAATGGGAGTGTTCGATGGAACTCCAAGTAGGATGTTCATGGCCAAGAGAGTGTTGCCGACTCCACTGCTGTCGCATGTTTCGAGTCAATAGTTCTTCTCCGAAGTCGTAGGCATGATGTCAAAGGTAGTGCTTTATGGTCCGGTCAGTCCGATGACTGACCGAAGCGCCTTGCATCCTCAGGTCCTGCTTCCTTTGCAGGCGTAGGGGAGTCCACGCACAATGTGCATGAACATACCACGTCCACACACAACGAGTCGACCCAACACAGCAGACGCAAGGAGTTAATCCCCTGCATGCCAGTTGCGTTTCCGGGCGGTACATGGTTCGCAATTGGCTCGCGATTCGTTTTCCTATTCACCATGCGCCACATGACCTTACAAAAGGCGGCTCGAGATCCCTCGAATAAGCGAGTCCGAAAATTCTCTAAGGAAGGAAATCCTAGATTCAAGTGTGTCGGCTCAAAAATGTTGAACCTCAGCTACTGTCAGTAGGCCAATTTTGCTGGATTGTTTCTCGTAGCACCGAAGTTGTTCCACAAGTTATAGGACTACTTCAACAGCCGGGCCGTGGGCGTATGTTAACTGCAAAACCGCGCTCATTTACATCCATTCAGGGCGTTCAGAAATATGAGGACAGCAGATCCACCGTGTACTTTAAGGCTAGCGATACACATGGGCTCATGAGGAAAGACAACAATAGAGAGGTGCATGTCTAAATCGGTATCTAGATTATGTGTAAAAACTCTTGCGATTCCTCAACCCACTTCTAGACCTGCATACGCTACTACTGCTACTAATTCTTCTTCTTCTTCAGCGTTTGTCCCGCTTCAAGGCGGGGTTCGCTATTCTGGTGTGGTGACGCCACTTTACGCGATCAAATGCTTGATCGGGATGGATACCAGCAACCTTTAGGTCCACATGCAACGTATCAAGCCAACACTGCTTCGGCCGCCCTTTAGGCCGTTTTCCGGGCACATTTATGTTAAGGACAACCTTCCTAACAGTGTTACCACTAGCTCGAAGAACGTGGCTATACCACCGAAGGCGAGCTTCACGTAACTTGTCAGCAATTGGAGCGACACCAAACCTTTGGCGTATTTCATCGTTGCGAATACTCCAGACGCGTAACACCAGCCGTCAGCGCAGCATTTTCGTTTCCATCACGCATACGCTACTACTATATATGGTTTTCCACATACTTTCAGCACACTACACATAAATACATGCAGCTCACTTCATTTATGACTTCAGTTGCAGCGGAATACCTGACGGAAACGTTCGTGATGACCGACCGATCGCTGTCTGTACAGGAGGACTCGTTCCTCTGACGGTTTCTTCGTACAGCGCCTTCGCATGCGCTTCCATTCGGCGCTTTGCAAGGAATCCTTTACATTACGGTCTACTTCTCCTCGCTCGATCTCCACTAGACGCGTCTGGCCTCGCAGATCTTCCAGAGTCCGAATTCCTTCTTCATATCTCTCGTGGTCGCCTTTCTGGCCTTCTGCATTGTTTTTGGCCAACACCGGTGTGATATTTGTAATATATATGGTGGGATGTTGCTGTGTATCTAAGCGTTGTGCGATGTAAAATAGCTTGCTTCCTGACTGAATAAACGCTTTTGCACTGTCCGCGTAGCCTTCGGAAACAAAGTGATGGCACTTCGAGTTGAAAGCGCACCAGCGGTCTCTATTCAAATGATTGTGTGTCAGGAAGAGCTCGAGCAGAGGCTGGGTCGTTGCCGGGTGTGTGCGGAATCTTCAGTCCCGTGTTCCGAATTCCGGCATCCATCCACTTGCTCCATCTCGGAAGCCTTCCGTTCCGTGTTTCGTGTTTTTTACCAGAAGACGGAACGGAAATGGTGACACATGAATCAACGTTGATGGTCTTGCGTTAACTGTCCATCACTTGAACGCATCCTGGTTCCAGATTGTTTGGAAATGACGTACCTTAATATACCCTAAGGCCAATGTTTGAATCGAGAATTTTTTCCTACTATAATCAGAACAAATTTATTTATTTATTTATTTATGGACGCACACAATGTATGCGTGGACATGTAGTAGGAACCACAACAGGAAGAACAGACGGTGTAAATACCATGAGCACTTGAACTGATTGAACTAATTTGAACTAATTTGAAAAAAAGAAAAAGAATGAATGAACACCAGAAAAGACCAAACTAATGGTGCAGTAGGCAAACTAAAGTAACAGAGAGGAACTTGGAACACGAATTAGGAAGGACAACGGAAATGCAACTAGTACAGAAATCAGTTATTCAGATCTCTAGCCAACGTCCGGGAAACCAGTTTTTTAAAGGCTTTTAATTGAAGGGATAGTCCGCCTTTGGCGATGAAATGGTTAAAATGCATCTCCTTATTCTCCTTCTGGCTCGTAGTTTTATAGGTGTTATTACTACAGGCTGCTATCAACTGCCTTCCATACGAAATACTCAACAAGACCGTACAAATCCATTTAAGTTGAATAAGTGACTGCATGCAGCTCTTCAGAAAATGCCAGCATCATTATATTTAAATTAACTTCTTTCTACTTAAAATTGCTTTTTGAGTCATGGAGAGGATCATGTAAAAAACATATTGCTATAGAGAAAAAGATTCTGAACTATAGCTAAAAAAATCAAACCTCACCCTGTAGAAGTGATGATTGAAAAGTCATCTAACTAGGGTTACTAATACAAAGATCTTTTATCGTAATATCTCGCTCGCCTTGGAAGATTGCAGCTACTTGCTCCAGAAGTTCGTTATCGGCAAAGTAGTTATGGTAACCAATTCGGATAACTTTGTAAGAAATTAAATGAAGCGACGGATTTTGTATTATTTCCGTCTCCTGTGTTTCGATTTTCTCAAAGAGAATTTCCGCACATCCCCGATGTCAACCCCTGGCGACTGTATGGGTGGGCAACATTCAGCACAGTTTGTGTTTTAAAACCATGATGTGACTGGTAGTAGAAGAGTGACCAATTCCCTCCTATTCTGCTCCACTGCTCTTCCTGCGCTTACACATGAGACCTGTGCCTTACGAAGGCTGGATGAACAAGCGACTAGCAAGGAATCGAGAGGAAGGTACTTGGAGCGACGCGATCCTGCAACTGAGAGGGGTGCGCAGCGTTTGTATACGCAGGTTACGCCGCGACCGCGCGTCCAGGTGGCACTACCAGCGGCGCCAACCCCGATCGTCGTCTCCACTTGCGCTGTGACACGCGTCGCGCGGTGGATGCGACAACGGCGCGACAAAGGCCATCGTCGTCGGCCCCACGACGACGGCCCGACGAACGAAAGGCGAACACAGGGGCCGGATTCATCAACGACTTACAGCAATTTAACGGAGAAAATTACAGCCGTAATCCGGCGTAGCGCCGCTTATCAAGCGATATGGAACGAAGGAACGATAAGCCGCGTCATCTGAGTTTTCCGCTGTGAATTCTCTGTTAAAGTTATGTAAGTCATTGATGAATCCGACCTTAGCTCGGCTACATCAAGCTTGTCACAACTACGCGAAATTATTGAAATTTGAAGCCAAAGACTAATTCTTCGCAAACCTCCTACCAAGCTGTACAAGGTATATTTCGAGACCTAAATTTCAGAGAGAATTCAACTACTCAAATAGGATAAAGGATAAAGGACGGCGTTACTCAATCCCTTCTGGGATGCGCCAGCGCATTCTACTTCTACGGGATGTCGTGGAGGCGACATGAATGCGTATTTGGCCATACAATGACTTGCGGTGGCCAGCCGATGAACAAGTCAGCGCTCTATCCTTCCCAGACAAGTCTGGTACCAATTCACCGACCCCGGAGGGATGGAAGGCTTGGTTGGCCTGGGCGGGAAATCCGAACAAGGAACCTGGTATCGGGTGCACGCGACAGTCGCGCCTCCTCCGACTGCGCTATACACGCCCATAACTACTCAAATACCTTCTAAAAAAGGTAATTTCTTGAAAAAAAATAATGGCAGCAGTTCGCTAATCTCCTTACCATTTAATGAAGGATATAATTGCTTACGCTTGTGTTGAGAAGCCTGATGAAATGAAGCGCCTTTCAAGGCATGACGTTGAAAAGCGACATATTAAAGAAGGAAAAATATCAAGTTCCTCATAGGTTTATTCTTCTAATGCTTTAGGTTCTGTAGAAATTCTTGATTGGCTATCCTAATTTCGACTCACAAACTCACCCGTTTCGTCTGCTCAGTGGATTTTTGGAATTTAGGGGTGACTGTAGCTTTTGGGGTTTGTGAAACAGGTTGGTAAAGCAGGCTTCTTCTATCCTGTAGCATCCTTAGCTGACTTAAGTACTGCTGCGGTAGGTAGTACTAATTTTCTTCAGATCAGCCATTTTTGAGCGCTCAAATGCGGCAAAAAGTGTTTTCTTTTCGTTTCCTCCCGTTACTCTTCCAGTTTACTTTGATTTAGACGCGACAGCGTTGTTATCCAAAAAAGCGCTTGCCGCTGATACAATAATAGTGGTTTTCTGAAATGTTCAAGATTTTCATTCTTTGCATCTACCAGTGCTGGTGGCTGTGATTGCTGGTCGTCCTCGCACAGCGCTCCTCAGTCGGGTCGCGGACGTGCTGCAGTAGCGTATATATGAGAAGGCCAGCGGTACCGCGACATCTGTGCTCAGCAATAGAGTGGCAACAGTGAGCCAGATACGATCTTTTGGCAGTGCTGCTGAGTATAGTTTTTTCTCAAAATTATTCCAGTTTCATTCGCCTTTTTACGTATGTAGATGCGCCTGTGCTTCATTTGTACCGATTAGAGAAAGGAACCATAATGGTATAATGTTGTTGCATTTTTGTATGACAGCTGTTTATTTTGTCAAGTGGTGTCACAAAGCCGCCTCACAACATTGATTAAATTCTATCGCTCTGCTTTCGAAATTGCGGAGCATCCATTGCACGTTGACAGCCCTTTTACAAAGAAATTGTTATCATTGTGGTCGGGCGGGCCACGCTAGGCAGCCGGCTTCGCGGGCGTCGGGTATGGTGAGCCATGTGGGGTCAAAAACCCATCCAAACATCGAGCCCGCTAGGGTCACCACAACCCAGCGTCGGTTGAGGGCTCCGTCCGCACCCGCTCTGTTCGGGCGGGCCACGGTAGGCTAGCCGTCTTCGCCGGCGTCGGTTATGGTGAGCCATGTGGGGTCAGAATCCCATCCAAACATCGAGCCTGCTAGGGTCACCACAACCCAGCGTTCTGGTGGGACGGGCCACGCCAGGCTAGCCGGCTTCGCCGGCGTCGGGTATGTTGAGCCATGTGGGGTCAGAAACCCATCCAAACATCGAGCCCGCTAGGGTCACCACAACCCAGCGTCGGTTGAGGGCTCCGTCCGCACCCGACTCTGTTCGGGCGGGCCACGGTAGGCTAACCGGCTTCGCCGGCAACCGCAGCTGAGTAGGGAAGCATCTCCAGCGTCGATAGCAAAAAAGGTGCAAAAAAAGCAGCTGGCTGTCATTCTGTAGGCGGCTTCAGCGAGGTCCTGTTTAAAGTACGTCACCGTTCTTCTACGGTCAATGTGCGCCGCACCGAGTCTCAGGTGTAAAGACGCTGGTGAGACGATATACGGTGTCTTCAGAGGGCGCCAAGGTCAGGCAGGCGAGTGGGCTAGCTCTTTGGACCAATCTGCGGGTCGATCCACTTCCTTGAACATTTGACTTGCGATAAAATGGTGTAAACAGATGAAAAACCTGAAATAAGCTACTGTTCACCACAGACTCAACAGACGAATAATCCCACAGATAAATTCCGAAATTCTAACTGATTGTTCATATGAGCTTCAGTTGGCATTTGCAGCAAGTGTAATGCAGTAATTAAGTAGTCTCTTGTAAAGAAGCAGAAAATCTCACAAGTAAAAGACTGCAAAGTTTTCATAGATGTTCAAAAGTCTGAATTTCCGCATTGAAAGATATCGTTCTTTGGTCTCTTCAGTCACGGATCGCTGCCTATAAACGTTATTTGGACAACATTGACAGCGCGTAATTACTGAAGACTTCCACACTAAAGGTATCGTGATTTCACTTACTATGCTTAAAGGATTAAAAAGGTACAACCGTCCATATATTTCGTATTCAGAAATTAAAGCCATTCAAAGTAGAGCAATTCCTAAAATTGATGGTTTGTTGAAGGAACCAATTCTTTAAGAAATTACATCACTGCGATTGTAAAAAAATAGTGAATACAAAAATTTACTTGATAATAAGGATAAAGGATAAAGGACGGCGTTACTCAATCCCTTTTGGGATGCGCCAGCGCATTCTACTTCTACGGGATGTCGTGGAGGCGACATGAATGCGTATTTGGCCATACAATGACTTGCGGTGGCCAGCCGATGAACAAGTCAGCGCTTTATCCTTCCCAGACAAGTCTGGTACCAATTCACCGACCCCGGAGGGATGGAAGGCTTGGTTGGCCTGGGCGGGAAATCCGAACCAGGAACCTGGTATCGGATGCACGCGACAGTCGCGCCTCCTCCGACTGCGCTACACGCGCCCACAAAAATTCACTTGATATAGAATGTAAAGTGGACTACAGACATTAAATTGAACTGAATCCTCTTTCTCTTCGGTCAGTTAGGTGCTTATATCCTGCGGGTGAAATTTTCTTCGACGAGGAAGTGGGCCCGCCATGCCGAACAGATTGTAGGTCACCGAACCATCTTGTTTAACACTCGGAAGGCGTATTCCAACTCATTGAAAGGATGGCTTGATGGCAAACACGAATATGTGACTCTTTTTTCAAGCGCTGAAATTGAAAAGAACTGTAGAGAAGCGGCGGAGAAAGCGTTATAGTAAACCGCATTCGAATCGTGAATGCAAATGTAGGGAGCATAAGTTGGCTAAGCCTTAACAATAGAATTTACCGATTTCAATGTAATGCAGAACGATCCAAGTGGAAATCTCCCGAGTGCGATGACAGGTGAACAAGATTCAAATCCAGTAAATTGCACCGGTCAGCTACGATGGGCATCTACGAAACACACTACCACTCCTAACTTTGAATAAGCGTTTGCATCAAGCTAAACATTCAAACAGATCTCTGTTCAACGAAATTATGTCCACTTCCTTTGTTCAAGCGCAATTACAGTATTAAAAAAAGAATGAATAATAATTTTAATAGTTTTGAATAATTTTGAGAAAAAACTATACTCAGCAGCACTGCCAAAAGATCGTATCTGGCTCACTGTTGCCACTCTATTGCTGAGCACAGATGTCGCGGTACCGCTGGCCTTCTCATATATACGCTACTGCAGCACGTCCGCGACCCGACTGAGGAGCGCTGTGCGAGGACGACCAGCAATCACAGCCACCAGCACTGGTAGATGCAAAGAATGAAAATCTTGAACATTTCAGAAAACCACTATTATTGTATCAGCGGCAAGCGCTTTTTTGGATAACAACGCTGTCCCGTCTAAATCAAAGTAAACTGGAAGAGTAACGGGAGGAAACGAAAAGAAAACACTTTTTGCACCATTTGAGCGCTCAAAAATGGCTGATCTGAAGAAAATTAGTACTACCTACCGCAGCAGTACTTAAGTCAGCTAAGGAGCCACAGGATAGAAGAAGCCTGCTTCTTCAACCTTGTTCAGAAACTTCAAAAGCCACAGTCGCATCTAAATTCCGAAAATCCACTGCAGCAGACGAAACGGGTGAGTTTGTAAGTCGAAATTCACCTGTATCACCTGTATCACCTGTCGTACCGTTGATCATCGACTTGCTCGAGCGGGCGCCAGCAGCGTCTCCATTCGTCCCTGTCGCGTGCCAGAGTGGTCCAATGGATCCTCCTCGCTCGAGAGACACGAAGAGCGTCATATCGGTCGTTCAGGGGTTTCACGAAGAAGTCCGACCAACGCATTGGTGGGCGTCCTGGTGTTCTTCTGACATCCCGCGGAATCCAATCTGTGACGGCTCTCGTCCAGCGGGTGTCTGCGAATCGCATTACGTGGCCGGCCGACCTAATTTTCGACGACTTGGCCCATGCGACAGCGTCTCTGATCTTCGAACGTCGGCGAAGCTCGGAACTCCGGAGGCCTTCTCTCACTTGCGTGAGTCGTGTCACTCCGAGCATCGTCCTCTCGATTCCACGCTGCGCGACGCTGATCGCGTGTTCATCCTGCTTTCGTATAGCCCAGGTCTCTGAGGTGTATGTTAGGGCAGTAAGAACGGTAGAGTCGAATAGGTGGGTACGGAGTCGGACGTTCTTCGTTTTCTTCACGACTTCTTCGACGCTCTTGAAAGCTCCCCAAGCCGCTCGTTTCCTCCTGCTCAGCTCTGGTGCTAGGTCGTTGGTCATGTTGACTTCGCGACCCAGATACACATAGCTGGAGCATTCGGAGATGTTCGTTCCGTTGAGCGAGAATGGGGCATCAGAAACCCATCCGTTCTTCATGAACATTGTCTTCGTAAGATTCAGCTGCAGTCCAACGCTTCCACATACACGATCGATGTCGGCCAGCATTCGTTCCGCCTGACTGATGCTCGGTGTTATGAGCACGATGTCGTCAGCGAAGCGATGATGGTGCAGTTGCCGGCCGTCGACCTTCACTCCCATGTCTTCCCATTGTAGTTCGCGCACGACGTGTTCGAGGGTGGCGCTGAAGAGCTTCGGGGATATGGTATCCCCTTGTCGAACCCCTCTCTTCACGTCAATGACGACGTCGTTGTAGAATGGTGAGATCTTGGTCGTGAATCCACTGTACAGCTCTCGAAGGACTCTGATGTACTGAGTAGGAACGCCCTGGGTGAGCAGGGCTTCCATGACCGCTTCAGTCTGACGGAGTCGAATGCCTTCTTCAGGTCGATGAACGTAAGGCACAGCGGCAGCTTGTACTCTCGCCACACTTCGATGAGCTTCGTAATGTGTGTATGTGGTCGATCGTGCTGAATCCTCTCCGAAATCCTGCTTGTTCGCATGGCTGTCCTTCGTCCAGCGTTCTACTAATCCTATTCAGGATGACTCGAGTGAACAGCTTGTAGACTACGGATAACAGGCAGATCGGGCGATAGTTGCCAATGTCGTGCACGTCTCCCTTCTTGAACAGCAAAACGGTCTTGCTGGTCTTCCACTGAGATGGAACCTTGCATTCGGACAGGTAGCGTGTGAAGAGCCGCGCCAAGGTGTTGATGAGCGCTGGCGGGAGCTTCTTCAGGTGTTCAGCTCTGATCCTGTCAGGACCGGGTGCTGTACGTTTCTTCACCGACGAGATGGCGTGTCGGATTTCGGAAGAGAGAACAGAGGGGACGACGTATCCATCCAGCGGAAGATGGCATGGGAGCAGGTGGACGTGGCTATCGAAGAGATCGGAGTAGAAGTCGTGGATGACTTTCTCCATGGTCCTTCTGGAAGAGGTGATGGTTCCGTCAGGACTTCGGAGAGCGGTCATCTTGGTCTTGAAGTTGGCGAAGTTCCGGCGGGCATTGCGGATGCTCAGCCCTGCCTCTGCTGCTTCAGCCAACACTTCCGCCCTTCTCTCCTTCAGATCTTCCTTTATCGCCGCTCTGCATAGCTTTGCAAGCTCGGACGTCAGTTGGTAGTTGCCTGACGCTCGTGCTGCTCCACGCTGGCGTATCAGCTCAAGAGTTTCCGGAGACAGGCGTCTCTTGGTGGTCTTCAAGCTCTCGGCTCCCTTAGCACTAACGTGGAGATGGTGCACGAAGCGATCGTATTCCTCGTCGACGTTGTCCATGACGGCATCTTCCCAAAGGCCGACAAGAGAGGTATAGAGATCCCAGTTGATGGTCGTTCTGGGATTCCTCTTCTTGAACTTCGCGGCCTTCTCTCCCTGACGCGAAAAGCGGAACCTCGCGCGAAGGAGGCGGTGGTCCGATCCCGTGTAGAACTTGGGGACAACGGAGACATCGGTCAGGCAATACTTGCGATTGAAGATGATGTGGTCGATCTCGTTGTGGAACTGGCCATCGGGGGATTCCCAGGTCCAACGTAGGGAGGGAGGCTTCTGGAACTGCGAGTTTCCATGGATGGTCTTGGTCGACATGATAAACTCAGACAGCCTTTCACCTTGCTCGTTCCACTCCAAACCGTGGGTTCCGATGTGAAGTTCTTCCGGCGACAATCGTGGCCCGATCTTGGCGTTGAAGTCGCCGACGATCACCTTGTAGAAGGTGTGATCTTCCTTATAGAATTTCTCCAGCTCCACGTAGAGGGCCTCGACGTCTTCGTCGTCGTACTCGGATGTTGGGGCATACGCGACGAACACAGTCAAGGCTGGCACGGAGCCACATCGCTTCAGTCGCAGACGTCCGATTCGGCTTGTCAGAGACTCGTACGAATCGATGTTCATGGCCAAGTGCGTGTTGACGAGGACACCAACGCCGCCTACTCCCCTGCTGTCGCATGTTCCGAGGAACAGTTCTTCTCCGGAGTCGTAGGCGGCGTGTAGGGGGTGGTGTCTTCTCGTCTCGGTCAGTCCGATGACGTCGTACTTGATCTTTCTGGCTTGCATCATCAGGTCCTCGACGGATGCTTCCGACGCAAGCGTGTGGGCGTTGTAAGTACAGATCGTCATCCTAGTCCTTCTCAGTTTGCGCAGCCTGGTTAGGCCCTGAGATTTTAGCAGCCTCTCCGTACTCGTCCTTCCCATCGCAGCAGAAATGGGGGCTCTTTCGGGGTCAGGGAATGAGGCCCTTTTGTGCTGCTGTGTTTGACTGGAATACAACACGGGTAGCTAGTCAGGCTCTGTCGTGCGGGCGGGGTACTCCGGGCAGCGAGCCAGACTGCCCGAAGGGACGGGGCGAGACTTAAGGCGGCCTCGAATCGCCTTACATGTACTCCCAGTCTACCGAGTGCAAGCTTTTGGCCGAGCCGACACAGTTACAATCCGCACAGCCACGGACACATCCACGCACACTATGCACGAACATGCCGCTCCCACGCACAAGGAACGCATCGACCCGACACAGCAGGAGCAAGGAGTCCATCCCCTGCATCCCACCTGCGTCTCTGGGCAGTACACGGTCGCATTTGGTTCGCGTTTAATTCCCCTATCCACCAGCCGGGGACGCGCCACGTGGCCCTGCGACAAGCGGCCCGAGATCCCTCTTAACAAGAGAGCCCGAAAGTTCTCTAACGAGGGAGATCCGTGGAAGTCGAAATTAGGATAGACAATCAAGTTTCAGGAACTGCTCCTTTACAACAATCAAGAAATTCTACCGAATCTAAAGCATTAAAGAAATAAACTTATAAGGAAAGGTTGGTACCGGAAAAATATGTAGGGAATTAAAATGGAATAAATCGTATTCTGCATTTATTATTCCAAATTCAGCGGTGTTAAGTGTACACGAGGTCACAGTGAACTATTTAACCTAAATTTGTTAAGAATGTCAATGACCTAAAGTTCATTCATTAGTTCAAGAATGTTAATAAAGTTGGAGTATTTTGCAACAAGGTGAGTGGAGGTCGTGGAGCAGGGTGGTTCACTAAACGTTTCCTGTGGGTGTAATTATCTCGGACCAGGATGAGGATCTGGCGCAGTACGCAGTATATAGCTGAACTGAGATAATCCTCGAGAACATCTGATTGACTACTTCATCTTTAAAAACGTCCTTGAACGAGGAGTTCAAATATGTGGTTTATTTTGGAACCGGACCACCTTAAAGAGTCTAAACTACCAGCAATTGGAACTCACGACGCGATGAAACAAATCAGTGCAAGCAGGCCACATTTGGACAGAGTGAAAGTTATTTATACATCTGGAACTCTATTCGACGAGCCTAATTCAGCGGTGTGCTCGGCTTTTCGGACTTCCTGCTCCCAACGATTCCAACGCTGCAACGCTCTCGAGCATCGGCGACAGGAATTCGCGGAATTTCCGTTTCCGTGTTCCGAATTCCAGTTTTCGGCCATTTTTATTCCTTCCGTTCCGTTCCGTGTTGAGATTTTTTGGGCCGGAAGATGGAACGGAAATGGTGACTCATCACTATTTGATTGTTTGGTACTGACCATTCACCTCTTGAACTTAAACGGAAAGCTGAAGAAAGAGATCAACTATGCGTAACGTTTTTGTTATTGTGTTGTTTTCAAACCGTTGGTGCATCCTAATGTAAAACAGTGTGATGACGAAATTAGATTCTTTTTTCTTTTCTTGAAACGATGCAATACCGAAAAGTATAAGGCCAAAGAATGTTCCATGAATGCTTGAGTCAAGATTCAAATCCCTTATGCATGCTTATTTTTCAGCAATAATCTTACGTCTGGTTTGGAGCACCAATTGACTTCTACAAGCACTCTTGGGTTGCTAACATTGCTTTCCATAGGGGAAATTGGATCTATTCTAGCGGAGGAGGGCATGCGGCGTCTTGCCTCTCCACCCCTCCTTTGAGTTTGTCGCAGAGCTTCAGCTACTGCCAAATGATACAATTCTTCCCATGCGAGCACAGATAGTCGGTGTCGTGTCGAGGGTGCTGAATGCAACTGTAACCTCAGCGCTGCCCCCTCCCAACAAGAATAGATCTCAGTCATTCAATAAGGCACTTAAAGTGGTTTGAGTGACGAAGAGAAAGAAAGATTTGGCCTAAACTCAAGATTTTACATTAGTATTGTTTAAAAATTTATCTTAGGAATGATGCGAATACAAGGCTTTTTTATTCCTATATGCAGCTGAGGAAGAGTCGACTGCTGCTTTGCCCGCTTCCTAAATTCGTTAACGAAAACATAGTTATTGCTACCATTATGGATATCTATATATTTATGAAAAATTTATGAAAATGAAGTAGTTACTTTTGATTCATCTCCGTTTCCGTGTTTCATATTCCGGTTTCTGCCCATTTTTTAGCTCTTCCGTTCCGTACTCCGTGTTGCGCCTTTCTCGAAAACATAGTTATTGCCTCACATCATTGGTCGCCGACGTTCTAGAGCGTAGCCGACGCCATATGCGAAACTAGTTATGAGCGGTATTGTATATCTATGAGACTAAACATTGAGATGTTTTATTGGCTTTCACCGCAAGTATATGTGTGGGCCAACAACGCGTAAAAGCTGCATTAATAATGTACAGAAGCCGGCGAAAAACGCTGGGTGAGGAAGAATCCGTAGCTAGGTTTGGGCTACGTTCCTAGCGTGGCCCGTCATAACCGACGCTGGCGAAGCCGGCTAGCCCGGCGAAGCCGATTAGCTTGGCGTGGCCCGCTCACTCTAGCGTCGGCGGAGCCGGTTTACCGACGCTGGTTTGTTATATTAAGTTGGAAAAAAGTCTTTTCATTTTTTTTCAAAGATTTATTACTTCACACCTACAAAGTCAAATCAATTGAAATAATCTCCATTTTGTTCCACTACACTCTTCCAAAGACTGGGTAATTTTCTAATTCCTCTCGCATAGAAGACTGCAGTTCTGGAGTCGAACCATTGCTGAATCCAATTTTTGAGGTCGTCATCCGTTTCAAAATATTTCTCTCCAATTTCTTGCTTGAGAGCACGGAAAAGATGGTAGTCGGTAGGAGCGAGGTCAGGGCTATACGGTGGATGTGGCATTACCTCCCAGCCCAGCTCCTTTATTGTTTCTCTTGTGAGTCTTGCAACATGTGGCTTTGCATTGTCATGCAGGATCATCACCTTTGACTTCTCCGGCCTCTTTTCTTGGAGAGGTGCGGCGACTTTGTGGAGTTGGCCACTGTATGTGGCAGCAGTAAGTGTCTCTCCACTTCTGAGAGTTTCCCAGTAAATCACTCCTCTGATGTCCCACCAAACACTCAAGAGAATCTTCCTTTCGTGAACATTGGGCTTGAGATCAGGCTCAGGATTCTCTCCTTTTTGTACCCATTGTCTTTTTCTTCGGAAGTTGGCATGCAGAACCCAGGACTCATCGCCTGTCACAATCCGTGGCAGAAACGATTTTCTTTCGTATCTGGACAGAAGAGAAGCAGCGATAGAGAGCCGTTGACCTTTCTGAGTGTCTGACAGGGCATGTGGAATCCAAGCTCCAAATTTCCATGCAAAGCCAAGATTCTTCAGATGGATTCCCACTATCCTATGAGACACTTCGAGCTTCTCTGCCAGCTGACGTGTCGTCTGCCTACTATCGGTACGAAGAAGACGGAGTAGTTCAGTGTCGTCCAATTCAGTTGGCCTTCCTGACCTTGCTTTGTCCTCGAGTGAATAATCTCCCTTTGAAAACTTTCCGAACCATTCATAACAGGTGCGATAAGTAATAGATCCCAAGCCATATACATCGTTAATTTGGTCGGCTGTCTGACGTGCTCTAGATCCTTTAATGAATTCATGAAGGATGACGTGTCGAAAATGGCCATGAGGTAGATCTGGCATTGAGTCCGGAAGATTGGATGGATAACGAAATACAAGAATTGTCTTGACCTATGTTCGCGTGCGAACGGTAGACAAGTGTGATAGGATTACGAAATCAGCAATCAATATTGGCTAGCGCGTTTACAAGGAGCGCGGGAAAAAAATTTCGAAATGTGAAGGGACTTTTTTTCCAACCTAATAAGAACACATATGACTGAATCCAGTTATTTCTCATCCCTCCTCTCTTGATACGAGAAGTCATCTCCCTTTTCTCAGTAGTATCATGCAATTTATTGTGTACTGAATGGTAAGCAGGATGGTAAAGAGGGCACTACATTGACAAAAACATTCCGAAAACTTTTATCAGTCTACCAATAGTTGCGGTTTTTATGGTTAACCAGTCTAAAGTTCTACAAGCGACAAAGGCTGTCACTAAAAAAACACGGGATTTTTTTTTGTTTTGTTCGAAAAGCTACATCCTTACGCTTAGGTGTGACTTGACAAGAATGTTGCTCGAGAGCGGTACGAAATTTACGAATTTCATGTATACCACGCTATAACATCGCCGGTTTTTGCAAAACCGCTCTTTTTTGTCCTCCAGCAGTACGCTCGCATACAGTGTAATTGTAGTTAACCAAAGTATGAGGAAGAAAGATAATATATCTTCTCATACTTTTATATGAAAGTGACTTCTACGGAAGTGCCTCAAACTAGGGTGATTAAACCATCGAGCACGCGAAGTTTACGAAGTTACGAAGAAAGTTCCGATAAGACACAAAACCTCCTCTATTATATATGGTAGGATTTAGCTGAACGAAGATATTCACCCAGAACGGCTAATTGACTTCTTCACTTTTAAAAAGACCTTTGAACGAGTTCAAATATAGTGGTTTATTTTGGAACCGGACCACTTTAAGACTCTAAATTATCAGGAGCTGTAACCTACGACGCGATGAAACAAATCAGTGCAAGTAGGTCATATTTGGAGCAGAGTGAAAGTTATTTAGATATCTGAACTACTCAACAAGCAAAGCCCAGCGGTGTGCTCGACTTTCCGGACTTCCTGCTCTCAACGATTATGACGCTGCGACGCTCTCGAGCGTTCTATCGTTGCCGACGCCAAATGCAGCACTAGTTATGAGCAGTATTGCATGGTACAAATTTTGTGCCCTTGGAGGTTAGTCATCTTTATAACCATTTTACCGAAATGTTACCCTAGTGAGGAAATGCCTCACCTAACCGTTCTGCATTCTAATGCGTTCTGCTGTTGCTCACGACCAGTCTTATGATCGTGAAATACTTTAACGGAGACCATACTCGTATTCGGCGGTATTTCGGCAGGATTACGTACAATAGCGACTGTAAACAGAATGTTTAATAAAGGATAAACGATAAAGGGCGGCATTGATCAACCCCTTTCTGGAATTCGCTGCTTGTTCTACTTCGTCGAGATATCAGGGAGCTAGTTTCGACTTGCATTTTACGTAAACAATGACTTGTGGTGGCCAATTGGTGAACATGTCAGTGCTTTGCTTTTTCCACCTGCACCTCATCAGAATGCGCTGCCCCATGTAACTCACGATATGTAATAAAAATTAAGAAAAATAACGTGGAAGTTTAGCGGGATGTAAAGGTCAAGCATAGCTTTTCAGGCTGCATGAGTGTGTCGAAAATGAGCTCTTTTGTCCCTACTATTGCAATTCCTTATTCGTCACATCGAATCAGATCCAACTGCAGATGAAACAACATGGGGAAACGTAATGAACTTTCACAGTATCTAAAATGCTTACAAATTTTTACAGTTACAATACCGGCCTTATCTTTTGGTCCTTGGGCGGAAAAAGCGAAAAACCGCCTTTTCCGCCGCTTCTCTGTAGTGCTCTTCAAATTGAGCGCATTGCAAATTGAAGCACATATTCGTGATCAGCACCGAGCTCTCTTCCCGATGAGCTGCAAATCGCCTAGTGAGCGCCCGAAAAATAGTTCAGTGACCTAATTTCTGCCTGGCGCGGTTGACTCCTTCCCTCGCGGGAAATAATTACCCACAGCTCCTAAGTTGCTAATAAAGCAGGAGATTCGGCCTATTAAAGCCTATTTTCTTCCTTATAGATAGTCATACACAGTTCTCTGGATTGCCTCGCTGACCGAGATCACAACGATATAATTTTTCAAAGGATCTGATTGTTTAAGTGCCATTAATTTTAGAAAACGTCTCCACTTTAGAGGACTCTTACTCTAGAATATCAAGTTTGTGAGCTCTTATATTTGTTTGTTCTGTTAAACATAATGGCTAAAATCAATCAGAGTTGAAACCTTTAGGCTTGAAATCTGCAGCAATTATGCGCTGGCAAAGTTGCCAACATGGCACTTCTTTGTGCTTATCCGCGCACTTTTCCTATGGTAAAAGCGACTAAAGAAGCATTTCTTTAAAGGAAGAAGCATAACGATTTGGAGGCCTATGAAAACTCTTTATAAACTTCCACAGGTAGGATTTCGACCAAGCTAGAAGACATTTCATTCACTCAGTTACGAAGCAAACTCACTCCAAATGTGAATTGACTGAAACTGAAAAAATTTCAAAAATGGGAAAAATACCCACGAGTGCATCCACCAATCAAATCTGACTCGAACGGTGGTTCACTTTCTATTTTGCGTTCATTTGCACAAGGATTATCACGAATCGAATGCCTAATAGCCCTGGTCTAGACTCAAATTAGGTGCGGAGTCAGACCCGTAGCCTGCCCTTGTGACCCGTCGCGCCGTCTGAGGACGCCGTATATCGCCTAAGCAGAGTCTTCACACCTCTGATGTTGTGGTGTATTACTGATCCTACCTAACACCGCAGAGGTGGTGTGGTCCACGGTCAAGTTTTGGCCATATTTTGACATTCTTCTCCCTTTTATTTCTTTTACTCGTTGGACCAACATGCATGGTGTTGGAGACGTCTCAATTTTAAACACATCGCAACCTTGCTATCACTTTAACTTGCTGCATTATACTTCGCAAAGCGACAGGATGGTTATAAAAGACAAAAGAAGGATAATATTTTAAGTTAATCAGCCCACATTTGTGATGCGTCACGCATTCTACTTTACTTGATATCGTGTGGGCAAATTAGGCAGTTTTTTGGTCCATAGAATGACTCCCGGTAGCCAGTCGGTGTGCACTGCAGTGCTTTGTCCTTTGCTGACAAATCTGACACCTGTTCCCCGTAGCTTGGGAGGCAGTACAAGGAGACCTGAACCATAAAATTCACACGACAATCGGACTGGGACAATAGCGGCTTCTTCAATGAGAGACGTCTCCTTGTCATTTATGGCCTGAATCAGCTTTTTTACTGCATGACCTTAAATGGTTTTAAAATGGATTTTCCTTTAACCTCAAGTGGCTGGGTGCCTTGAGGTACTTTAAATGTTTGTTAGTGCCACAGAATATCTCATTAGTTATCTTTTGTTTATGGCGACATCTTAGGATTCCGTCATGTAGCTGAGTATAGCATTGTTTCAGAACTGTAATTGAATGCCAAGCCGGGCTCGTTTCTGCAAAAAATTGATTCAAAGGCGATAACCTTTGAATGAGCATCTGAAATTGAATTAAACAGCGTGATTGAGGCTTCCTCAAAAACCATCTGACCTGGATTGAGACATTAGTCGTGATCAGATCGCTTCGTCAATTAAGGGCCAGTGCAAAGATCGTGTTTTCCAGCTCAAACCATTTAATGGTAAGAAGAGCAAGTGCATAGCTGCGAGACCCCAGCCGCCTTGTTAGTACCTGCTTGACGCCTGGTCTTGAACATATCTTCACGTTTTGACATCCTTTCAACTGGTCCTTGTTTATTATGAATTTATTACAAATCTAAAAATTTTGTACAACGTAATCAAAAAATGCATTGAAGAGGAGAGGAGATACAGTACCGGAACATGTTCTTCCGTTCATTCGCCGGAAATCCCGGAAAGGTCAACATAGACCGCTTTGGAACGGTCCAAAGCGGCCTTTTTAATTAACTTTTTTAAAAATCAAGTGCTTGTAAAAAGAAACATATATTTGAGCTTAGCAGCTCAAGCTCTATTTTATTATCTGTAGTTCTCAGTAGAGTTGAACAATGCATATAGGCCCGACAGAATCAATCGAGTGGGCGCGACATCCTGTAGAGCGATCGAGCAACAGCTTTAAGAATGAGCGTTTGCAGAGTTTTATTACAGAGTTGCTGCCGCCCAACTCAGAAATTGCTCTAAGACTGTCCAGCGAGCATTTGGAGTGCGCCGTGCTCAATTCATATAGGATCGAACCTATCAATCAAGGGGGACAGCTTGCAGAGTGAGCGTCTGAGAAGTTTTACTACAAATTTGCAGCCGCCTTACTCAGAAATTGCTCTTAGACTGTCCAGCAAGCCTTTGGAGTGCGCCGTGCGCAATGCATATAAGACTGAACCTATCAATCGAGTGGGAACGACCCCACTTGCAAATTGCACGCGCGGCCGTGTTCGGAGCGCTATAACTCTGTCAAGTCCGAATCGTTTCGGCTGCAGCTCGTGGTTCTTGTAGGCAGTAAAACGTTTCAGTACTATGCTAAAGTGGAACGGTGTAGCTTATGACTAGGCAAAGTTACAGGGGCGCGAATATGCAGGTTAGCCTTGTGTGACACGATTTTTTCAGATTTCAGTCGACCTCTGCAGGAAGACGCGACGCGAACAACCTACAAGCGCGTAAGCAAGCAGGACAATTAATGTACTTTAGGATAACATGCTCAAAACTTCCTAGCTTCTTGAAGTGCCTTAGCCCCATCTGCCAATTTAGAGTGGCGGAAGATGGCGGTTAGAGTTTCTTGAGTTCTTGCACGCCTAGATTTGAGTTTTCGACACTCGCAATGGTACTGCCCTGTTTAGCGTAAAAAGCGCTATCGAACGGTGTCAATTTCAACCGATTTCGGAAACATCGATTTTTTAACAATTTCGCATCGAGGGAGGGACCGCTCCAGGCCGTCGCAGACGGACGATGACGTCATCGAAAATCGATGTTTTCGAAATTGGCCATGCTTGATACCATTCGATAGAACTTTTCCTGCTCATTTCAACGGTTTTACTAGTAGTATCGAGAACTGTGATCTGGGCGAACAAGAGCGCGGAGAACATCGACCGTTGTTGTACCAAATAGGACGCTAGGGCGTGTTCGGAGCGCAGTAACTCTGTCGTGTAGGAACCTTACAAGTTGCAGCTTGTAGGTTTTGTAGGCAGTACAACGTTCTATCAGAACACTAAAGTAGAATGGTTTAGCTTAGGAGGGGTCAATGTTACAGGGATGCGGAAATGCAGGTGTGGCTTGTGTAAAACATTTTTTTCGATTTCGGTGGACCACTGCGAGAAGAAACGGAGAGCTAACGGCCTTAAAATGCGCATGCGTACAGAGCACTTAAGATTCTTTACGATGACCTGGTCAGAACTCTTCAGCTTCATAAACTGCCCTAGCCTCAGCTGCCAGTTTAGAGCGGCGGAAGATTGTGGTTAGGGTTTATTGCGTTTATGCTCGCCCATATTTGAGTGTTCGACACTCGCAGTAACACCGTTCTGTTCTGCTTAAGAAACGCTATCGAATGGTATCAATTTCGACCGATTTGGGAAGCATAGATTTTTTGACAGTTTCCTATCGAGGGGCGCCCTAGGCCGAGCATGCGCGGACGATAACGCCAGCGAAAACCGATATTTTCGAAGTTGGCCAAAATTTCCTCGTACAAACTTCGTCCAAAATCATCTAGGCGGTTATTTGGGCGCTGATTACGAATCTGACTCCGTTTTCGAAAACTTCGCCGATTTCGGTAGTTTTCAAGGATACTTCTCGAGAAATTAGTTCTTCAGTTTAGTCAATCGCACAATAAGATAACAGTGGTATTTAGAATTGAAACTTGATATGGTGTAGTGCGTAAGGATTGCCATAAGAACGCGCTGTAGCGCGGTCGAAGGTGGCGCTTGCTGTTGAATGTGCTATGAATAGACGTTCTTGGTTCAACTTCCATTCAGGCCAACAAGTCTAGTGTTCCTGCACGATCGGTGAAATGATACCAGACCTGTTTGATCCCAGGAACGTGGTATCGGGTGCACGCGACAGCAGACACCTCCTCCGACTGCGCTACTCGCGCCCACTTTCTAAAATTTATTAGATGACACTTAGTAAATATCCTTTAGCCATCAATCAAGGAAACGTCGCGCGATGCTAGACCTGGGCACGGCGTATCCTACAACGCTTAAGAAACATTTTCGCGTTCAAACTATTTAGTATAAGGTACAAGGATCTATCCTAGTCCGGGGGGGGCACATAAGTAAAAAGTGTTATATGTAACAAATCCACTTAAGACTTACCGAGCGGCCTCTACAGAACAACATAGTACATAAACAAGAAAAATCACAAAGAAAAAACGAAGAGATTACATTTGTTGCGGTTGTAAGCAAGCAAAGTTGTGTGCCCTCCTCACCATGTTAGATCCTGGTTATAACATGTCAGGCGGCGGTCAGCACGCGGCATGCGGCTTCATGCGCCCTCCTCACCATGTTAGATCCTGGTTATAACATGTCAGCCGGCGGTCAGCACGCGGCATGCCTCCATTCCGTCGCTCTTTGCCCGCCGAGACGGTTGTAAACCGCGGCGATTTTTTATTTTTTTTTTGTTTGTTTGTTCGTTTTTGGTTTATTTTAGGTTCCAGCTCGTTCTCTAGGAGCCGCTCGGTAAGTCTCAATTCATTTTATTATCTACATTTTAGTTATGTGCCCCCCCCGGACTAGGATAGATCCAGGTATAACACATAAGGATAAGGGACGGCGTAAATCAATCTCTTTTGGGCTGCGCCACGCATTCCAATTGTACGCGATGTCGTGGAGGTAATTTGGTTGCGTATTTGGCATATACAATGACTTGGCCAACTCATGTTTAAGTCAGTGTTTCATCCTTCTCAGGCAAGGCTGGTAACAATTTCCAACACTAGAAAGAAGATTTTACCTTACCTTCGGAGAGATTCATTCCTCTCAGTGGAGGCAGACCTCAACGAATCTGTTCATGGGGTGCGCCATGTATTCTATTTCTACAGATTATACCTTTGTCCTTTTCGAATTTCGAATAGTCGAATTTCGAATAAATTCGAATTTCGAATATTCGAAAATTCGACTATTCGAAAAAAGTCCAATATTCGAATTATTCGATTATTCGAATATTCGAGAAAGTCCAATATTCGAATTATTCGATTATTCGAATATTCGAGAAAGTCCAATATTAGAATTATTCGATTATTCGAATATTCGAGAAAGTCCAATATTCGAATTATTCGTTTATTCGAATATTCGAAAGTGGCCAATATTCGAATATTCGTTTATTCGAATATTCGAAGGATTCGAATATCGAATATTCGAATAGTCGAATATTCGAATATTCTTTATCAATCTCTTAACAAGTTAGTGCCACTCTTCTTCGAAAACCAGGGGAGTCTGACCTTATGATAAAAAACGATGTTTGAGATTCGCGCGTCGCTCAAAGTGCCTCAAATTGTGTGTACGTAATCTGACAAGAGAAGTCAATGAACTTCCCGTGGAGATTTCCAAAATGACCTATTGCTTGTTATAAGAGTGTGTCTAAGAAGCACCGTAGTGGTCTTCAAATGTCCTGCGGGCATCTGGGTAGGTCAAAAATTACACAAAAAACCTGTAGCACTTCAGTGCTGGCTGATAAGGCGAAAGTGACGCCTTGAATGGCCTTGAAGTACTCAGAAATTAACATGCAGATGCTATAGAGCTTTAATTATAGTTAGATGTTAGAAATCTGACAATTTATTAGGTCAAATGAATCACTCACTGCAGTCGGGGCGTGGATAGCGGGGAGAGGTCCAGGTTCGAATCTTGGCAAGTTGTTTACGGATTGCTGTGCGTTTTGGTAAATGTAGAACATATTCTCATTTTAACCATATTTTCGGACATGATCGAAATGTGTTGAAAAAAACCTGCTTCAGTCCATCTCTTGGATGCGCTGATCAGTCTTCAGGTTCCTATAGAGAACGTTTCTCTTGTAAATTTACTAATTTTAGCATCGCTTATAAAATGCATCATTTTTGACCCACTCCGTAGTATTGTACTCCGTAGTATTCGTAGCATTTGCATATAACACCAAATACAGTACTAACAACTAAATTAATTAGTCACCTTCTTCACTGACGAGCCTCGGGGTGACTAATTATAAACATGTTTTGTATGAAGGCAGAGGCGAAACAAGACATGTTTAGTGTTGTTGTTACCATTGTTTTAGTTATTACTTGTTTTAGTTGTTGCTTGTTTTCCACTTGTGTTTGTTATAGTACAGAGTGATTTAGAGTTCATGTATACCCCAGGTTATTTCTAATTCTACTTCGTTGTTTAGACATTGAATTTAAAACTGTTTGAGTATTAAAATTTACATATATGATTAACTTATTCTATTGGTCTTCTTGCAGCCTATTCTTCCTCGGCCACTCTCCAGCACTGACAGGGGGGGGGGGGGGCTTTGCAAACGTAGGTACTTGTATTAATCCCCATGACTTCGTAAGTAGATAATAAAATTTCGTACAAATGTTGTCCTGAAGGTTGACTGAGGTTCGGATCACGAAGCTGGCGAACGCGTTCGGTGTTACCGTCGACCACAATAGGCGACGGTAAGTATGTGCGAGAAAAGGTGCAGAATAACCGGCCGCGTTGTACTATTGTGACTCCAAAAGTGGAGTGGAGGTCGATTTTTTTCGTCCAAACATCGCCTGTACTGTTATTTTGGATGCTGAGCACGAATATGGTATCCAATTTCGACAATTTGCTTATTCCGCTTACGATATTTCATAGTGTGTGTTCGTAAGTAAGGATGGGGTTGTCATGACCACTGATTTCGTCCTTTCCTCGCCTTAGGAAATTATTTAGGCTGCTGCCACGAATCTGTCGTTTTTTTTTCTAAATTATCCATTTTTCGTGCACTGCTTTCCATCTCAAAGTCGAAGACTGGAAAGCAAGTCTAATCACATATGTAGGTGAAGAAAGTGATTCTATGTACTCAAACTGATAAACTTGATCACTTATGAAAATGTGGAATCACGCGATCACGCGAAAACGTTTACTAGATTTGCGATCAGCACCTCAATTAGCCCTCTAGACGACGTTTGGGCGAAACCTGCTTTCGTTCTCCGGAGTTATGGGAGTACAAGTCCCTAAACCTTCGATTAGCAGAGAGTGGTGGGGAGGCGATGGGCAGCAGGGGTGTGCGTTAATTTTTTCGGTAAATTTTTAACGACCACTTTTTAACGAAAAATTTTCACGTTAAAAAGGTAAATTCGGTAAATTCGTTAAATAAAATGTTCCTTAGCTGCATTCAATTTTAAACCACTGGGGTGCCTCTCGGACAATCCCCCACAGCGCTCAATAGGTCACTTATAAGATTCCCACGGGAGGTTCATTGACCTCCCTTGTGAGTTGACGCGAAGTAAGCGCTGCAAGCGCGGCCCTCCGTTGCGCACCTACTTCCTTGTAAACGGCCGTCGAGCGTGCTGTGGCCATTCACGTTAATCGCAAGTGATTAGGGTTATGCCTGTACACAGTTATTTTTACCTTCAGTATACTACGGGAGAATCTTCGTTTTGTATTTCTTCCCCAGTTACAACAAGGGAACGATTAGGGCCGAAGGGGCTGCGGTAGGGAGGTAGAACTTTCAGGGGCCTAGAAAGCTCCAGCTTTCTGCCAGTAAAGACGTTGAAGAAGAGAGGAAGAGCTATGGCTATGGAGTACAAGAGCCAGTCATACTCCGTTTCCTATGAAAGTGAGCCATCCCCACTTTCGCTCAAACACTGTCCAAGTCGTAGTGTCTTGTCAGATGAGATTCCAACGCGGGTCCGATTCTCTTCAACGGAGCTAGAACATAAACTGAATGCCATTCATGAGAGTCCAGTGCGCCCTTTCTGCACCAGGTCCCCTTTGTGTCATTTCTCCGCCCATGATAATCATTCTTTTATCACCTGGAAGCTTCGCTATAACATAAGGGAAGATAGCAACCTATAGAGAAAGACCTGTAACAATCTAGCTCTGCCTACCCAAGGTGTTTCTCTCTTCTCGGTGCACGAATTCTTAGGGAAGCAAAGCGTGCTTCATTGCCATTATACCGCTGTTATTTTCCTTTGGTCTCGTAAAGGAAATGGATGGAGCAGCCATCCATTTCCTTCACAGTGGGTAATAAAAAATAATTAAATGTCAACCACTGGGTGACGACAGTAAATAATAGTGTTCATTTGATTATTCGAATATTCGACTATTCGAAATTCGATTATTCGAAATTCGACTTTGAAAATCGAATATTATTCGGTCATTCGAAATTCGAAATTTTGAAAATCGAATATTATTCGATCATTCGAAATTCGAAATTTTGAAAATCGAATATTATTCGGTCATTCGAAATTCGAAATTTTGAAAATCGAATATTATTCGATCATTCGAAATTCGAAATTTTGAAAATCGAATATTATTCGGTCATTCGAAATTCGAAATTTTGAAAATCGAATATTATTCGATCATTCGAAATTCGAAATTTTGAAAATCGAATATTATTCGATCATTCGAAATTCGAAATTTTGAAAATCGAATATTATTCGATCATTCGAAATTCGAAATTTTTTCCCAAGGACAAAGGTATACTACAGATGTCGTCGAAGCAATTTGCACACAGCAATTTGACTTGCGATGACTTGCCGATGGACATGTCAAAGGTCACAACTTCTCAGAAAAGTCCGGTACCAATTCGAGGATCTCGGATTTGGCCTGTACAATTGAGTTGCCGTTGGCCAGACGATAGACAGTGTTTTGTCCATCCCTGAGAAGTCTGGTACCAACTAAGAGATCATGGAAGGATGGAAGGATTGATTGACCTGGGCGGGAAATCCGAAACGAGAACCTGATTCATGGAGTAGACGGCAGCCTCGAACACTGCAGCATTTTTAGGACTCCAGAGGTCATTGATGTGTTTGATTTGTTCTTAGACAGCGTTAAGGAAATTCTATAAGTCCCTGGCCACAAAGCCGTGTTCAAGTTTTAAAACATTGGCGGATTACAGAAGGTCAGGGTAGGTGTGAATAAAGGTAGTGAGAGAGCATACCCGAACAAGCTTCGAAAGCTAGGCACGAGTTGTCTGGCAAGTAGATCTGGGATGCTGACTATAAATCTGTGGGCTGTTTATGAGAGTTCGGGTGAAATAAAAGGGAGAAGAATGTCAAAATATGGCCAAAACTTGATCGTGGACCACACCGCCTCTGCGGTGTTAGGTAGGATCAATAATACACCGCAACATCAGAGGTGTGAAGACTCCGCTTAGGCGATATACGGCGTCCTCAGACGGCGCGACGGGTCACAAGGGCAGGCAACGAGACTGACTCCGCACCTAATTTAAGTCCCGACCAGGGCTATTAGGCATTCGATTCGTGATAATCCTTGTGCAAATAAACGCAAAATGGAAAATGAACCACCGTTCGAGTCACATTTGATTGGTGAATGCACTCGTGGGCATTTTTCCCATTTTTGAAATTTTTTCAGTTTCAGTGGGGGACATTTGGAGTGAGTTTGCTTCGTAACTGAGTGACTGAAATGTCTTCTAGCTTGGTCGAAATCCTACCTGTGGAAGTTTATAAGAGTTTTCATAGGTCTCCAAATCGTTATGCTTCTTCCTTTAAAGAAATGCTTCTTTAGTCGCTTTTACAATAGGAAAAGTGCGCGGATAAGCACAAAGAAGTGCCATGTTGGCAACTTTGCCAGCGCATAATTGCTGCAGATTTCAAGCCTAAAGGTTTCAACTCTGATTGATTTTAGCCATTATGTTTAACAGAACAAACAAATATAAGAGCTCACAAACTTGATATTCTAGAGTTAGAGTCCTCTAAAGTGGAGACGTTTTCTAAAATTAATGGCACTTAAACAACCAGATCCTTTGAAAAATTATATCGTTGTGATCTCGGTCAGCGAGGGAATCCAGAGAACTGTGTATGACTATCTATAAGGAAGAAAATAGGCTTTAATAGGCCGAATCTCCTGCTTTATTAGCAACTTAGGAGCTGTGGGTATTTATTTCCCGCGAGTTAAGGAGTCAACCGCGCCAGGCAGAAATTAGGTCACTGAACTATTTTTCGGGCGCTCACTAGGCGATTTGCAGCTCATCGAGAAGAGAGCTCGGTGCTGATCACGAATATGTGCTTCAATTTGCAATGCGCTCAATTTGAAGAGCACTACAGAGAAGCGGCGGAAAAGGCGGTTTTTTTCGCTTATTCCGCCCAAAGACCAAAAGATAAAGCTGGTATTGTATTTACAGTGCTTGTCTCGCAATCTATTCGTTGAAGTTTAAGATGCGAATGGAATGGGTGAGGAAGTGAAGTAGCTCGCAGGTACGGTCTTCCAGACACTGAGGTTGCTGCTGTGAAATTCCAGAATATGACCGCGTCAACAGGTTGTGCGAGTTCTTTATCCACATTTAATTTCAGTTAGGCGCAGGGTGATGGTTTACTTCTGGGTTCTTTCAGTAGCCTCCGAGAAGCGTTAGTATCTGAAGACAATGGAGGTGCTTTGGTTCCTCATATGTAACGTCGCAGCTATTATACATGAGAGGTTTATGGAGAATTTACTTCGATAGATGGTTACAGCTGCTTGTGAGTTTTTGCTTATCTGGTAAATTTTTTTTTACTAATCTTTAATAGTTTAATTAGGGTAAGAAGATTGGTCTGAGACTATTTTCGTGATGAATTTCAAGTTTCTTTACGCTGTAGCTCGTCTTCAAATTCGAATAGTAGAGTAATAGAAGGGAGTGAACCGATTTAAGGTCCACGTGTGAAACGCTCGACGGTAACTTAGTCTCAGTGCCTTTACTCAACCTGGAGACCGATTCAGGCCGACGGCTGCCTGAATGTTTGCGGATTCTGCCTCACAGATTGTCATTCTCGACCAACTTCAATCAAAGATCAGGCTCAGGAGAGATTATCTTTCACCACGGGCTATTACTCTTTCTACTTTCTTGTTGTGCACGATGCTTTGTACCAGCGAAGGAAGCCAGCGAAATCGCGCAAAACCGATGTTGTCGGCTACAACAGAGCTCTTTCTACAGAACAGAGTAGTTCCATTTCTTGTAATTCTACCCAAAAAACCACGAAGCCCTGGCTTATATCCTTCTGCCAGCCGTCAGTGCGGCCTTTCGAACACACCGACGGCTTCTAGACGGCCTCGCCGTGGTAATAACTTCTCATCATCAATTGTAGCTCTCACCTATGTCGTGGTTTCCTCAGGAAGAACATCTTAACTACGTCGATTGGGGCAAGTTGGAAAAAAATAAAAAAAATGGACGACATCGACAAAAAACGATTAGTTAACCAATATAGATTGATGGCGATCGACAGTTCAAAAATGCACCTCAGATTTGTGTTCAGCGAGCTCGATTACCTCCAGGGCTAAAGTTTCGTGCCGCTTGAACGACATCCACAAAAAATCGATAATATCGATCGATATCGATTGGTCGACTTCAGATTCGGCTTCACCGACTCCGATTACCCTCAGGGCTGAAGTTTCGTGCCTGAACGACATCCACAAAATATCGATCGATATCAATTGCCTCCCCTGCTGTGAACGCCTCCCGTCGATGATCATTTAAATGCCCAGGCACGGTTGTCGACGTGTTCGGCACGTCTACGACTCGCCAGGGAATCGAGAGGACGATGCTCGGCGTGACACGATTCACGCAACAGAGACAGGCCTTGCGGAGTGCCGAGCTTCTTCGACGTTCGAAGACCAGAGGCGTTGTCGCATGGGCCAAGTCGTCGAAAATGAGGTAGGCTGGCTATGTACTGAGCTTCGCAGAGACCCGTTGGACGAGAGCCGTCACCGACTTACTTCCGCGGGATGTCAAGAGAACACCATGACGCCCACCAAGGCGTTGGTTGGGCTTCTTCGTGAAAGCCCCGAACGACCTCTTCGTGTCCCTCGAGCGAAGAAGATCCATTGAAGCGCTCTGGGACCCGACAGGAAGAACGGAGACTTTGCTGGCACCCGCTCGAGCAAGTCGATGGTTAACGGGACGACAGGTGATACAGGTGTTGTAGTCGTTCTGCGGGGAAATACGTTTGCGTTTGAAACGTTTACGTCCATACGTTTGCGTGAGAAAACGTCAAACTTTGATCACGTTATACACCCTGTTTCGGCCAAAGATATAGGTGCCAAACACACAGAACAGAAACTCAAGTAGCAGTTTTAAGTAGTAAAGCTAAGTAGGGCTTCTAAATAATAAGGTGTCTTTATCACCTGCATCTGTTCTCAACTAGACCGGATGATACGTTCGAGGCCAGCAGCACTTTAATTCGTAAGAGAAGGAGATGTCATTTTCCTTTTCTATTTTCCAAGATCTCCGTGAAGAACACTAGCAACGATTCGCTGAACATCTTTCTGTTCTTCAGGCATTCCCTGACATCGTGATAATTATGTCTGTCATCAAATGAGTGCCACCGAAATACTTACCGTGACCGGACCTCCTCACATTCTACTACTGCATCCAAGCGGTGGTGTTTCTGATCTTGGAAAGGAACTGGAGCAATATCTCGTTCGAGTGAATCGTGCTTCTTTCAAGTTCTGGCTGGTTCCTACAAGGTTCAGATTCCAAAGCGTTGGTTTATGCAGGTATAATGACGGAGTCGAGTACAGTTGACGTGTAATTGACTTAAACTTCTATCTTCTCTACTTCTGGAAAGCACCCGAAGCCGCTCGCTTCCTTTGAGTAGCAATAGTCGTTAATAAGGTTATCCTCACGACTTGGACACGCGACAATGGAGCATTTGGAGAAGTTCGTTTCAATACACGTGAACAGAGCACTGGACCCCTTCTCCCAGAACATCGTCTTTGAGGTATTCAGCTGAAATCTAATGTTTCTGCATGCAGATCCGTAAGCGATCAGCTTTCTAGTAGTTTGTGTTATCATGGACATGACTTTTCAGCGATGCATATGAGGTGCAGTGTCGGCTAATGACAATTGAAAACTATTGGAACGTCATCCTAGTTCAACGATTCTACATATTCATGGCAGGATTTGCACAAACCGATGTGTTGTGAACCTACATAGTGTAACGGACGAAAAATAAATCCTGCCCGACTCAAAGGCGACGCCGTCTCTCCGTAGGTTTTAGGATCGATGGAAACATTACAAAACACATTAAAATGCACATTTTATCAGCACGAACAATTCGACAACGCCATGGGTGCATAAATAGGTTAGCGGAGGGATCATGGGGGGGGGGGAACGGGGGGGGGGGGACAGGAACCGCTTAAGGCGATCCCAGGGGCGAACGGCTGGGGCGCCGCCAGACTCAGACCGGAGCCGAACGCCGGAGGCGGGTCAGCGGGAGGAGGAAAACAAGCAGCTAGATTCAGCTTGATCCTTCTTTTATAACCAGTGCCGAACACGGCTGTCGCTGTTGTTGACCAAGGAGCGTCAGCAGATCTGTGTGAGAGCGTGGGTATTGAGCTTTCTAGAGAAATGACCTTCCATCTGTTGCTGACTTCTCTACATCCTACCCTATTCGACTGTCCCTGTCCCAGGGACTACACAAAGCATAAGAGTTTGGGCAAGGGAGTTTATAACAGCTTCTAGACGGCCTCGTGCAGCATGACGAGTCTGCTTGTGTTGGTTGTGCTGCTCCATTGTCATCATGCACATGCAGTCTTCATCAGTCTCTCGATGTTGTGCACTGACATCGGTGAACGTGATGTGCTGCGATGCAATGAGCAGTGTAAGCGGCTCATTGTCGACTGCTTGTAACTCTTTGATACTGAAATTATTGGATGAACATGAATAATGGCGAAAATGTCGCTGCGGAGCACAATATAATGCTCCTGTATCTGTCCTGAGACTAGGTGCCACAACCGAAGTTGAGGGAGGCAGTGGCTTATAGACTGACATCACATCCTTTAGTATTGGCTTTTATTTTTTATCTGATTTGAATTTTTATTTAATGGCAACTACAACATTCATCACCTCACTTTCTTTTATATTTATAGTTCTACAGTGAAGGGTAGGGATGAACGACTGCTCGCTGATGATTGACGGTGGCATTTTCCGTGCTTTAGTCGACTTTTCAATTATCGAGCAGTCAATGCGGTAGTGGCAAAATAGAGGGGCTATTATATATGGGAATGGGGAAATCTTGAAGAAAATTTAACATATTTCCACCAATATTTCCCATCAGCGGGATGCGATATTAAGTGAGCTTTAATTTTACCATGGTTTGGCTCATTCTGTCTTTCCTTAGGACGTCTCCCAAGAATTGACTAATTGCACGCGGACACGCTTCTAGCATCTTTTTGCTTTCTTTCTTATCATACAGTTCTCCTTTATCTTCGGCTAAGTCACCGGATAGTGCTCATAGGTTTTTGACATTTCGATTAAATCGCAAATATAAGTAAAAGTTAGCTTTTGTCTCTTTCGAATCTTCCCTAATTTGGTGAAAGGACTACAAGTAACCTTTCGGAGTATGGTGGATTAAAGAATATTTCAAAGCAATAGAGATGTCAAGATAGTTGTCTTACACTAGAACTTTTCTATTGGTGGTAGTTTTTTTGTAGTGCAGAGTAATGGTTTTTTATGATACTATAAGGTATCAGCCTACTACACAAGAAGTAAGACGTTCTTGGATTATGCTCGATTGAAAGATGACTGTTTGTCGTAGTCTACATCACATTTAGGGATTTACACTTATATGACATTGTTACATGATTTTAAGAATGTTAATTGAGACAATATTCTAGATCTACAGTTACACTGAGGAAGTAGTGAAATACTGTTTAATTTTATATTTTAAACTTCATCAAGTCATATTGCGTAGCTTTTCTTAAATCCAGCAAATATTTGATAGATATTAATCAAAGTTGTTGTTAATCCTTTTCCATTCATATTTATTTATTTATTTAATTCACCAATGGTTCAAATAGTATAGGAACTATTTTCTGATTATCAATCAGTGCGAAGAGAGCATTGAATGAACGTATAAAGGTAAAATGTTACAGTAGGGGATCAGTGCGTGACGATTAATTTTCGTTCGCTTCCAACTTACTATTGGCACTGTTTTGATAGAGAGGCTGATTTTAGCAGCGTAGCCAAATGTTATAATTTATAAATTATGAGGAAATGCTATTATTAATAGATAGAAATTATTGGCTATCATCCCTTTTAGAATGCAAAGGCACAGTGTGCGCTAGCAAAGGTCACACTCGAAAAGTCAAGGAAGAAAGGAAAAGTAAATTTTATGAGGATGCTAGCTTCGGCCGAATTTTATTTGGGATTTTGAGAATTTGGCTTTTGAAATTGTCGGCAGTTCTCAGAGTAAACGTACACTTTGAAAACAATCAAGAATTCGAAGTTATTCCCTCTGTAGGGATTTACACAAATTATTGATTTTTTAAAAACATCTCTACTTTGTCACTAATGAGCTGAAAGTTTAAACTCTCGTTGATGTGAAAGTTTCATTTGTATTAAGCAGCTTCATAGCTACTTAATAAGTATTCATGGCTCATTGCGGGGGGGGGGGGTAAAATTGTATCGATTGAAACTATAAAAAAATCAAGGTAAATGAAGTACCTTGATCTGCTTCCTCCTTAAATCTAGAAAGGTTCTATTCAGACTAATAGCTTGATGTAATCCGACCTTAATCCTGAAGATGTTGTTGTCGAAATCGTTGTCCTTCTGAATACAGTTGGATGATCCGGCGGGTAGAGTGAGTGGAGTGTAGCGGTGAAGTGGCAGTAGATGGAGTAGTAGGAGTACAATTGCTATGAGGGGTATATGAGCGGGAGGGTAGAGGTGGTGGGGAGTAGGAAAGGAGGGGGTGTTTACATAGGTTCTTGTGGGAGATGAGATATGGGTAGGGGTGTAACTAAGCATGGCTATTTTCGTGAGATAGAGGATGCCGTAATAGTTGTTTGCTTGGAGGAACGGCGCGATTGATAAATGGGGAAGGAACGATCTGGAGGCACGGGTGGGATAAGAAAAGATCAGAAGCCGGTGTTCGGACTGTGTAATGCGTTTCACGGAAGTGAGTGGGTTGTGATAAACAGTCAACAAGTCCGTTGTAAACTGCGGCGGATGCTTGAGGAGCTTTCTTTTTTTTTAGAATGAATTCTGTCGAAAGAATGAGAAGAAAGAGCCTTATTTTATGTTTATTTAATTATAGCTGCTATATGATGTGGCATTATTTTCTACGGAAATATCTGTGTATTTCCATGTTTCGAACTAAAAAAGAGTGAAACATTACAACACCATCAGCTCGGCCGAGACTTCATTTGTTGCTCAGACTCTTATGTTAGATGTCTAGAATTCTGGTCAACCTCATGCGAGGGAGCAACTTTTGCGCTTCAACTTCGCGTAATGCGAAGGACAGAAAGAAAAAGGTTATTTTCAGTAACAAGAGGAAAGAGTGCCACATCATGTTCTGCTAGAGAATAGACAGAAAGAACATTAGCTTCAGCGCAATCGGGAGCAGTCAAGAAACTCGAAGGAGTTCGTTCGTTAAGATTTCATTCTTTAAATTAAAACCCTAGCCGGGACCTCCATGTAACGCACGAAAAATAAATCCTGCCCGACTCAAAGGCGACGCCGTCTCTCCGTAGGTTTTAGGATCTTTGGAAACATTACAAAACACATTAAAATGCACATTTTATCAGCACGAACAATTCGACAACGCCATGGGTGCATAAATAGGTTAGCGGAGGGATCATTGGGGGAGGGGGAACGGGGGGGGGGGGGGACAGGAACCGCTTAAGGCGATCCCAGGGGCGAACGGCTGGGGCGCCGCCAGACTCAGACCGGAGCCGAACGCCGGAGGCGGGTCAGCGGGAGGAGGAAAACAAGCCGCTAGATTCAGCTTGATCCTTCTTTTATAACCAGTGCCGAGCACGGCTGTCGCTGTTGTTGACCACGGAGCGTCAGCAGATCTGTGTGAGAGCGTGGGTATTGAGCTTTCTAGAGAAATGACCTTCCATCTGTTACTGACTTCTCTACAATAATAAGGCCAGTGCATAAGGTGGTAACTTTCATTCATCGATCAAGTACATGGACCAAAGCTATTATTACGTAAAAAGCCAACGCTGTTCCTCTTCGCTATAGGGAAGAATGAGGGATTGCTTCTCTCTGCGAATACAAATGAGTTGTGAAGGAATGTTGAAAAAATGATGTGCACTCTGTGTGTACCCTGTCAGTGTTCAGTGTTCATGATGGAACAGAAAGGTATGGCTAGCTCTAGGAGTTTCCAGGACATGCATTCCCACAAATGCAACCGTAGACCGCACCACTAGAACTCATACGAATCCCAAACCCGAAGGCGGTATTCCGTTCTGCGATCTAGTGAGCGCGGATCCATTTGGAATGCGGTATTGACTTGCGCCATGTCAACCACTAGATAAGTCAAGTCCCAACGTCAACAAAACGACAACATCAATCCCACCTCATCTCAGAGGAATTGAACAGACTTTCTCAAAACTTTAAAATTGTTGACAGCATGGTATACGAAAATATGTTTGCTGTGTCACTGCTTTGTTAACATTGTCCTTTATCCTTTTGTGGTCAAGATCACCTGGAGCAGCTTTTCATTTCAGCGATGACGAGGAAGAAAAAATAGAATACGCGACGAAAAAAATAGATTTATTAGAGACAGGTATACTTTACAGCTCAAAAACGAGACAATGACGGAACTGCCCGTGAACGGCAAAAGCGAAGCCACACGCATCAATTCCGTTCAATCCTTTCATCAGCATCTAGTTGGCACCAAGCGCATCCGAGCACGTGGTGCGAGTAGAGCTGATGTTGCTCCCGCACGACTGTCAGCCTCACGACTCATAAAATTTGGTCCCTCAGTTCAGGAGTTGGCAACCAGGCGACTCGCAGAAAAACGGCCAAAGCGGCCAGGTTGAGCAATTCGAAAATGAAGAGAAAGAAATAGTCGAAGCGGGAGAACACTCGGGCCCACTCGTGGTGCACCTGAAGATCACTTAGTACTTTTATTAGGCTTGGCCACTTAAGGTGGCAGGCGAACTGACCGCTTTCCTATGCATTTTCTGTTCCGTTTTACGGCGCAGATTTCGGTGAGATTCAGCGATTTCTTCAAGGACATTGTAGATCATTGCGAGTTCCGGAATACCCATCTTGTTGCTGAAATGTTGAAATTGCGCGGCTGAAGTTTCCTGACAAGATTTCAGCTGTACAAGATGGAGTTTCTAAGATAGAGGTTCTGGGAGAGGTTCTAGCTCTACTATCACTAATATAATGGCAACAAAAGGTTTAAAGGCCTGTTTGCGAGATGCTCCTGCGAAATTTTTCTGAAAAGGAAATCACACGCATTCTTCTAGACGACCTTTAGGAATTAACAATGTAGGGCAAACATCAACAAAAACACTACTTTTCCTCAAGAACTGCTAAAAACACAAGTAAAAACACAAGGGCTTCAACTTTTTGAATTTGACGGCTCCCACTCAAGGTGGAGACCTCAAAAAGAGTATGGTTGTTAATGCCATTCATTTTGTACATCCCTCTTTCTCCACCGTCGTATAAGCATTATACTTCGGAGCACATTTGGTCTAGCAATATCGACCTTATGTGCGAACCAGCCCGTGAATAAGTCAGCATCTTGACCTTTCGTAGATACGCCTAACGATTCAACCACTCCTGAGAATGGAGACCATAAACTGCCCCGCTGTAAACGAAGCCAATGACGATCCTCGAGCCTTGCCAGATCGGCATTTTCTTCCGATTGCGTTAAGTGGTGCACTTCACTACTTCTGCAGAGGTTAACGAACTTTTACAGGCACAGGTTCTCCCCGACATTGAGACGAATGTGACAGCTTCCGAACAGGGTTCTCATTTTCTAGCAAATACAAATTTTCTCACAGCCTCTTCCCGGCCCAACTCGGGAAAGAAATTTTGATCGCTTCACTTACATCGAAACAACATCCCAGCCTAGACGCTGATATCATGGAAGCAGTGCACGTACCTTTCCTTCTCATAAGACGAATGTCGAATATTTACTGTAGATCTCCGCTTCCGAGACTCAGGAATGAACATCAGTCGCATTATTCTCTTCGAGGGCATTTGGTCTGAAGCGTTTCGTCTTTTCAAACTGGGTACAGTAAGCTTACAAAGCTGGCATTGCTTTGGTGGTACGCTATAATCACATTTCTCTAACAGCTAAGGATTGCGTGTTTGAATACACGCCGAGAAAGATTTGAACCTCAAAGCCTTTCGTGCAAAATTCTGTTGATCCGAAATAATTTCTCCTCTTACAAGTGTGCTCTAACAACTTTCTGATCTTGATCCCCTCACAAGGAGAGCCTCCAAAGTGGCGGTGAGTTTTTGCGATGCAATTTTTACAGATTCCCGTGTGGGGAGTCCAAAACCGTAGTTAATTTTTTCGGAATGCTCTTCTGTGGTCAAAAAAAGGCGGGTGGAACCGCGAGCGCAAAGTTCCTTACGTCCTGCTGCCACCTATCGGAACGTGGTCGGCTGGCGCAGTGGATGGCGATGTCGCCTCTCGGCCGCAACGAGGGTGTTTCACGGTTCGACTCCCGGTGTCGCCATAACTTTTGCACTCATCTGTCGTTATTATTATGTGCTTGCGTGATCACAGAAGTGAATTTGTACATGATTAATGCTTTCAGTAAATGTAGCCCTTTTCTGCTTTCATTTGAGTTACGTCTCAATAGATCATATTTGCAATGTATCATATCAGCAACTGCACACAAACAGATACACTTCACGGGATAGGTCATGAATTTGGTTTGATACCGGTAAATTCTCTTAGCACTTCGTAAAAGCAATAATCGTGTACGAATTGACACCTGTGGTGACGTAAGCACCTAATAATAACGACCCGATGAGTGCAAAAGTTATGGCGACACCTGGTGTCGAACCGTACAACCCGCTCGATGCGGCCGAGGGGCGACATTGCTGTCCACTGCGCCAGCCGGCCGCATTCGCATGAGTGGCAACAGTGCATGATGAACTTCGCGCTCACGCTTCCACACGCCTTTCTCAGCCACAGAAGAGCATTCCGAAAAAAAATTAACTCTGGTTTTGGACTCACCACACGGGACTCTACATCCTGTAAAAATTGCATCGCAAAAGCTCACCGCCACTTTGAAGGCTTTCCTTGTTAATCTCTTTGTAGTGATCAAAGCGTTTGCCATAATATCACACTATATTGTAATCCGCAAAGAGCTACCGATCGGCGCGGAGCGGAAATTAGTTATAAAATAAGGGGCGGAAATAAAGTGGTGCGAAAATAGCGGAAAATACCCAGATGCCAGGAGATGAGACGGAGGCTTCGTCCAAAGTGCCTGGAGATTCAGAAAACGTGCCGAAGACGTCGTTCAGCGTCATGGAATGTGCATGGGAGTTCAGAATGCGTGCTAAAGACGTCGTTCAATGTGTCACGGGATTTGGAAGACGTGCAGAAGGCATCGCCCAATGTGAGTGTGGTTCACCAGAAATGCCAAAGACATTGCCTAACGTGGCTGGGGATCCAGAAAACGTGTCGAAGACGTCCAACGTTAATGTGGGCTCCCAATGTGTCTAATGATTCAGATGATTGTCAACAGAAGGCCTTCACAGCAGGGAGAAGGCCGTCAATATCGATCGATGCTATCGATTTGCTCCTTGATTTAGCCGGTCGGGACTGGAGACATGCGAGTGTTGTGGCCGACGGAGTGCCTTACATCAGGAGAGTTTTAATGGGTAAGCCTATATCAATCGGTACTATAGATCTACTGAATGTTGATTTCGGCTTTCTCCCAGATTCACTCTATCGGGGCTACAGAGCACGAGTATTGTGGGCGACGGAGTGGTTTACAGAAGATGAAATGTTTCGATCGGGAGATCAATACCGATCGCTATTACTAGTTGTAGCTAGGAAGAAGCGTTCATTGCTTGTCTGTCGATGACGGTTGGGCAATTCGTCATGCTGCAACTTTCCAACGTGGACAAAATTTCTGTTCAACATGGTGTGAGAAGTGATGGGATTCCTCCGTTCTGACAAAACGTTTTTCGTAGGGTGACCAGAATCGTTCCGAGCATTGGATTTCTGTGGAGGATCGAGACACGCAGTTGCGGCAGTGGTTCTCATACGTGTCTGAAAGTGCGGTGCCTTGAGAATCTGGGTAGCTTTGAGCAGACCTCTTGATTGGTCGTTCATTCTCTTTTCTCTATGTAGAATTCATGACACGCCACAAAGAGCACTCTGTAAACCACACACACTTCAATTCGCAAATCCGGTTGTCCTCTTCACAGGTTAAACAATCCGAGCTCTCAGATTGACTCTCGTAAGGACACGACGTTGTGAGTAGGCGCTGCAAAGATGGAGGTGGACGAAAATACGAGACTTATGGGTAGCCCGATCGCTGCCATAGAGTTGCCATCCCATGTACATGAAACGGAACGTAATGATCATAATGCAATAACCACAGTGATTTCTACGAAATCTCAAGCAGTGGAAGATCATGTAAAACAAATCCTCCTGCAAGCACAAGGTCGTCCCGTTACTGGAATCCTCAACGATGCTTCTATGGTTTTTCTCTGATTATGCCTTTGCCTTTTGCTTTGGGCATTAACCGTGTCGATCGAGATACCTATAAGTCTTTCATTTCGACCAGCTCCATCATTGCTGCGTGTACTCACAACGTCGCGTCCTTACGATGTCAGTGTGAAAGGTCGGATTGTTTAATCTGTGAAGAGCACAACCACAGTTGCCAATTGAGGTGTGAGCTACACAGAGTGGCGTGTGATAAATTCTACATAGGTGAATCAGCTAAACCACTTGGAAAAGAATGGACGAGCATTTAACAGGGCTGCCTAGCCCTCAAAGCTACCAAGATAATCCATTCTCCAGGCACCGCACTCTAGACACGCACGAGATCCACTGCCGCAACTGCGAGTCTCGATTCTCCACAGAAACCTAAAAAAATGTGGAGAAAGATCAAAGAAGCGCTGTAGATAAAGCACTGGCAACCACCAATCAACAAGAAGGAAGAAATGAAGTATGCAGTGAACCTTATCAAACTCTGTGGAGCCCGGCGTGACTGCTGAGGATGATGACGACATTGAGAGAGCCCGGAGACCGGTCACTCTCCGTAAATAGTTATAGGACCCAGAGACCCTGCTGTTCATCAGTTCATTTACTGCCAAACCACTTAACAGGTAGTCCTTGCCCCCTTCCTCCCTTCCCGTGAGTTGTTTTTTTTTAGGAAACTTCCTTCCCATGATCCTACTATATATAAAGGAGTTAGCGGTTGTCCGTCCGTCCGTCTGTCCGTCCGTCCGTCTGCTCATCCGCCTGGCCTTTCCTAGACGTCGAGTAACAGACGTCTGGGTTATGACCAGGTGTCATCAATGTCGGGTTGAGAGCGTCAGAAGACGTGTCACCCATGTTGCGCAAAGGGCGTTCGGGTTCATAAGACATGTCACCGATGTCCTTCAACAGACGTCCGGCTTGGGAAGATGTGTCACCGACGTCGTGCAACAGGCGCTCGGATTCAGAAGGCATGTTAGCGATATCACGCAAGGGGAGTCTGGGCTCAGAAGAGATATTACGGTTTTCATGCAAGCGGTGTCTGGGTTCAGAAGAGATGTCACCTATGTCGCGCAAGGGGTGTCAGGGTTCCGAACACGTGTAATGGGAGACCACTAAAGGGGAGACCAGTAAGCAGGGGTCCAGTGAAGGGTGAGAGGACCAGGCAGGACCTTTAATGGGAGCCAGTGACGGCCAATAAAGAATACCACTAAGGTGAGGGTTGGGGGGGGGGGGGGGAAGTGTACGGAAACCAGTCAAGTGGGAGGGTCCTGTAAAGGGGAACCGGTAAAGGAAGAACCATTAACGGAGGACCAGTGAAGAGTGGACCAGTGAAGGTAGGACCACTAATGGCTGCCAGTGAAGGGGGAGGGGACCAGTAGAGGGGATCAGTGAAGGTGAGATCAGTAATGGTGGAGCTGTGAAGGGGGTGGGGGCAGTAAAGGAGGGACCGGTAAAGGGGACCTTTTATGGGGCCGGTGAAGGGGGGGGGGGGCTGCCAAAATAGGGGGGATCAGTGAAGAGGGGACCAGTGAAGGTGGGACCAGTAATAGGAAGGGGGATCGGTGGAAGAAACCTGGAAGGGCGGACCAGTACTTTTCTCACTATCGTGCAGCGTGTATGGACAGGAGCATCGTACAACATGCGTATAGATCAAGAAGATGTGCCACAGATCAAACATTGCGAAGCATGCGTTGGATTTTCAGATGACCTTTGAAAGGCAGCGTGTGCGTCCACATGCCTCTCACTGTTACTACTGACTGATGCTCACTACATTTTGTGCCTGTATCTACATCTACCTGTACATGGGTAAGGGGGTATTGTGTAATGTCGGGGGGGGGGGGGTAGGAAGAATGACCGGAGGATTCTTCTTCTTCTTCTTCTTCTTCTTCTTCTTCAGCGTCTGTCCCGTTTCGTAGCGGGGTCCGCTATTCTGGTGTCATGACGCCACCTTTCACGATCCAGCGCTAGATCAGGGTGGACACCAGCTACTTTCAAGTCCATATGTAACGTATCGGACCAGCGCTGCTTCGGACGCCCTCTAGGCCGCTTTCCTATTACCTCGAAGATAAGGCCTATCTTGCGGACGCTGACTTCATTTCCACGCAGAACGTGGCCGTACCATCGCAAGCGAGCTTCGCACATCTTGTCAGCTATCAGCGCGACACCGAACCTCTGCCGAATGGCATCGTTTCGGATGCGGTCCATGCGCGTGACTCCAGCCGTCCAGCGAAGCATCTTCGTCTCCATGACGCTGAGGCGCACTCGGAGGACTATTATTGCCGTCGGATATTTAGTGGTGTAGAGCTATCACAAGATTATCACAATCTGTTCCTCGCCACGTCGAGAATTTGTACTTTGGAGTATAAATCGGCGTAAGTGCGATAGAGGGTGGTAAGGCTTCATAGAAGCAGTTTTGAAGATTGTGCCCTACCGTCCCGCCTTCCCGTAAAACCAGTTTTTAACTGTAACGCGAGTAAGAAGGCCTAGGCGGGGGTGTTCTATCCTCAAAGTTTGGGGGCGAAGCCCCCAACAAGACGTTTGGCGGCCGATAAGCTGCTGAACGTCTGGTTAAAAAATAAATACAAAACAAGAAAATGGGAGGAGTAGGGGTTAAACGATGTGTTAGATATGGAGTGACTAAATCAAGGATGCCTTGTAATAAATGTGAAGCAGTGTTATTACTGGTGAATGCTATTTCGGGTAATGTTATTGAATTAATAATTTATGGTGTAGAAGTAGTAACCGTTATGTGGAAGCAAATAAATAAAAACATAGTAGATATATAGTATTTACCTGAACTCTATCAAAACGCCGGCTTGGCGCAAAACCTGACCTTTTTGAATATACTGCCTACTGATGGCAAGGAAAGCCATAGATATGCTGACCGCTATGGCGCAGAGAAGAATCACTATCAAGATGTAGTACCCTGAAGCATCAATAATCTCGTTGGTTTGGATATTCAACTATGGAAGGTTTTGAAGTTTTTAGTTTCTGTTTGAGGTAAAACCGCGAGACAGCACGTTAATGAGGATTATGAACCTGCTTGGATATAGCGTTAGTGCCAGGCAAGACTGTAGCCGATTGCTCGTTTTCTGTTCCACAATGCTCGTACATAATTCCTTCTGTCACGGAAGCCTCAATTACGAAACAAAGAAGATCGACGTTAATGAAACTTTACGATAAGCATCACTATACCCGACGCCGGCGAAGCCGGCTAGCCCTGCGTGCCCCCCCCCCCCCCGACCAGAGTCGGGTGCGGGCGGAGCCCGCAACCGACGCTGGGTTGTGGTAACCGCCGCCTGGCTCGGCATTGGGATGGGTTGCATAGCCCACGTGGCTCAGGATACCCGACGCCGGCGAAGCCAGCTAGCCTAGCGATAGGAACAGATTGGAGTAATTTCTCTGGGATCCATAACGCATTTAACTGAAAACAAAAACATGAAGAGGTACGGCACGCGCTCCAGTTCTACAGTGTTCGAAAGCATCAATAATGCGCCACCGCTGCAGAAGTGTGAGGAGTCTGACTGGGCGAAATATGGCGGCCCCATCTGGCACGAGTGGTCACAACGGCGGGCGCGATTGGACTCCCACCCGAGCCGTCTGCGGGCCTATCCGGACACTTCGGCTTTTGACTCGTGATAAAACGGCTTCAATAAATGGAACATTTAGTTGGAAGTACCGTTCAAGTCAGATTTGAGTAGTGAGAGTAACCAGGTTAGTTTTAGGCTTTTTTGCTCGCCACTCGCTATGCGTCGAGTACTACCCGCGAGCTCTCGCCAGTTATTATAAAACCGCCTAACCGCATAAAACGAATTTGTAGTTGACCTCACCCCACCACCTAAAACTTTCTTAAACAGAGAGTACATTTGTAAGTCCAACTACAAATTAGTTTTTAGGCAAAATGAACGATACCTTGCTTTAACATATAAGAGCTTTTTCAGTTTATGGATCACGGAGTCGCTCTTAAGAAAAGAAGCGTTTTTCACTTTAGTTTAACCATGGAAACAAAACGCTTTTGCTGTCGTTGAAGGACTAAATCGTTGACTTTTTGCTATAATGTTTTGTGCTAAACTGATCTGTATTACTCTTTTTGCTCAACAAATTTCTACGTTCTGACTTTGATAATTTTCAAAAACCAACTTTCAATGTATCCTTTTGTAGAAAACTTACTTTGTATCACATTTTGGCTATTGAATAATCTATGTTCTATGTTCTATTATATGTGCATGACACGGTCCAGCGAGCAGGCCCAGGCGACCTTCTTGAGACGCGTCTTCAGTCGCTTAGAGTACCGGTTAAATTGGGCGAGTTCATAATCGTATTTCGTATAACGACGCTTCATATTTCTCGTCTCATCCAGCAGTAAAATGTGATGTTCCATGCGCTTTTCTTGGAAACATGATTTCTTTTCATGTGGCCAGTATTTTTGAGCACTGTACTCTTAACTTCACAGAAGCTTCACAGCCATGACGTCTGCAATCACAGAGTGTGTTTGGTATTCTCCCAATTGACATGCCATATGTCCCGTCCAAAATTGTCACTGATCTGAACTATTCGAAGACCTCTTCTGCGGAAGAACGCAGCTGCTTCAGCTGCTTAAGCGTTTCTGAATCTTGCGTCGTTGAAGTGAGAATTTCAGTTTCGCAAGGCTGCAAGAAAATCTACATTTCAATTATTTTGCCTCCAAAGCATACTGTCGAAGCTCCTACTGCCCATCATGATGCTGTACATAATGGTGGACGCAGCCACTGCATAGCTAAGCATTAACTACAGTCATGATGACTGAACGCCACGATGTAGCTCGAAAAAATAGTCTTCTGGTTCTTGACAGTAAGTTTCTCACCAAGCAGAGGTATGGAATTGCTCTTCGGCATAGCTCCGGCGACTATTCCGAGCAACACAGTCATTGCGAGTAAGCTGCCAAGCCCCAGCGAAACCTGAATCGGTTATGCATTTGAGTTCTCGTCTTCGTAGACTAGATAGCAGTAGAATGAGCATGGTTGAGTTGTGGTGAATGCAACGGCATGCAGTCTGAGAAGTTCTGGTGTGCAGTGTTAGGGGAACGTAAAACGTAGAAAGTAAATGCTCTATCTAGCTCATTACACACATTCTCGTTGGCGGCATTCTGAAACAGCAACGCATTACGAGCTCTGGTCAGCAAGGCAAGGCAGCTATAACCTTTTCGTTTCGAGGGCCGTCGCTGGAGCCGGGCGAGAATATTCCGAGGATCGACAGCGCCGAAATGAGGAATGTGGGCGCCACGATGACTGTGATGTAGTAGATCGGCCGCCGCTGGAGGTGGAAGATGTAGTGGACCTGAAGGAAGCATATCGACCGATCTTCTTTGACTCAAGCAACAGCAGCCTGATCAGAAAGGTTCAACCCTACCTCAACCCTGGACTCGCCCTCCTCGACAAAGTTCATGTGCCTCACCGTTATGTTAAATAGGTACCACTCCGCGTTACCCTAAACAAACGGATAGGATTGATCACGCACCTCAATCTAGATGAGTAAAACGTAACACAGAAATCAGAAACGGGAGCGGAACACACTCAGTGTTGGTTGCCACTACCCTCAAATGCTACTACTCCTTCTAAGAATTTAGCCGGAGGCTCATCAGTGAAACAACGAAATGTCGTGGAATTGATTCTAGCCAACGCAGTAGGGAATCACATAAAACAACCCAAAACACTTATTTATCAAACGACGGTACACCTTCCCCTTCTATCATGTGTTCAGATGATAACACACCCATTTACGTGGCCCTACGGTAACCTAGGAAGAGCAGAATGTTCGAGTCGTCTTAGAGGAACTGCCTAAAGTCGATATCCCGATATTCTCCTGTACATTCACGTCCTTTTCGGATCACTGCAACCATATCACTGCAGACAGGAGCATTAGCAGAAAGCATATCAATATGCAACTCTTCGCCATACGTGTTTAGGTGCCCTGCTTTTCTGGTATCGCAAATAAAACTAAAAGAAATAACAAAAACATAAAACAAAATAACAAAAACAAACAATAAATAAAAAGACCCAAAGAGAAATGAATCAGAGAATCAGCGCTGTATCGAAGGTTTGTGACAAAACTGTGCTTTCCTATGATCTCGCACCGAATATACCTCCTACCAGTTGTATCTGAACGAAATGGGCTCAGTGTTTCATGAGCGTATAGTGTTGCCAGGTGAAATATGTACTCAGAAGCAGTCGTAATTGTGGACGAAGATGAAGTACCCGACATGTCTGCGATATCTGGATGTGGTAGTTGCCGATTCACAGTTAGCGGAGATGTGGACCAAGTCCATTGTGTGAACCCTCAAACAGCACCCGTCTTTCCGTCGTTGCAATGTAATGGAATTACAGAAGTCTTTCCTATCGCCTTTCAATTCTGCATGCGGCGCAATATGCTCCTCTAATGCGCAGACCTATTATATATGCTCTTAAATACACAAAATATTCCTGTATTCTAACATGTCTTACGAGGCAATTGTTCATAGTAAAAGATCGAAAATTCTCCGTTTTCAAACGCTCCGTGGTTTAATAACTGATAGAAAGGATGCTGCCTGCTCTGAAGGAGATGAGAGCATCTCTAGCGGGGGCCCTATGCAGTAGAAAAGATTAGTTTGTATAAAGCACCGCTGTTTGCACAACAACGGCGCTCTTCAAACCGTCGCAAATCTAGTCGTCACACGTGAGCGATCGTCCATAGCTTTTCGATATCTATTACACGCGTAGTCTAATTGTACGATGAATTCCAATGGGTCAGTGCTTTGACTTCAGCAGAGCTCAATTGAGAGGACGTTAAGGCTGCACACTAAAAGCTCAGTGTCCTGCTATTTCGAAAAAAATCTAAAAATGTTTTTTGCGCTTCGGAGCAGCTAAGCAACTGTGTACAAATGCACAAATTTTTAAAATTGACTTTTGAAGATAGACAAACTTTACCTTCCGGTAACCCAAGTATACCTCCAACACCCTAACAAGTTTCTCGGATACCTAGTGAGTTTCTCTGATTTCTAGGAAGGATCCTAGACAAAATGAAGACGACAAACGGACCATAAGTCGTTTAGAGTAAAAAAGAAGTAAATGGAGTGGAGTAGTAAGCAGATAGATAAGTCCTATAGGAAATTCTGTTCGTGGAAAAGTGGACATTGGAAAGGCCGATGGGCTCCAGCAAACCAGATGCCCCCGAGGAAACGGCATTTTCCTTGCACGCTTCACTATAGACACATGCTTACCACAATTTCTAGATTTTCAACAGGTTTATCGGAGTTATGACTGTTTTACATCTGCATCTGCACTAGGCGTCAACAGGAAGCATTTTGTGCCCTGAAGTGATGAAAACAAGCGCATGAAGACCGAACGCGACAGACTCCAGTAGTAATAGGAGAGTATTTAGCTCTCTAGAATCTTCTACTGCCACAATGTTTGGTGTCGACATGGTTAAGCGAGGATTTGACGAACGTGCCTCTTCACTTGTTTGCAATACAGACCTTCACCTCTAATGAACAAAGATGAAGTAGCAGATAGTTGCGCGGTTTAAAGGGGAAATACGGATGGGTAAGATGTTCTGGTCACCGCAATCGACCTCAGACCTTAAGATGTCTGCCATCGAAAGGGATGACGCAAAAGAAGTGGGAAACGGAAAAATATAACAAAAACAAACAGCTTGAAGTAAAAGACCAAAAGATTTGTAGCGGAAATGTTGCATTGCGGCCGCTCTTCAATTTCACTTGGGTCGACGAGATGGACCTGTGTTATGGCTATTATCCGAAACGTTCACACAATATGAGCGAGGGAATCGGCAGCGCGACAGAAGGTACACCGCTGTTCTGCTGACCGAAAACTTTTGTTTTGCGTGTCAAAGGTTTCGTAAGGCAGCCGTTAGACTCTTGGTGAAGCCTAGCCTAGGGATTGGGAGTGGATTCGCGAGGGAGATGGGAGCAAGGTCGCACGCCCTTCGGCGGGGCGGTGTGCCTCCTAACCGTCCCCCCGAGGGAATACTGTCCTACCATATATAATTCGCTTAATCCATCGTCCACCCTGTCCGTCGCGGGTTGGGCACCGAAAGCAAGGGATGCCTTCGAGGGGCGGCGTATGCCAGCCGGGTTTTCTATGAGCTTAACCACGGGCGATTGTTGGCGAATTATATCATTGGCCGCGGATCGCCCAAGTTTACGATATTTTGAACGAGCAACGCTTCATGGTATGGATGAGGATCAAGTTCCGAGCGCCGGAATTCAGAATACAAGCCGCAGGCGTCTCCCAATGTGCGTCGAAATTCAGAAGACGTGCCCTAGACGTCATCCAAAGTGCGTCAGAATTCAGAGAACCTGTCGAAGACCTCGTCCAAAGTGCATCACGATTCAGAAGACGTGCAGCAGACGTCGTTCAACGTGCGTTGGGATTCCGAGTAAGGGAAACCAGTGAAGAGGGGATCAACAAAGATGGACCACTAGAGGGGGAGGGAGGGGAATAAGAGAGCACCAGAATTTTTCCTCAATATCGTCCATGCATCGGGTTTCTGAAGACGGGTCACAGAAGTTGTGGCACGTGTGAAAATGCTTTGCGCCCTGGCCTTTTGAGTCCTATCAGTTGACCAGCGCGTTCTTGCCCATTCAAAGACTAGTCATGACCTGCTCGCAACAGTCTCAAACACTGCAATGCCACTGGAACAAATTTTCATTCCTACCGAAAAAAGTGAAAGTTATATAGCTACGTCTCTCTTTTTGCTGTTCAGTAGACACTGACTTTGGATTCTACATGACGCAATGCAACGAAGGGTGGTGGAAGTCAATCCCTTTGTGAGATGCACCAGGCATTCTACATCTACAGGATATCTTGGAGGCAATTTGAATGCGTTTTTGATCTGCACAGTTACTCTGTACAATCTGTACAATAGCCACCATACCATACTCACCATACACGGGCTCCGCCCGCACACGACTTTGGTCGGGCGGGCCACTCTAGGCTAGCCGGCTTCGCAGGCGTCGGCTATGGTGAGCCATGTAGGATCAGAAACCCATCCCAACGTCCATCCCGTTACGTTCACCACAACCCAGCGTCGGTTGCGGGCTTCACACGGAATGTTTGACACAGCTGCATGTCGTATGTGCTAGTGAAATGTGCAAAACGCATATGTCACAAAACTTTTGAACCAGTGCCAGTTTATAAACATCCTTCCCTGTGATTATTCATTTACAAGTGCTCCGACACTAACGGCGTGTCTCGCACTTGCGTTTTTCGCGCGAATTTGTAGCATCACTGACCTATGGAAATAGTCCTGCACAGTACTTCTGTCCCTCAGGTTGCTCCTCCACAACCGTTTTCATGCTCAACAGCTAGCGTTTCAAGTCATCGTTTACATGTCTTCCGAAGCCAGGTTTCCCTCTCTCGTTTCTTCTTGCTCAATCTAATTGCTGGTTGCTTTTACTGGTCTTCCTTCCCCTCTTTAGTCCCCCACCTTCCTGGTCCCAACTCTTGTCCCACTTCTTTGTTTCCAATATTGACCCTTACTGGTCTCTTCTTGCTGGTTTCCCGTCCTGGCTCCCTTTCCAGATCGTTCCTTTCCTTCCTGGTCGCTCTCCTGGTCCACCCTTACTGCTTACTGCCCTTCTCCACCACCCCCTTAGTGGTCCTCCCATGTTCATGGCACCCGTCGGTGACACGTATTCACTATCAGGACGCTTATTGTGCGACGTAGGGGCCCTTCCTCTGGATAAAGAAGCTCAGAAGACCCGTCTTCCGAATTCCGAAGTTCAGAAGCGCTCGCAGTCTCCGCTGTGTCGAGCATGAAGAAGCTCTGCAGATTCCTTGTTCTCCGTATGAATTCCCTTACGGCCCCGTTCTTGTTGGTTAACCGTCCTGATCCCGCCTCCAGGTCTCTTCTTCCAGGTAGATTCCTCCCTCTCACCTCGGGATCCTCCTTACCATTCTACCCCAATTAAGTAGCCCTCCCACATTCAAAACACGACGGCGGCGAGCGAACGCCCATTGCGCGACATCGGTGTCACATCTTCTAAATCCGGTCTCCCTTAGATTATTGGTATTGGATCTCCTTGCTGATCCTCCTTATTGCCCCCCCCCTCTTATTGGAAACTCCCTACTGCTCCTCCCTTATTGCCTAAACCCTTCTTGGTGCCACCTCCTGGTCTGCTTCCTTGTTCCCCCCATTGACCACCTCCCGATCCTCCTCCAGGTCGCTCCCTCCTGATCGCTGTCGGTTCTCCACCCTCGAAGCCCCCTTCTACTCTTACCCCCTTAGTGGAGTTCTCATGGCTAATGGCACGAAGTCGGTTTCTGAATCTGAAAGCTCAGAAACGCATTGAGGTGCTGTTGTATTAAGCAGTAAAGGGCTGCGCTTCCCCTGCTGCAGAAACATCCCACGTTCAATAGAAAATTTTACCCGTAGATAATGAGGCATACCCCACTAAATTTATATCACTCGACCGCCTTCGCAGTGGATGATGCGGCGTATCTCACTTGGAGTAGATCACTCAAACGTCATCGAACGCTAACTCAACTATATAGTGGTAGATTACATGTAACATAATCACTAGCTTCGTAGCCTTGACACGAGGTTTTGTACGAAGTCTTGGATAGTCTATACTTTTGATGAAAATGGAAAGACGGCGAAGTAAATTTATAAAAGACGTGAAGAACTCCGTGTCAATAGTACTTATAGCATTAGTCAAACAAACAAAGCAGTATACTCGTTGACTGCATGGCGCAATCTCTACCTGGACGCACCAAAAATGACACATGCCTGTGACTTTGAAACTAAAAGTTTTGTCAAGAAACCATAATTTTATGATATTATATGAAATTCTGTCATTGAATTACTATGACAGCATTTTGAAGACGGCTCCATTTTCTGTTTTCTGAGCAATTTTTTGGTTGTTTTCCCAGAAAACAGGAAACAGAAAAATTTTGCCTAAAACGGCCAGAAAGCCAGAAAACAGAAATAAAAAAAACAGAAATTCCGCCCATTTCTGGGAATCCTCGGTTCTGGCAAAAAAGACCTTTCGTCGTGCGACCAAAATCGGTCAGGCGCTCATTACCTATCGAATATGTCGGTTTTTACCTGACGTTGGCCGTTTGAGGACGAGGACTGAAGGTGCCTGCATTAAATTTCGCACTAGAGTGAAGTGAAGACCATGCCAAGGGGCATCAGGAGGGTTGTAGGGGACGAAGGCGCTGATTAGCACAAGCAACGACATCACTGAACCGTCAGAAGATGATGAAGATGTTGAGCGTAGTAGTGGGAAACGACTTCGTAACGCAAAACTACTCACCTGATCTTAATGTCTGCAAATCAAATTTCAAATGTTACAACAAATGATTAAACCCTAAATAAATTTGTAAAATATAGAGATCGGAGAAGGCCTCCGGAGTTCCAAGCTTCGCCGACGCTCGAAGATCAGAGACGCTGTCGCGTGGGCCAAGTTGTCGAAAATTAGGTGGGTCGGCCACGTAATGCGCTTCGCAGACACCCGCTGGACGAGAGCCATCACCGACTGGATTCCGCGGGATGTCAAAAGAACACCAGGACGCCCACCAACGCGTTGGTCGGACTTCTTCGTGAAAGCCCTGAACGACCGATATGACGCTCTTAGTGTCCCTCGAGCGAGGAGGATCCATTGGACCACTCTGGCACGCGACAGGGACGAATGGAGACGCTGCTGGCACCCGCTCGAGCAATTCGATGATCAACGGGACGACAGGTGATACAGGTGAAAGAGATCGGAGCAATCAATGCATCATTAAAGACTTTGCAAACCCCAATAAAGGGTCATTGTGTAATTCTAAATGTATTTACTGTAAATATAGCTAACATAGTAAACTTTGATAGCCATATAATTTCTTATGTTACTAAAGTTTGTATAAATACGTCTAAGAAGGAAACCACTGTTTGCAAAACTAAGTCGTGGTTTACTTTATAAACTGTCACTCTTGTAAGCCTCAATATGTACGCCTATAACTACAAGATCACTGAAAGGAAGAATGAGAGAACGCATATATTACGTAAATATCAAAAAGGAATTCACTTCGTTTTATGAACATCTTCATAGTCGTAGGTCAACTGCGAAGTTTACCTTTGGGACGCATTGGAAGAAAACTCGGATAAAAACAAATTATTTTGCAAAAACTGTTTTGGGTTAACTTCTAAACACCGTCTACCTATTTGGACTAAACAACAACACAGAAGGCTTCGTAAATGTACCTAATATTGCTAATCCACTTAACTATAAAAGAAATCATCTTTTTTATTCACTTGAAGTCATCAAATAAAAGACAAATGAAGGAAACAAAAGAAGAAATAAAACAATATCCGATATAGTACATACCAATTTATACAATAAGTCAGTAATGAAAATATTGAAACTATGAAGTGAACATGATCAAAATTGAAGATTAAATAAACAAAATTTGAAATTACTTATCAACCTTAACTTAACTAACTTTTTTTTTGCAATTCCAATCAAAAACTAAACTTATTGTACTCTGCTTGCTGACTCATATAAGATGCAATGTAAGTAATAACATCAAACGGCAAGAAAAGAAGTCATATAAATATATAGACGTGGAATGCTCAATTTTATTCGAGCAGAAAAGTCTTGCCTAGAAAGTGCCCACTCCGGCGCGAGAATAGTTTAGATACCAATCATCAATAAAATATATAGTTTTCAAGAGGTTTCACAAAGACTAGCTGAAAACAATGGTGTAAAGACCTTTTTTGTTTCAATTAAGCGTTCTCAAATTTAGTTCCAAAGGAGGTGCAATCTGTGTTTATTTGAGATCTAAATATTGGGTTGTGTCTTAAATTTGGCAACATTTCTATTTGTCTATGTCTTCGAAGCAAACTTGCTTAAATGTTATAATTTCTCTCAAGTCTTATTTTCTATTAGTCATCTTAAGTTCTATATCGTTATCTTGTCATGCGTTGTTGAAAGCTTTATGCCCCAGAACAATGATCACTCAAAGTGAAAATTGTTGGATTCCAATCATTCTCAATCAGTTCATGCTCGGCAATCCAGCGACGGGGTCAAGCACATTCACGAAAGTTCGTTTTCGCCCATGAGGGCAAACGATCAACTGCCGTAAACAGGAAGCGCCTGCTCCGAACCACCGAATCCTTTCCAAACCACACGAGAACTGTCTGCTGATCTCCACACCTCTCTTTAAGCTACCGTTCGTCGGCTGCAGAAGAATGGAAGGTCGCCAAAAAACGCGAACGACAGCGCCTCATGCGTTAGCAGAAACCCGAAGATGTCGCTGTGCTTCCGACTGACGAAAGCCTTCGCACCGTTTTCAAAACAGCCTGCATCAATTCTTATAAGTGGTGAAAAGCGGGTGTTCTACGACAACCTCGGTTCTGACGTCAAAACAGGAGCTCCGCCAAGACAGGGTCCTGCTATGCGTTTGGTGGATGTGTAATGATCCAGTGCACGGCTGGCTGCCTCCACGTAGTCAAGCCACGATCGACGGTCGCTTCTGTCAACATCTCGGCCAGGGTAACGCCCGACCGCATACGGCGCTTCAGCATGGCAAAAATCGAGGAGTTGTGCTGGATGAAATCAATCAACATCACATAGCCTACACACTGCGTTAATGGACTATCATCCAATCTGGGGCCGTATGCTCGTCTACCCCGAGTCTCCCCCAATGGGGGATTGGGGCGTGATATGATATGTTGATATTGATTGATTTTCCCCCAACGGGGGAACACGAGCATACGGCCCCTGGTAGAGAAATCGCTTCCTTCGTTGTAGGCGCTTCACCGAAGCCGCCAAGGTCACAGCGATGGTAGGAGACTTCTGTTAGCAATTGATCGAATTCTACAGAGGTGGAATACACTCTGGGCATAGGAAAGGTGGAAGAAAGTTGTTGATAATAACGGCAATTACTTCGTCTAAGTCAATCATTTTCTTCTGTCATAATGTTATTTTTGCTGGAAGACTAGTTTTCCTGCAAAATTTAGGACTCAATCTAACAGAATCCGTGCCTGGAAAGATCATCTTGCAGGCATTCGCTTCTCTCAGCTGTGGATTCTTGTTTAAACGCTTGCTAGATATCACAGAAATTTAACCCACATAGATGAAGAGTAGAGAGGCTCTTACTAAATCTATTTCGAGGAGAACATGGGAGCGCAAAGCTTCATAAAAACGCTTTTGTTGTAGAAGTGAATGTTCAAGAATGCACTTCATCTTCAGCGGTACATCTTCAGCGGATGTGCATACCTCGAGCCCATCTTTAGAACCCAATAAAACACCTTTTGCGCCTCCCAAAGGCAGCCACCTGGGAGAGAGGTACGTGCTATATGATTCCCAATAAAGGGTAGAAGCGGACAAGAAAGAGGTGGACACAGACAAACTCACCGCAAAGTATGAATCCTTTGGCGGTTGAGTGGCGTCCACGATCATTTCATCCACGTTCAAGAGTGGGGAAGCAAGTGCAACGGCGCAGAACTGAAAGGGGAACGAAAGATGTTGATTAGCAGATTCAACATTGAGGTATGTACAATGTGCTGACACTTACAATTCAATATCCTACTCATAACGTGTTTCCTTTTTAGCTAGAGGCGCAGACTAACCTAGACGCTTCTGAAACAAGACTTCATCCCTTCCACAGTTTTCTACCTCACGCTGATTTCTGGGGCGAAGATATGTAGCGCAGTAGCAGAAGGGGCCAACTCTAGCGCGTTCAGTAAAGGTTTCGGTCACTCCAGACAAGCAAGCCTTTCATCTCTCCAGGTTCAGTGAACTGGTGCAGACGTCTTTGGGAAGAATAATACACAGACGTTTCCATCGATGGCAACTGTACTTCAACTGCGCACTCATATGGCGTTCGCGACATCTGTAGAAGTAGAGTGTATGGCGCATAGCACAAGTGGATTGATTTGCAACCGATCCTTACCCTTTGATGAATTTCCTCATCGGGCAAACTAACTCTTCTTCTTTTTCAAACATCCAAGTACACCAGCTTTGAGCGATTGTTTTTTAAATTCATTTCTAATGAGAAGAGTTAGGCCTGAGGCACGTAGTGTCTTCAAAACGCATGCTAAAAAATGCCTCAATAGCAAGGCGTAACTCGAACTCTCTTCCCTCCTGGCGGTATCTTTGGCCTTGCCAGCGCTGTTAAATCGTGACCCACATCCATAAAATCCAATGGCCTCCCAGCACTTTCCCTTGATGTCGAGATATTGTGTGTGATCAAACTGCGCTGTTGCTGTAATCCTGTATGAAAAGGGGTACAGGCGCAGGTGTGGCATGGTGGGAAAGTCCTGACTGCAAGAAAATATCTTGCAACAGCACATAGCCTCTATACCACCTGCTCTAGGCTAAAAACAAATGTGTAGGACATTGTTGTGAATAAACGGAGTTTCAACCCACATCATCTGCCGTTCTCTTAAAGAGGAAATCTTCCAATTCACGGCAGCTTCTAACGATACCGGGAGTCTTGCACTATGCTCGACATACATATTCTTCTTCTCCATCAGCGTTTGTCCCGCTTAGCGACGGGATTCGTTCTTGATTCATGGTGGTTCATTCCAGCGCAGCATTTTTGCCTCCACTAAGCTGAGGCGGCTCTCAACCTTCTTTGTTACAGGCTACCACTCAGCACCATACATCGCTGCTGGTCGGACGACGGTTCTGTAGATCTTTAAGGCACTCTGGTACCTTTTCGTAAGACAACGCCTGTCATTGAGCACCACTCGACATACATATTGCTGAGTATGAACACTTTGGTAGCCGCGCACACCGTACACAAGATTAACCTCGATCAACACTGTTGAGCTGGTGTTCCTGGTGACTATGAACGGATCCGCAGAAGGATAGGACTGATCACAAACACAGTCAGCATCTTGCTCGTCTCCATGTTTTGTGTGAGATCGGAGCTAAGCCCTGATCGCGTTATAACGGTTGTCATTTTGAACGCCGAGATTCTCTCAAAACCGCGCAAGTACGCGCCTTAACCAGGGTTAGTTTGTATTGGCTCAAAGTTAAGCTGCCGATTCCAGAGAAAATCTGCGTTATAATGATTGTGAGAGTCATGTCTTATCCGGAGGCGTTGTAACAAGAGGGGTCTGTATGTACATGCGTCTCCTGGAAATCTATAGCCTATTGCTGTCTTCAAGTTTTTGGGTTTTCGGAAAAATGAAAGCGAAACCTGTCTACTAATGAGACTGGGACAACAGTCTACGAGTAGAGAAGACATGTTTTCAGCATGAGGGAGAGGCTGAAATCATGCTGGCTGAGGCACTTGAAAAGAAGACGTATACCTGACAATCGAACGGGAACGACTGCGTCTGTATCCGACAGATGGAGCTCACGTACTGCGGGATGTTCACCTTGATTGCCCCGTCGCTGAACAGCCGAACGTCAGCTCTGTTTGGCGTTAGCATCTCTTTCGACTCCAAACTGAAACACGTAGCGATGGGCACTTCGGACTCTCACCTCTGCAGCGGGGTGGCTTTGCTTCGCATGAAAAGAGAATGTAAAAACATGTGAGGCAACTTTTAAAAAATCGGCGTTATTTCAACAATGTGGAGAACAACGAACCAACCTGTTATAAACGAACAACTTTGGTATCCAAACCATGCTTTGCGGAACTATAACCTTAAAAGGTGAATTTAAAAATAATACGAACAATCATTTGCTATCCGAAGCAGGCTCTATGTAACAAATTTTGCAAAAATCAGAGAAATAGCGGGAATGCAAAATGATGAACTCCTCCAAAAGTGAGCAATTTAACGGTAGGCAGTACACGACAGTTCGTATGGTCATCAAATGGTCAATCTGAATGCTGTTGAAGTTTGAGACGAAAATTTTAGAAGCCCCTAATACTGAACAGTTCACGATTTCACTCCCTCCGGCGAGATGGCTCTTCCTTATTGCGAACTTTACATTTCCGTAGAGGAGGTCCCTATATGAGGAGAGGAATTGCTCAAGAGCCTACCTCTTTCTGTCCTCGATAATCATTGGGATTCCATCGCAGGCGACGATCATACCATCTTTGAGTATGTGAAATAACGTAGGAAGCGAGCTGTTCGTTTTCTCTCTAAAACTGCAGACGATACTTTTTCAAGGATGAGCTCTTAGCTTGAAAGCAACGCAACATCTTTGGCAGGAGGTGTAGAACACTACGAACATTCGGAGAGCTCTTACTTTCTACGACTGAAGAAAAAAGGATCACGAAGGGGGCCTGACAATGCTAATCTTTGCGTGCAAACTCATGCAAAAATGCACAAGGCAAAAAGAACTTGAACTGAGTTCTCTACCATGAACCACTACGAAAGAGTGTTATGGACATTATTTGCCCTCAAGATTGGGCAAGTTTAACAATACTCCGACCTTTTGAGGTATTGCAACTGCTCATCTTTTGGAGAGCAGTTGTAAGATCGGCACATCTCTGAGAAATTAGAGCTCTTCGGACAGTAGTGGAAGCCGCACGCAAGCACAATCTAGCAAACAGCGGATATGTGATGTCTTAGTAGAAAATCTCACCACTTCGATGAGAATCCCCAGAACGATGGTCATGTTGATGACGACGGGCCCATCAGTGAAAGGAATCACTCGCTTGTCGTAAGAGGCGAAGATGTCGTGAAGGATCAGCGAACTGTCGTTGTCTGAACCGAGAGTTCCCTTGAATGACCGATATCCAACAATATCATTTAACAAGGGAAGCCCGTGAGCTTCCCCTAAAGATTCTCAACGATACCTATACGGTTTTGTAGGGCATCGGGCGAGGATCACAGGACAGTGCTTCGTTTTTGCTACTGGGTGGTCCGGAAATGACAAAAATGTATTACTTCAGAGCAGGTTGATAAGGCATAAGTGACACCTGGAATGACCCTTTCGGAAACTATTTAAGCCACTGACCACGAATCTGTCACTCTTTCTCTAAATTATTGCACTATTTTCCATTAAAGGTTGAAGTCAAAGGTGGGAAAATAAGTCTGACAACATTGGAGAAGGAAGCGATCCCACTAACATGCATAGCTTTAGTCAACCATATCTACCGTAACCTACCGTAATCGACCGAAATTTAAAAAATGGATATCGTATCCGTGATCAGCACCCCAAGTAACCTCCTGGGCGGTGTTTGAGCGAAAATATTTCTTTCAACCTCTCCTCGACCTTTGCAGTGTTGAAATAACCCTACAAATGAATTTTGGACAAAAATTTTTCTCGACCTCTAGAGTAGAGGGAGTGTGTGCAGTGCTCCTACTGCAGTGCCTCCGACCCGTCTTCCGTAAGTGTATAAGAGAATGGTGAGGAAGAAACACACAGCAAGGCGGCCAATCACACGAGTTGGATAAAATATGCAGTACGTGGGAACAGTTAGCTGAAATAGCGAAAGTTGCGAGAAGAATAAAAAGCAGTCTGCAAAGAAATCCGAAGAGCAATGAGCTTGTCTTGATGATGGGTCATACATATCAATGCTTGTCGATCTTGTTCATGAATGAGGTGACAGTGAACAACACTTCCAAAAGTAATTGAGAACATAGAGGTCATATGGAGATAGCATCAAACGAAACCTTACTCAGCGAGGTAAGCATCGTTTGACGCAACAAAATCAGCTTCTTCCACATCTGAGGTTGAAAGCGGGGTTAGAACGCGAATAAGGTACGCTACCGAAGCCAAAATGTAATCTTCATCTGCAGAAACTCTAACAGACCACGTAAGGACGCAGGAACCCCACCCACGGAATCGAACCCTCGACCACTCCCGGAGATCCGCCCCGCTAACCACTCGGCCATCCAGTCGCTGCATAAGACGGCGGTGAATGAATCACTCGAATATACACTGCAGCTTCGTCTAGGAAACGTAGGAAATCGCTATAATCAAACTTTAATTTGAGCTCCAAACCTTTTGTAAGTTAAGGCCAGAGCATGACAAGGCCCTCCAGGTGTCACTTTTGCCTTATCAGCCCGCCCTGAAGCGGCATCAATTTTTGCCATTTTCGGACCACCGAGTGGCCCGTAGCAAATCCGAAGCATAGTTCTGTGATCCTCGTCCGATGCTCTACATGAACATACAGGTCCCGTTGAGAATCTTTGGGGAAGTTCATGGCCCCCCTTGTAAAATAAATAGCAAAGGAGATGGGTAGACTAATAAGGTTCGCTAACAAGAATGCGGAACAAGGACGCCTCACACATGCTATAGATGCAATGTAAGCCCTCCGCGTTATCTCATGTCTCATTTTAACGACGATCCGAACCCTTGATCGATCTCAACCTCACTTTCGCCTACATTCAGTTTTAGATTGCGTTTCGCTTACAAGGCAGCCAGATATTCCAGGAGAAATCTCGGGAGAGATACTTGTGAGAGACATCAATGGCCGTTGGGCGGCTATATGTTTATGTCTGTTTGAGTTCTTCATGGTCTTTACTTTCCACCTCGCTGAGTGATATGAGGAGAAGCCCCTAGAAAAATGGAAGTAGATTGACTGAAGTGCGAAATCCCAGAAGAGTATTTTTAGGAAAGGCTTCAACACGTGCCACAGAAAAGGGCAACAATTTTAACATTCCCTTCTTTTCACGAACCCCAGTATCGGACATCGGAACGCATTTGGCATGCGTTAGCTGAAAAAAAGTCTAATTCTCAATCCCTTTGTAACAATTTTATGTGTAGCAAAGGTTTTCATGATGGGCCCTAATCAGCCGTTTGTTGGCTCAATGAGGTCAGCGACCTTATAACTCTCAACTCTAGCACGTCGTGAATATTAGAATCTGCCAGAAACTTCAGTTCAATGCCGCTTTGCGTGTATGGAAATATGCTTAATACAGGCGTCCTGCAGAGCCCTTTGTATTCGGTAGACATTTTCGCAGAAGCGATAGGAGGCGGTTCTCCAGCTGAGCGGTGCTGTACTTGGTAATTTACTCACGGCAGTCCAAGAGCTTTTTCAATTACCGCGCTATTATTCAAGAGGTTCAACAGTATGTGAAACAATTCACACGACAGTCGCCTTGCCTTTTCCATACTATCGCAGTGAAAATTTTGCCAGATAAGATGACAAAGCTATTCGAATTCAGAACTTAGAAGGCACTTTAAGGCTGAAGTTTCAGCTTCCACTGCCAGGTCGTTCACCTTGTCACTTGCCTTAACGCCTTGTTCATCTTTATAGGTACAGCGCAGTTCAATATTTGCGAGTGCACTCAAACTCATCTAGAGTCAGTTCAGAACATTGCTAGAAAGTCGACATTTCCTATTTAACGTTAAGGCCTAGCCAGACGCATCGAGACGGACGATTCCTTGCCTTCGAGGTTTCACCGTTTTTTCGCAACGTTTTCCAACTCAGGATATTTGCTGGCGACCAAGTGGTGAAATGCCATGTGTTCGCCGAGTGGCAGGTGCTGCTTCAACCCATTGACGCGTGTTTTGCATTGTCTCTCAGTCTTCCAGGCGGGGTAATCAGCCGAGCACAGCACGACCCATTATTTCCGAAAAAAGGCGCGGATTACTATTACGGATTAGAAAGGCCCACGAGAAACCGTAATTGCAAAAGCCTCAAATTCGGCGGAGCTCATGTGTACGTGCTGTAAAGCAAAGCGCCACACTCATATGCACCAGGACTAATGTTCGGATCTAGTATAGGGAAGCCGTCAGCGATGTAGGGTTGGTGGAGAGCAGGCTGCCAGAGATGTCCAATGGGTCTTAAACACATTTTATCGGCTGGTACCAGAGAATCGTTTGTGTCCGATAGTCGGGAAGCACATAGAATTACGAATGCGGACCGTCTCTCCACCTTCACACTTTCTTCGAGTCGCTTGACATACAGTGCGTTTCAAGAGTATAAGACCACCCCTAATTTTGTAAATTCCGCCTTTTAACGACATTTCGCGGTAAGCGGCTGCTTCTAGTGAATTCGCAGTGGTCGAAAACCATACCTGAAAATGAATCACAAACCTCTCTTGGTTTAACCTTTTAAGAAATGATCTTTGGTTTTCCACTGTTTCAAATATATAAGGCCACTAACGATGCTGGTTTGTTATACCTGCCCTGTCAAACCAAAACTACTCTATACTGACTTTGCTATTATCTACTATCCTAATACCAACACGTCACGTGGTACCCGGCTGTCCGTCGAGGAACAAGCTCAAGTTCGAGCTCTATATCAGTTAAGACACTCCACTCGTGAAATCGTTGCCCAACTTCGCCGATCCAGATGCGCTATGTCCAACTATCTGAAAGATCCTGTTGGCTATGGAAGAAGTCTGGAAGACTTTTGCTCTCTGGACAAGATGTTCGACACATTCAACGACTCTTGTCGACCTCGACGGCTTCGATCAACCAAGTCAAGGCGGACTTATCGTTAGATGCATCGCGGAGGACCATCTGGAGAGCAGACAGAGCAGCAACATTGACCGTGAGTCGATGAAGAGGGCTCCATGGCTGACTGGTCTCTAAAAGGTCGAACGTCTTCAATTTGCGCGAAGAAATATCGGGACCGACTGGAGCACGGTATTTTTCGACATTTTTCCACTATGAAATTCCTCCTACTTGAACGAGTCGGGTGCTCTTAGGTAATCCTTTCCGACGAAAAGAAGTTCAATTCGGACGGCCCCGATGGATCTCACTGCTATTGGCATATTCTTCAAGATCATCTACTACCATCTCACGCAAACATCGTACATAGGAATTCATTTTTATGCAGGATAATGCCTCGGTACATGCCAGTATAGATCAACCATCCTGTGATTGAACTCCAAAAATACCCGCGTGCTAGACTGGCCAGCTTGCTCACCGAACCTGAACCCGATTGAGAACATCTGTAGAATCACAGAAAAGAAAAAACAAAAAGCGGAAAACAATGCAACAACGTAGAAGAATTACGCCGAGCGAGCGAGGCCGCGTGGAATCATTTGGACCCTTATACCCTCAAGAGCTTGGCTAAAAGTATGCCAGACAGAGTTTTTGAAACTAAACAATCACGGCATACCTGTCAATTATTAAATTGTATTTGATTTTGTAACTGCTAATTATTGATTGTAATAAAATGTAAGTGTCTCTTGGTGGCCTCATACTTTTCAAACAGTGGAAAACCAATAATTTCTTCTTAAATAGTTTCGTATTCAAGAGAGGTTTCTGGTTCATTTTCAGGCATGGTTTTCGACCACTACGAAATCAGTGGAAGAAGCCCATTACCATGGAATGTCGTAAAAAAGGCAAAATTTACAAAATTAAAGATGGCCCTATACTTTTGATACGCACTGTCAGCACCGGAGAAGGCGAAAATGTGCGCTGGTTAATAAAGTGAAGTTGTTTGGCGACCACAGGTGACGACGTTCGTTCCTCCACATGGTGCCGCTGGAAAGTGCTTGCTGTGTGAGCTAAGCTAAACACGACACTCGATTGCAGGCGAGAGGCTCTTGTGACAGGCCGGCCACCGAAGACCCATGTCACATCACGTGGTGTATGTCCGTTCACGTTTATCGAAATAGTGCTACGGCGTCCACGGGAGCCGTCGCGCACTCCCAGAGCGCGACGAGTGTGAGAAGTACGCGAGGGTCCCTGATGCGAAGACGGCATCGGGGGCAACTGAGCTAGCCACATTTTGTAAGTGGTGGTCGTAAATCAATCAATAAATCAAAATTTCAGGCCAAAATGAAGGTTAGGAAAAAATCTGGAAATTCATGGAATAGTTACATTTCAAAAAAATCTTCTAGCAGTTGACATTTACGTTATCGATCATATAAAGATCGAGTCACAGAGAACGAGCGCATGGTTCAACCACAACATCCAACGGATTTATTTATACAAGATTTATATTTTCAGCTCATCGAAATAAGCTGGGGGACTTTAGAAGCAAAATAACTTTATGAGCTTTCAAACAGTGACCAGATTTTCTGGTGCGGTATTATCTAACGTGGAAACAAACACATAGCATAAGGTCCCTTCTTCCAATGCTTCCGCATACATACCTATTTCACACGGGGTTAAAATGTATTCCGTCGAGAGAATGCTCTGAGTTCCTCTGAAACTTCGCATGGGCTCACTTTTCAACGCGTAATTTATGATGGTCTATTTCGGAAGAACTAGGAAAAAACTGCTGTTTGCGAGTTTCTGATGATCCTTCAAGTGAACAGCTGCAAGTCTTTGTAAAAATAATTGCATTTAAATATCCTGTAAATATGTAATAAATATCCTTTGGGTTGCATTAGCTGATGAAAAGGTTATTTCGATAATAAAAGATAAAAAGATAATCTTTAGAAAACAAGAAGTGGAGCGTAAATTGGTTGCAAATTCGTATCATTACGAAGAAGGACTCTAGAAAATGGCCAGATAATCGACAGCAGCTTACACACTACGTTCCTCCGCGCTCGGAGGTGTCTCTATACTATATGTCTCTATGCTGTCTCTATATAATTGGATCTCTATACTAACACAGAATGATGCGCATGTATATGTATGCATGTGGTCGAGAGCAGCAGAGATTACGAAGTGCGAGCCAATTTGTTCACGTGCACAGGTTTCCTGCTTTATGCTGTGCCTATAAAGTATAGGCGTTAACGATGTCGGTGGAGGACAGCTATGATCACCGCAAGTAGCCTTGGAACCGAAAATGGTCATCTCTGCAGCAGCAGCGAGTGTCCAAACTACGCAACGGAGAGGTATGGGCTGTGTCCGCAGCCCGAGATAGCGCATTCATGAGGATGATGCGGAGCACCAGTTTTCTCAACATCTCATGAAAAGCAACGATGAACGCTGGAGCCTATCAACTGCGCGCTGGGAACCTCTGAGCAAGAAGCGACGACGTGCTCGGCCGCAAATACGGCGGCAAGATTCGCCTGCTATTCGATACGGCATTCGTCCTTTGACTGGATTATGGTACTTGTACACGGGTCATCAGTGGCTCAAGATCGAGGGACATGAAGAAAAAGATGGGATCCGGTCGGAGCAAACCGCCGCTGAAAAACGGCTCACGAGAAGCGCAAGTAACGCGAGTCGTGTATGTGTTGAATTCATCGCTATCAATTCTGGACAGCGCGCGCGTGATGTTTCCAGGACAAGGCCTCGGTGTGATGCAACGAATTGGTCGTCGGGCATTTGCCCTCAACGCCCAACGAATCATTTCTTCCATTCGGGTTCGATGAACTGAAAAAGGAGTATCTGGAAGGAATAGACTGACGTGCCCATCTCCTGACCCCAGCAAGTAGTTGTAGTGGCGAAATGCCCATTCAACCTATTTCCAAAATATTTCGCAGAAGAAGATCGCGTGCGCACTACAAAGTGAAATTGTTTGCCGCTAATCTTTACCATTCGTCGTATAAATGTTAAGCAACCAATACGCTAAGATCTAACATAAAGAACACCCTTATATTAAAGTCCGAAATCGCATGCTTTCGACTTCTCTCTTGTGAACATTTCTTTGAACCGCTCAATTATAGCTACGCTACTATCGGCGGTTCGTGAGCATCAACCACCACTGCCGCCGAAGTATGGGTACAATCTTTTTTGTGTCACCTTTTCTGAAAGTTTTGTCCCCTACTACATATGTGTGTATATTACTTAAAAAATCAAAAAGGTGCAAGAACACGAGACAGTATTAGTGATGCAGAAGACCAAACTGAACTACCCTGATTTACAGTCCAACCATAAATAAGTACAGTGAATTCTATTTAGTAAAGCGGAGTGGTGCGAATTTAGCCTCCTGATTACGGAAGACAACGCTTGTTTATCATTTAACCAGATGTCCAACGGCCTAGCTTCCGCCATATGTCCGGTTGGGGGCTTCGCCCCTAAACCCCGAAAATAGAAGAACCCTAATCTTAGGCCGTTCTTCTTTAGGCCTTCTTACTTTTATTAAGTAAGAAAAACCGGCTCTACTGTATAACAAATTAGTGCAGCGGGATATGGTAAGGTAGAATCTTCACTGCTCCATCGAATCCCATCCACTCTCTATCGCATGCACGCGATTTATTCTCCGAAGCGCCCCTTTCCTATGTGGCGAGAAACAGATTATAAGAGTCCCAATCCGAAGGGCTTAATCTGCAGAAACATAATTAAAATTAATCGGTATTGGTCAACAGATCGACACTGTTCACTGTAAGACGGCAATAATACTCCTACGAATCCCATAGTCACTCTCTCTACCTCTTCCACCTCCCTCCACCCTCCCTCCCCGCATATGCTTACTTACCCCAAAACCCCTTACCCCTTCCTTACCTATGTGCTGGCAAAGAAACGCACGCACATGTGACACTGAGTCCCGACTCATGTGTCATCACGACGTCTATGACGTTTGTTCTGCACCCCGACACACGTGCCACGACTTCTGTGACCCATCTTCAGAAACTGGAGGCGTATTGGACGATATTGAGGGAAAACACTGGTTTCCCTTACTCCGCCCCAACCCCCAACCCTAGTGCTCGCTCTTGTTGATTCCCTCTTCACTGGTCTTGACAGAGGTTGAATCTTGACAGAGGTTGAACGACGTCTAGGACACGCCTCAAGAATCCCTACGCCCTGCACTCGATCCCCATTCATAAGCTGACGCTGAAGTTATCGTAAACTCGGACGATCCGCCGTCAAGAATATACTTCGCCACTGATCCCATTGACGGAAGAAATAATAATCATTTCATCTGTTCCGCGTTGGTGCTGCCCTTCAAGGGAAAGCACCAGACTTGTACTCGACTGATCTAGAGGACTTTCTGCGTGGCCACCCATACTTGATCCGGACGCATCGGATGCAGCCGACGGTGGAGCAGATTTAGCCATGGCTGACTGAGGTGAGTAAGAGTAAGTAACCAGAGAAATCTAGCCATCACAATACGGGCACCGTATAAAGATTCAGCCTCTTCACAGCTTATTTCCCTACACGGACCAATTACCTTTGTCGGCAGGCGGTTGCAGTATCTTATAGACGAACAAACTTCGTCGAATCAGATTATTCACATGTCATAGCGACTCGAACTATGCTCGCTTTGTTTGAGCATGTCTTCGCCCCACCGATGCCTGACAGCTGTAATGGTATTCTCGACTCGAACCGGTTTCTTGAACCATGGTTCAAGCTACTATGCACAGAAGGAAGAGGTTGCAGATTCGGAGTTATATCTTCGAGTGCCACCGCCCTCATTCAACTATTAGGTTGTCCGGGAAGTTCTCAGCGTTTTGTGATACTATTTTTCATTCGAATATTATTAAGCAAAAATTCAACATGCATTGCGAGCTAATGCTACTTTCTGTACAGAATTCTTCGCTCTATCTGACTGAACAATTTATGTTTTAACGTTGCCTTATATCTCTGTACTTGAAGGGCTTATTGAAGTGTGTCGAAGAAGCAATCCGAACGACATTTTATTTTGACTTCAAATTGCGACAATCCGCAGCCGAGAGAGCTCGACAAATCAATCAAGTGTGGGGATCTAGTGAAGGAGAAAGCACTGTGCGCCAGTGGTTCAGTAATTTTCGGAGTGGAGATTTCAGCCTCGAAGGTGTCTCCGTAGCGCTCGAACATTCCTTGACGACGAGCTGAAGGAATTGGTGGAAGCTGAACCATTCCAAACAGTTCGCGGAATTGCGAATGAGCTAGACGTCAGTAGAACTGCTGTTGCGGGTGCTTTGGAACGCCTCGGAAAGTGAACAAGCGCGAAAGGTGGGTGTCTTAGGAGTTGAGTGGTCGGCAAAAATTGCCTCGTTTCGAGACTTGTTCTTCTCTACTTTTACGCAACAAAGCCGACCGGTTTTTGGATCAAATCATTATTTGTGATGGAAAGTGGATTCTGTATGATAAAAGAAAACCTCCGGACAGTGGTTGGACGCTGACGAACACCCTAGGCATTTTCCAAAGGCGACCAACCTCTACCAAAAAGGTAATGTTCACTGTGTGGTGGTCGGCGGCTGGTGTAATCCATTACAGCTTTTTGGCACCATGTGAAGGAAGTCGACAAAATATCCCGAAAATTGTGTCAAGTTCAGCCAGCATTGCTCAATAGAAGAATCCCAATTCTTTTGCAGGATAATGGCCGCCCACACGTTTCGTAAATCACTATTCGAAAGTTGAACGAATTAAGGGTTAAATTTCTGCCTCACCCGCCGTGTTCTCTAAACCTCTCATCAACCGACTACCATCTTTTCAAACACTTTCAGAACTTTTCGCTGGTAAAACCCTTACTAATCAGGACGAAGCCAAAACAGCCTTCGCGGATTTTGTCGAATCTCGACCACCTAATTTTTGCGCTGATGGAATAAGTCGAGTGGTGGCCCGCTGGCAAAGTGCTGATTCGAACGTTGCTTATTTCGACTAAATTCTATAAGATTTGAGAAAGTTATGGTATTCAAGGGGATGCACTCAAAACGCTGAGAACTTTTCCGAAAACCTAATACATAGCTGACGCGGGCTTCTTCAGTTGCACGAAATCATTGACGAAGCAGATTTATGTACTCCTTTGTCATTGTGCATGACTATACCTCTGATCCGCTAAAAGGAGCAACATCTCAAAGTGTCGAAGCCGAGGGTAGCTGAAGGAGAACGGATCCGTTATCATGGTAGTCGCTGATTAGTTCAGCTGTATCATCCTAGTGTTGTCATACCATCGGGGGATGGTATGACAACTCTAGGATGATACAGCTGAACTAACCAGCGACTACCGCTGGTTGATTATTCCTGGCTCAAAGCTGGTTATACGGCATGGCATCCTAGTTTCTTTGAAGGTCAGAGAAGGGAATTTCCGAAGACACTGGTTCATTGAATGAAAAAAGTTGTGAAGAACCTGCAGCCTTCATAAGCTGCCAATCATTCCGCTTCGTGCACTTTGTGCCTGCGCATCAGTGGTGTTCAATGTTGAATACATCATTATGTTAAATATCCGTCTCATTGCGCTGTTGTTAAAGTAGAGGCAAGCAAGTCGCAACAAGGTTACTTTCTAGAGCATGCAGCGGTAAAATCTGCAGAAAGAGCCTAAAAACTGTGTGGAAGTCGCGAGGGGCGCTTAAATCTCAACAGTTTGGTGGAAATGAAAAATTGCTGCAATACAGAAGGACCAAACCACGGACCTTCATGCAACCAAGCAATGCCGCTACCCACTGCGCCCCAGTATTGGGCATCGTGGGTGCATAAGTGAGCGCTCCTGAGCGCCGCCGCCGCGACTCAACAGGGTGGGCAAAATTATCCGTGCACCTGAACATTTTAAATTTTTAAAGAGTTCTTAGAAGTTTTCCCGCTTCACTCGCCTAATATTGCTGGATGAACGTCGTGGAAGTCATACGTACTTCAGCATAGATTGGTTAGGCGTTCTGTGCTATGAGTGCTATTATCAAACTTCATAAGGTCGGCAAGCAAACGAGAGATATTGTGAAGATCCTTTCTGTACCCCGAGGAAAGGTTCAGGGTACAGTAAAACGCTACAAAGAATTGAAGACCGAAGAGGATAGAAAAGGAAGACGGCGTCCCACGACAGCTACTAACCGGAAAAATGTAAACTCGCGAGAGAAAAAATCAGGAGAAACACCAGGAGATCGATGCGCCAGATGGCAAAAGACGTAGGAACAAGCGAAAGGTCAATAGGATAAAGGATAAAAGACGGCGTTACTCAATCCCTTCTGGGATGCGCCAGCGCATTCTACTTCTACGGGATGTCATGGAGGCGACATGAATGCGTATTTGGCCATACAATGACTTGCGGTGGCCAGCCGATGAACAAGTCAGCGCTTTATCCTTCCCAGACAAGTCTGGTACCAATTCACCGACCCCGGAGGGATGGAAGGCTTGGTTGGCCTGGGCGGGAAACCCGAACCAGGAACCTGGTATCGGATGCACACGACAGTCGCGCCTCCTCCGACTGCGCTACACGCGCCCGAAAGGTCAATAAAGAGGATCATCAGGGGAAAGCCTAAGAAATTCCCTTACCGCCTGTAGAAATGCCAACCCCTGACGGACACTATGAAGAAGAGGAGATTGGAAAGATGCAAAGGGTTGCTTCTCTTAAAGAAGCGCTTTTGAAACCCTGGGACGAAATTGATGAACCGTACCTGCGTGCCACATGTGAAGCCTTTGTCAAACGTCTGAAGGACTGTGTCGAGGCTGAAGGCGATCATTTCGAAAACTGTTAGCATGCTTTGAATTGTCATGTTTGTAGTAGATAATTTTGATAGTTACAATTGATCTGCGAAGTTTGATTTCAAAATGCCATTGAATTTTCAGTGCACGAGTAATTTTGCCGCACGCTGTATAGTAAATTTGAGAACCCCTACTGGTTTGGTTTACGACTCGACAATAACGAAACACACATGCTTCAGACCCATCTATTGTAGGGAACTTAGAAAAACTAGGTCAGCCAACTTGGAAATGTAAAAAGTATTGGATTGTTCGGTAATTGACGTTTTTTTCTCATGGATGGCGTGAACTTTATTTTTATGTGGTAGTGATTGCATGGCTTATATTATTACATACCACTTTAAAAATTAGACTTTAGACTATCCTCTGTTAAAAATTAGGCGTCATTAGTAAATATAATTTGGTAAAAACCTAATTTGAAAAATGACAATCGAAGAAAGCATTACCGCCATAGTTTTGTTGTTATATTTCCGAAAAGACAAAAATACGGTATAGTTAGAAGAGGTTATGTGAAGTTTATGGTGAGGACTGTCCTACTGAACGGCACAGTCGGCGTTGGTTTGCTCGTTTTCGCTCAGGAAATGTTAATGTGGAAGATGCGCCACATACTGATCGTACACTCACTGCTGGTGACAACAAAATAAAGTCGTCAATCGACACTAACCGGCGTATGACAAATCTAGAGATGGTTTTGAAGCTACGCTGCTAAGCTAGCCGATATCGAATTCAGCCGTTTATTGGCACTTATAACGGCTTGGTTTCGAAAAAAAGCACCTCACCAATCACATTAACATATCCAAGGGTATAGTCTACTTTGAGCTGCTTCCAAGAAGCCAAACTATTGATTCAAATTTATGGTGTCGTAAGCCATGAAAATTTAACGAAGAAATCAAGAAAACCGCAATGAACTGGCCAACTGCAAAGACGTGAGGTTCATTACGATTACGCCAGACACCACACTTCTTTGATAGCCCGTCAGAAATTAGCAGAGCTCAATTGGGAGCTGATCCCGCATCCACCCAGCACCACTAGATTACCATTTTTTCGCGCTCTTCAAAACCATTCAAATGATAAAACTTTAAAACTAAAACTTTAATTCCGATCAAGCTGCCAAAAATGAGTTCCACTAGTTCTTCGCTTCTAAAAACCAAGGCTTCCTCGAACGTGGAATTATTCAAGTTACCGGAAGAAAAAGCCATCCAATAAAATGGTTAATATATCATTGAATAATTTTTGCTGTTAATGACAACGTGTGTTGTTAATGCTGTTAATATTAAGAAATTTACTTTGAACAATAGGAAAAAACGACGTTAGGTTATCGTACAACCCAGAAAAAGCTCCATAAGTTGACAGGACTTGGGCAAGACCCGAAGAGGTTACAGTGTCGATTTCACACCTACGCCCCTTTTATGTAGTAGACAAGAGCGTGTGTTTCTAGAGGAGCGCATTTCCACACACTTTATCTGTTGGATGGATTTCACTTGATAAAGAACAATCAGCGTATGTGTGCGTGCACCTCAACCAGACATAGCAACACCTCAGAAGGAGAATCACGACGATGACTGGGTATGGTTACTGGCTGTGAGAATGAGTAGACTGGATTACGAGTCTGTTCATACAACAAACTTGTAGAATCCCATCGCTGTCAATTGGTATTTTTTGCCGCTATAGAAAATCCCTCTGTGGGAAACACTACAAGAATTAAGCCTTAGATGGAAGCCCCATCTTAGCCCATCCATAACTCTGGATTCAGGAAGTCTATTCTGCGGTTGCGATTGTGCGATTCTTATCCATATGAGGTGAGGAGACAATGAGCCTCAACTCTTATGGATAAGAATTGCATGCGGATCTGAATGAATTTACATTTGAACTTCCCTGAAATAGCGTTTTATGATCATAGAGTTGATACTTTCCGGATTTTTTTCTGCACGACAGAATTCTACTTATGTTTCCTGTGTAGCTCGCGTTCCTGCAGCAGAACAACCAACATTTTAAGAGCTGTGTACCTCAGTGTTGCAGGATGTAATTGAGTGCAGTCAAGGATGAGCATGCAGGCCTCGACAGCTCTTAAGCGGAAGAGTCGAGCTTCCGAGTACTGCGTTCCAGTTCTTTAAACATCCACACAGAAATTATATTTGGTCGTGACGCGTAACCCCACGAAAGCTAGACCAGAGCGTGCAGCTTTCGGACGGCAAAAATAACCGGGGTTCCTCGTCAAGAAGGACCCAGCCTACTTAGGCTATCTCAGCGGTTGAACGACCCAAGTGTTGAGAATGTGCGCACGGTGATGTGCTTGTGGTTGTGGTAGAATGTGTACATGGCTGGACCACTTCTTTTTTCGCTTCGTTAGCATTTATTCAGTCATTTATTTTACTACCCCACATCGGGTCGGTGGATGTGGATTGCCACTACCACCCCTCTCCCTCTTCCCACTCACCCTCCATACTCGTCCACTCTTCCACTAGGTCGCTAAAAATTATCCACAAACATTTTCCGGAGCAATTCGTTGGATAAGAATGCGGGTCAGCTCCCCAGATAATACGTAATGCACGTGCATTGCTACACCACTGTTACGTTGGAAACTAAGCCTCAGCCGTTTTCTTAACGTTTTATTCTAAGTTTCGCTGAAAGCATTCTGCAATGTTATTTGTATATAGTTCGAAAGAGAACGATTCGCTAAGGTCTCGCAGTACACTTCAGTGCCATGAAAATTAACGAAAAGCAAAACAGACGAAAATCCTACCCTAATTTTTGTAAAAGAAATAGTTGCCTTTCGAACGGTTCTAACCTGTGTAAAAAACCTCAAAAGTAATCAAAGAGGAGCTGTTGGCAAAGGTGATTTTTTCTTTTTGACCTCCCACTTATTGACATAAAACAAGAAAAAAGCGAAGCACATTTTCCAATAGAGCAAGCCATGCTCTTTCGAAAGGTATATGACGTTATGCAGAAGACTTTCAGCGAAATTCAGAATAAAATGTTAGATAACGGCGGGGATTTAGTTCACAATCTAATACATCTCCCATTTTCACGTCAATCTGGAACCAGATTCATCAACGACTTACGATTAGAGCAATCTAACGGTGAAAATTCCGTGAGATTGCTGTAAGTCATTGATGAATCTTGCCCCTGGACACATTTCTAACCTAGCTGGACAACTTTCATAGCCGTGAACAATGCATATAGAATCAAACCTTTCAATCGAGGGGGGGGGCAGCAGCTTATAGACTGAGCGTATGGGGAGTTTCATCAGAAATTTCCTACCGCCCTACTCAGGAGTTGCTCTAGGGCTGTCCAGCGAGCCTTTGAAGTGCGCCGTGAACAATGCATACGGATTCGAACCTTTCAATCGAGGGGGGGGCGACCGCTCGCAAATTACACGCATGGGCGTGTTCGGAGCGCAATATCTCTGTAAAGTTGTAACCTTTCAGGTTGCAGCTAGTAGGTTTTGTAGGCAGTCGAACGTTCTGTTGGTACGCCGAAGTAGAATGGTTTAGCTTAGGAGGGAGCAATGTTATAGGGGTGCAGGTGAGGCTTGCGTGACGCATTTTTTTCCGAAATCGGTGGACCACTGCGAGAAGACGCGGCGAGCTAGCGGCTTTGAATTACGTACGTGAACAGGGCGCTTAAGGTACGGTACTTTACGATGAGGTGATCAGAACTTCTCAGCTGCCTAAACTGCCTTAGCCCCATCTGCCGTTTTAGGGTGGCGGACGTAGCGGTTGAAGTTTCCTGCACTCTTACTTGTCCATATTTGGGTTGCCACACTCCCACTAACATCGTTCTGTTCTGCTTGAAGAGCGCTATCAAATTGTATCAATTTCGACCGATTTTGGAAGCATCGATTTTTCGGCAATATCCCGTCGAGGACGTGGGCGCCCTAGGCCGAGCTGCGCGGACGATGACGTCATCGAAAACCGGTATTTTCGAAATTGGCCAAATTTCCTCGTGCAAACTTCGTCCAAAATCATCTAGGGTTAATTGGAGCGGTGATTACGAATCCGCCGTTCGTTTTTGAAAATCTCGACTTCGGTAGGTTTCAGATTTTCTTCTAGATAATTGAGGGTGGTCGGGCCAGGATCATCGATTTTGTTCGAAATTCGTGTAGAGTCGGGGACTTATTCGGGGTGCCGAATACGATGCCGATGCCGAGGTAGGATTGTGTGAAGCATTTTTTCCGATTTCCGTGGACCACTGCGAGAAGATGCGGCGAGCTAACGGCTTTGAATTACGTACGTGAACAGGGCGCTTAAGGTACGGTACTTTACGATGAGGTGATCAGAACTTCTCAGCTGCATAAACTGCCTTAGCCCCATCTACCTTTGAATGCATCTCCCACAACTTGTTCTGCTTCTGCGAAGCGACATGGTAATACGTCGAAGGGAAACGACGCCCTGTAAAATGACGTTTGGTGGTAAGCCCACCGATTGACCAGTCGCTTGGCTTTCGCCAGCCGGCCTGTCCGACCTCGACGAGAGGTTGGTTTGGCACAGGCACAACACATGTGCGCATCAACGGCCGACAGGCTAACGCTTTCTGGTAGTTCTCTAAAGTGGACGGCCACATGCTCCTTTTAGATCCAGCGAACCTAGTGTAAAGTGAGATGTTGTAGACAGGAAAGAGGCCTAAGCAGGTGCGCGTACGAGCCAGACCGGCGATAAAGTCTTGATCGCAACAAAGCACCATTGTAGCATATTACAACCTCAGTAACAGCCACTCGAGGCTTAAAGAAAATGGCTGGAAAGGGAAATGGTTTTGTTCTGTTGAATTCCTCTGTATTTCGCCAACTCCCAAGTCGTGCAAAGTGATGTTGTGAGGATACATGCATGCATTTTCGGTTCGTACCGAATGGCGGATCCCGAACGCTAATTGGCCAGATTCCAATTATTGTTCGGGGTTCGACGATCTACATATGTCTGGAGAACGATAGAATGTCCACCAACGAGTTGTTCAGATTTCCCCCTGAAAACCTGCGACGAAAGGCCTTTGTGATGGTTGATCGAGCACGACCCATTGAGCTACTCTGGCACGCGACTGTGACCTGTTGAGCGCTGTAGATGTTTGCTTGAGAATATCAGTGATCACAGGAACGACCTATACTTGTGGCACAGAAAGATGGCCAGCAATATCAGTCTCAATCCCTATTCAAATTTTTCTATCTCATGATCACTGGGTAATAAAGATTTCTAATGACCGATCATAAGCGCAATAATATCTACGTTACCAAAGGGTTTCTTCTCCTTGAAAGTTTGTTCGCATTTCTCTTCGAAAACTTGCGACGAAAGGTCTGCCTACTGCTACTGTGCTATGAAGGAGATGCATCTTTCCGTATGCCTTCGTGTTGAAAAATCGACAGCGCCATGAAAATGTTCGAATTTCCACTGCACTTCGGGTTTGTTTATTGCAACATATTGGCATAACAACGCGCCCTTCCCGCCACCTCTTGAGAACCACAACTCTAGGCACTCCTGTTGTTCTTAGAAGAACGAAAACAGAAGGAGTAATGAGGCGATGTTTTGCTTACACATAGAAATCGCTGTACTCACCGCGGTAATCTAAACCAGAGAGTTTAGAGACTAGCTGAATAGCGAGTATGAACGAGGTGTACAGCATAGGGCAGCGGATTTGTTCACGATTGTCGAACAGAGCAACTGGTCGTTTGGGGACGATTCGAATGGAAACGGTCGACGAGGATCTCCGAAAACAAGACCTCGCCCACAGCCGTTAATCCTATCATGTCACTCGCGGCAGCATACTAGAGCCAGCAAGCTAGGCGCGTCTACACCGACACCACAGTGGACTGCAGTGGGCGGTGCCTTGCCCACCGCGGAAGGGTGGGCCGCACATGCGCTTCCGAATTCTTCGGTGTTAATGCTGCAACTGTCTAGTGGGGCGTGACGAAACAACAAGAGCAAGGCAATTAAATGAGGAGGTTGCACGTGTGCTCGCCGCGCTCCTAGTAATACTTCAGCCACTATCGCGAATTGTCGCTCGTGCGTTTTCAGGAAGCCTTGTCTGTTTCTCTCAAAGGTAGGCTTCACCTTCTTATGCAAGACGTGTTCTTGCTAAGAAGCCACTCAGCTTCGCGCTTATGCGCTGCTGAGTGCTTGGTTTGGACAACCATTTAAGTCTCCATGGAGTACCATGTGCTCTCGAATCAACCGCTTTTCATTTCCCTAGGGCCTATGTCATACCATCGCTCACCCCGAGCGAAGCCTAGTGATAGGCTCCCATATCGACTCATCGCTTCGCGCGATTGATATAGGAGCTTATCATTAGGCTTCGCTCGAGGTGAGCGATGGTATGACATAGGCCTTGGACAAGAGTGAGGACGGCTGATCGAAGGAAGAAGGATAAAGGTGGCGTAACCAAAATCTTCGTGTGGTGTACCTCTCTCCCCCTCTCTTGGGATATTATTGGGGGAGTCGTCGATTGTGCGCTCGACCTACACAGTTACTCCACAATTCCAAACTGATGGTGAATTTGGCGCATTCGTCCTTTACAGACAATTCTGGCACCGGTTCACTGGAAGCCGTGAAGAGGAAAACATGGCTTCTTCGCTGGACTGTCTGGATGGAGCCCCAACGCTTCCTCGGCTAGATAAGTCCACGAGAACTGATGGGTTCCATCGCGGCGCTGTAGAGTTCGAGGCAATCAGCTAGCTGAAGGTGAGTGGTGAGCATATTGTGCAGTGTGCAGAGAAAGCGAAATAAGCAGAAAACTACCGGACGATGAGTCGTTTGGAGAATAATGGGGCATATTTACAGTGAAACAGAAATATTAAATATGGCGATTGTCGCGCCGTTGTAGGCTTAAACATGCTCAAGCCTTCCATGTGCGACCCATATAAGGCAACGTGTTTGCGCAATTCAGTAACTCGCATTGCAGCAGCGGGGTTCATGATGAACTACCATAATCTGTAAAGGCCACAGCACACGGAGTAGTTTTGTGCTGGCGACCCAGTACAGCACACTTCATAATTATAGTTCTATTCCAAAATTACGCAGTGCTAAACGTTCTACGCCTTTCGCTGGAACTGTCATATTTATCTTCCAGAGCTTTTCCGGCAGCGTTTGTTGCCGTTGGCATGAACGTAATGCAATTGCACGACCCTTTGAGAGACATATTTAAAATAGAAGACCTCGAACAATGGCCTACCACGGCTTTAACAAGAGATGACTTCGCGCTGTCTAAGAAATGATTTTTGCGCTGTCCTTGGGAAAGAAAAGGGGTTTCTTTCTCTATGAAGAAGAATTGACTCGATCACTTTCTATTATATTTACATGCTTGATACGGCTGAGAGGAGCAGTACAGCGATAGGCCAGAATTCTAGTTCAGTTGACAGTCCAAGTTACTCAGATGGTGGATCATAACTCTTACGGCTAGAATGAGTTGGGAACGATCATGGAAGCAGAGGGATGCTTAGTTGCGAGCAAAACAAGTTTTGATCGCAGCTAGACATCATTCTGACTGCTTCTGTAACCTATAACAACCGCTTCAGGCTTTAGCAGAAATGAAAAAAATTAGCGTCTGGAAGTTAGCATTTTGGGTTATCTGCTAGTGGATAACCGACCTCGTACCTGGGGCCAGATTGGTCAACCGCCTACCGCCCACTTGCGATGAAAATACCGCCAAACGTGATGCTGATGAATGTCATATCAGACGGTGTTTAGCGGTATTTTCACCGTTAGAGGCCGGTAAATGGTTGATGAATCTGGCCTCTGGTCACGACTAGGTCTCATAGAAGAAATCGCTCTAGGAAACAAATCCGCAGAAAACCAATAAGCGTTACGAGAAAAATGAATGAAATCCCAGAAAGCTTTATGCAGTGCTATCGCACTAGCAAGCACAAAGGACGCTGACGCAAACGGTGCTGCAAGACCTCACACAAAACTTTACCTACAGCGTCATTAGCGGACACACATAGGCGTCAATATGCAGGCGAACCCTTCCTTTTTATCAGTAAAAATGTGGGCGGAGTAGCGCAGTCGGAGGAGGTGCAGGCTGTCGCGTGAACTCAATACCAGTTTCCTGGTTCTGATTTCCCGCACAGGTCAACCAAACCTTCCATCCCTCCGAGGTCGATGAATTGGTGCAACAGATGTCCGGGGAGGATAAAGCGCTGACTTGTTCATCGGCTGGCCACCGCAAGTTATTGTATGGCCAAATATGCATTCGAATCTCCTCCACGACATCCCCTAGAAGTAGTATGCGTGGCGCATCCGAAGAGGGATTGAGTGACGTCCTCATTTATCCTTTATCCTTTTATCAGTAAAAATGATACCAAACCAACTCGTCTTGTTAGATCTGTTGCTTGCAACTGAACACTGGACTGCTTACTTTTGGAATTTATCTTAAAGAACTGCAGACTGTACAGAACGTGACCCTTGAGGATGATCCGTAGGTTTTCAAATAGGCTACATCTGTCTAGGTTGTATGCAAATCTCGTGCACCGTTGATCATGATCTACGCTTTGCAACACATACATATCAACTGTGCCAAAAATGGACACATTGGTTTTCAGTAAAGAAGGAAACCAGGGGTTCCTTCTGGCACCCAAATCCATCAAGACGCCAGACGATAGGCTCCTCTAATTTCCTCCTTTTTCTAATAGAGGTTAGGCGGCTTTCTTGGTACCTATGGACACTTAATATCTTCCTAAAGGAAAGGTGATTCCAGCCTTCCCATTGCTTGTTCTTATGTGTAATGGTTTCTTCCACGCAAACCAATCCTTCCCTTTAATGTTTCTTATCTCTTGCCCAGTACCTTCAGTAGTTGCCAGTTTTTCACTGCTCATTTCTTATTTTGTCCTAATGCCACCCAGAAAATTAGATCTTTGGACCCAAGTTCTTCCCCCTTTCAAGTTCGAAGGCATGTTGCATAATGACACGAAAATTGTGAAAAAAGAAAAACAACCTCTGCTGGCACCAAAATTGCTTCAAAATCTTTAGTTGCTAGAGGACGCCTTAAATATTTGCTTTGTGTTCATCTATGAACAACGAATTCCGAGCCTTGTGTAGGACGAATCCCTATGTGAGTACGAAACCTTGTTCAGACCTTTACTCCGAATGCGGTCCTTTGATTTTTACTTCCTACAAGGCAAAATCGATAAAAGAGAAAGCAAAGTAAAAACACGTAGAAGCTTTACGCGCAAAGTGCTTAATAGACCTAAAGGGAATCTCTACCAAAACATTCCAGCCTGATGCAAAACACTAAACTAGGCTTGCATTCGCTAGCACGTAGGAGGAGAACATATGAGCCAATCTAGTCTAAAGGGCCCGGCCGGGGGGAGGGGGTTAGAATGCTGATCACGAATCTCACACCGTTTTTGAAATTTCGGCCGGTTACCGTAGGTTAAGGTAAGAACGGGTACTAAGGCTGTCGAGGTCATAATCACCGTTTTCGTCCAAACGTTGCCCAAGGGCGATATTTGGGGTGCTGATCAGGAATCTGACATCCGTTTTCATACCCGTGCAAATATTGCTTTACCGGCGTCCGTCTCAGGTTTCGCCAGCGACTGACGCTGGGTAAGGAAGCATCCCACGCGCCGAATTCGAACGCCTCGAAACGTGCGCCTACTATAGAGTGAGCCTTACTGAGAACCACTCACTCCCTTTATAGCACTCAGGAGAATGTCCGTCAGCACACCTGCTTGGTCTAGGGCGGTTTCAAACCGGCTGCAGCTTGTTATGCCTAATCGAATGTGTGACATTGTTGTCCTGTCGTGGTGCTTTAAGCTACGAAGTGTGACGAATTTCGGAAAAGGTGACTCAGGGCAAAGATAAATGTTTAGTAAGTCTTATATATATATACATATATATATATATATATATATATATATATGTTACGGGTTTTGTGACCCTGAAAGAATGGAAGTTAAAGTCTAGTTAAAGTGCAACTATGTTTGTATCTCGGGCCCAGTTGAGGAAATGCCTCACCTGACCCTTCTGAATTTCAATGTCCTAGAAGCAACGCGCATGGAAACAGCAGCCAGTTAGCAGAAGAACAGAAGAACAATAACGACCTGTGGGATTTTACGGAGGGAAACGAGGCGGGACCCTCAAAACTGCTACTAATGACAACTTCTATTTTCCTGCTTGCTGTCTCCAATTGAATCTCCCTCGTCTTATGCATATGAGATAAATTCAATATCCAATACTGCAGTCGAAAATAGCCATAATATTGGTTGATACTGATTGCCTGATCGAGGCTTCTCCAAGTTGTGAAGCTCTTTCTTCACCAATCATAATCACCCAACACCCACACGATAAGTCTGAGAGAGGACCGAGAGGAGCGCTTAAAGGATCGGTAATATCGATCGATATATCGATTGCCCGATCGAAGCACATTCCCTGCTGCGAAGCGCGTTCTTCCTCCAACGCAATCACGAAACCTCATCCCAATCGGTTAGGTTTGAGAGGAAACTGATATCAGCCACCAATCATAATCACGCAACACCCGGTATTCCTGAAGACTACACCAAAACAACTAGCTATTATGTTACCAAGGTTTCCTTTAGAAGCTGATTAGATGCCACCACAACTGCTGTACAAAGGTAGGATACTTCTTCAGATATTCATTGTTCCTCCAGGAATCCATACAGAAGCGAAGTTTGAGAAAAACTTTTTTCGACCTCTCCAAGAGTCGCGAAGGCACGACTAGTGCCAAAAAATCAATCGCTAGTAGCCAACCGGTCGATACCGTCAACTGTTCGACAGCAATAATACTCCTCCGATTCCTGTAGTCATTCTTCCCGTCACGATTTTTACTTGATTGGTGGTGCATAGAAATGCTGCTTTCCGAAGCAACAAAGTGAGGATATGAGTTTTCTAGACACTTCCTCCGCCGCAGGCCTCTCGCCAGCTCGGCGCCTCCACGGGAGCGGTGCCTCATAAGCACGAGAACATTGAGGGCCCTACAGTGGAGTGTCCAGAAAACATCAATTATTTCTCTAACATGTCGTACCCTTTGGCTGATTTTTTGGAGAGTGGTATACGTCGTTTGACAGAGAATGTTTTGCTCTATGAAAGCGTGTATTGCGACTATTTTTTCATGCTGATTCTTTTTCATTTTTTTCGGGATGTTACAAGAGAACAAGCTGCTTGTAAAAGTCATTTTTCTATTTTTAAATTTAGAATAAATTATTCAAAAAGGTGGCGGCTTATTTTTCAACCTGATACTAAAGGATTTGAGCTCACACATTTAAGCCAAAATATTTGCGTTCACAAACCTTTTTGGTTTTAAAGTTTTCAGCCAACTCAAAAACTACCAGATCCTCTTTTTGATTTTGACTATAGCATCAGTTTTCAGCTCGGAAATGAAAACGTCGCGAAACTCCATTTAACTTTCCTTTTTTTCTTTCGTTGTTCAACAGCTGGAGCCAAACTTACGCTTTCCAGAGCTGTATCACGTGATGCAACAAAATTTCAAAGCTGTAATGCTATGGACAGGTACACTACAAACGTACACTAGCAAAATCCGTCATTATGTCTGGCAAATCAAAGCGAGCTCTTTCCACATAGAGTTAGACTTTCCAAAAAGGTTAGCTCAATTTTTTGTTCAAGGAAACTCTTAGTATCGTTGTTTTTAGGTTTCGAAGTTTTAATTCATTTACCCAACAAGTGACCACACTTCTTGTTCTTCTTCTTTTTCGTCTTCAGCGTTTGCCTCGCCTTGTAGCGGGATTTACTACTCTGGTGTCATGACGCCACCGTTCCCGATCCGGTGCTAGATCAGGGTGAACACCAGCAACCTTCAAGTCCATATGTAACGTATCAGACCAGCGCTGCTTCGGACGCCCTCAAGGCCGCTTTCCAACTACCTCGAAGTTAAGGCCTATCTTTCGGACGTTGTCTTCTTTCCCACCTTCTTTCTTTCCCAGTACGATGCCGTGGTCGTAAGCGAACTTCGTGCATCTTGTTCGCTAAGGCCCGACACCGAACTTCTGCCGAACGGCATAGTTTCAGATGTGGTGCATGGGCGTGACTCAGCCGTCCAGCGTAGCATGTTCGTCTCTATGAGGTCGAGGCTCCTTTTCGCTTCCTTGGTCGCAGGCCAACATTCAGCGCCGTACATCGTTACTTGTCAGACGACTTTTCTATAAAATTTTGACTTCAAGCGCTCCGGTCTCCCTAGCGCAGGGCATGCCAGTCAACGAACGTCACTCGGACCAAGCTGCACTCGCGCGTGAAATCACTTCAACCATCAGATTGCCGTCAATCGCTACTGCTGATCCCAGTTACTTGAAGACCGAAGTGCGTGGAAACTCGATGCCGTTAACCTTGACGGAGCTGGACACGATAACGGCGGTCTTTAGATATTCGGTCTACTTCACGTTCAATTTGAGTCCGAACATCGCCAGGCGGTCGCACCAAGCTTTCACCTGCCTCTCAAGTTCATTCTTATCTTCGCTAGCGAGCATTACGTCATCAGTATAAAGCAACGTCCAAGGGACGGGCTTCTGAAGATCTCGTGCGATGGCATCCACTACGACGGCAAACAGGAGTGGAGAAAGCGCAGAACCCTGGTGTGCCCCGACAGAGATGGGGAACCCCATCGAGGTTCCTAATGCAGCTTGAACTCGTCTCCTTGGACAAGAATAGAGAAATTGCACCCACCCTACGAGCTCTTCAGGAACTCAGCAATATACCAAAACTTTGATTCCTACAAATCAGCCTCCACGTCATCATTTTTTTGATGACGTAGCGGCTGATTTGTGGAAGTCAAAATTTGCTACGCCTAGCCTCATCTTTTTCAAAGCCGCTTCAGTCTCCTCCACGGTGATCTTCTGGACAGGACCGTGGATTTAGTGTTGTGTCGTCGGAATAGAACAGTTTGTTAGAACGAATGCCACACACACAATATGAGTACAAGGACCGGTTTATATATTAGGTTGTCCCATAAGCCCTTGCAGTTTTTTCAACGATTCCGAATTTTTACCAAAACTCCGGTTCTGTGGTTAGATTTTTTGCTTGGTGTTATATGTCGTCGGAAGAAGATGTCTTGCTCAGTAAGCATTTGTGTCGCGTTTATTGGCTCACGCTAATTCTGTCGAATATCAACAACTGGAGAAGGAGGAGGAGTTGTTGGTGGAGACGATTTTTCTCTTTTTGGCATTTTGTTGATATTCAACAGAAATAAATAAACACGACAAATATTCTTATAGTGCGAGACATTCTCTTTCGAAAGACATATAACATCAATCCAAAAAGTCCAACCACAGAACAGGAGCTGTCGGCAAATATAGCCATCCTCCTGCGGACGTCCCAATTTGATGAGCTAAAAATCAATAAAGGACAAATGAGCAAACAGCACTAGCACATATTCTTGCAGCACAGAAGCTTGTCTTCCAAATGCTATAAAAAGCTGTGCAAAAAATTACAAACCCAAGCGGAGAGAACAAGTGCGCAAATGGCTACTTTTCACTTTTTTCACTTTTCATTTCAACGACCTAAAAATTGACAAAATTCATGATTAAAAAAGAAATGCAACACATATTCTGATAGAGCGAATCATTTCCTTTTGAAAGCTATGCAGCGCTATGCAAGAGACCGCCGGTGAAATCTGCAGTGAATCGTCGAAAAAAACTGCAAGGATTTATGGGACAATCTAATACACGGAAAAAGGGGCGGTGTCTGATCCGCAGTTGCCGAGGAGCGGAAACGAACGTGTCGGTGGGTAGCATTGAGGGTCCATCCTGGTCCAATTCAGCATCCTGATCCTGCGTAGGCGTCCCGTCGTTTGGGAACGGTAGTAATGGCGAGTCGAGCAGATATATGAGCATTGCATTGTCGGCAGGACACGTGCTAGTTCTGGGTCGTAGTTGATTTGCTTGTCGTCTCCAAATTTGCCCGTCAACTTGGACGTCATAGAGACATCGTCCAAGACGAGACCTCATATTTTCACGAGTCCATCTCGGATATCCAGCTCGATAGTGGCGGATCCACACAAGATCGGCTGGCTTGAAGATTTTCTGGCGTGCTCCATGATGACTGTTGAACTGTGCCTCCATTCTTGGATTGTCCGAGGTCCCGTGGTCTTCTCCGCATGTTCAGCAGTGTGAGCTTAGAGCGTAGACGTTTGCAAAGAAAGGCTCAGCTGGTGATCTTTCACACAACTTGGGGCATGGCGTTCGACGGTAGTTGAATAGGAACGTGTGCAGGGCATCCTGAGTCGTTCCCTCTCTTTGAAGCTTGCATAGGCTCCTTTTAAATATGTCGACAAGACGTTCAGCTTGTCCATTGGATTGTGGATGAAATGGCGGTGAGTGAACGTGAATTATTCCGTTTCGTACTCAGAAGTCGTTGAATTCTGTCAACGTAAACTGTGTTCCACTGTTTTTCACGAGTGCGGGCATCCAAATTGTGAAAAGAGACGATGAAGTTCCTTGATAGTTGCGAATGATGTCGTAAACGGCATATCAATAATCTCTGGCCACTTGGACTAGGCGTCTACGATGACTAAATACGTCCGTCCGGCGATGGGTCCAGCAAAGTCGGCATGAATGCGGGTCCATGGCTGATTTTCGGCTGGCCACGGGCACAACGTAGCTTTCACTGGACTTTTAGCGTTTTCCTGGCAAAGAGTGCAGGAATTCACTTTGTCTTCGATATCCTTATCGATATTCGGAGAGTAGCAGTAATCTCTGGCTAGCATCTTGATTCTCGACATTCCCTGATGGCCTTCGTGGAGGTTCTTGAGAACAGCAGCTTGTATGCGATACAGAATCACGATGCGATCTCCAAGCGTCAGACATCCACTTTGCGTAGAAAAGTTATTGCGCATAGAATTGAAGCGACGTATAGGATCCTTCGGCTTCTTAGGCCATTTTCCGGTTTGAAAGTACTGCAAAGCTTCTTTTAGTGCAGTATCCTTGAGCGTTTCTTCGGCTGCAGTAAACAAATTGACACTGCAGTAAACACTGCAGTAAACAAATTGACGGCGTCAACGTTGATTTCGGCAATGACGACATCCTCGATTGGTGCTGATTGATCAGCAATTAGACGGGAAAACGGGTCGGCTTATCCGAAGCTGTTTGCGGTCCGATGCTCAATTGTGAAATTGTAGTTGAGTAACGTTAAGGACCAACGCTGGAGAATTATTTGCCGTGTAGACAGGAATGCCCTTTTTGCTTCCGTAAATTGCTAGAAGCGGCTTGTGGTCGGTCAACAGCTTGAAATGACGTCCGTGGAGGTAGCGATGAAACTTCCTCACAGCGAAGACTAAGGCTAAGCCTTCTTTCTCCACTTGACCCTAGTTTTTCTCCGTAGCTGTGAGGGTACGGCATGCGTGATAGATCGGGTTTTCCGTCCCATCTGAGAAGCGGTGAGATATTACTGCTCCTATGCCATATTCCGAAGCATCGGCCGCCACTACTATCTCCTTGAAGGGATTGTAGTGGGTGAGCAACAGGTTAGACGATAGAACCTCTTTGGCGCGATCGAAGGCTTGTTGACATTTGGTTGACCGAACGTCACGTCCTTCTTGAGTAGTTCATCCAGAGTTGCACGAAGTTGGCGCATTTCCTCAAAGAAGGTTCCGTAGCAGTTGGGCAATCCTAGACACGACCGCACCTGTCCGATGTTTTTGAGAGGGGGCATCTTCTTGATGACTTCTGTTTTTGCAGGAACCGGATGACGCCCATTTGCATTGATGGTATTTTCGAGATAACGTATTTGTGGCATCAGAAAGTTGGACTTCTCGATGCGGTCGCGGAAGCCAAATTGGTGAATTCTTCCGAACATCGCTTCCAAGTTGGCGGTGTGCTTCCCTATGATACGGCCGTTGACGATTACATTGGTCAAGTAAGCGGCGCATCCATTCCATTTGCCTTTTTCACTACGACGATTGGTGCAGCCTACTTTGAATAAATGACAGGGGAGAGCACGTCTTCTGCGAGCCCAAAACGGCGACGTTAGCGCACGCTACAGGGCGTTTCTTCTTGAACAGGTGAGGCATCAGCTCTCAGCTTCAGCGTTACCTTTGTCTTTGTGCACCGTCCAAGGCCAGATTTGAAGACTGTTGCAAATTTTGTCTTCAGCTTCTCAACAACTGCATTCCGGGAGGCCCAAACGTGGTCCACGATGATTGCCCGATGATTCTGGTACTTCCTGACGGCTTTGTAGAGATCCAACAATTGCTTGATCCATGGCATTCCGAAGACGTTGCAGTCGTCGTCAGTTACGAAGCAGATTCCACGTTTGGAGCATAGTCCTCCGGATGCGCTGCTGACGCTAAAGCCAGCTTCGAAGCATCCTTGAATTTTGAGTGGAGCTCCATTGACGGCAAATTCGGTTACATCTGTCCTTTGAAGCTGAGGTGCTCCGATCTGCTTCCATTTAGACTCGGAGATAATGGTAATTTCTGCACCTGTGTCCAATAGAAGCTCGGCTCGATGACCGTTTATGAATACATCCAGATGGGGTGACCATCCTTCTTGAGGGCGGTTATGACGTTGCTGACCTGACGACTGCGGCGGGTAGTCGATCAACTTCGCTGCTTTGGTTCCTTCTGGTCAGAAGAATATCGGAACGCGTTTGGCTTATTTCTCGGCACATGCTTCTTTTTGCTTCAAAAGACCCTCTTGCGAAGAATGAAGTTGACTGACGGATCGCCTTCAAGCATTTGAGAGTCCTTATATGATCTGATCATCTGACATTCTGCAGTGGGGTCTTTCAGCGTGACCTTCTTGGATTGGTCGAGCATCCTCGGAAGAGTGCGGTAATCAGCAAATTCGGGCCCTTGGTATCCAGCAACGTAGACAAGGCATTGCAGGCCGTCAACGTCGATGGCGTCCAGTTTGGCGTTGTCGCATTTCGTCTTCACCAACAGTTCGTAGTTGTTGAGCTGCTGGCCTTCGTATCTCATCTTGAAGCGTTAAACGCGTCGACGGAATAGCGTCTTGGCGGATCGAAACTGGCGTTCCATCATTTTCAGGATTTCGATCCACGATAGCTCTGATAGTGGAAAGTTGCTTGGGTGAGGTGGCTGCAGTCAGTCTTTGGTGGCAGTCCTCGTCCAGGGAAGGAACGAGTTGTCGTGTTTCGTCCTTTTCGTCAAGCTCGCCGCACTCATTGTAAAACAGGTCCTGGTATCGCTTGAGCCAGAGGTCGAAAGTGCGTCCTCGTTCATGATCGTAGCAGAATCTTTCAGTTCGGCGGTGGACCGAGTCCATGATTCCATGCTTGTCCTTGATAACGAGCGGGCTGTTGACGGCAGGCAGGGCGACAGGTTCTCTATGAACTTCACGATGGCGGCCCCTTGTTCGTCAATGCGGCATGCTTAGAGGTCGAGCTGCTTCTGAACGGAGCGGGAAGAGCGTCCATCCTTGAGAGTCCTCGAGCGTCCTGGTCGCCAGTGTTGTGTCATCGGAGGCGAAGAATAGAACAGTTACAGAACGAATACCACACACACAATATGAGTACAAGGGCCGGTTTAAATACACGGAGCAAAGGGCGGTCCAGATCGGGTAGTGCGAGATGATCCATAGACCACCCGGGCAGTCAACCAGTCAAGCGCAGGGTCAATAATCCAACAGGGATCAGACTTTTGAAAGGATGGCTGGATGAGAAAATTCTACTGTAGAGATTGCCGCAATGTAATCGCGCCGCTTCAATGCTTTCTGGCGGTCCGTGAGAAAATGACCTTCCCATAGACGCCGTAGAATCTCGAGAAACTTGTACCGTCATACACCATGTGATGTGACATGGGTTTTCGTAGGCCGTCCTGTCACAAGAGCGGGTCACATGCAATCGAGTCCGTGTTCGGCTTTGCCTGCAGAGCGAACAGTTTCCAGTGGTACCACATGGAGGAACGGATGTCACCACCACAAGTGAACACAGTGTTTGATATTTTATAAAATTCCTATTTTTTTAGGGAAAATAATACCTGTTTAAGAGAAAAGGAAGGCGGTTGTTTTTTGTGCTAAAAAGAGACGGCTTCATGCCCTCGATAAAGCGAAGCGTTTTTAATCGATTGACAGCAAAATTTCTGCTTGGAGTTCCATACAGTACCGCCGCTAAACATTTAACTAAACAAGGTTTTCGACGCAAAAACGCGTTTTTTTGCATCGTATCATGATAACTTTGTTCAAAATAAAAGTTTTCTCATTGAAATTTACAAGGGCTCCTAACATCACCATACCTACCAATGGTCATTCAATCGCCATTGAAAAGTGGATGGAAGTCTGAAAACCAGTGCCGCAACTAAGAAGAGTCCTAATTGCTGTGACCCGACTCAACACCGTCGCCGAGTCTCGCTTAATCACGGCCCCAGCCACAAATAGTCTGCCTGGTTGAATTTTAAAATGCTTACACCTAATTAAATTTCATTTTCCTTTCATTTGTGACCTTCCTCTGGCTGCGGCAATTTATTTGGTACCAAATTTGGCAGGAAGATATGCACTGAGTCTGCAGCTGCTTCAACCGATTTCGTTTATTTAAACGGGAAGCTCAGTCTAAAGCTTGTTATTGTAGCTTGACATTTACTCATTTTTCAGGGGGAAAATGACATAGAAAATTTACGTTTCGAGTTCATTTTGGGCGTTTGCGCGCTGGTTGCGATTCGTCAAAACTGCAAGTGAACCTTGGTCAACAACACTCTATGTTGCCGAGTTTGGCTGCAAATATCTATGTTCTAAGGAATGGGTTAGTCCAAAAATAAGTATACCCCAACCATACACAATGTGATGACTCCACGTATCAAATATCGAGAAGCCAGGTGATGAGATGGCAGAATTTCAGCTGCTTAAAGTGAAGACCTCTTTCAAAAGTGCGGTTGAGATTCCACAGCGTTTCTCGCTCAGTTTTCACAGAATGAATGCTGGAAAGTCCAGTATATAGTATTATGCACTTTTTCGCTAAAAATCTTCAATCAGTTCGGACGCCAATATTTGGACGCACCAGATCGAGCGCTGATGTAGAGGCCTTCTTCGATCATAATTATGCGCACCTTCGAGTGCAATAAATAAATAAATAAATAAATAAAATAATTGCGCTGACCTGACGTGCCCCAAGACATTGCATTCGGCTGTATGACCAACGAGTATCTCATTTCTCTTTCTCGTAATTGCGGTTTCGACTTTATGCTGCCCACCATTAATGATCCATGCTGCCAAATCTCGATGAGTTTTTGGGTTTTCCGGTAGATCATATTAGTTGTCCGGAAAGTCCTGAACGCTTTAAGTGTTTCACTTTGATCTACAATAACTTTCTCAAATCTTATCGAATTCAGTCGAAATAAGCACCGTTCGAATCAGTGCACTTCTGCTAACGGGCCACCAGTCGACTTATTCCATCAGCGAAGAAATTAGATCCGCAAAAATCAAAAAAAATTCAACAAAATTCTCTAAAGCTGTTCTGGCTTGGTCCTGATTGGTGATGGTTTTATCAGTGAGAAGGTTCTGAAAGTGTTTGAAAAGGTGGTTGTGGTTGGCGAGAGGTCTGGAGAATATGGCGGCCTAAGCCTTTAATTCGTTCCATTTTCGAATAGTGATAGTGAAACGTGTGGGCAGGCGTTATCGTCCAAGAGAACAGGGCCTCTTCTGTTGACCGGTGCTGGCTGAAGTTGCCGCAATTTTCGGTGCACTTCGCCGATTTCCTTGCAGTGGAACTCTGCTGTGATCGTTTGGCCTGGTGCAAAAATGTTGTAATGGACCACACCAGCCACCGAACAGCACACAGTGACCATGGTGAAAAATTCTGTACAGAAAGTAGCTTAATGCGCAATGCTAGTTGAATTTTTGCTTAATAATAGACGAATGAAAAATAGTAACACAAAGCAATTAGAACATTCCGGAAAACCTAATAGCATGAATTTTTCCCCAGTGTTTAAGTTTTACACAAAAGAAATTTCAGCAGCTGCTGTTAAGCCGAATCAACTCTATTTTATTTCTCTATTCAAAAATTATTTGTGGTGAAACAGCTTTACTACGAGTGGTAGAGCTAATTAGCATAGAAGCTGGCCTTAATATACCATTTCACCCGTTTTCATTCGATTTTGAAAAGGGCGCTTTTCAATTCGAATTGGACACTCTTCTAAGCTAGCTTTAGACTTTTGATACCAAAGCGAACTCTTTCAAATCGAAATGACCTTATTCTGCACTAAACTGACACTAAACTAAACACTCTCCAAAAAGATTAGGGTAATTTCTTTGTTTAAGGAGATTTCAGTATGGTTTCTTTTAAGTTTTAGTTCACTTCCACAAAAACTGAACACTTTGTTTAAAGTTTTATAAAATTCTTATTTTTTTGTGGAAAATAATGGTTTAATCCTGCTTTAAAAAACAGAAAAGCGGATATTTTTAGCGCCAAAAGGATTGCGCCATGCACTTGTCCATGATGTCGCGATTTTTATTTGATTGACAGCAAAAGTGCTGTTTGCATGGAGTTTTACGCATGTAAACAATATAACAAAGAAAGTTGTAAAAAAACACACATATTCTCACGTTGATACTTCATGTAAGCAGCGTTCACGCTATCAATCAAATAAAAATAGCGACGAGCTTTTCAAGTGTTTTGTTGCGCTTTAAGACAAAATTTAGTCTACTATTTTTTCTTTAAAAAACTTGTATAAAATTATTGCACTCGCTCGGGCAGCTGAACTACGCAAAATTCGAAAAAGTTACAGTTAAGTTTTTCTTGGGCAAAAAATTATTCTTCCCTTCTTGAAGTGTTCGAGTTCAACTTGTAAGAAGTTCTTTTCAATTTGGAAGACGTTTAATTTGATTTCAAAATTCTGAGGCTAGCTTACAATTAGAAGTGTCCAATTTGGTTTGAAAAGTGTACAACTCGACGTGAAAATGATATATACATATTTAGCCTTGCGACTAGGGAAACAATTTTAAGAACTATGGAGTCTGTGTAATCTACGCAAGCTGGAAAACCCAAAAACTCATCGAGATTTGGCAGCATGGATCATTAATGGTGGGCAGCATAAAGTCGAAACCGCAATTACGAGAGAGAGAAATGAGGAACTCGTTGGTCATACAGCCGAATGCAATGTCTTGGGGCATGTCAGGTCAGCGCAATTATTTTATTTATTTATTTATTTATTTATTTATTTATTGCACTCCAGGGTGCGCATAATTATGATCGAAGAAGGCCTCTACATCAGCGCTCGATCTGGTGCGTCCAAATATTGGCGTCCGAACTGATTGAAGATTTTTAGCGAAAAAGTGCATAATACTATATACTGGACTTTCCAGCATTCATTCTGTGAAAACTGAGCGAGAAACGCTGTGGAATCTCAACCGCACTTTTGAAAGAGGTCTTCACTTTAAGCAGCTGAAATTCTGCCATCTCATCACCTGGCTTCTCGATATTTGATACGTGGAGTCATCACATTGTGTATGGTTGGGGTATACTTATTTTTGGACTAACCCATTCCTTAGAACATAGATATTTGCAGCCAAACTCGGCAACAGAGAGTGTTGTTGACCAAGGTTCACTTGCAGTTTTGACGAATCGCAACCAGCGCGCAAACGCCCAAAATGAACTCGAAACGTAAATTTTCTATGTCATTTTCCCCCTGAAAAATGAGTAAATGTCAAGCTACAATAACAAGCTTTAGACTGAGCTTCCCGTTTAAATAAACGAAATCGGTTGAAGCAGCTGCAGACTCAGTGCATATCTTCCTGCCAAATTTGGTACCAAATAAATTGCCGCAGCCAGAGGAAGGTCACAAATGAAAGGAAAATAAAATTTAATTAGGTGTAAGCATTTTAAAATTCAACCAGGCAGACTATTTGTGGCTGGGGCCGTGATTAAGCGAGACTCGGCGACGGTGTTGAGTCGGGTCACAGCAATTAGGACTCTTCTTAATTGCGGCACTGGTTTTCAGACTTCCATTCACTTTTTAATGGCGGTTGCATGCCCATTGGTAGGTAGCGTGATGTTAGGAGGAATCTTTATTTTCAATAACGTTACAAAGGATGATGCGACTCAAAAACGCGTTTTTTGCGTTACAAACGTCGTTTGGTTGAACGTTTATCGGCGGTGCTGTACGTACAAACAAGATAACAAAAACAGTTGTAAAGAACACACATGTCCTCACTTTAATTCTTCATGTAAGCAGCATTTACACTACTAATCAAATGAAAATCGCGACTTTTTTCGAATGCACGGCGCGATCTCCCGTTTTAATGCGCCAAATGATTGGTGCTCTGTTGCGCTTTAAAACAAATTAAATTTAGTTCGTTTCAAAAAAAATAAAAATTTTATAAAATTATTAGCTCATTCGGGCAAGTGTACCAAAAAATTTCAACGAAAGTTGAACCAAATCTTCCTTGAGCAAGAAATTGTACTAACCATCTTTGGGAGTCTGTAGTTCAACCTGTAAGAGGCTCCTTTCGATTTGGAAAATTCACTTTTTCATAGGCACCAAGTTTAAAATGGTGTCCAATTTGACGTGAAAATGGTGTGTTTGCCGTTGCATAGGTTAAGGAGCATGGGAGGGGGGTTGAGAGGAGGAAGAATTACAGCTACAGGAATCTCTTTCGAGAGCCTAGCAGTTCTCACACTATCCCTGCTGGTCCACGTTCGTCAAAAAAAATTGTCAGTGTTCCCCTCCAACGTCGTCAAAGAACAGCATGTGCCTAAAACAACCTTTCCTGCTTCTATAAATAGGCGCTTTAAAATGCTACCCATCGCCCATCGCGTCCATCACGCAATACACGCCGAGTACCAGATTCTCCTCGTCGTTTCACTTCATTCACATACCACTTATCACCTTCGTTTTAATTCTTTTAATCTCCTTTTTTTTCGTTCACCAACAACCTGGCGCAGCAATTTGCAGAAGGCGATATGAGGAAGGAAGGATGAGAAACCTAGTGGTAAGATAACGCCTCCGCCTATATTCGACTTTCGATGAATCTTGACATGGCATTGTTAAACTGTTGGCGTGTTCTTGTTATTTCGAATGATTGTACTTACTCTTAGTAGTACAAGAGCAGCAAAATTCCACATTTTTTGGTCAACCTAATATTTATGTGTGATTTTCATGCTGACCAGATTGAAATAGATTTAAGGTATAAGTTGTGGTATTCGAAAAGGAGACTTTAGGTGTCTGCTATGGAATAAGTTTTCATTTGATGACCACTGCAAAGGGATATTTTATACGCAATAAGCCTATGTGAATACCATGCTAAAATCCCCTTAGCTAGTATTCATAGAATACTAGCTAAGGGAATTTTAGCATAGGTGGCGATGTTCGTTCCTCCTCGTGGTGCCACTGGAAACTGCTCGCTTTGTGAGCTAAGCTAAGCGAGGACACTCGAATGCAGGTGACAGGCCCTTGTGACAGGCCGGCCTACGAAGACCTATGTCATATCACATAGTGTATGATGAGTCATGTTTTTCGAGATTGTGCTACGGTGTCCGCGTGAGCCGACGCACACTCACAGAGCCCAGCGAATGCGAAAAGTATGCGAGGGTCCCTGATGCGAGGACCGCATCGGGGGGCAACTGAGCTAGTCCGAAAGTCCCGTAACGTAAGCAGGACCCGCGTGGGTACGTTGACGGACCGCTCGTGCGAGTTGGTTGAAGCACGGGAGCGAAGAAGAGTTGATTTCTGTGCGGTGCAGAAGACGAGGTGGTCCTGCAGCAAGTCAAGGAACATAGGACGTGGCTTCAAGGCCGTTCTATGTGGAAGTCCCAGTACCACCAGTGGTGTCGGAATAGTCGCCTCCGAACGATTTCGTGACTCGATTGTAAGCGTCGAGAGCCTTGACGATCGATTGATGAAGATCGTTGTCGCCGCTAAGGAGCGATTCCGCATAGTCGGAAAACGGTGTTCACAATGGTGAGACTATGCGGAATCGCATAACCTCACCATTGTGAACACCGTTTTCCAAAAACGCGACTCCCACCTCATCTCATACTATAGTGGAAGCTCCAAGTCTCAGATAAACTTTGTCCTTGTGAGGGATCGCGACCGGAGCATTGTCACAGACGCGAAGATCGTGCCGTACGAGACGGTCGCCCCACAGCATCGACCGCTGATCTGCACCCTAAAGATCGCCACTCCGAGGCTGAAGCAGATCGAGCGATGCAGTGCTGCAAGAATCAAGTGGTGGCGAATGAAAAAGAAGGAAGCAGCTGTGATTTCCCGTGTACGGTTGCCGACAGTCGCGGCTGTCGACGAAATTTGGAAGAAATCAACCGACGCGATACGCAAAGCTGCAAGATTGGAGCTCGGTGCTACGAAATCTGGACGACGCAAAGTCGACAAGCAGACATGGCTGTGGACAGACGTCGTGAAAGCAAAAGTGCGAGAGAAGAAGGCGCTTTATCACGTGTCGGCGAAAAGACAGCCGACAACTGGCAGAAGTATCAGAAGGCGAAGAAAGCTGCAAAGAAAGCCGTGGCTGTTGCGAAAGCCACTCATTATAGTGATGCCAACGAGGAGCTCGCGTCGCGCGATGGTGAGCGGTATTTGTACCGACTTGCTAAAGCCCGCCATCGCCAAACCGAGAGTATTGAAAAGTTCTTTGGCATCATTGATGACAGACCGCAAAAAGGCGTTGAAGCGATGGCGTGATTACTTTGAGGAAATTTTCACTATGGAATTTCCTCACCCGGCCATCCCTTCTGTGGGTTCTGTTTACAGTTCCGTTCACAAGATCACCATGGAGGAAACAGAAGCGGCTCTGAAGAAGGTGAAGCCATGCAAGGCAACAGAACGGATAATCTGGCAGCCGATGTTTGGAAGTCGAAGCTCTGGTATCCTGCTGAGTGATTGGCTGAGTTCTTCAACCAGGTAGTAAGGGAGAAGAAAGTACCGGAGTGTTGGCACAACAGTACGACGATTCCGATTTGAAAGAAGAAGGGCAGTCCAGCAGACTGCTCCAATTACCGTCCGATTCGCTTGTTTTCTCACAGCATGAAGATCTTCGAGCGAATCCTCGACAGACGAATTCGTGAAATCGTCAAGCTCTCCGACAATCAGTGCGTTTTGTGTCTGATGTGTCATTGATGCTATACACGCCGCCCGACTACTGGTGGAGAAGCATTGCGAGAAACAGAAGCCGTTGCATATAGCCTTTCTCGACTTGGAGAAGGCCTTGGACCGCGTACCGCATGAAGTGATATGGTACGTACTGCGACACCATGGAGTTCCTGAAGAGCTCATAGAGGATGCGAATTCACTATTCTTGTCCAAAGAGTCGAGTTCAAGCTGAAGCTGGAACCTCAATAGAGTTTCCCATCTCTTGGGATGCACCAAGGTTCTGCGCTTTCTCCACTCCTCTTTGTTGTCGTCATGGATGCCATTACGAGAGACCTTCAGAAGCCTGTCCCATGGACGTTGCTTTATGCTGATGACGTAATGCTCGCTATCGAAGATAAGAATGAACTCGAGCGGCAGTTGCAAGCTTGGTGCGACCGCCTGGCGATGTTCGGACTCAATTGAACGTCAAGAAGACCGAGTACCTAACGACTGACGTAAACGAGTCCGGCTCCATTAAGATTGACGACACTGAGCTTGCACGTACTTCGGTGTTTAAATACCTGGGATCAGCAATAGCGTCTGACGGCAATCTGAGGGTTGAAGTGTACTCACGCGTGAGTGCAGCTTTGTCCAAGTGGCGTTCGCTGACTGGCGTGCTCTGCAATAAGATACCAGAGCACCTGAAGTCGAAAATCTGCAGAGCAGTCATCCGGCTAGTAGCGATGTCCGCAAGATAGGCCTCGAGTTGGAAGTGTTGGAAAAGCGGCCTAGAGGACGCCCGAAGCAGCGTTGGTCGGACACGTTACACATGGACATGAAAGTAACTGGCGTCCACCCTGATGAAGCACAGGATCGAGAAAGGTGACGTCACGACACCAGAAGAACGGACCCCGCTACGAAGCGGGACAAACGCTGAAGAAGAGGAAGTATTCATGGAATAGATCTGCGATTTACGTTACACCACAGTTACCATAAAGTTCAATTTACAACTGTCATAAGAGAAGTGATACAAGGATGTTATGGCCAGCGCAACACAATTTCGATTATAATATTTCGTTAATGGATGTTTGATTTTAGCATGACAAAATTCGTTGCAGCACAAGAAACATTAAGTGTTAGGGTTATCACTGAGCTCCTTTAAGATATTATGGATATTGCATTTCACACTATAGATTCAGAGTTTCTTTCTGAGAGGTTCGGAGATCGTAGTAGAGTTTGCTTCTCACCACGAATCTAGCAAAGACTGAACCTAAGAATAGAAGAGGAGCGCATATACTAATAGTTAGAGACAATATTCAGGTTCGCTGATTTAGGGGCAAGGAAGGGGAGAGGGGACGCTAAAACGAAAAAATTCTTCCAGTACATCTATAGTTAGAACCTAACCTAGAAGGTGGAACCTAGGTGTCCTTGAGTAATTGAAGAGAAGGAACTTACAATGGGTAGCGCTAAGGATTGATGTTTGGCACACGAGGAGTAGCAGTCGATGCTTACAGCTCTTCATGTAGCCTTTCCTCCACTGAAAGTGAATGTTGCAAACACACGAATAATTTAACTGAGAAAGAGCCATCAGCGGTTGAGTGAAAGCCAAGTAAAAACTTTCGTTTGTTCGCGAAAATTTCCTAGAAAGCAAGATAACCCCGAAACATTTTCGGGGCAGAAAACCGAGAACTTCAGGAGGAAGTCCGAAGAAGGTATTAATAGTACAGAAGTTGGTTCGTTTTGAGCAGCTGAAGATGAAGCGCTTTATAGAGAACGGCATTCGAATGCAAATTAGAGGACGGAGAAAGGAAAGGCAGATTCACATCACGTCCGCGAATGGCGGGTACAGGCAGCTCCAGACGATTATTCAATTTTATGTCAAGGACAGACCGCCGACACATTTGGGAAAAAAGACAAACTCTCTGCAAAGCAAATATGAGCCAGTTAGCAAAAAAGAAACCGAATCCAAGACAGAATGTAAACCTAGTTGGAATTTATAAATACGCAACAAGCGATACAAATGTGTACTATAATTTCGGCCTCACATCGATTTATGATTTTCGGGGTGTCATCCAGCCCGTGGACACCATCTTGTACAAAAAGGGTTTTCTTTTAGGCCGAAAATGAGGCAACAAGCAGCCTTCGAGCGCAGAGGTTCCTTTCTCCTTCTCATAAGCAAGCAACTCATACGCGTTAGTGAAAGACTGACACCAGAATAGGAAAGGAAAGCGGTAGTCCCTTCTTACACCTCAGCCTCAAATGTAAAAAAATTTATGGCATAATTCTGTTGGAGGAGGAGATTCAAGAGAAATCCAATTTCAGTTATCGCTTGTTGAAGACGTGCCTAATTATCCGCCGGTTGTTTTTACGCTTCTGCTTAATGGTTATAGGAGGGAAGCAGGAAAGACGTAGGAGAGATTTTATGCGCAGCAACCGATTCAGTGAAACTAAGAAAAGAAACACAATGCACTTGAAGATTTTCCATCTAGTGGGTGTTCTATTCCAACGTCAAAGTCAGGTCTCTTAAATTTCACCATTTCCGTCTATAATCCCTGCTTCGAATGGCTATGGATTCTGTCGGTCTCCATTTTGTTTCAAGCTGATCCAAGAGCAATAACAGATCTAGAAAAAGTAGGAACGGAGAAGTAGCCAACGCCAATTATAGAGATCCTTTTTTCTCACCGATCAATTGAAGGCTACCAAGAATCAACTACATGTCAAAAGCGGAAATGGAGTTGAGTAAGCCGCCAACTGGGACGGTTCCACACAAAATTATGGGTCCACACAAATTTCCTAGAGAAACCATGTTATTTAGACAAAGGCTGGTACGTAGAGAAGAGTGGAGATTGTTGAGTTGCTCCTACGGATGTTCGATGGGAGTAAGTGCATTACAAGAGACCATACAAAAACTCAAGCGCAAATTTGAGGGCGGTGGAGGCGTTTTACCCCGAAATGCATTCACTAGCAAGAGCGTAGCTCCGGAGTAAATGTATTGTCGAGATGAGAGAAGGACGTCCGATTTCTCCACCAATTAGGCGTGAAAACCAACAGAGTCGGGGATGTGAAGGGGAGTGGAGAGGGAGCTCGCCGAGAAGAGGAGCCATCAGGCGCTCCAGGCGTCGCTGCCACTGGAGCCAAACACAAGGATGTCATCAGCAGTCGTTGGGCTCCATTAAAACTCCGACTTGAGCTGTTTGCATAGCGAATTGGCAACATCGGAACTCTAGCCGAAGCCGAAGCAAATCAAATCTCACCAAGTGCCCTTTACAAGGAGGAGTTTGAGAGCAGCTAAGCAGCTGTAATCAATGGGCGACCAACCGCAAAATTCCGTGGGTGAGGTGGATGACAGTGAGATGTGCGCAGACTCACAGGCAGCTAGATCCAGGGAGCACGGCTAGATCTAGGAGCCGTTCCTCTTCAACGTTCCGAGATTGAAGACGAATTTTGTGGGTCTCTTATTTATTTATTTATTTATTTATTTATTTATATGCACATAAATGCGCACACATTTCTAGAATACAAGAAATCCATGGACACAATGTGATTAGTAACACAACATGGTAAAAAAAGAGAAACCTCAACAAACCAAAGCTGAACAGCGTTACGTGCTAATTGGAGGAAAGGGATAGAACCACTGGGAAGAAAAAAAACAAGGAGAAGCGAAATATTTTGTCACAAGGCAAAGGAAAAATAGTTGTTTCAGTTCACTGCGCGCATGATATTAGCATCATAGCAGACGAAGAAGTTCGACGGCGGTGGTTTCTTTGTCAGCTAACTTTAGCAATTTTAGTGCCTCTATTGCGGGTCTATAAAACGGGTCTGACAACCCCGCGTGGCAATCCCACGAAACCCATTAGGGAGATTGCCTTTTGTGCAAGGAATAGACCGACCATGTACTCAGAGAAAGGTCTAAAGACAATGTATTAACAAGAAATGTAGAGGGAAGTATTTTACCTCTAATATATATGCTATAAATCTAAAATATGAAGCAGTCAATACACGATGTCGTGTGAATCCACGGAAACTCACAGTTCCAGAAACCTCCCTCCCACGATGGACCTGGGAATCCCCCAGTGGCCAGTTCCACAACGAGATCGCCCACATCTCGTCTTCAGCTGCAAGTATTGCCTGACCGACGTAACCGCCGTCTCCAAATTCTGCACGGGATCGGACCACCGCCTGCTTCGTGCGAGGTTTCGCTCCTCGTGTCACGAAGAAAAGACCGCAATGTCCAAGAAGAGGAGTACCAGAACGACCACCAACTGGAACCTCCACACCTCTCTTATCAGCCATTGAAAAGATACCGTCATAGACAACGTTGACGAAGAGTACGACCGCTTCGTGCACCATCTCCGCGGTAGTAGTAAGGGGACCGAGAGTTTGAAGACCACCAAAAGACGTCTGTCTCCGGAAACTCTTGAGCTGATACGCCAGAGTGGAGCAGCACGAGCGTCAGGCAACTACCAACAGACGTCCAAGCTTGTGAAACTTCGGGGCGGCCACAAAAGAGTGTCTTAAGGAGGTAAGGGCATGCGTATTGGCTGAAGCTGAAGAGGCAGGGTTGAGCATCCGCAATTCTCGCCGAAACTTCACCAACTTCGAAACCAAGATGACCGCTCTCCAACGTTCTGCAGGGACCGTCACCTCTTCCAGAATAACCATGGAGAAGGTCATCCATGACTGCTCCGATCTCTTCGATATCCATCTGTATCTTCGGCACGATGGAGGCCTCGTCCCGCCTGTTCTCCCTTCTGAGATCCGACACGCCATCTCGTCGGTGAAGAGACGTACAGCACTCAGTTTCGACAGGATCAGACCTGAACACTTGAAGAAGCTCCCGCCAGCGCTCATCAACACCTTGGCACGGCTCTTCACACGCTACCTGTCGGTGTGCAAGGTTCCATCCCAGTACAGGACCAGCAAGACGGTCTCAAGGCCCCCACACACTTCTGCGGCAGCGCCGCTCGACGATATGGTTAAGGATAGGTCAGGGGCGCCGCCGACGGCGAGCTCTGTGTCCTTGCCCTATGGTTAAGGATAGGGCGGCGGCGTTGCCGCAGAAGTGTGTGGAGGCCTTTACTGTACAAGAAGGGAGACGTGCACGACATTGGCAACTATCGCCCGATCTGCCTGTTGTTCGTAGTCTACAAGCTGTTCACTCGAGTAATCCTGAGCAGGATCGGCTGAATGCTGAACGAAGGATGGCCATGCGAACAAACAGGATTTCGGAGAGGACTCAGCAAGGTAAGGGTGCTGAAGAAGTTAAAGGCTCATATGAAAGCTTAGCAAATTAGAAAATTTCTGACATATGAGAGGTATGGATTGCGCTATGCACTCATCTGAATTCTTGCATTTTACATTCGATTGACAGTGCTTTACTTTAATATTTGTTGTAATTACTCCGCAAAGAAACCTTGCCGTTTATTTGGGCTTCTTTTAATTTTCAAAACTTAGAAACACGCTTGCGAAAAATGGAGGGTATCCTGAAAATGCAGATACTATTTGAAAGGTTCTATCATTGCTTCTAGTGAAGCGTTTAGAGCTACTTGAGACTCATAAATGCACAGGGTAACGAGATTTCTGTGGCGTGCAAATAGTTAAGATTACGCCATGCACCCGCCTGAAACCTTGCATTTCAGACTCGATTGATTGTTTGATTGTCGTGGGTGAGCACGAGTGGGTGGTGCTTTGGAGCAGTCGCTGAATCGCCTTTGCACTTCGACGATGTTTTCGATTTTCCCGAAGCCCTTCATGGTAAACTTCTTCTAATCGAAAGCCTAGACCCGGGCATGACTCTCGGTATGGGCTCAAATGTTTAGATCGTTATTAGAGCGATAGCGAAAACGGCAATTTGTGCGATCAATAAGCTCACATGTTACGTGTCTTTCAGGTGATCGTTAAGCTCTAAATTTTACCTAAATTCTGAATTTTTCTAAATTCTAAAATAAATGTTGAAAGGACAGCACAGCACAGATTAATGTGGCCAAGTAGTAACAAGATTGTAAGAAGCTTTCAGCCCATGCACTATCAATCGAGCCTGAAATGTAAGGTTTCAGGCTAGTGCTGGCGCGATCTTGACCATTTACAAGTCACAGAATTTTCGCTATCCTGTGCTTTAATGTGAGTTATTTATCGGTGAGTTCGCTCACTAGATTTGGATTCTCTGCCTGACTTTCCTGAGACTCGTTGATACTTAGCAAGGGGGAACACGATGTTTCTGACCCTAGTGGCTTCACAGATGAAGAAGTTTCGAGCTTCTTTCAGCCTTGAAGAGGACGAGCTAGTCGAAGCGTAGGCCGTAATAATAAATAATTTTATAACAAACCTGATTGGCACACGAGAGAACAAATGATAAGAAAATGCCCACGTTTCAAGAACGTCGAACTTGGAGTCTATTTAATGCGAGTCTCAAACAGCTCCAAATCCTTCACTAGCAACAATGTTAGAACCTCTCAAATATAATAAGTAGAAATTCAACTTGCGTTGCGCATTAATGCCATCTGTATAGATTTTTTCGCTCTATCTGACTAAATAATTTATGTGTTAGCGCTGCTTTATATTTCTGTTCTTGAAGCGCTGCTTATTGAAGTATGTCGAAGGAGCGGTTCCGAACGAGATTCTACTTTAACATCAAATTGGGACAATCCGCGGCCGAGTCAGCAAATCAGTTAAGTGCGGGAGCCTAATAGTGTTGGAGAAAAGGGTGCGGGAACTTCTACTCACTTTCGGCCTCGGGCGCGACCCCGTGAGGGCGCGAAGAAACCGCATACGGCTTGTTAGCTCCGTGCGCGTGGGTCATGCATCGATTATCGACGGCTGGCAGATCGCCAGGCGTCCCGCCCTTGGTTATTGTTTGCTGTTGAACTACGCTTCGTTTCGTCTCTATAAGCAATTATCACGCCAAATTGGACACTCTTCTAAACAGGTCTAACGCTTTTGAAGTCAAGCTGAACTTGTTCCAAATCAAAACGAGCACCTTCCACGTTAAACAGGAGACTCTACAAAAAAGGTAGAACAACTTTTGTTCAAAGAAAATTTTTAGAATATTTTCTCTAATATTTAACTTACCTACTCAAAAAGCGAAGAAATTGTTTGAAATTTCATAAAATTCTAATTTTCTGAGGAAAAGTAATGGTTTGAAGATTGTTCTATAGAACAGAAAGGCGGCTATTTTTGTGTCATGAAAAGGGATTGCGCCATGCCCTCGTCTAGGACATCGCGATGATTGGTTGATTCATAGCAAAATTTCTGCTTACATGCAGATTCACACCGTAATACACAACAAAAACCATTGTAAAGAACACACATATCTTCATCTTGAAGCTTCATGTAGGCGTCACTCATACTGTCAACCAAATAAAAAGCGCGACGAGCTAATCGTATGCATGGCGCGATTGCTTTCTAATGTACTAAATGATTGCTGCCTCATTTCGGTTTAAAGCAAAATTATTTTTTTTCATTCGGAGCAAGCAGGTTTCGCAGGGATTTCTCCTGCATGGACCGTATACAACCTGTTTCACAACTCATCGAAAGGGGCTGCGAATACCACATCCCACTTGTCCTTGTCTTGACCCTGTAGAAATCAACGGCATTCTGAGCGCGCTTGTGCATGCTGGTATACCATAGCTCTACATCCGACTTCTCGACGAATGCTTCTCGAACACATCGACCACCATTCAGTTATTCAATCAAAAGCCTAAAATTCCTATCGGGATAGGAGTACGGCGGGGAGACACGATTTCTCCTAAGCTATTCACAGCGGCACTCCAGGATGCCATGAAGGACTTGAACCGGGACGATAAAGACTACCTTATGGCCGGTAAACGGATCAGCAACCTTCGTTTCGCCGACGATATTGTCCTTATCTCTACCAGCACGGCAGTAGTCGAGGAGATGCTGAACGAGCTCAATGTGGCAGGTATGAAGATTGGATTGAACCTGAATGTGTCCAAAAAGCAATTTATGGTCAACCAGTGGTGTGACACGGGATTCGCAAGTTCAAGTGGAGTCGCTCTACAACAGGTCGACTCCCACGTCTATCTGGAGAGATGTCTTCTGAGGACAAGCCTTCGTTAGCAATGGCAGGAAGGCCTACGAAGCTTGGAACTACGGGAGAAGTCACAATTAGCAGACCAGCTGCAGTACATGAAGAAGTCCAAATATCGCTGGTCCGGACACCTGCTTCGACGAAAGACGATAGATGGAGCCTCCGTGTCATAGAATGGCTCCGAAGTGAGAAGACCTCCAGCCGACAAAAGGACCATCAAAGTAGCAAAGTAAAGTAGATAATCATTATTTTTTCTCAAAATATAAAATCGTCTAAAAGAATTAATACACTCATTGGGGCATGTCAACTAAAAAGTTTCAAAGAAAATTACACCAAAATTTTCTTGAACAAACAATTATTCTGCTTTCCTTAGGGATCCTCTAGTTTGACCGAAAGGCGGTCGCTTTAATTTGGAAGACGTTCACTTAGATTTCAAAAGCATCACCCTTGTATAGAATCATTCCCAATTCAACGTCAAATTTGACGTGAAAGTGGTATAAATAAGGTTTCTACTAATTGCCTTAGACAACCAGGTCTACTATTATCATTATCTTCCTACTCATAATAAGGACCTTGTCACAATATAGCTGCAGTAATAGTCAGCTTTTAAGCGGCTTTCACACTGCCGTTGCTGCTGTTGCAGCAACGAGCAAAGAGAAAAGGGCGGAGTTCGATGTTTCTTGCAGCAGCAACGCGGTGAGGTAAGATAATAGGATAAGACCTGTGATATCCTCCGCTGACGAGCATCAGCAGCAAGGAATGATGGCGATCATTCCACGTTGCTGAGGCCGCGCAACTGTTGTGCAACCGATGCCGGTGTTGCTGATGCAGGGTTGCGGCAACAGAGGTGCTCCTCTGCGTCTCTGCGGTATGCTTCATCATTACGGCATCGGTTGCGCAACAGCAACAACGGCAGTGTGAAAGCCGCTTTGGGGTCGTTCAGAGCATCATCAGTAAGTTTGCTCTTAGTCAACAGCAAAAATTCGCTATAGCCAGTTCCCGTACAAGTTCATACAATACTAGACAGCAAGAAGCCCACTGATGAAACCCTTATGCATAAACCTCGTGTGCACCGCCATTGAATGGCTGGCGACGTCGTGCACGCGGCGTCCAAAGTGATTAAAAGTTCCCCCCCCCCCCTTAGAGAAAGCACTGCGCGCCAGTGGTTCAGCAAAATTCGAACCGGAGCATTCAACCCGAAGATGATCCCGGTCGACCTAGTGCAATCCTAGGCGGTGAAAGAAGGAATTGTTGGATGCTGAACCATCCCAAACAGTTCGCGGGATCGCGGAAGAACTGGACGTCAGTAAAACTGCTGTTGCGAATGCATTGAAACGCCTTGGGAGGGTGAAAAAGCTCGAAAAGTGGGTGCCCCACGAGTTGAGTAAGCGGCAAGAATTGCCTCGTTTTGAGAATTGTTCTTCTCTACTTGTACGCAGCAAAACTGACCCGCTATTGTGTGGTGGTCGGCGGCTGGTGTGATCCATTACAGCTTTTTGGCAACAGACCAAACGATCACAGCAGGATGCTACTGTAAGGAGATCGACAAAGTGTTTTGAAAATTGCGTCAACTTCAGCTAGTATGAGTCGGTCAGCAAAACAGGCCCGATTTCTTTTGCACAATGACGCCCGCCCACACGTTTCACAAACCTTCCCCTTCTTCTTCTTCTTCTTCTTCTTCTTCTTCTTCTTCTTCTTCTTCTTCTTATTCTTCAGCGTTTGTCCCACCTTATAGCGGAGTCCGCTATTCTGGTGCTATGACGTGACCTTTGCCAATCCAGCGCTAGATTAGGGTGGACACCATCTACTTTCAAGTATGTAACGTATCAGCCCAGCGCTGCTTCGGGCACCCTCTAGGCCGCTTTCCCACTACCTCAAAATTAAGTCCTATCTTGCGGACCCTGCCTTACTTTCCACGCAGAACGTGGCCGTACAATCGTGTCAGTTATCGGCGCGGCACCGAATTTCTGCCGAATGGCATAGTTTCGGATGCGGTCCATGCGCGTGAATCCAGCCGTCCAGCGCAGCATCTTCGTCTCCATGACGCTGAGGCGCGTTCCAACTTCTTCGGTCGCAGGCCAACATTCAGCGCCGTATATCGCTACTGGCCGGGTAACTGCTCTGTAGATATTCGTCTTAAAGCGCTCTGGTATCTTCCTATCGCAGAGCACGCCAGTCAACGACCGCCACTTGGAACAAGCTGCATTCACGCGTGAGTTTGCTTGTGTCATCAGTTTGCCACCCGACACACTACCCCAGGCACTTAAAGACTAAAGTGCGTTGGAGCTCGATGTCGTTAACCTTGATGAAGACTCGGTAACGTCCGTAGTAGGGTGCTCGGTCTTCTTCACGTTCACTCTGAATCCAAACCATTCCAGGCGATCACACCAAGCTTGCACCTCTCGCTCGAGTTCATCTGTGTTATGGCTAGTGAGCATTGCGATATCAGCTTAGCAACGCCTAAGGGACGCACTTTTGAAGATCTCGTGTGGTGGCATCCATGACCAACAAAAAGAAGTGGGAAAAGCGCAGAGCCATGGTGTACCCTCGACAGAGATGGGAAACTCCATCGAGGTTCCAGCTGCAGCTTGAACTCGACTCTTTGGACAAGAGTACAGAATTCGCACCCACTCTATGAGCTCTTCAGAAACTCCATAATGTCGCAAGGCGTGCCATATCACTTCAAGCGGTACGCGATCGAAGGCTTTCTCCAGGTCGAGAAAGGCGATATGCACTGGCTTCTGTTTTTCGCGATGCTTCTCTGACAGGAGGCGGGCGGCATGTTTGGCATCAATGGTGCCACAGCCAGCTACGAAACCGCACTGACTGCTGGAAAGCTGGACGATGTCTCGAATTCGTCCGTCGACAATTCGCTCAAAGATCTTCATGCTGTGCGAAGGCAACGAATCGGACGGTAATTGGAACAGTCAACAGGAATGGCCTTCTTCTTCCAAATCGGAATCGTAGTATTGTGGCGCCAACACAGGCACTTTCTTCTCCGCTACAACCTGATTAAAGAGCTGCGCCAACCACTCAGCAGAGTGCCAAAACTTTGACTTCCATAAATCAGCCACCACCTCGTCGGCCCAGTTGCCTTGCCTGGCCTCATATTCTTCAAAGCCGCTTCAGTCTCCTCCACGGTGATCTTCTGGACAAGGCCGTGAAGGGATGGATGGGTGAGGAAATTCCACTGTAGAGATTTTCTCAAAGCAATTGCGCCATCGCTTCAATGCCTTTCTGCGGTCCATAAGAAAACGGCCATTCTCATCATTGATGCCGAAAAACTTTTCAATGTCCTCAATCTGCCGATGGCGATTCTTAGCAAGCCGGTACAGATACCGCTCACCATCGCGTGACTCGAGCTTTTCGCTGATATCTTCATAATGAGTGGGTTTGCAACAGTAACGGCCTTCTTTGCAGCTTTCTTCGCTTCTTGGTACTTCTGCCACATATCGGCTGTCTTTTCGCCGAGAAACACGTGATAGAACGACTTCTTCTCTCTAACTTTTGCTTTCGTCTATCCACATCCACGTCTGCTTTTCGACCATGCGTCGTCCAGTCACCGTGATGCCGAGCACCAACCTTGCAGCTTCACGTGCCTCGGAGGGGCGATCTTCAAAGTGCAGATCAGCGGTCGGTTCTGTGGGGGGACCGTCTCGTACCCCCACAGCACCGACCGCTGATGACCGACCTTCGCGTCTGTGACAGGACTCCGGTCACGATCCTTCACAAGGACAAAGTCTATCTGAGTTCTATTGATTCCGGTATTGAACGGAATAGGGTGTGAATCGCGTTTACGAAATGCGGTGTTCACAATGGTGAGATTATGCAATTCCGCACACACTACGCTCACCATCTGCGCTACGTGATCCGTAACCGAATCCACCGTGACAGCTGTAACCGTCTTTTATTGCGCCGACGTGCCCATTAAGGTCACCTACGACTACGATGACAGCTTTCGACGGTATCTCTGCTGTCTTCTCGTCAAGTAGGCTCCACAACTCATCCTTGGCTTGATCGGATCAGCCAGTCTGTAGAGCATACGCAGAGAAAAAGTGATAGAGTCGCTCCTTAGCGGCGACAACGATCTTCATAAATCGATCGTCAGAGCGCTTAACACATACAATCGAACCACGAAATCGTTCGGAGACCGTTATTCCGACACCACTGGTGGTCCTGAGACTTCCACATAGAACGACCTTGAACCTTCGTCCTATGTCCCTTGACTTGCGGCAGGACCACCTCGTCTCCTGCACCGCACAGAAATCAACACGTTGACATTCTACGCTCTAGTGCTTCAACTAACTCGCACGAGCGGCCCGTCAACGTACCCACACTCAGCGTTTCCACGCGGGTCCTACTAACGTTACGGGACTTTCGAACTAGCTCAGTCCCCCCCCCCTCCCCCCGCAAATCACTACTCGAAAATTGGAAGAATTAAGGGTTGAAGTTCTGCCTCACCCACCATATTCTCCAGACTTCTTGCCAGCCGCCTATCACTTTTCCAAACACTTTCACAACTTTCTCGATGGTAAAGCCTTAACCCATCAGGACTAAGCCGAAACAGCTTCCGTGGATTTTGTCAAATCTCAACCACCTGATTTTTCGCTGATGGAATAATTCGACAGGTGATCCATTGTAAAAAGTGTGCTGATTCGAACAGTGCTTATTTCGACTAAGTCCGATTAGATTTGAGAAAGTTATGGTAGTTCAAAGTGAAGCACTCAAAATGCTGAGAACTTTCCGGCTAACCTAATAGTAAGTGCATTTTTTAAGGTTACCCTTCGTTTTTCTCAAGCCGTGGCGTTTTTTTAAACTTTAAACCTTGAAAAAGGCACAAATTAATCAATATGGTCTCTTTAAAAAGAAATTACAATATGTATGTATTACATTTAAGTAAAACACAATCAATCAAGTGTAGAATGGAAGAATTCGGACGAGTGTTTGGCGCAATCCACACCGTTCATATATCAGAAAATTTCTAATTTATCAAGCTTTCATATTTGCCCTCCCCTTCATGTGCCACCTCATCGCGGTGAATGGGTGAACATCACTTTGTGATGGCTAACGGCACAAACGGTCACGCAGTGCGCGACGCTTTGTCGTGTATGGGCGGCTCTCCTGTATCTCTGGCCGGGAACATGTGAGTAACTAGAGCACCGCTATGGCTCAAACAACTAAACCCGCGCCCCAGTCCTCCGCGCGTCGGATGTGGACTTCTACGACGTCGGTTGCATCCACCTCCGACGAGGGGCCATCTAATCTCGGAGTTAAACTATCAGGACGTCATGGGAATCGGACTACCGGAAACTCCCCCCCCCCCCCCACCCCACCACGACACGGAAACTGCCTACTCGTCTGCACTTATAACTGTCGTTCGATCGCATCTGAGCAGGATCTTCGGACACTGCTTTACAGAAGCCGCAACATCAAATACGACGTTATCGCCCTGCAAGAAACGAAAGGCAGAACGGAAACCATAAGAAGGACCGACCACAACGAGCTTCTCATTATCGGAGCAAAGGTGGACAGAAAGAATATTGGCGAAGTTGGATTTCTCGTCAATTCGACAGTGCACCACCTGGTAGACTCTTACAAGATCATCAGTCCGCGAGTAGCTGTTCTTCGTCTTGAGACCAAAGATCAAGGAACCATCTCCATCATAAATGGATATGCCCCAACATCTTCGGCCACAGATGAAGAAAAGGAGGACAAAGCTGTTCGAAAAAACTGTCAACGACGAGAAGAGCTACTACAAAGTTGTCGTTGGTGACTTTAATGCTATCGTCGGTACGAATGATCACGACGAATGGAGGCTAGGACCACATGGAACTTCCTCAAGGAACGAAAACGGAGAGCGCCTGATAGACTTTCTATCCGCGTGCAATCTCTACCATGGAAATTCTATGTTTAAGAAGCCTTCAAACCGACGATGGGCCTGGGAAAGCCCAAATGGAGAAACACGTTCGGAGATCGACCATGTTCTTACAAACAGACGCTGTAGTCTGTTCGACGTCTCCGTGCTGCCTTCATTTGACACCGGCTCGGATCACCGTCTTGTCCGTGCGAAGCTGACTCTCAAAAAGAGGATGTTCAGGCGTGACACTCATAAACCGGCACCGGTGAGGATCTCCACATTCAAGTCTGAGGAGCTGGAATATGCAATAAAGTCGTATGATTGGAATCTTCTTGAAGATCCATCGGAAGACTACGACCTTCTCTCCAAAAGACTGTTGAAATGTGCTAGCAGCTCTCACGAAGCCACATCACCGTCTGCTTCAAGACTCAACGCACATGCGATTAAACTCTTGGAGCAAAGAAGAGCTGCTAAACCTGATTCCAATGCTTCCCATCTGGAAAAAGTCACCATCTCGAAGGCCTGTCGAATTGCAGTGAAGGAGTCCATTCAAGCCTACAGAAGATTGAAGCTGTTAGAAGCCGCTGGGAAAGGTTCAAGCATAAAGCGCTGCAAATGAGATCTCTGCGATCAGAAGGCAATAATGTTAGCCCTTGTGGGTGAGGATGGAGCAACGCAAACGCAAACGTCTCGAAGAACGATGGAGACCATCGTTCAAGAATTCTACACAAATCTGTTTCGTTCTTCCATCACTGTCCCGAAATGCTTGATGCCACCAGCTGAGGAAGTACCTCCCATTCTGGAATCAGAAGTTGCTCATGCCATCAGAAGGATGAAGCCGGGCACTGCTCCCGGACCGGATGGCATTTCTGCTGATCTCCTTCGTGCGGGTGGCAGTGCCCTCTGCCTTGCCAAGCACTTCAACCACTACCTTCGAATTGGTAGGATTCCAGACTTCCAGGATTGAAGGAGGATTCCAGGATTGAAGGAGGATTCCAGGATTGAAGGAGTCCAAAACAGTTTTAATTTTCAAAAAGGGTCAGCAGGAGGATATCAACAACTATCGACCCATCAGTCTTCTCTCGGTTGTGTACAAGATCTTCACCAAGATACTGCTTAACCGCATGGAGCGTTGCTTGGAAGAATATCAGCCACTGGAGCAAGCAGGGTTTCGCAAGGATTTCTCCTGCATGGACCATATTCAGACTGTCTCACACCTCATCGAGAGGAGCCGCGAATACCACCTCCCACTTGTCCTTGTTTTCGTGGATTACCGGAAAGCGTTCGACTCTGTGGAAACCGTTTTGAACGCACTTGTGCACGCTGATATACCATCGCCCTACATCCGACTTCTCGACGAATGCTTCTCGAACACATTGACTACCATCCAGCTGTTCGATCGAAAGCTCAAAATTCCTATCGGGAAAGGAGTACTGCAGGGAGACACGATTTCTCCCAAGCTCTTCACAGCGGCACTCCAGGATGCCATGAAAGACTTGGACTGGGACGGTAAAGGCTACCTTGTCGACGGTAAACGGATCAGCAACCTTCGCTTCGCTGATGATATTGTTCTCATCTCTACCAGCATGGCAGAAGTCGAGGAAATGCTGAACGAGCTCAGTGTGGCAGGTATGAAGATTGGATTGGACATGAATATGTCCAATACACAATTTATGGTCAACCAGTGGTGTGACACGGGACTCGTAAGGTTAAATGGAGGCGCTCTACAACAGGTCGACTCCTACGTCTATCCGGGAAGAGAGCTAAACATGGGTAACGACCTCGCTCCTGAAATCGCCTGCAGGAGACGCGCAGCATGGGCAGCCTTCAGTTCGATTCGCGAAGTCACCGATCAGGTCAAGGATCCCGGCCACAGGGCCTCGATATTCAACGCCTCTGTACTGCCTGCGATGTGTTACGCGACGGAAACCTGGCCCGACAACAAGACAATCGCCAGAGCGATGCAAACTACGCATCGTGCACTGGAGAGATGTCTTCTAAGGACAAGCCTTCGTCAGCAATGGGAAGAAGGCCTACGAAGCTCGGAGCTACGGAAGAAGTCGCAATTAGCAGACGCGCTGCAGTACATGAAGAAGACCAAATATCGCTGGGCCGGACACCTGCTTCGACGAAAGGACGATAGATGGAGTCTCCGTGTCACAGAATGGCTCCCGAGAGACTATAAGAGACCACTGGGACGACCGCCAACGCGATGGGCAGACTCACTCTCAAGATCTTTCAGAGAGCGGAGTCTGCCTCACTGGATGCAAGCAGCCAGAGATCGAGCGGTCTAGAAGAGTTGTGGTCCCCGCTTAGAAGACCTCCTGCCGACAAAAGGACCATCAAAGTATCAAAGTAAGCATCATATTTGCCCTTAACCTCTTCAGTACCTTCACTGCGAGCGGAGTTATTACCTTTCAAACAGTGTATTCATTTTTTGAGACACTCTGCATATGGATGACAAGATCCCTCACCCACCTATACATGGGCTTCGCAGTTGCTCGCTTCGCTTGGTGTCCGACTTTCGTTTCACTAATATTTGGATAAGACCACCCACACTGGGATTAAATGTGTCGTCCAATCCATGAAGTTCCGTTTGTTTTGGCTAACGTTATTGGCATTAACGTAAACAGTTCTTTCGAACCCGTTGTAAATGTTACAAAATTCAAATTTTAGGCAAATAGACTTCTCAGTGCGATTGTCACATCATCAGATCTTTCCCATAAATGGCTGCTTCCTCATTTCCCCTCCTTCTGCTTTTCCTCTCCTTTATACTGTATATTCACGCCCCCGGTGAGCAATCTTGAACGAAACATTGAAGGAATAACGCATCTCTCCTTTCGCCACCCTCCTAACCCTCGTATAAAATTAATGACCTTAAGACCTGCCATATCCCTTACCGCTTATAATTCCAGATGTGTTTTACCAGGTTGGTTTCCATTTACTGAGCGATAAAAGAAAACCACCCGCAGCGTTCTTTTATCGCTCAATATATGGAGGCCAACCTGATCTCAATATATGGAGACCAACACATCATCATCAGGTAGAAGAAACGTTACACGCCATGACATTCAGCAAAAATCGGCTTGAGAAATTGAGCCGATTCTTGTTGATTCAAAGGCTTCATCTCTATTTTTTAAAACTGTAATATTCAGCATTCAAAGCTTTACAGGATTCTACTCCATGTTCGTAACCGCAAGCAAAGCTTCACACGAGCCTCTGCATTGTCGAAGCCGTACCAGGAAGGAGAAATTTACTAAGAGACTCAAAAACCACTTAGAAAGCGGAAGAAAATAAGGGACAATCCTGTCCAAGAACTAAAAGGAATGCGACTTCCCACCCTTCCTTCACCCCTTCAAGAAATCAAGGGTAAGCACGATGCTCTATTTAATTCCCGAACCTCATGCTTGACCGTAGTATTGTCGGCCAATTTCGCAAGCCCTATCCTTTGGCGATCAGTAGACACGGAACGGCATATTTTTCAGTGCTCCAAACGCCTCTTCATAGTCGTTCTCGTTTTTTGATCTCTTCGAATTGGGATGTGCCCAGCGTATATGCTTCACCTCTTCATGCTGTTGACAACAACTCCAATTCGGCGTGAGGAGAGGAGAACGAAGGGCTTGTTGTTGGATTCGCTTCAATGGGTAGTGTGAAACAACTCTAAGCAGGAAGCCCCACATGTGAAGGCATTTCGTTCACAAAGCGCTTCCACGAGATGTCTAAATTCTGCAGGAAAGAGCGAGGAGGTGCTCTTTTTCCTTAAGATTTACCTCTCTTGTCCCCAGGCGTGAAATACAGAAACGCCGAATAAGCTAAACAACAATTGGAGAACACATGATGTCCTTCTCTCTGAATAGCATCAAGGGCGAGAAAACAGCTCGGGATCAGAACAGAATCAAATACTGGCCGAACAAACTTTTCCCAATAATCAACTGATCAAATTAAGTGCGAAATTTACTGGATTTTCCACGTTTCAAATGTCCTGCTATCTTTGCCACAGCTGAACGAATCACGTCTTTCGAGAAAGACTAACCATAAGATGATGGACGACTCAAGCGTATACGGCTCTGTTCAAGCGCTCTTCTACTGCAATCAGAAGCTCAGAGGCCTAGCGACCGTCAAATGTCTTGTTTGGGCTTTGCCCATGCCCCTCTCCCTCCCCAAGAATAAAATACCTCGGCAGTTTTCTTTTCTTCTTTAAGTCTTTTTAGCACATTAAGTGAAAAACTTGTCTTACATGTAATATCGAATACAAAACAGTATAGAATAGTAGGTTATGGCAGGGTACGATCTTCAGGACAACTCCTACGAAGCCTGTTCACCCTCAATCGCTGTAAAGCGATTTATACTTTGAAGTGCCGGTTTTCTCTGTATCATGGACCAACAGGCCCAGAGATGCGTCCACCGAGACAGATAAGACCTAATCCGAAGTGCGTAATGTACAGGAACATAGATAAAACCAATCGATGCTGTTGATCGGTCGACACCGTTTATTCCTCCACCCCGCCATTACACTATTCATTTTCTTTAGTCCTCCCGTGGGCGGTGCTAATTAGTCCCACAAGGTATGGATGTTGTATTCGATCAAACAGCTCCGGTAGTCTGTGCCAGGAGCATTCCTGCATGGTTAGCCAGTGGTACGAGATGGAGTCCTGCCTGGCGCTAGTGTTTTGATGATAACGAAACATCGTTGCAACAGTTTTCCGACCATTCGCAATGCAGCGCAGAGCTGGGACAAATTCAGCATTCAACCTTATCCGTCACCTAATAATATGCTGTGCAGTTTTAAAAAACTACAAGGAAGGCTCTAGAGTGGATGAGGCGTGGAATCAACTATGAGCACAAAGGAGAAGAAATATATGTACTATCGTATTATCGTAGGTCGTCGGGCAGGCTAGGTCTATCCAGAGCTTGGTTTGATGAAGAAGTTCTCAAATATGTATGTATATGCACAACAATATAACACCATCTTTTCTGAACCCCACACCGCTATTTAGTAACAAAATGCCCGTTCCGGTGAAGCCACGATTGTAACAGCAAGAAGAAAAAGGCGTGGTAGTGACTTCCAGTGCACCTCTATAACGTCGAACCTGCAAAAGACTAGCCATTAAATGTTCCATCTTTAACTTCCTGGTTTTCATCTATTGACTGTTTTAGAGAAAATTCCTGCCCCAGACAGTATAAAATAAAGGGGAATCTGATGTCATCTTTGAAACAATGAGGAATAAAATTCCGCAGCAAATGCTGCGATCACGATCTGAGGCGTTGTTAAGCTAGAGGTGAGCCCTTCTGAATAATATTGTTCCATCGAGACCTCTATTGCACGGGTATCATAGTGTAGTAAACTGAATCCAAAGTTGCAAAGCTCATCTTGCACTATTCATGAGCCATCCTGTAAAGCTATTTATTTCATGTGGGTGGACTACCTTCACAGAACACCATCGCTTCACTCGCGGTGTCTAACCACACACATCATTTAGAACTGGCATCCTGGTTACATTATGACTGGGCAGGATATATTTTCAACGAACCGGCATACGATGCCTTAATGGAGCCGAGATGTCTGGAGGTCATTTCTTGAGTGACCTTTTGAAGGAATAAGCTGTTCACTTTCTATACACTGGCAAGTCTTTAACTTCAAGCTGTCGCTCATTGCTTGAGCGGCATGCCTCAGGTAGGAGATTAAAGTGAAAGCAGACCCTGTCTCCCCACGAAGCATATAGGAAAGGGACGCACGATTTTTATATTAAATCTAAAAGAAAGTGAAGAGGGGAAGTGAATGGCTGTATTCTACGCAGATGAGTGCCCTTACGATCGCAGAGAAGAAATCCGGCCGGAAAAGTGCAATGCGTTCCTACTGAAGGCTGAGGAAGCTAATCGCCGGGAAACATTTTCGCAGCAGATGCTCAAAGCGGAGAAACTGGAGCGATACAGCAGTTTCAAGAAGGTGAAATGTGTTTGAATTGCGCCCCGCCCCACCTCATGTGCCACATGATTCATCAAAACTATAAAATCAGAATTCATATCTACTCCTAAAGCGAAGTCCTTATGAATGTGAACGCTTACTTTTTTGCTTTCATTCTTCATTCTACATCGATAACGCAGAAATAGACGTCTTAGTAGTCATTAGTAGTTAACACATGTAAGTATCTTTGCTTGAGGGATTTTGCCGTGAGGGATGTGGGAGAATTATGGATGATGAGTAAAGCATAACGCTCCTGCTCTGCTAAGATGTATTCGTCTCTGTACTGTATGGTTTGTAAACAGCATCGGCAGCTGTGCTTTAATTCTTCATTTTTCTCTTCTTTACCATCGCACAAGGAGGTGAAGTAGTTTCAACAAAACTACGGAAACGACTGGTGCTCAGTACACAAACCGGCGACAACGGCAAGACGCTGATGGATGCTGCGTCGTTGGAGAACCTTACGAGCAGAGGGAAATGCTGCGTGTTGTCCGCAGGGACGACACGCGCATCAAGTTCTAAGTGCTGCTGGGTCGAGATTGGCTGAACAACACACCCAAGCAGTTCAAGCAGTTAGGAATTGCGATCAAACATACTGCTGGTTTACTGCAGCTGACAAAGGAAGGGTAACAGGTCGCAGTGGCAGTTTGAGATGAGGAGTACGGAGTTGTGGACCACTATCACTGATCGTGAGCCTGTTTGCCGTCAGGACTGGCCACTCTCGGACGCAGAGCTCGAGTGGACCGCCAACCCCACTAGAACCAGAGTGTTGGCGTGGCAGTTGGAAAATAATCGGTATAGTGGGAAGCACAGGATCTGTCGTTCGACACCGCGCAATTGTTTAATATTTCGTGCAAAGGTTGGCCACGACCAACCAATGCTCTCCATGTAAAATATCGAAGAAAAATCTCGCTAGGGAAGAGACAAGATTAGTTGACACCGATGTAATCTCACGACTTCAGAGATAGAGCAGAACTCGCTTAAACTTGTACCGATCGAGAACGATATCCGTTTTTGGGCTGACTACGGCGCGTTACGATAGATATGCACTAGTGTGGTTGTGGTCAAACGATTGCTTAGATCGAGGAGTGGTGGAAAATGTGGGCCTAAGGGGGAATATTTGGGGCACTGCTCAACCTCCAACATCCTTCTTCCACTGTTATTTCGCCTACTGAACTCAACAGACAAAATAGCGGAATTGAGTATTAGGGTCCTATGTTTTCCATGCACAACCGTAATGTCAGAAACGGACTTCACATTTGTGATCAGCGCTCACATTTAACCTGTTGGTAAAGTCTGGGCGAAATAAGGGATTCCTGCCCCATCACCCGACCTACCCATATCAACCGTAACTTGCCGCAGTTGGCCGATAAATTATAAGCTCATGCCATATTAGTGATCATCAGCCCAAATGACCCACCTTAGCCTGCCACAGTCAACCGAAACTTTGGAAACGAGCCTCATGCTAAACAACCCTTGGCGAAGTTTGGACGAAAACACTTGTCGGCTTTCCATCGACCTCTGCAATAGCAAAGCTACTATAGTGTCCTAATGTGGTGTTATTTATTTATTTATTTTGTAGACTAATTAAAGTGCTCAAACCGGTAAGTAAATCTGTTATCCGCACTAGTTTGCCGTGGAATCATCATGCCTTTAGGTATCATAGATGTGCTAGAGCTCCGGGACATATGTATGCCACCCATTCTTGTGGAACCAGCACATTGGGACTAGAGAGATATACATGGCGTAGAAGAATCAAACCTGTTCAGGCAACATCGAGTTTTCCTGAACACAGAACACTATGCTACTGCCGATAGCTACCGAACTACAACGTGGTACCAAAATCGAATATCATGGTCGTGACCAGCGCCATAGGCATCCCTTTAAAACAAAATTTGGAAGGGCTAAATTGATGCTCTTGACATCAGTACCACGAGGTCCGATCAGCGGAAGAACGGATATCATGTTCGTGATAGACAGCTCAAATAACTGCATTGGACGAAGATTAGGCGAAATTTCACAATCGACTTCCAGAGTCGTGAGGTTGCAATAGAGCCGAGGAGTCCGGTTTCGCCCTAGCGACTTTTTTCGTTGCGGTTTTGCATGGAAGGATTCGACTAATCGCATCGCATCCTGTTACGAACTGCAGAAACGCACCATCTCCGGGAAAACGAGCTGCAAACCCCGCACTACCCCTCTTGTCCTCGACCATCGCTGACCGATTACGAGCCACTTGAGGTCGGCGTCTTTCTGTGATCAGTTTCGCGCGCGCGCAGAGCGCAAACAGGGATCAGCGAGACTTCGTTCCCGATGTTCGCTGCTCCCCTTTTCGAGCACACCAAAAAGTCCTCACTGGAAAAATGGCAAAGATTTGGGACCAACAGGAGTAGACATAATACAGAATTCCAGCGCTTTCGCCATGGTTCCTTCGACCAGCCTCATTATTGCAAAGCAGTAGCCGGAAAGTTCACATAGCTTTGCTTCATATTTCCATCTGTCAGTGAACGAAGCTGCGATCCAGAACTTCAAGTACGGCGCCGTTTGAAGTTTCGTATCGTTGCTACATTTCTGGTGGCCACAAGTCGCTCGCTGTACAGGTCAACTGCGCATTCACAACTACTTTGACTACAGCAGAGAACTCGAATGAGTGGTGCATGTCAAACAGGGATTATTTAATGCGGAGAGGTTTATGGTCATCAATTTTCCTCGGGCAGCTGCACTACACATGACGGGCTGTCATCTGTCAACAAGCTACCACTGCCATAATGTGGCATTTCAAGAGTTAAGTTCGTTGAATGAAAACAAATTCGTATGCTAAACTAAATCCCTATCTTACATCAAAAGTCGTATGGAAACTAGCCAAGTCAGGAATGGTTTTAGTGGCGATCCAAAAATCAGGAACATTATCGAGATGTATTTACGCATGCGCCAGGTCTCTTGCCGTGAGGTCAGGAGTCAGAGAAGGAAATGTGCTTATTGGATACCGGAGCTTCGCTGCGCATGCCCATGCGATAGTAGGTTCAATGCGACGTATTTTCGCATCCTATTTTTCGCAAGGCAATATTGCTGGGCCAGTGAGTCGGAATGGCGTAACAAAAGCAGTATCGACGTCTACATGTTTGGGCATAAACAACGCGGAACTACATAAACGCGAGCTCAGAAAGGGAACCTCGTACATACACGAACTACATAGCTCCAACCGTAAGTTTCATACTAAGAGCACAGTCAACCATAACCAGAAAATTGCAATTGGGCTTTATAGGGGTGAAAAGGGGTGTGTTTGCCTCACGACTCAGAAGGCGAACCTGTTGCACAACCTTCTTATTGTAGCAGTATAGTACCGGAAGCGTCTTTTGAATAAACGCCGCAAAAACCGCGATTTTGCGGTTTTTGCGTCTTTTTGATAAAACGAGCTCAATGTTCACCGATTTGAAAAGCCAAGGACATATTTGAGCTCAGGAGCTCTCATTTGGTATACATATTTCATATGGAGCCTTGAAAATGTCCGAGATTGAAGACTTGCGCTCCATTGCGAAGGGCAGTCGCGGACGAGTTGTCGGTCGGAAGCCGTCGAAAATCTTTACGTGCTCACAATTCCTCTAATTTGAGGTTTTTGAGAAACGGTTTTTACCGTTCGATTCGTCTCTTCGAGATCGACACAAACATGTATACAACTTCGCAAGACCACCGCGCTTTCGCAGTGGGTGGTCAAAAATGACTGCAGCAGACTTTTTGCGATTGGAGAGACTTATACTCCAGGACTTGCTTGTTCTCGGAGAATCTCGAGCATGGCGTAAAGTGTTCTGTCATTCCAGGAATCCTCTGAAAGTGTGCCATGCGCGGTGTGTATAGGATCGAACCTATCAATCGAAAGGGCGGCACGATAGCTTGTAGAGTAAACGCTTGAGAAGTCTTATCAGAAATTCCCAGCCGCAGGAATTGCTCCACTCTGTCCCGGCGAGACTTTGGAGTGCGCTGTGCATAATGTATCCTATGATCGAACCTATCAATCGACTGGATGCGATAGCTCGCAAATTGCACCGCGGACGTGTTCTGAGCGCAATAACTCTGTCAATTTTGAATCTTTCCGGCTGAAACTTGTGGGTTATGTAGGCGGTAGAACACTAAATAACTGCGCTGAAGCACAGCAACGTAGCTTATGAATGGAAAAAAGTTACAGCGGTACGAAAATGCAAGTAAACCTTGTGTGACGCGATTTGTTCCGATTTCAGTCAACCCCTGTGCGAACAAGCGATCAGCTAACGGCCCACGAATGCGTAGGCATGCAAAGCAATTAAGTTACTTTACGATAAAGTCCCCACAACTCCGCAGCTGCCTAAACTTTCTTACCCCCAAGTGCCACTTTAGAGGGCAGCGGTGAAGTTTCTTCCTCCCTTACTCGATCACCTTGAGTTTTTGACACAAGAGATGATAAAGTTCTATTCAGCTCGAAAAGCTCTATCGAACGGTGCCGATCCCGGCCAATTCTGGGATAATCGATTTTTTGACAATTTCCCTCGACGCTCTTCGCTGAGTTTGCCCGGACGATGACGTCATCGAAAATCGCTATTTTCGAAATTGGCCCAATGTCCTCATCCAAAACTTTCTAGGGGTTATTTGGTGCGCTGATTACGAATCCGATGTCCGTTTTTGGAAATTCCGCCGACTTTGGTAGGTTTTCGAATTTCTCCTGAATAACCGTGGATGGTCGGGTCAGGAACACCGATTTTGCTCAAACATCATCTAAGGGCAGGGGTTACTCAGGCTATCGAATACGATGTCGAAACCCAATTGGCCGATAATGGCTGGAGACCACCATACCAATAACTGAGAGTGGTCAGCGATCCTGACCCTACCAACCTCAAATGGCTGTAACATGACAAAATCGGACGAACTTTCAAAAACGGACGTCGGGCTCGTAATCGGCGCTCCAAATAACCCCCTAGACGGTTTTGGACGAAGCTTGGATAAGAAAATGGGGCAACTTTCGAAATCATCGTTTTTCGATGACGTCATCGTCTGCGCAGGCACGGCGAAGAGCGCCCTTTTCCTCGATGAGAAATTGTCAAAAAAATCAGTTTTTCCGGGATTGGCCGTGATTGATACCGTTCGATAGAGCTTCTCGAGCCGAACAGAACGGTCCCATCTCGAGTGTCAAAAACTCAAACATGAGTGTCAAAAACTATACATGTAGAGGTGGAAGAAACTTCACCACAGCCCTCCTCAGCTCTAAAATAGCAGCGGGGACTAAGGCAGGTTAGACAGCTGGAGAGTTATGTGCACTTCATCGTAAAGTGCCTTGACTGCCTACGCATGCGTAAGCCATTAGCTGACCGCGTGTTCCCACAGTGGTCGACTGAAGTCGGAAAAAATCGTGTCACACAAGGTTTACCTGCATTTTCGCACCGCTGTAACTTTGTCCCGTTATAAGCTACGTTGCTGTGTTCAGTTTTTTTTTTCGTCGTTTGCGGCGATGGTTTGAAGCAGTCCTTTTTGGAGTTGTTCTTCAACCACAACGGCTTAAGGGGTTTCACTATAACAATAGAAGTCGCTGTGCTTTAGGATTGCTATAGTTGACTTGGACGGCCTGCATTGCATTGCTGAATCGAACAAGACATCAGCTCGAGTGCGCATAGAGACATGTCCCGTTCCGTGCTGTAAAAGGACGGTCGACATTCACCCACCTCTTCCACCAGAGCAGAATTACAGTGAAGTCCCGAAGAGCTAAGCAGCGTCATTCACACGAAGTAGCAGAAGTACGACTGAAGTAATGAAGATTTCAAAAAAAATTAAATTCAAAAAAGTGCTACAGGGCAACATATTTTGCACATAGTCCTGTAGCACTTTTTTGAAATTATGCTTTTCATTACTTCAGTCGTACTTCTGTTACTTCGTGTGAATGACGCTGCTTAGCTTTTCGGGAGTTCACTGTAATTCTGTTCTGGTGGAAGAGGTGGGTGAATGTCGACCGTCCTTTAACAGCACGGAACGGGACATGTCTCTATGCTCACTCGAGCTGATGTCTTGTTCGATGATGTCCTATTTTGCATAAGCGTGAGGAACGGCTTTGTGATGCATTTAAGCTGCAGATGAGAACTGGCAAGCGTTAACAGAAACCGCCTTATTCTAAATACGTGCTTCATATCCGCTGCAAAGTGCCCGCCCATTTATTTATTTATTGTATGTATATGTGAAGAAGGCGTATGTACAGGGTGGCTGAAAAGTTCGGGCAATTTTTCAAAGTATTTCAGCGGTACGAAAAAATTACATAAACGAAACAGATTTGCAAACACAAATAACAGCGACTTCATTAGATCAATAACAACAGAATACAACAGAAAAATTCACAACAAGTGCTCAAAATTGCCTACTTTGGCTTCAATACATTTTCGCGGTCGCTTTGGGAAGTCGATGTCGATGGTCGCACACTGATCCGCTGTAATCTCGTCTCAGGACTGCATCAACGCCGCTTTTAGCCGCTAAACAGTGGCGTATCTTGTAGTAGAGATCTTCTGCTCCATGACTGACCACACCGAATATCCATCGGGTTGAGATCAGGCGAGTTGGATGGTTAGATGTCCTTGCTCCAAAAGCCTGGGAAGAGCTCCTCGCAAACGGCAATCGTGGATTTGGCGGAATGCGCAGTCCTGCTGAGGAGAAAATCCAGTTTCGTGAAAATGGTACGTCGCCCACGGGTCCAGTTCGTCGCGGAGGACACGTTGCTGGTAGCTGGTGGCGTTCATTTTGACGTTGCACTCATGAAGACCAGTGGCGTCTTTCCGGTAGCGCATATCCCACCCCAAAGCATCACCGAGGCTGGAAAATGACTGCGGCTGATGGTCCTTGCTGTTGTCGTCTTCTGCTGACCCTTCTTGAGCAGTTGCCGGCGATTCTGACGGTTGTGAACCGGCTGGACCGCGAATATCTTCTCGTCGGTGAACAGCATCCTCCACAAGCGACTACCGCCGACCAGCCGACGCCTTCGCCTGCATTTCCTCAACCTCTCAGCTTTCATTTCGTCGTTGAGAAAGTGAATGCGAGCGACTTTGTAGTGCGTAATCCCGGCTTTCTCCTGGCAATATGTCAGACTCCTTCTCTACTGATCCCGGGATCCATAGCCATCTTTTTCATGGACACCTCAGAATTGCGGCGAATGCGACAACGAACCTTGTTGATGTTCTCCGGTGTTGTCGCTGTGGTGGGACGGCCGCTGCAGGGACGCTCCGAGGTTCCGCCAGTCTCCTTGTAGCGCTTTACAGTCTTGTAGGCGATCCTTTGTTTGAAGCCGGTTGTCCGAACCATGACCGCGGTCTTCATTCCCGCCTTGTGCAACTCGACGACGGTGACACGTTGACTTTCACGAAACATATCACAATCACAACTGAAGATAAGAAAAATGGAGCAACACATTCTAGATCAAAATTGCGCGAGGAATACAACGGAAGCAACAGAAACAACCAAAAACTTCAATTTCAAAGCCAAAAGTAGTACCTCAAAAAATTGCCCGAACTTTTCAGCCACCCTGTATGTATGTATTGTATTACATGGATTACCCATGTGAATCAAACGTCTAGGTCAAACAAACAGAGAAAAAAAATAACAAAACAAAAAAAGCAACTAAAAAGAGACAAACAAAAATCAGAACAAGAACAAGAAAACAACATGAATCAAACAACAGCACCAAGGTTAAACAAGCTAGTCGACGGCTGACAACTTCATAGTGCTATCCAACAACCTTCTAAATGAGCTCAGTTTAGCTGGAACTATTCGTTTGCTGAGCTTAGCATATTCGCACCTGCCCTATACACAAAGAGATAACGCCCTACGTTCTTCCTAATCCGAGGTAGTACCAGCTTGAGATTGCTACCTCTAGTGTTGGGATTAGCAACTTCAAAAAGTAACCCAGATCTATGCCAGTAAGTCCATGAAGGATTTTTTGGACGATTATTAGGTCACACTTTTGTCTTCTGATAGCTAGGGAGTGGAGACCAAAGTTCGCGTTCCTTTCCGCATTATCCGGAATAGGCTCACAAATGAAACCAATCATCCTAGTCATGAGTTTGCGTGTAAAACTATTTTGAACTCTTTCGAGCCTAAGGGCCACAGCACGCTTGTGAGGATTGAAGATGACCGTTCCATACTCCAGTGTTGGCTTGATATATGTCTTGCATGCTTGTAAAAAAATCGATGCCTTACAGGTAGATAAGGCTCTGAACAAATTATGCATAACCTTTGTGGCCGTGGCTGCTATTCTTTCACAATGCTGATCAAAACTTAAGTCTTCTCTCACAAGGAAACCTAAATCACAAGCTTTATGCATCACTTGAATAGGATTTTCTTTGATGGAGTAGCTGAAAGGATTGGCTTGTGACCCGAGGTGTAAGATCTTGGATTTGTGATCAGACAAGGGCAGTTCCCATTTTTCTGACCATCGAACAACTGCATCAGTGGAGCTTTGAAGAACCTTTACATCATCCACGCACAAAATAGGACGATGAATCTTGAGGTCATCGGCAAAGGCGCAACATGACGCTCCCAAAGCTGAACTGACGGTCGGAAAATCACAAGTGTAAATAATGAAAAGCAACGGAGAGAGTACCCCATCTTGGAGAACACCACTGGAAGCTATTCTTGGCCGGGAAAAACTTTCATTCACCTGAACCGTAAAAGTTCGGTTACGAAGAAATTCCTTCACCCAAGAGACAGTTTGTTTAAGAAGTCCCACTGATAACAACCTCGAGATTAGTTTGTCATGCTAAACTTTATCAAAAGCTTTTTCAAAGTCAAAATACACAACGCCAACTGCTTTACAATTGTCAAGCTGAAACGTCCAATCATTCAAGCACATAAGCATAGCAGTAACGGTAGACATACTTCCTTGAAAGCCATGCTGAAAGTCAGATATTACTTTGCATTCTGTTAAATGATTTAGAATACGCTTCTTTAGCATGTTCTCGAAAGCCCTCGCGAGAACTGATGTGACACTAACAGGCCTAAAGTTGGAAGGGGAACTGAATGGCGGTTTTTTGGGTTAGTGTTATATATGCGCTTTTCTAAGAGGAATATCCGAAGTCATGAAGCTTAGGTTGAAAAGATATTCCAAAGGGCAATTACGTGAGCTACACCTTTTAGAAACGAAAGCGGAACGTGATCGGGAGTGAGAGATCGTGAATTGGGCCAGTGGCGTAGCAGTTCATAGACCTCCTCCCTATGAAACCACATAGAATCCTTCATAACAAGAAAAGCTGTGTCGTAGGTTACGTTACCCATTGAAGGGCTGTGCGTTTAAGCTCGCTCAAAAGTGTCAGCCAAAAGCTTGGCTCTCTCATCACTCCTAGTGACTAGACGTCCACTGGGATCAGAGAGGGCACCAAGTTTATTTCTAGTCCGCAACCTAGTGTTTAAAAAGCGATAGAAACTATTCCTATTTTTGCCTTCGATTACCTTCTTTTCAATGTTTACTTGTTTCAGTTCACTTTTTTCAATTTCTTCTCAAAAATCTTGTTCAGCTCCTTGAACGTAGTCCATAGTCTTTCATCGTTTCCTTTTATAGCTCAACTCCATGCCTCCATTTATTTCTTGTAGAGCGATTGTAAGTACGGTGGCAAATGGAGTCGGTCTACGGGCATTCTAACAAGTGGTACAAAAAGCTCAATGCTTTGATTAAGAATTGCCAAAAACATCTCATATTTGGCATCTAGATCACGTGCCAAATTGAGTGACCCATACCAGTCGACACCGTAAAGATATGCCGAAATCTTTTCGTAGTCAAATTGTTTTAAAAAAATTCTGTATACAACCGGTTAAGGTCTTCAGTTAAATAGTTTAATTCGAACTTGACCGAGGAATGGTCACCCCTGCCGATACGCGGCTCGACCACAACGCTGCAGGTAACTGATTGACCGTTAGTTAAAACTAGATCCAAAATATTCGATCCTAAGGTAGGGTATTTTACCATTTGGCTTAACTCGTAGTTACTACAGATTTCTAGAAGAGCCGTAGCCGGAGATGAGCTAAGAACCAAAGGCTCATTAATCCATTTCAAACTAGGCATATTAAAGTCACCGCATCTAATACAAGGGTGATTACACGTCAGTAAGTGAGTGATTGCCTTGATCATTTGTTCTGACTTAAGGACTGAACAAGCAGGACTACGATAAACTGTGATAATTCGTAACGACAATGACGTGCAAGGCGTGCTTCAAACTCGAACAAAAAAAAGGATGAGAAACAAGACATGTGCAAAAAATACATAGTAGAGCAATCGCTGACGGCGGCGGTCGTGTGCATCCTCTTCCATGCTATTGCTTAGGATTTCCCTCCCATGCCAACCAAACCTTCCCCTTTCCATGGTCGGTGAAAGGGTACCAGACCTGTCTGGGAAGATAAAAGACTGATCTGTCAATCGAATGGGCACTGCAAGTCATTGCATGTATAGACCAAATATGCATTCAAGATGCTTCCGGGATATTTCGTAATATGATGCCCATTCCAAAGAGAATTATTAATGCCGACCGTCATCTTTCATCCGTTGCTGACATGGAGGAACGAAGTTGTGGACAATTTCATATAGCCCTCTCAGAGCCGGCCACCCACAGACACTAAGCTCAAGTATGAAGGCTGCAACCGGCCGAGTACAATATCGTTCCTGTCCTTTGGTTTTTGAGCTAATAGACGCAAAAATCGCCGTTTCCGCCGCTTTTCTATAACTCCCTTTAAAACGACCTGGTCAAAAAATAAATGTTGCTGTTAAAATCTCCTCCAATGGTGTGTATGCCATTCAGTGGTCTTAGAAAAAACTGATCGGGTGACCTGTGAAATATACGCGGCGGCGACCTCCCTCCGCCGCTCGAGATAATTGCTCCCACTGGGTGCACCTCTCTAAATGATTATAATCAGCAGATTTTCAGCAAAATTTTTCATCTTTTTCCCAAGCTATATTCAGTAACCCCCACTTTTTCGTGTATAGAATCAAAACGTTATCATTAAGACATATTTTTCCGTTTATTGATAATTCATTTTGTTCATGCTTCAAAATTTCAGAAAGCCTCTGAATTTGGTGAACTCTAATCTACGTTCGGCGACGTCCGTGAAGAGCCGGGGTAGGAGTTCAGCTGACCTAGCGGTAGTCTGTTACACTCTTCAAGGAAAGCATGTTCAAGGAAATGGTTAGGAAACTGGTTGCTGTCACAGTCATCTACAGGGCAAGACGTTGGTGGAAAAAGCGATTTTTAGCAAACTAAATGGCAGTTAGAGCTGCCGCATCAAGAGGGATGTGTCGCAAAGTGAGGACTTTAAGAAAACTCTTTGTCGTCTTCCACCTGGAGCCCCACTGGCTTCGCCTAAGCGGTGTTCCTCAATCAATCGAACAGCTGAAGCACGTGCAAAAGTTGAGGTGGCGCCAGCACAATATTTGCTCTAGGAGTTGCTCTAGAAGGCAAAAATTTCTCCACTGCCGAGTTCACCAGTCAGTTCTGCATTCTGCATTTCTGCGCGACATTACGAATGATCGCCGCTCGCGCGGCGAAAGTCGCCGCAACGGGGCGACCTCATCGGTGCGCCGTGGCTGGCCTTGATTCGGAACCACGGAGCCGTTTTCCTCTCTGGAAACGTCGTGATGAATCATTACAATGGGGTGAATACTTCTAACCGATGTACACGAACACACACACAGTTCCACTCCTGCAACACTGCTGTCAAGCTGATGCCAGGAATATTGTTTCTCTGCTTATGGAATGGAAGAGCTGGAGAATGGATGAAACCTGGTGGAACAATGGCAAATAAAATTTTGTTTCAGGAACGCCTGGAATGGCGTGTGGAAAGACTGTTACCACTTGTTCTCTATTTGAAGAAAACCCCCACAGTGCGTACCCACTTTAAACAAGGCTTTTCACTTGGACATCACATGTTGTATGGACAGAGTGTGATTTTCACTGCGGTAGTGCCTCACCTCCTAACATTCACTTACGAAGCTTCACCTGGAGAAAGATTGACCATTTAGTTTTGTTCGTTTTTGTGCTTCAAGTTCAATTACTGTGTCAAATAAAAGGATTAAAAGCAGAGACCAGTCAAAGTGATTGGAAATACGCCACACATCCTAATTCCACACACTTTCAATGTATTGACGTGCACCTAAGCAGGCCAGGTGTTAAACAGTTCAGTGCTTCCCACCACAAACAAGCGGGCGCCTAATAGTATGGTATTTCAATCAGGTGAGGAAATGAAGCCTGCGTAACACGTTAGCGAACATTTTCTAGCATCAATATCACAGGCAGGTAAGCGACGTTCCCAGAAACACGTTGTAGTTGTGTGGAATCCCCACAGCTCCAATCTTCGAAATGACTTAGAAATGTTGTCTAGTCAATATGTCTAGTCAACGTTGCCTAGAAATGTTGTCCGCGCCTTCCTTGACAGGAAGTATAAGAGATAGAAATGGAAGCAAAAATAAATCAGATGTCGTTTCGGAATGGTGTGTGGAGTGACTGTTTTTTGTTGTTTTCTATTTGAACAAAGCGGTGGGTACCCATTTCCAACAAGACTTCACCTAGACAACATGTTTGTGTTGCGAAGGGTAGATAAAATGATTTTCATTGCATATTTCCTCACTTTCTAGCTTTTCCTCATCATTCTCCTGACTTTAGAAGTGGAACTCAGGCAGAAACTTTGGCGCCAACTCTCATTTCCTCATCAGTCCCGAAGTAGATTTATCCAATAAGAAATCATAACAGTTTTGCGAAGCCGAATCTTTTCGTTCTTTTTTCTCCTACGCAATCCGGAAGCGGAGGGAAATGTCCAGAAAGGGAAATAGGCACATCCCTGGTTGAGAGTTCTGGATTGGTAGAATTACTACACCATGTTGTAACGCGGTCAAGATGCAACGCTGCTTTATTTCATTGACATTTATTATTAATCGAAGCAAGCAAGAAAGATTAATCGGAAACAGTGAGGAGCGATAAACATCATAAAACTTAGAGCTACGCGTCCGTATGAACGACATCATGCATTGGTGAAGCTAAAGAAAGAGACCATGAGAAAGATATTAACCCATTGACGACCGCGCGGCAAATCGCGTGTCTGACACGTGGGACCGCGCGCTGGGACCGCCTTGAGGCTCGACTCTCGTGCATTCACTACTTCACGGTATTCCAAATGAAGCTCCCTCTCCAATGGGTGAGCCACATATTGGAAAAGGCCGGAACAGGTTCGAAGCAAAACGTAGAAGATGTATTTGCTGCTACAAAAGGGTCAGCACAGAAAAGGACGCACGTTCGTCACGAATCGAGCAAATAAGGTGACCACACGATGTAGCAAGTGTTTGAAATATTTTTTCTGAATTGGGTTCAAGTTTTTCGCAAGGAATTTGACTAGATGTCTTGACCATGACCATTTTTGTAAGATATACGTAGCTGTTCGTGAGTAGTATCTATTTATTTGAGGTTTGAATAGTGTGTAGTGCTGATTTTTTTATCAAAGCTTTCGTTAGAAGTAAATGATTCTCGGACCACTGTGCAGGTAGCATTGGTAGGATCCAACAAATCTAATGAATACTAGTAAACTATGAAAAATCGAGGAAGTGGGCCGCAGCGAACATTTTTTTAACCGCGGGCTGAAATTGGGCCGCGCGGTCCCACGCGACAGAAAAACTGCGGGCCGAAATTGGGCCGCGCGGTCGTCAATGGATTAAGAATAGTGAGAAACATCAGAAATAATGCAGGTTAAAGCAACGCATCCATGAGGACGACATCAAATATTAGTGAAGCTACAGAAAATGGCTGTGAGAAAAATAATAAAAATTAGTGAGATACGTTAGACATAATGCAATTTAGAGCTATCTAATGACAAAAATCCAGGAACTAAACGAGAAAATTACATTGAAGACACACGAAACAAATACTTACCTCCTCTGCGGAATTAGTTGTCTTCGATCGTTCTTCCTTGTTCAAAGCAGAGCGGCTTTGTACGAACTCCTGAAAAAAGGAATCACTTTTTTCGTTGCTGAATACCACACCAATTTTGACTGTTAATTAAGACTTATGCAGCGGAATGGATTTGAATATGTATCTTTTGTTTGTCAGAAGTAAGATACTCCTAATAGAAGAGCCTCGATAAGCAAAGGCAAAAAAACTAAGGAAAAGAAAAAATGCTGATTTGAATCCCAAATACGGTTGATATATTCAACAATTCTTCACAGCAGCCTATAAAAAAAGCCCCCTTGTAGGTCGCCACACAAAGAGACATTTTCAAAAGCTGAAGTAATTCATCCCCTCTATACTCATCGTGTTGTTGTAGTTTCAAACTAGTCGCCTTAAAACCGAAAGAACGACAACAAACACACCTCGCCTATGTTCTCCACATGAATTCTCTCACTGAAAGTTGAATCAAGTGAATCTGGAGAGTGGGGGGGGGTGGGGTTTGGACTTGAAGGACCACAAGCCAATGAGTTTGCTACTTCTGTCTTAATCAAGAATATTTAAGGTTCGCCTCAGGGTCAAGCGTGGGATTCAATTTTTGCCGAAAATTTACGACCCTCCACCTGCCAGAGCGATCTGGTACGACCCCCTCCCCCTTTTGTGTAGACCACCGTTTTATTTCTTGTCTGTGTTAAATTTTTAAATTTTTATGCAATTTTTGTAACCTTTAAAGGGTTCTTCTTTCCAGATGCAGCCTCGACAGTGCCAGAATGCATTAAAAAAAGAGCTATTGAGTAGTTATTTGGTCGAGTTATTTATTAGAGAAAACCTGATAAAGGTTTTGAGCATGAAATGTTTTGATACTAATATTTTGATTGTTTAGAGTTGAAAATAAAGAACTTTTGCGAGTAGTTGCCGAATTAATCACAACGAGTCCAACATTTCAGATTTTACGAGGATCTCATAGACACGACACATCTTTCTACCTGAAGAAGCAACATCTGAATTCGAAGTGGTGCTCTAAAATTCGACTGTTAATTGCTAAGGATGACTCAAGAGCTCTCTCCACAAAATTTTTGAGACACTCTTTGAATCGATGACGGAGGCGCAGCTGAAGGATGGACTTCTCGGGCAACAATTTTCTACCTTCTGAAGGAAGATCATAAGAGAGTGCGAATTGTGCCATCTTAAACCATCTTAAAGTTTAAAATGTGATTAATATACAAAAAGAACTAAGCTTCTTTTCGCAGCGATCTCCGATACAATTAGGGAGGATCGAATTCCAAATTCTCATGTTTCACGAAAAATAGAATTTTACCTGAAGGAGACAATCTACACAGTTAAAATTCTGCTTTTCACATTGTAATGCCAAGAGCTAAAAAAATTTTCAGCTCTTGGCCCCACAATGTAAAAATCATGGGTTTCTGAAACGAATAGATTAGATCTACCCCTGGTCGGTATGGCACCGACGTCACTCGAGCGACAAAATTGGTCGTTCACAAAAATGATTATAATCTTTAAGTTTTTGGAAATTCGAAAAAGCCAATGGCTTTTTGAAAACTAGAAAAAACCATTTGGAAATTACTTTTCAATAAGGAGGTCTTCATTGGGAGCGATGGAGTTTGATTTCTGGTCCCTTGTTGCGAAAATACGTGCCAAAAATCGAACCCCCCCCCCCCCGCCCCGTATGCAGATCCATTTTTTGAAAACTGTTTTCCATGTTTAAAAAGCGTTTTTTAAAGCTGTTAAAATTTTTGAATTTCAGAAAATAAACCGAATTATGATCAATTTTGTGAAGTCGTGGCCAGAGGAGTTGGACGGTCCTTCACTGGAATCGTTGGACTGATTTCACAAAAAATTTCCATAACTCAGTTCATTTTCTGATTTTTAAAAAAGCCAATAGCTGTTGTGAATACCCAACTAGGGTCTACATCTATAAATGTATAATCCTACTATCCTACTATATGTGAGCGAGAACGGTCGTTTCGCTGTGGGTGAGTGAGTGTGTGTGTGTTTGTTTACACAGAAGTGCTGAAGGAGTGTGTTGGGAGGAAGTAGTAGGAAGTAGGGAAGGGGAGAGGAGGGGGTTGTAGTTATCACCAGTTGTCAACTGTTGCAGTTGTCGACAGGCGTCCATGTTCAGATGACATGTCACCAATGTAGCGCAAAGGACGCTCAGGTTGAGAAGAGGTGTCACCGATGTCGCGCCAGGGTTCCGGATTCACACGCCGTGTCAACGATGTCGTGCAAAGCACGTTCGGGTTGAGAACAGATGTCTCCGACTTCGTTCAACAGGCGTTCGGGTTCGGAAGAGGTGTCTCCGATGTCGGGCAAGATTCCGGATTCAGACGACGTGTTACCAGTGAAGGTGGGACCAGTAATGGGAGACTGGTGAAGGATGGGGTTCCAGTAAGGGGACAGGTAAAGGGTTGACCAATAAAGGAGGGACCTGTGAAGGTGGGACCAGCACTGGAGAACGGTAAGGGGGAGGGGATGCAGTGAAGGGGGAACCGGTGAAGGAGGGGAGAGGGGTCCAGTGAAGATGGGACCGGTGAGGAAGGGAACAGTAATGGGGACCGGTGAAAGGGGGAGTGGTTCAGTGAAGGGTGGACCGGTGAAGGAGGGGGAGGGGTCCAGTGAAGGACGGACCGGTAGAATGTTGACCAGTGAAGAGGGGACCAGGTGAAGGGGGACCGATGAGGAAGGTTCCAGTAATGGGGACCGGTGAATGGGAGGGAAGGGGTCCAGTGAAGGGGATCGGAAAAGGGTTGATGAATAAAAGGGGCACCAGTGAAGGTGGGACCAGTAATAGGGATCGGTGAAGGATAGGATGGCCAGCGAAGAGGGACCAGTAAAGGGAGGGCCAGTGAAGATGGGAGCAGTAGTAGGGACCGACGAAGGGGGAGGGGGACCAGTGAAGGGTGCACCGGAAAAGGGCTGACAATAAAGGGGAACCAGTGATAAGGGACCAGTTAAGGGGTCCAGTGAAGGTGATGCACCTGTTTTGCCCTATTGCGCTATACCATTCTATATAGGAAAACCAGTTTTTTAATGAAAGAGAAGGCCTAAAGAAGAGAAGACGTTCAGGGTGTTCTATTTTCCGGGTGTCGGGCGAAGCCCCAACCAGGCTTTTGGCGGCCGGCAGGGCGTTGAACGTCTGGTAGTATAGAGTAAATAGGAACGAATGATAAGTCTTAGCATACTTAGGTAGCACTCTAAGATAAGTACCGTTGAGTAACATTCTTCTTCTTCTTCTTCAGCGTCTGTCCCGCTTCGTAGCGGGGTCCGCTATTCTGGTGTCATGACGCCACCTTTCCCGATCCAGCGCTAGATCAGGGTGGACGCCAGCCGCTTTCAAGTCCGTATGTAACGTATCAGCCCAGCGCTGCTTCGGGCGCCCTCTAGGCCGCTTTCCTACCACCTCGAACTTAAGGCCTATCTTGCGGACGCTATCTTCCTTTCCACGCAGAACGTGGCCGTACCATCGTAAGCGAGCTTCGCGCATCTTGTCAGTTATCGACGCGACACCGAACTTCTGCCGAATAGCATCATTTCGAATGCGGTCCATGCGCGTGACTCCAGCCGTCCAGCACAGCATCTTCGTCTCCATGACTCTGAGGCGCGTTTCAACTTCCTTAGTGGCAGGCCAACACTCAGCGCCGTACATGGCTACTGGCCGGACGACTGCTCTGTAGATCTTCGACTTAAAGCGCTCTGGTATCTTCTTGTCGCAGAGAACGCCAGTCAACGAGCGCCACTTGGACCAAGCTGCACTCACGCGTGGATTCAATTCGACCATCAGTTTGCCGTCAGACGCGACTGCTGATCCCAGGTACTTAAAGACGCAGTGCGTGGAAGCTCGATGCCGTTAACCTTGATGGAGCTGGACTCGGTAACGTCCGTCGTTAAATACTCGGTCTTCTTCACGTTCAATCTGAGTCCAAACCGCTCCAAGCGATCACACCAAGCTTGCACCTCTCGCTCGAGTTCACCTTTATCTTCGCTAGCGAGCATCACGTCATCGGCATAAAGCAACGTCCAAGGGACGGGCTTCTGAAGATCTCGTGTGATGGCATCCATGACGACAACAAAGAGGAGTGGGGAAAGCGCAGAACCCTGGTGTACCCCGACAGAGATGGGGAACTCCATCGAGGTTCCAGCTGCAGCTTGCACTCGACTCTTTGGACAAGAGTAGAGAATTCGCACCCACTCTATGAGCTCTTCGGGAACTCCATGATGTCGCAAGGCGTACCATATCACTTCACGCGGTACGCGGTCAAAGGCCTTCTCCAAGTCGAGGAAGGCGATATGCACTGCCTTCTGTTTCTCGCGATGCTTCTCTATCAGGAGGCGGGCGGCGTGTATGGCATCAATGGTGCCACAGCCAGCCACGAAGCCGCACTGATTGCTGGAAAGCTGGACGATGTCCCGAATTCGTCCATCGACAACTCGCTCAAAGATCTTCATGCTGTGCGAAAGCAAGCGAATCGGACGGTAATTGGAGCAGTCTGCAGGACTGCCCTTCTTCTTCCAAATCGGAATCGTCGTACTTTGGCGCCAACTCTCAGGCACTTTTTTCTCCGCCACAACCTGATTAAAGAACTTCGCCAACCACTCAGCAGGTTACCAAAACTTCGACTTCCACAGTTCTGCTGCCACGTCGTCGGGCCCAGTCGCTTTGCCTGGCCTCATTTTCTTCAAAGCCGCTTCAATCTCCTCCACGGTGATCTTCTGAACGGGGCCGTGGGTTGGAGCCGTTGAGGGGATGGCTGGATGAGGAAATTCTACTGTAGAGATTTCCTCAAAGTAATCGCGCCATCGCTTCAATGCCTTCTTGCGGTCCATAAGAAGACGGCCGTTCGCATCATTGATGCCGAAGAACTTCTCGATGTCCTCGGTCTGGCGATGGCGATTCTTTGCGAGTCGGTACAGATACCGCTCACCATCGCGCGACTCGAGCTTCTCGTTGACATCTCCATAATGAGTGGCTTTTGCAACAGCCACGGCCTTCTTTGCAACTTTCTTCGCTTCTTGGTACTTCCGCCAGTTATCGGCTGTCTTTTCGCCGAGAAACACGTGATATAGCGTCTTCTTCTCTCGAACTTTGGCTTTCACGTCATCTGTCCACAGCCAGGCCTGCTTGTCGACCTTCCTTCGCCCAGGCTTCGTGATGCCGAGCTCCGACCGTGCAGCGTGACGAATCGCGTCGGTGGCCTTCTCCCAAGTTTCAGTCGACAGTTGTCACTGTCGGTAACCGCACGCGAGAAATCACAGCTGCTTCCTTCTCTTTCATTCGCTACCACTTGATTCTTGGTGCACCGCATCGCTCGACCTGCTTCAGCCTCGGAGGGGCGATCTTTAAAGTACAGATCAGCGGTCGATGCTGTGGGGCGACCGTCTCATATGGCACGACCTTCGCGTCTGTGACAAGACTTCGGTCTCGATCCTTCACAAGGACAAAGTCTATCTGAGTCCTGGTGTTCCCGCTATAGAACGAGATGAGGTGGGAATCGCGTTTGCGAAATACGGTGTTCACTATGGTGAGGTTGTGCGATTCCGCATATTCAAGGATACGCTCACCATCTGCGTTACGCGATCCGTAACCGAACCCACCATGACAGCCGTACCCGTCTTTCGTCGCGCCGACGTGCCCGTTGAGGTCACCAGCGACTATGATGACATCTTTCGACGGTACCTCTGCTGTCTTCTCATCAAGCATGCTCCAAAACTCCTCCTTGGCTTGATCCGAGCAGCCAGTCTGCGGAGTATACGCAGAGAAGAAGTGATAGAGTCGCTCCTTCGCGGCGACAACGATCTTCATCAATCGATCGTCAAAGCGCCTCGACGCTTACAATCGAATCACGAAATCGTTCGGAGACGATTATTCCGACACCACTGGTGGTCCTGGGACTTCCACATAGAACGGCCTTGAAGCCACGTCCTATGTCCCTTGACTTACGGCAGGACCACCTCGTCTCCTGCACCGCACAGAAATCAACTCTTCTACGCTCCATTGCTTCAACCAACTCGCACGAGCGGCCCGTCAACGTACCCACATTCAGCGTTGCCACGCGGGTCCTGCTTACGTTACGGGACTTTCGGACTAGCTCAGTTGCCCCCCGATGCCGTCCTCGCATCAGGGACCCTCTCATACTTCTCACACTCGCCGGGCTCTGCGAGTGCGCGTCGGCTCCCGCGGACGCCGTAGCACTATCTCGAAACACTTGAGCTGTCATACACCATGTGATGTGACATGGGTCTTCGTAGGCCGGCCTGTCACAAGGGCCTGTCGCCTGCAATCGAGTGTCCGTGTTCGGCTTAACTCGCAGAGCGAGTAGTTTCCAGTGGCACCACGTGGAGGAACGGACATCGCCACCACCGTTGAGTAACATCCGCAGCCATAATTTGGGGTACCGCAAGTAGGCAATAGAGATAGCGCTCAAGTAGTCCTCTCTAGGCACGTTGCCGCCCGTCAAGGCCAGAGGTAGTTCGCTCCATTGGCTAACTATCGGAGATATTTGTTGCTCCGCCTCAGCATATTGTCTATATAACCTGATGTGATGTGATATTCGTGATGTGCTCTGTAGGTAACCAACCTAATAAAACCTTTTTACAAACTTTGCGGCAGACGCATCCATTGGTGTCTACCAAATTGGTGCCTCAGCCGTGGATTCAAACCCACGCAGAAGTTTCTGCGCTAGCTCTCGGACAGAGAGAGACGGAAACTAAAAAAGTACTGCAGTAAGCGTTCCTCGGGGAACCAAGAAAACTTTAGCAAAGCCTTCCTACCGTGTTCTCTCGTGAGAGCCTTGGAAGCATCCGAAACTTCTTTCCACCGCAAGGGAAAGGAGTTTTTAGAAGTTTTCTATTGAGCGTTCCTCAGGAGACCAGGAAAATTCAAAGACTTCCTACCGCGTTCTCTCAGGAGAGCCCTGAAAGCAAGTTCTTTCCAACGCTAGGAAAAGAAGAATAAAAAAAACACCCTATTAAGCATTCCTCAGGGAGCCGGGAGTTCTTTCAAAACCTTCCTTTATCAGGAAGCAAAACTTTCTTTCCAGCTCATTGGAAAGAGTTTAAATCAGTCGTTATTTCTGGTTAAACCTCAACAGAGGCGTCAATAAAAATCGCTGAAGAAGCTCCCATTGTGCGAACTCTCATCTGAGAGAGCCAGAGGAGCCAAGAAAAGATCCATGTGGCAGAAAAAAAGTTCTTATCGAACCAAACGAAGTAAAACCTAAGGTGTAACTGTGAAACCTTGCAAAAATCAATAAGATAGTAGAGATACAGGTTTAAAAGATAAAGATAACGAATGTTTGTGGACTTATCAAGCCATTCGAGCCGGAATTCAATCGTCTGGACCAGCCGTTCGCCTTTCCGGAAGAAAGGGAGGAATTCGAAGCATACATCAGGGAGAAAACAGCGCAGCTGACCCACCTGATGAGAACGGTTATGAGCAATAAGCAGTTCCATAATAACTGCGTAAGGGAAGCAATTGAGACAATGAACTGACGACATTCGAAAAGGGAGCGTGAAAATCTCATGACGGATTTGGACGACCACTAGCAAGCAGAGTCATACGAGCTTGACATCACGGTCATGCGTTGGCAGAGCAAAGTGGATTTCAAAAAGGATGAAAGGCCCCAGCAATCAGTTTTAATTGACAGTTGCTTGAAGGTAGCAACGGTAACCGTACTGTCACTGGCAGTAGTGGCAGCAATTGCACATCGACCAATGGAGCCACACCTTCACAGAAACGCAATGTCGTGCTCAGGCGACCTCTTCACGAGGTTCCAACTTTCTCAGGAGACTTCAGAGAGTTCAACGCCTTCTGGTCGGTATTCCAGGCACTTATACATAATGCTGCCAGTTTTACTGACTACGAAAAATTCCTGTTCTTGAAGCAGGCTCTCAAAGGCCAAGCTGTAGCATCTATTACCTACGTACCTGTGATAGGGAACAAGTACTACGTGGCTGTCAACATCCTTAAGAAGCAGTACGACAGACCCGTAGCAGATATTCTTATTAACGAGATCCAAAAAATCTCGCGTGCTCACAATACGCCCAGAGCTTTCGCGAGACTTTATCTGCCATCATGTTACGGATCGTTCTTCTGGAGCAAACGGGTGTAACACTCAAAGCGGACCGAGTATGGCTCTGCTTAATACTCTCCAAAATCGCAGAATACATCTGTGGCAGAGTAACAAAGAAGGAGAGCAAAAATGGAAGACCACTTGAAGTCAAGGAAATAATCGAAGCTGTTGATGAGATCGTCACTCTTCAGGAAACGACTGAGCTCACAACGGCAACTTTATTCGGAACTTATTTTCACGAAACTGAAGAGGACCCGTTCTCAAGGCAAAACGAGCCGCGGCAGATCGAGCAGCGCTCGTCTTGGAGTAGGTTGCCGCTATGCCTTTGTGGTGAAACCCATCCACCACAGTACTGCACTACGTTCTCAACTCCTGAAAAACGCGGAACTGAAGCCATGCAACGAAAGCTTTGCTGGAAATGCTTCAGGGAAGGACACAGTGCGAAAACCTGCAATACACCTGGTCCTTGCCCACGATGTCGAAATGATCACCATTCTTTTCTTTGCACGTCAACCACAAGTGGACTCTACCATAAAAACCCGCAAGCAAAATCAATTGTCAGCAGTAGCCTATCAGGGTGCAGTATGTGTTGCGCTATCATCGAAGAACAGCCGCACCATGCGACATCCAAATGGAGAACCACTCCGAAATATCAGTCGATGTCGAGCGCCTCTTTCCTCAACTTCGTATAGAGGCTCCGTCGGTTCAAAACCTATCAGTCAATAACTATCTTGATTGATGTGGCGCCCAAAGTAGTTTTAGAAAGAGAAAGCTTCAAGAAGAACTGAAGCTTCCAAGTAAAGGCTTAAGGTCTTTCACAACAACAGGAATCGGAGAGCTCCAGGAAACCTTCCAATTCACGGAAGTCAACATAACTCTGAAGAACCTTCGCACCGGCATGAAACTAAAGCGAGTCTTCACAAAGGAGAAGCTGACCGTCCCATCAAATACCACAAGGCTGTCCCCAGCTGATAAAAATTCCATTAAGAAGAAGAAATTTTTCATCGCTCAGAAAAATCTTTCTTACACAACAATCTCTCCAGATGTAATAATTGGACAAGAACTCGTAATTCAAATCATTATTCACGAGGCTTCTACAATAACGCTGCCATCTGGTTTACTCACTACTCATACTCACGCCTACCATTTTTGGCCACACCATATCCGGTGGCAGTGGCACTATTAAAAGGCAAAGAACTCAATACAGTGCATCTGTTAATTCTGAAGCAGGCAGCTCTTCAAAAGGCAACTACATGGGCTCAGAACAACGTCCCAAACCAAAACTATGAAGGGTAGATAGCATTCAACCCTGCAATGAACGAAGGCGAAGCGTCGGACTTAAGCTTGATAGTGTTCTCAGTTCAAGACTGCATCCTGGGATTGGAAATGGACACAATTTACATGCGATTCAACGTCCACACGCTTCCTTGAAACAGATGAAAGGAACGAAGGTCTCGACAGCAGATAATGAAACTAAGGAACCTACATATCCAACCATCTTCAAAGGCTTCTTCCATAATCCATGACACTCGCACAGTATCGAGAACCGAGCAATTAGCGAGGGTTTTGACGATCAGTAAGCGATAACTCAGCAATTCTATTGATGTCACTGAAACTGCTCCACAGAAGCAGTGTCGCCGAAGTGATGAAATAAAAGTGCCGACATCACCGAGCGCCAACAAGAACTGCTCTCACTCAGTTGGACGACCGCAGAAGGAATAAGAAATCCGTCAACGGAACGACGTGCTGGAAAGAAAATTACAAGGTTCAAGTGCTGCACCTCGTCTTCACATGAGCGCTTTGGAACAAAGGATATTCTCTAAAATTTCTGCCGAATTTACAGATTTGTTCTCCTTGATTGTGTGTCAATTTTCTGTTCTAACATAATTGTCACTTCCTCCCCTTTCCTGGAAACTGTAGTCTTCTATGCCTAGCGCTACCTCTACTTGGCGCTCGCCCCACCGCTGTTGTGGAAAACCAACTAGGGACTACATCTATGAACGTATAATAGTGTAATATAGAGGAAATAGAAATGAATGATAAGGTGGCGATGTCCGTTCCTCCACGTGGTGCCACTGGAAACTGCTCGCTCTGCGAACTAAGCTAGTCACGGATATTCGAATGCAGGCGACAGGCTCCTGTGACAGGCCGGCCCACGAAGATCCATGTCACATCGCATGGTTTATTACAGTTCAAGTTTCTCGAGATAGTGCTACGGCGTCAGCGGGAGCCGACGCGCACTCGCAGTGCCCGGCGAGTGTGGAAAGTATGCGAGGGTCCCTGATGCGAGGACAGCATCGGGGCAACTGAGTTAATCCGAAAGTACCGTAACGTAAGCAGGACCCACGTGGCAAGGCTGAATGTGGGTACGTTGACGGGCCGCTCGTGCGAGTAACCTGAAGCACTGGAGCGAAGGAGAGTTGATTTCTGTGCGGTGCAGGAGACGAGGTGGGCCTGCCGCAAGTCAAGGTACATAGGACGTGGCTTCAAGGCCGTTCTATGTGGAAGTCCCAGGACCACCAGTGGTGTCCGAATAATCGTCTCCGAACGATTTCGTGACTCGATTGTAAGCGTCGAGCGCTTTGACGACCTATTGATGAGGATCGTTGTCGCCGCTGAGGAGCGACTCTATCACTTCTTCTCTGAGTATGCTCTGCAGAGTGGCTGCTCCGATCAAGCCAAGGAAGAGTTTTGGAACCTGTTTGATGAGAAGACAGAGGAAGTACCGTCGATAGATGTCGTCATAGTCGCTGGTGACCTTAATCGGCACGTAGGTGCTGCGAAGGACCGGTACAGCTGTCACGGTGGTTTCGGATACGGGTCTCGTAACCCCGATAGTGAGCGTATTCTTGAGTATGCGGAATCGCATAGCCTCACCATTGTGAACACCGTTTTCCAAAAACGCGACTCCCACCTCATCTCATACTATAGTGGGAGCTCCAAGTCTCAGATAGACTTTGCCGTTGTGAGGGATCGCGACCGGAGCATTGTCACAGACGCGAAGATCGTGCCGTACGAGACGGTCGCCCCACAGCATCGACCGCTGATCTGCACCCTAAAGATTGCCACTCCGAGGCTGAAGCACATCGAGCGATGCAGTGCTGCAAGAATCAAGTGGTGGCGAATGAAAGAGAAGGAAGCAGCTGTGATTTCCCGTGTACGGTTGCCGACAGTCACGGCTGTCGACGAAACTTGGAAGAGAGCAACCGACGCGATACGCAAAGCTGCACAGTCGGAACTCGGCATTACGAAGCCTCGGCGACGCAAAGTCGACAAGCAGACATGGCTGTGGACGGACGATGTGAAAGCGAAGGTTCGAGAGAAGAAGTCGCTGTATCATGTGTTTCTCGGCGACCGAACAGTCGACAACTGCCAGGAGTATCAGAAGGCGAAGAATGCTGCAAACAAAGCCGTGGCTGTTGCGAAAGCCACTCATTATGGTGATGCCTACCGAAAGCTCGAGTCGGCGATGGTGAGCGGGATTTGTACCAACTTGTTGAGACCCGCCATCGCCAAACCAAGGATATTGAAAAGTTCGTTGGCATCAATGATGAGAGTGGCCATCTTCTGACAAACCGCAAAAAGGCGCTGAAGCGATGGCGTGATTACTTTGAGGAAATTTATGCTGTGGAATTTCCTCATCCGGCCATCCCTTCTGTGGCTTCACTGTCCCGTTCACAAGGTCACCGTGGAGGAAACAGAAACGGCTCTGAAGAAGATGAAGCCCGGTAAGGCGACAGGGCCGGATGATCTGGCAGTCGATGTTTCGAAGTCGATGCTCTGGTATCCTGCTGAGTGGTTGGCTGAGTTCTTCAACCAGGTAGTAAGGGAGAAGAAAGTACCGGAGTGTTGGCACAATAGTACGACGATTCCGATTTGGAAGAAGAAGGGCAGTCCTGCGGACTGCTTCAATTACCGTCCGATTCGCTTGCTTTTGCACAGCATGAAGATCTTCGAACAAATCCTCGAAAGACGAATCCGTGAAATCGTCAAGCTCTCCGACAGCCAGTGCGGCTTTGTGTCTGGTTGTGGGTCCATTGATGTTATACACGCCGCCCGACTCCTGCTGGAGAAGCATCGCGAGAAACAGAAGCCGGTGCATTTAGCCTTTCTCGACTTGGAGAAGGCCTTGGACCGCGTACCGCGTGAGGTTATATGGTGCGTCTTACGACAACACAACGTACCTGAAGAACTCATAGAGTGGGTGCGGATGCTCTACTTTTGTCCAAAGAGTAGAGTGCAAGCTGCAGCTGGAACCTCAATGGAGTTTCCCATCTCTATTGGGGTGCATCAAGGTTCTGCGCTTTCTCCACTCCTCTTTGTTGTCGTCATGGATGCCATTACGAGAGACCTTGAGAAACCTGTCCCATGGACGTTGATTTATGCTGATGACGTAATGCTCGCTAGCGAAGATAAGAATGAACTCGTGCGGCAGTTGCAAGCTTGATGCGACCGCCTGGCGATGTTCGGACTCAAATCGAACGTCAAGAAGACCGAGTACCTAACGACTGACGTGAACGAGTCCGGCTCCATTAAGATTAACGGTACTGAACTTGCACGCACTTCGGTGTTTAAATGCCTGGGATCAGCAATAGCGTCTGACGGCGGTCTGATGATTGAAGTGTATTCACGCGTGAGTGGAGCTTGGTCCAAGTGGCGTTCGCTGACTGGCGTGTTCTGCGATGAGAAGATACCAGAGCACCTGAAGTCGAAGGTTTACAGAGCCGTCGTGCGGCCGGTAGCGATGTACGGCGTTGAGTGTTGGCCTGCGACTAAGGAAGTTGAAACGCGCCTCAGCGTCTTGGAGACGAAATGCTGCGCTGAACGGCTGGAGTCACGCGCATGGACCACATTCGAAATGATGCAATTCGGCAGAAGTTTGGTGTCGCGCCGATAGCGGACAAGATGCGCGAAGCACGCTTGCGATGGTACGGCCACGTTCTGCGTGGGAAAGAAGAGAGCGTCCGCAGGATAGGCCTTGAGTTGGAAGTATCTGGAAAGCGGTCTAGAGGACGCCCGAAGAAGCATTGGTCTGATACGTTACACACGGACATGAAAATAACTGGTGTCCACCCTGATCAAGCGCGGGATCGGGAAAGGTGGCGTCGTAACACCAGAAGAGCGGAGCCGCGACGAAGCGGGACAAACGCTAAAGAAGAAGAAGGAGAAGAGGAAATGAATGATAAGGCTTAGCATACTTAGGTGACCACTCTAAGATGAGTATCATTGAGTAAGATCGACAGGCATAATTTAGGGGTACTGCAGATAGGCAACAGAGATAGCGCTCTAGTAGTGCTCTCTAGGAGTGCTGTCCCCTTTCAAGACCAGAAGTAGTTGGCCCCATTGGCTAACTGTCGGAGATATTTGTAGCTCCGCCTCTGCTTATTTCCTACACAACCTGATATGATGTGATAATCGTGTTGTGCTCAGCAGCTAATCAACGTAATAAAACCATTATTATAAGCTTTGCCGAAGACGCATCCATTGGTGTCTATCAAACCAGCTTTTTGAAAACTAGAGAAAAAACGCTTTATCACCGTATAAAAATCGGTTTGTAAAGAAGAGGTCTTCATAGGTGGCCGTGTGGGTTCAATTTCTGGTCGATTTTTGCCAAAATGAATATCTTCCTGTTGAAAACTGATTTTACAAACATGGAAGAGCGCTTTTAAGCTATTTTTAAAAAAGCCATTGGAAATTGGAATTTAGAAAAATGTACCGAGTTATGAACATTTTTGTGAAATTATTCCAATGTCGTCGGTGCAGAATCAATCAGAGACTGCGAGCAGCTGTTCACAAAATTGATCACAACTAATTCACTTTAAACAGATCAAAAATGAATCTTATAACGGAATGGGGGGAGGGATCGATTTTTGGCACGCATTTCTGCAACAACGAACGAGAAATCAAACCCCTAGACCAGGGTCAAGCGTGGGGTTCGATTTTTGATGAAAATTTACGAGCTACCCTCCGAAGCGGAATTCGTACGACACCCTCCCTCTCTCTTCCACTGTTTTATTCCTTATATATGTTTTGGTTTCTTCAAGGTTTTATGTGCATTTTGAACCCTTGGTTCTTCTTTTCAGGTGCGGCTTCAACACTGAAGAGAAGATTGAAAAGGGGCAATGAGCAATACATGCTTTGAAAAGACAATAAAATTCTTCAATTTGTGCAGGTTTTTTCAGGACGTCACGGACACGACACATTTTTCTACCTGAAGGAGCGACGTCTGCATCCGAAACTGTTTTGAAATTGTATTATATAAAATTTCGAGTGCTCTTTTTGACGACGACTCAAGTGCTTTCCTCATAATTTTTATTGAAGCACTTAACGAATCGATTACGCAGCGGCAAACGAACGATGGACGATGGAATTCCCATGGAAATAATGTTGTGCCATCCTGAAGAAAGATCATAAAAAATCAAAACGAAGCCTACAAAAACTCAAGCCCTTTGTATGGTCCAGCAAAAAAAAAAGCTCCGCAGCGATGACGAAGCTGCGGTGACGATGCGATTAGAATGGATCGTGTACAAAATTATAGTTTTTCATGAAAACAAAATTTTTTTAATCTAAGCAGACTACCCGGATAGAATTTTGAGCAAAAATTTCAAAGCCCTGATCAATTCACGGTGAAAAAAACATGAATTTCTGGCTCGAACAGGTTGAATCGGCCTCTGGTCGATCTTGCACCAACGTCATCGGAGCATAAAATTGAAGTTCACCAAAAGGTTCATAACTCGGTAAGTTTTTGGAATTTTGAAAGTTTCGCTAACTTTTCAAAAACTAAAAGAAAGTCGCTTTTTCACTGTTTAAGAAACATTTTCTAAAAAAGAGATATTTATGCGTGGCGGACTTTTACAATTTTGAAGCGAAAAAAAAATTGAAGTGACTTCACAAAATTACTCTTAACTCGGTAAGTTTTTCGAAGTTTCGAAATCCTTTAGCTTATCACATACTAGAGAAAAGCGCTTTCTCGATATGTACGCAGCGACTTCCAAAAAAGAGGTGTTCATGCGCGACGGGAGGGTCCGATTTCTGGTCCACTTCGCGAAAATACGTGCCGAAAATCGAACCACCCCGCCGCGCATGAAGACCCTTTTTTAGAAAATCGGTTTTTATATATAAGCATATTTGCTCTATTCTTGATGAGTGAGCGTGATTTTTGATGTAGAAGAGTAATGACATTCTGAAGAGTTCGCATGTGCTGCCCTGTCGAACGCAGTTTGAAGTGGGTAATAAAATTAAGTAAAAGTTAATCACTGGGTGACCATAATAAATAAGAGTGTTCTTAAATATTCGATTATTCAAATATTCGACTATTCAAAATTCCAAATTTTGATAATCGAATATTATTCGATCATTCGAAATTCTAATTTTTTTCCCAGTGACGAACGTATAGTGAGTGCTGTCATCTATCATGTCTATCTTCCTGATTTTTCGTTCGAATTCGGATATTCGAAAAATCGCGTTTTTCAAATATATTTGAATTTAAGGATAAAGGATAAATGATAAAGGACGGCGTTACTCAATCCCTTCTGGGATGCGCCAGCGCATTCTATTTCTACAGTACCGCCGCTAAACGTTCAACCAAACGACGTTTGCGACGCAAAAACGCGTTTTTTGCGTCGCATCATGATAACTTTGTTCAAAATAAAGGCTTTCTCACCAAAATTTACAAGGGCTCCTAGCATAATCCTACCTACCAATGGGCATGCAACCGCCATTAAAAAGTGGATGGAAGCCTGAAAACCAATGCCGCAATTAAGGAGGGTCCTAATTGCTGTGACCCGACCCAGCACCGTCACCGAGTCTCGCTTAATTATGTCCCCAGGCGCAAATAGTGCTGCCCAGTTGAATTTTAAAATTTTTAAACCTAATTAAATTGTACTTTCTTGCTGTTTATGACCTTCTCCTGGCTGCGACAATTCATTTGGTACCAAATTTGGCAGGAAAATGTCTGCAGCTGCTTCAACTGATTTTGTTTATTTCAACGGAAGCATCCTCAGTTTAAATCTGTTATTGTAGCTTGCAATCTACTCATCTTTAAGGAGGGAAAATGACATAGAAAATTTACGTTTCGAGCTCACTTTGGGTATTTGTGTGTTGGTTGCAATTCGTCAAAACTGCAAGTGAACCTTGGTAAAGAGCACTCCCTGTCGCCGATTTTGGCTGCGAATGTCTATGTCCTAAGAAAATGAGTTTGTCCAAAAATTTGTTGGCTAACCGCACGCAATGTAGAGACTCCAAGTATCAAATATCGAGAAGCCAGGTAATCAGATGCCCAAATTTTAGCTGGTTAAAGTGAAGACTCCTTTCAAAAGTGCGGCTAAGCTTCTACAGCGTTTCATGCTCAGTCTTTGCAGAATGAATGCTGGGAAGCCCAGAATTCATATTAAGTATTTTTCCGCTCAAAATTTTCAGCCAGTCTAGACGCCAATATTTTGACGCACCAGATCGAGCGTCGACGTAGAGGACTTCTTCGACCATAATTGCACTGACCTGACATGCCCTACAGAGACATTGCACTCGGCTGCATGACCAACGAATCCCTCACTTCTCTTTCTCGTAACTACGGGCCTGTTCGACCTCATGCAGCTCACCAATATCGATCCATGCTGCCAAATCTTGAGGACCTTTTGGCTTTTCCGGATTGCGTACATCATATTAGGTTGTCCGGGAAGTTCTCTGCGTTTTCGCGTTTTAAGTGCTTCACTTTAAACTAACATAACTTTCTCAAATCTTATCGGATTTAGACGAAGTAAGCACCGCTCGAGTCAGCACACGTTTGCCAACGGGGAACAAATCGACTTATTCCATCAACGAAAGAATTAGGTGGTCGAGATTCGATAAAATTCACGAAAGCTGTTTTGGCTTGGTGTTAACTGGTGAAGGTTTTACCAGCGAGAAAGTTCTGAAAATGTTTGAAAAAACGGCAGTCCGTTGGTGAGAAGCCTGGAGAATACGACGGGTGAGGCAGAATTTCAACCCTTAGTTCGTTTAGTGTTCATGTGGTGATTTGCGAAACGTGTGGCGGACGCTATCGTACAAAAGAATCGGGCCTCTTCTGTTGACCAGTTCTGGCTGAAGCAGATGCAATTTTCGGTGAATTTTGTTAAATTCCTTACAGTGGGACTTTGCTGTGATCGTTTAGCTTAACACCGAAAAGTTGTACACCAGCCGCTGACCACCATACAGTGACCATTACCTCTTTTGGTGGAGATTCGCCTTCGGAAAATGCCTAGGGAGTTCATTGGCGTGCAACCACCTCCCCAAGGCGTATCAAAGCATCTGCAACAGCAGTTTTACTCACGTCTAGCTCTTCCGCGATACCGCGAACTGTTTGGGATGGTTCGGCTTCCACCAATTCCTTCAACTCGTCGTCCAGGATTGCTCTAGATCGACCGCTACGGGATCATCTTCGAGGATGAAATCTCCAGTCCGGATTTTACTAAAGCACTGGCGCACAGTACCTTCTCCAACTCTATTAGGCCCCACACTTGATCGACATGTCGAGCTGTCTCGGCTGCGGATTGTCCCAGTTCGAAGTTGAAATAAAACATCGCTCGGAATTGCTCTTTCGACATACTCCAATAAGCCCTTCAAGAACAGAAATATAACGCGCAATACAAGTTGAATTTTTACCCCATAATAGACGAATGAAAGATAGCAACGCAAAACGCGGAAAACTTTCCGGACAACCTAATAACATGAGTATGTTGGCTGAAAATTTTGGTACGATTTCTTCCATGCTTTCATTCACTTACTCAAAAACTGAACACTTCGTTTGAAGTTTTATAAAATTCTTATTTTTTGTAGAAAATAATGATTGATATCCTGTTCTAAAAAGCAGAACAGAGGCAGTTTTAGTGCCAAAAAGGGTTTGCGCCATGCAGTTGTCCAAGACTTCGCTGTTTTTATTCGATTGATAGCAAAATTGCTGTTTGCGTAGAGTTTTACGCCTCATAACAACATAACAAAGAAAATTGTAAAAAAAAACACATATTCTCACCTTGATACTTCATGTAAGCAGCTTTTGCCCCCCCCCCTAACAGTTCACACTGTTAGGGGGGGGGGCAAAAGTAATGAGACAAATTGAAAAAAATTCTTTATCTCTTTATAACTCAATTACAAATCAACGATGCTGAGGAATATGTATGCCATCAAGGTCAGTGACCTTGCTGCCATCGATCAGCCAACTTCCTGATCCCATCCTTCCAGAACTGCTTAGGCCTGGTGCTGATCCACTGCTCGTTATGGTTGTCGAGGTCTGCTTGGGTCCTTGTGTTCCTACCGACCATGGAGTCCCGTAGGCCCAAGAAGTAGTGGTAGTCGCATGGAGAGGTGTCCGGCGAATACGATGGGTGAAGCATGTGAACGTAGCCCAGCTGGGCAAGCTTATCCGTGGTCACTTTTACCCGATGGGGTGCGGCGTTGTCGAAGAGGAGGCCTTCTTAACACGCTGCGCTGAATAAATTCGAGTCGCAGGTCCATCTCTTCTATTTCGTT
>OX377201.1:47420976-47475510 GCA_947396885.1 Heligmosomoides polygyrus polygyrus
GGATAAAGGATAAAGGACGGCGTTACTCAATCCCTTCTGGGATGCGCCAGCGCATTCTACTTCTACGGGATGACGTGGAGACGACATGAATGCGTATTTGGCCATACAATGACTTGCGGTGGCCAGCCGATGAACAAGTCAGCGCTTTATCCTTCCCAGACAAGTCTGGTACCAATTCACCTACCCCGGAAGGATGGAAGGCTTGGTTGGCCTGGACGGGAAATCCGAACCAGGAACCTGGTATCGGGTGCACGCGACGGTCGCGCCTCCTCCGACTGCGCTACACGCGCCCTTTTGAATTCAAATGTTCAAAAAATCGCGTTTTTTGAATGCAATCGAATTCCAATATTCATAAAAGTCAGGTTTTTCGAATATATTCGAGTTCGAATACTCTAAAATTGTCAGTAATCGAAACTATTCGAATATTCGAAATTTTTGCGAGAGCATATGTACTTATTTATTTATTTAATGCGGCGCTATACGGCGTGCACCACCAGACAGTCAACCAGAAAGGAAGCCCTCCACGGCTCTGAACACAAAAAGCCAATAGTGGTCAATAAAAAGGCTTCAGTAGAACAAAAGAAACAAGCAAAAATAGCATCAGAAAAGGAAGTGAGCACAATTAGATAGGAACCATTGAATCGGCTAGATAAAGGAAGGGGCGGAACGATAGAATCCTTCATAATCACCTGGTTGGTTTCATAACAGATGTTTCACTCTCCCGGCACAAACTTGAAACCAACTGAGGGGGCTTTAATAGAAGAGCATTTTTCAGTATACTATAGTATACTATGGAGTAGCGGCGGCTACGCTCAGTACGCTTACTTGTACTCCCACCATGCCCGTTCCGTTAAGTTCGGGGAGCAGTGGATAGTGGGTTTCCTTCACGAGGTGGAGGTCGGGGTGTCTTGCAGCATTTTTAGTAGAATGCGTGGCGCATCCCAAAAGGGATTGAGTAGCGCCGTCCTTTATCCTTTACCCTTATCAGATAAAAAGATCCATGTGTTTTAAGTTACGATTACAGTATCTGCCAAGCTTTTCTTGAACATTCTGTTATTCAAACAAATAATCCCCGCAACCGTAGGACCTGTCCCAGACTTTAATTAGATCAATCGCCCCTAATCATCTATTAATGAACGCTGCAGGTCTTAGGAAGTCCGCTACAATTGCCCTTGAAGATTTCCAGCGTTTCTTCTTCGCTTGTGGAGCTATCTGCGCCATGAAGGGCTACAATTGGTGAATAAAATCCGGTAACATAGAATTGCGAAAACATTCCCTTGCTAGGAGCACAGGTACTTATGAAGCAGAGGGAAGAGTCTAAGATTAAAGTGGGTGCCGTGGGGTGGCCGCGTTAACATGTTTCCCGGCAACCCTACGGCACCACGGGCCCTCTGCTTCATAAGTACCGGAGCACACAATGAATGGAATGTCTGTACCAACCCTTCCCACTCCAGATCTACCTAGACGGTCGTCAGAAATTCTGTGTGGGCTTCTAATCCTTAGCTTCAAAAGTGCTCCCGCTTAGACTGAACTCGTTCAAACATGTTGTGAAGCGGTGAAATCCGAAGAGCATTGGCGATGGCAGGTGTACAATACCACCCCTGATTCATGTGCAATCGAGGCTTTGCGACGTGTTTCCTTTGCAAACTTTCCCTTCTACATAGCTTCGTCAAAATCCATTCCAACAAGGCATAAATTACATTAAAGATTTCCCACTTTAATCTTAATTTTAATAAAAACTGATCTAGTTGCAAAGCATTTTCCTTTTTAAGGCCGTTAGTTGTTCTACGAACTCTGCTAAACTGGCAATGGGAGCAGTTCGCTGGCGATGTTTAGGCAACTTCATAGTTTTTCCTTTGCTTTTCACAGTTGGTAGCGGTACACTACTGAGATCTCGTTGACAGTAGGGAACATCACAATTGGTTGAACGGAACTAATCTTGCGGTTTGTTTGAAAGCACGATTTAGCCGACGCTAGTCGACGTGCTTCCATCTGCTAAGCGGCTTATGCTACTGGATGACGAGCTCACAATAGCATACGAGACAGAAAACACTGTTTGAAATAATTCAAACCTTCTGCAACTCAATGAAATGCTCGAAATTTGTCGAAATTGTCGAGCCAATTTTTGAGACCCGTTGGCGAGGATAATAAACTCATATGTTCCGGCGCGGAGCGGAAAAGGTGAAAATCAATTGGTGCGAGGTTCGGAAAGTACGGTGGATGCTGAAGAACCTCCCATTCTTGCTCTTGAAGTGCGGCTTTGACGACTTATGCAACATGCGGCCTGGCGTTGTCGTGAATTAGTATGGTCTGGCTTTGACGCTATGACCTTTTCAGAGAAAGAACCTCATTAATGCGGTGGAGTTGGGTAATGTACGCTCCATGCGCCCCGTGTTTCCCAGTGTCCCGTGTCCACCCAAAAATGCCTTGAGGCGCTCTTTATCGAATTCCGAAGGTCTTCCGCTACAGGGGCTCGTCGAGGTCAAAGTCGCCGTACTTCAACTTCGCAATTTCCGTGCTGTTGCAGACTCGCCTGTGACAACTCCATGCACTTCTCAAATATCCTGGGCCACTTCGTCTGCTTTTTGACCATGACGCAATGCGAATAGAGACAGTGTCGAAAATGCTGGTTTCTGTCTCCTAGCTATTCCATATTCAAGCCCAAGAAGAAGAGCTACATTATTTAAAAAAACAAAAAACGCAGTTTTATAGAGCACGAAGGCACTTTGTAATAATTACTACCCTTTTCTAAACAAAAAGCAAATCGTTTGAATAAAACCCCTCGAAGAAAAGGCTACGAAACTCTTCCTCAATCCTAGTTTACTTCAAATCATTCCCTCAGGCCGGTGCATTTTCCTATAAACCCTTTAGCTAGCAGAAACTCCACTCAGAAAGCATGGCGGCAGAAAATGGTGGAAAATAACGTCAAGCATCCAGTTTATGAACGAATGTGAGAGAAAACCCGTCTTCAGAATTGTTAAAAAAGCAATTTGGTCAGACATGAGATTGCTCACCGAGCCGTATCACGCTCCACTATGATTTTAGAAAAGTTTCTTGAAAAAGGAAACGGCCGTCATTAGCCAACTGTGTTCTCCTAATCGAGTGAACTTTTTCACGCTGCACGCACTTGGAATAACGAGCGGGACGACTATAAAACGGCTGAACAAGACACCATTTAGTGGACTGTCGGCATCGTGCATTCCACGGTGAGTTTTTCTCGGTTACAGTATCAGGTATGTAGATAGCGTAGCAGATGCAGGTAGACTCCGTCTCAAGGTGAAAACCAGGGATAAACTTCTAATTAAGAACGGCTCTTACCATTAGCCTGTAGTGGACGAAGCCACTTCTACTCTAAGAGGAAGTAGATCTCCTGGAATCCTTCATATTGAAGCTGCTTTGTTGAAGCGCCTGCCTTGCGCGCAACGCTTTTCATGATTGGGCCTACGAAGGCCGGTTAAGTATGCACTCCTCTACAACATGGAGCAAATACAGAGTTATTAAATATATGGAGCTGCATGGGATTTGCAAAGAAGTCAGAATCAAGCGGATCAAACAGCCCGAAGGATTGTAGATATTGGCACCACAGATCGAGAGCACGTATGGCAAAAATGGCACCTGTCCCGTATGCTAGCCGGCATGTGAAGCGCTGTGTTCTGCTCGGGTTCCTGTAGCAGGATCTGTTCACTTTTGAATTTCTCCCGCCATGGTTAGTTGTGCAGAAAATGTTTTCAACAAAATACTGGAACTAGAATACGCAGTTCTGTGCTGGAAAGTTTCTGCGAGACTTCATTTCCTTTCATCCTGGAACCTCGGCATCCTACTGTCCTACCCTGTATAAAAGAGCAGCGTGTGTGTGCGTGCAGGCGTGTTCCGTCCGTCCGTCACAACTGGGGTGGAGGCGCGGCGTATTGGCGATACTCAACCATGCATGGCGATCGACAGCGACCCGAAACCTCAACCCGTGGGGGTAATCGAGGTCGCTGAATCCCAGTCTAGAGTTCGTTTTTGAAATTTCGATCACCATCAATCGATCAATTGATCAAGTTATCAATTTTTTGTAATGTCATTCGAGCAGCCCGAAACTTTAGCTTTGGGGGTAATCAGGGTCGCTATTGGTATGTCGCTGAATGTTTTGTATCTGTCTCTACAAAAATTTTAATGTCTTCACCTGGTTCTCCGAATACTTTATAGCATCTAAAAATGTTGGATTTTTTCAGCGACGTATAGATTTATGGTTGGTGGGCTCAATATTTTCTGAGTAGTAATCAATATCTCTAGAACACGTCCTCTTTTAATGACCCTTTCTAACTTGCCGCAATCGACGTAGTTAAGGTGGTCAGTGCGGCGCGGCCGACAGGCCACTCTGACGGATAGTTGGCATTAATAATAATAATAGTAACAGCGATTACACTTCAGTGCCACGAGGTTGTTAGGTGAAACCTTTATTATTGGCCTGCAGTTTCGACATTTCATCGTCAGAGTCTTGAGTCAGGCGGCACCTGTAAACGTCCTATGAAACTGTCATCCCTTTCAGATGCACGAATCGTCGTTTGTCACCTCTATGTTGTTTGCAACAGGAGTTGTCCCTCTCATCGGGTCCCTGCTGTACCTACCACAGCTGTACTGGGAAATGGTTGATCTGAAGGAGGAGGTGTTCGAAGCCGTGAAACTTTTCAAGGTACGCATCTCGAGCTCTCGAGCTCTCGAGCTTATCTCCACCACTCTTTCGCTTTCTCTTAAATTCTTGCTGTCAGATGGAAACGGATTCGTCATGGGAGGAGCTAATGGATGTGCAGATAAATCATACCCCATCAAAACCACGAGAAAATCCATTTCTTAGAAGGAACAGGAGGTGAGAATGTGCTCTTCACCCAAGGGCGACTAGAGGTGTTCCTTGAGTCACAACCTTTTGCACTTTCGAAGATTGATTTCACAGTGCTAGCCTTGAAAGGTTTCCCAGATCAACAAATTGTGCTATCTAACGAAGGAAGAATGCCTGACGACCATGGCACTTTGAGATGAGATGTATATCGCTGGATGCGGCTTCGTACGCTGATTCCAAATATGTGTTTCTGCTGAACGCATTTGCTACAGGAGTTGCGGATCAATTTCGGACCGCCTTCGTCAACGCTCTTTCGCCTTAGCCGTCTGTATGCGCGCAGACTCCACCAGTCACGAGAAAGCGAGCTGAAGAGGAAGGAAACTGCGCCAGCGACTGGACAATGGTGGTGCAGTGGGTAGAAGACGTAGTGGTTGTTGTTCGACTCTTCTGTGGTGCGACATTGTTGCGCCTCCTAAAAAGTATCCGCCACGACAAAGCAAAGCACTCATGGTAAAGGGGCGAAGGTCGTCACATCTGACTCATAGGTACTCTTGCGCCTCACGACTCCAGGCATGGAAGAGTTTCTTCCCCAAACCTCGCTCAGTGAGGTTACCTATGGCGTTGATTCCTTATGTAAGGTCTGTTTTTGAAAAAATTTGATTGATCACGGTGGCTTGCTGGAGGTATTGTTGAGAATGGGCGCGCGTAGCGCAGTCGGAGGAGGCGCGACTGTCGCGTGCTCCCGATGCCAGGTTCCTGGTTCGGATTTCCCGCCCAGGCCAACCAAGCCTTCCATCCCTCCGGGGTCGGTGAATTGGTACCGGAAGTGTCTGGGAAGGATAAAGCGCTGACTTGTTTATCGGCTGGCCACCGCAGTCATTGTATGGCCAAATACGCATTCAACACGCCTCCACGACATCCCGTAAAAGTAGAATGCGCTGGCGCAACCCAGAAAGGATTGAGTAACGCCGTCCTTTATCCTTTATCCTTTATTGTTGAGAATGGATGAGTGACCCTTAGTCACCCATATGTACCGCAATCCACCGTAACCTTTCGAACGCTTTAAACGAACCCCATATTATTGATCAACGCCTTAAATTATAATACATTATACTTATATGATGTTCGCTTCTAAAATTTCGTTCGTCTATGGTGGGTTAAAGTAGGTATGGGTGAGTAATGGTCACTCATCCATGCTCACCAATATCTACAGTAACTCACCGTAATCGATCGAAAATTCAAAAACAGACCTTACATGAGTTATCAGCGCCTCAAGTAACATTACAGAGCGAAGGAAGAAACCTACATGTCTAGACCTGTGAAAACGCAGTGGTAACTATAAACCTATTTATTTATGCGCCAAACGGCGCGCTAATACATCAAAGAACAGTGGGCAAATTCTTCAGTCAAACAAACTCAACAGTAGACACTTCAAACTTAAAATTGACCAAAACTGGAGAAAAAGCTAATATAAAACTGAAGAACATACACATACCGAGCGCTCGGCGTAAATTTTATAGATAAGAAGTGACAGCGCAGAAGGGGCATGCTGGGGCTGGTCACGATAAATGACAAAAGAGAACAATAGAATTAGCATACGCATTTGCCTTACTTCCCTGCGATTATACATAGAGTGCTTTACTTGGTTGTAGATCATTTTTAGGAAGCGCAAAAATGCCGCACTACAGGAGAATCGAACCCCAAAGTACTGCGTCTTACTTACGATTAGTGTTCTATCCACTGCCCCCACTTATTCGGCCGCCAAATCGTGGTGCCGTCAGGAATATGCGTGAGCGAATTTCAATAGGTCTCCGGTTCAGGTTCTTTTCCTTTTTCTTCAGCATTTGTATCTCTGAGGGGCCGGGTCCACTCTTCTAATGTGACGGCGCCACTTCGCACGATCAAGCGCTTGATCGGGATGGATGCCAGCTTCTTTAAGTTCATGTGCATCGTACCAAGCCAGCGTTGCCTAGGCCGTCCATCAGGCGGTTTTCTGGCCACATGTATGTTGAGGGCCACTATTCCGGACGGTGTCGCCATTCGAACGAAGAACATCCCATACCACCGTAGGCGAGCTTCATGTACCTTATCGGCAATTGAAGCGACGCCAAACCTTTGACGTATGGAAACATTGCGAACATGATCTAAGCACGTGATACCAGCCGTCCAGCGCATCATTTTCGTCTCCATTACGCTGAAGCGGTTCTCAACTTCCTTCGATCGGCATCGGTACCAACTCAGCACCGTACGTCGCTACTGGTCGGACGACGGCTCTGTAAATCTTTGATTTAAGGCGCTCTGGTATCTTACTGGTATCTTACAAAAATGAGTACAAGCTATTCGAAAGAACTGTCAGCGATGAGAAGAGCTACTACAAAGTTGTTGTTGGGGATTTTAACGCTACCGTCAGTATGAATGATGATGGCAAATGGAGAATAGGACTACATGGAACTTCCTCAAGGAACGAAAACGAAGAGCGTTTGATAGACTTCCTATCCCGTCTCTTCCATGGAAATTCTCTGATCAAAAAGCCTTCCAACCGGCGATGGACCATGGAAAGCCCAAATGGAGAAATACGTTCTATGACTGACCATGTTCAAGTCGTATGATTGGAACCTTCAGTTGGGTAACGACCTCGCTCCTGAAATCGCCCGCACGAGACGCGCAGCATGGGCAGCCTTCAGTTCGATTTGTGAAGTCACCGATCAGGAAAGGTGCCGGCTTCAGAGCCTCGATATTCAATGCCTCTGTACTGCCTGAGATGTGTTACGCGATGGAAACCTGGCCCGACAACAAGACAATCGCCAGAGCGATGCAAACTACGCATCGTGCACTGGAGAGATGTCTTCTAAGGACAAGCCTTCGTCAGCAATGGGAAGAAGGCCTACGAAGCTCGGAGCTACGGGAGAAGTCGCAATTAGCAGACCCGCTGCAGTATAAGAAAAAGTCCAAATAATGCTGGGCCTGACACCTGCTTCGACGAAAGGACGATAGATGGAGCCTCCGTGTCACAGAATGGCTCCCGAGAGACCATAAGAGACCACTGGGACGACCGCCAACGCGATGGGCAGACTCATTCTCAAGATCTTTCAGAGAACGGAGTCTGCCTCACAAGATGCAAGCTGCCAGAGATTAAGTCTGGAAGACTTGTGGGCGCCGCTGAAAAGACCTCAAGCCGACAAAGGAACCATCAAAGTATCAAAGTATCACCTGTATCACCTGTCGTCCCGTTGATCATCGAATTGCTTGAGCGGGTGCCAGCAGCGTCTCCATTCGTCCCTGTCGCGTGCCAAGAAGTCCGACCAACGCGTTGGTGGGCGTCCTGGTGTTCTCTTGACATCCCGCGGAATCCAGTCGGTGATGGCTCTCGTCCAGCGGGTGCCTGCGAAGCGTGGCCGGCCCACCTAATTTTCGACAACTTGGCCCACGCGACAGCGTCTCTGATCTTCGAACGTCGGCGAAGCTCGGAACTCCGGAGGCCTTCTCTCACTTGCGTGAGTCGTGTCACTCCGAGCATCGTCCTCTCGATTCCACGCTGCGCGACGCTGATCGCATGTTCATCCTGCTTTCGTACAGCCCAGGTCCCTGAGGCGTATGTTAGGGCAGGAAGAACAGTGGAGTCGAATAGGTGGGCACGGAGTCGGACGTTCGTCTTCTTCGCGACTTCTTCGACGCTCTTGAAAGCTCCCCAAGCCGCTCTTTTCCTCCTGCTCAGCTCTGGTGCTAGGTCTTTGGCCATGTTGACTTCGCGACCCAGATACACATAGCTGGAGCATTCGGAGATGTTCGTTCCGTTGAGCGAGAATGGGGCATCAGAAACCCATCCGTTCCTCATGAACATCGTCTTCGTAAGATTCAGCTGCAGTCCAACGTTCCCACATACACGATCGAAGTCGGCCAGCATTCGCTCCGCCTGGCTGATGCTCGGTGTTATGAGCACGATGTCATCAGCGAAGCGAAGATGATGTAGTTGCCGGTCGTCGACCTTCACTCCCATGTCTTCCCATTCTAGTTCGCGCATGACGTTTTCGAGAGTGGCGCTGAAGAGCTTCGGGGATATGATATCCCCTTGCCGAACCCCTCTCTTCACGTCGACGACGACGTCGTTGTAGAATGGTGAGATCTTGGTCGTGAATCCACTGTACAGCTCTCGAAGGACTCTGATGTACTGAGTAGGAACGCCCTAAGTGAGCAGGGCTTCGATGACCGCTTCAGTTTCGACAGAGTCGAATGCCTTCTTCAGGTCGATGAACGTAAGGCAAAGCGGCAGCTTGTACTCTCGCGACACTTCGATGAGCTTCGTAATGGTGTGTATGTGGTCGATCGTGCTGAATCCTCTCCGAAATCCTGCTTGTTCGCATGGCTGTCCTTCGTCCAGCGTTCGGCCGATCCTCTTCAGGATAACTCGAGTGAACAGCTTGTAGACTACGGACAGCAGGCAGATCGGGCGATAGTTGCCAATGTCGTGCACGTCTCCCTTCTTGTACAGCAAAACGGTCCTGCTGGTCTTCCACTGAAATGGAACCTTGCACTTCGACATGTAGCGCGAGAAGAGCCGCGTCAGGGTGTTGATGAGCGCTGACGGGAAGTTCTTCAGGTGTTCGGGTCTGATCCTGTCGGGACCGGGTGCTGTACGTTTCTTCACCGACGAGATGGTGTGTCGGATCTCGGAAGGGAGAACAGAAGGGACGACGCATCCATCCTGCGGAAGATGGCGTGGGTGCAGGTGGACGTGGCTATCGAACAGATCGGAGTAGAAGTCGTAGATGACCTTTTCCATGGTCCTTCTGGAAGAGGTGACGGTTCCGTCGGGACGTCGGAGAGCGGTCATCTTGGTCTTGAAGTTGGCGAAGTTCCGGCGGGCATTGCGGATGCTCAACCCTGCCTCTGCAGCTTCAGCCAACACTTCCGCCCTTCTCTCCTTAAGATCCTCCTTTATCGCCTGTCTGCATAGCTTCCCAAGCTCGGACGTCAGTTGGTAGTTGCCTGACGCTCGTGCTGCTCCACGCTGGCGCATCAGCTCGAGAGTTTCCGGAGACAGACGTCTCTTGGTGGTCTTCAAGCTCTCGGCTCCCTTAGCACTATCGTGGAGATGGTGCACGAAGCGGTCGTATTCCTCGTCGACGTTATCCATGACGGCATCTTCCCAAAGGCCGGCAAGAGAGGTGTTGAGGTCCCAGTTGATGGTCGTTCTGGGACTCCTCTTCTTGAACTTCGCGGCCTTCTCTCCTTGACGCGAAAAGCGGAACATTTCGCGAAGGAGGCGGTGGTCCGATCCCGTGTAGAACTTGGGGACAACGGAGACGTCGGTCAGGCAATACTTGCGGTTGAAGATGATGTGGTCGATGTCGTTGTGGAACTGGCCACCCGGAGATTCCCAGGTCCATCGTAGGGAGGGAGGCTTCTGGAACTGCGAGTTTCCATGGATGGTCTTGGTCGACATGATAAACTCAGACAGCCTTTCACCTTGCTCGTTCCACTCCAAACCGTGGGTTCCGATGTGAAGTTCTTCCGGCGACCTTCGCGGTCAAAGTATCAAAGTAGGGCAAAGTATCTTACTATCGCACAAAACGGCGTTCATGGAGCGCCATTTGAACCACGCTGTGCTCACGCGCGAGTTCACCTCGGAGGCTAGACTACTTTAACACGCAATTGCAGATCCAAGGTACTTGCAGATTTCGTGAAATAGTATCCATTACGGCAATGAAAAGGAGCTGAGAGGAAGCAGAGTCTTGGTGAACACCGACGGAGATTGTAAACTCCGTCGATGTGCCCGCTGGTACTCGCATTTGACTCTTAAGATAGCAGTGAATAGTACACATCCACTCAATAAGTTCTTCGAAAAGGTTGTTCCCCCTTTCAGGTTCATTTTTCTGAATCTCCGATCAGAAAAACATGCTTTCTCGTTTTATTGATAGGCTTCAAATGCTGACGTCATTTACCTGGTGTTTTTCACTGAATTAGACGTAGACTTTTGGGCATCAATTTCGCTGATTTTTTAGTTGGATCCACAACTGATCAAGATTACTCATGCTGATTTAGGCCAGAACTAGTGTTTTGAGTTGAACCAAAAGATGAAGAACATTTCTCGATCATAAAGGTGGTTTCCAGGCAGAAACGGCATCCGGCTGTCCAATCTGTGAGATTGAGACGAAAGTTAATGTACCGGTGATGCCTATTCCTTCACAGGTGCCACTGGAAACTGCTTGCACAGCGAGCTAAGCCAAACACGGACCCTCGATTGCAAGACATAGGCCCTTGTAGCAGGTCGGCCTACGAAGATCCATGTCACATGGTGCATGACAGTACAAGATGTTCGAGATAGTAAGGCGTCCAGGGAGGCATCGCGCACTCGCAAAGCCCATCGAGTGTGGGATGTATGCGACAGCGGCATCGGAGGACAACTGAGCTAGTCTGAAAGTCCGGTAACGTGAGCAGGACCCGCGTGGCAACGTTGAGTGTGTGTACGTTGACGGGCCGCTCGTGCGAGTAGGTTGAAGCACTGGAGCGAAGGAAAGTTGATTTCTGTGCGGTGCAGGAGACGAGGTGGGCCTGCCGCAAGTCAAGGTACATAGGACGTGGCTTCAAGGCCGTTCTATGTGAAAGTCCCAGGACCACCAGTGGTGTCGGAATAATCGTTACCCAACGATTTCGTGACGCGTTTGTAAGCGTTGAGCGTTGATGATTGATGAAGATCGATTGATGAAGAACGTGCTTCCGCTAAGGAGCGACTCTGTCACTTCTTCTGTGCGAATGCCCGTAAACGGGTTCCTCCGATCAAGCCAAGGATGAGTTTTGGAGCCTGCTTAATGAGAAGGCAGCAGAGGTACCGTCGAATGATGTCATAGTAGTGCTGGTGACCTTAATTGGCACGTCGGCGCGACGAAAGACGGGTAGGACTCTGAAAGCGGGGGCAGACATAACTCCAACGCCGCGCGAACTCCCCTGGCGTCGCGCACGCTGCGCGACGAAATTGGACGAGCTGTCGCTGTCCGATGCTTCCGATGGCTAGAAACAGGGACATGCGGCACGCCTTTGCCTTATTTCAACGTTCCTTGGAGATGGTATATGAATGTGGTTTCAATAGGACGATCAGCGACAGTTTATACAGGAATCCTGGTAATGTGGATGATTTCTAGCGTTAGTATTTGCCATCTACAACTTCTTTGGTCAATTTTTACCCGTGATTCTGGTTATACTACGGAGTAAGGTCACTATCACCCATTCTCGGATCAATTATCCTACTGCAGACAGTTGCCTATCACATTCTGTGGGATCTTAAGTTCCTTGCTAGAAATGTGGTCTGGGAGCTTAAACACTGAGAACATTTCGTGCTCCGCGGCTAACCAACGTCACCAAGCGGACGTCCGCGTTTCAGCGCCGCAACGTCGCGTTGGAGTTAGGTCCTGGAGCCCTCTGAAAGAGATGAGGCCAGGAAAAGTGACTGGGCCGGAGGATGTGGCGGTTGATCTGCGGATGTCAAAGTTTTGGTACCCTGCTGAGTTCTTTAATGAGGTTGTAGCGGAGAAAAAAAGAGTCTGAGTGTTAGCGCTGAAGTACGACGATCCCGATTTGGAAGAAGAAGGGCAGTCCTGCAGACTGCTGCAGTTACCGTTCGATTCACTTGCATTCGCGCATCATGAAGATCTCTGAACGCATCCACGATAGACGACTTCGCGAAACCGTCACGCTTTCCGACAACCAGTGTAGCTTCGTGGCTGGTTGTGGCACTATCGATGCCATGCATGCCGCCCTCCTTCTGGTGGAGAAGCATCACGAAAAACAGAAGCCGGTGCATATAACCTTTCTCGACTTGGACAACGCCTTCGACCGCGTGGTCCTGAAGAACTTGTAGAGTGGGTGCGAATGCTATACTCTTGTCCAAAGACTAGATAGAGCTCAGGGTGAAGCTGGAACCTCGATGGAGTTTCCCACCTCTATCGGAATACACCAGGGCTCTGCGCTTTCGCCGCTCCTTTTTGTTGTCGTAATGGATGTCATCACACGAGATCTTCAGAAGCCTGTCTCTTGGACACTGCCTTATGCTGATAACGTACTGGTCACTAGTAAAGATAAAGGTGAACTCCAGCGAGAGGTGCAAGCTTGGTGTAATCGTTTGGAGCGGTTTGAACTCAGATTGAACGAAGAAGACCAAGTATCTAAGGGCGGACGGGTCCAGCCAGCTCCATCAAGACTAACGGCATCAATCTTTCCCGTACTTCAATCTTTAAGTATCTAGCATCAGCAATAGCGTCTGGTGATGGTTGAAGTGAATTCAAGCATGAGTGCAGCATGGTCCAAGTGGCGCTCGTTCACTGGCGTGCTCTGCGATAGGAAGAGACCGAAGCGCTTGAAAGTCGAAGATCTACAGAGCCGTCGTGCGGCCAATAGCGATGAACGAGTTGAGTGTTGGCCTGCGATCAAGGAAGTTGAAGCGCGCCTTAGGCCTATGTTATACTTCGGCGACGCGTCGCCGGCGCTGCGACACGTCAGCGACGGCCCGTCACCGACGTCGGCCGACGCTGACGTCACCAGCGACGTCGCCGACGTCGCCACAGACGCCGCCGACGTCGCCACAGACGCGTGGTCGACGTCGGCGACGTCGTCAACAGATTCTGTGGCGGCGTCGGGGACGTCGTTGACAGGAGAGCATCGGAGCGCATTTTTTAGCATCGGAGCGCGCTTTCAATGTCATCATTTGGCCACCAGTCTGCCGATTGCATACATTTTGTGCTTTTCTTCGCATGCCACGTATCTTTCACGTCATTGTCAAGTTCTAAACATCAAAAAAAGCAGATAAAAAAACAGACGTGTGCATGGCGCAATCTATACCGTTCATACGTCAAAAAATTCCTATTTGCTTAAGATTTTATGTGAGCCTTTAACTTCTTCAGTGCCTTTTTGTGACCAAAGTTATCACCTTTCTAACAGTGCATACATTTCTTGAGACACCCAGTATTATTAGAATTAGGCAGTATAAAAAAAGACTCACGTCCATCTATCAGGTAGAGATACGTATATTTTTGTGCCTTTTTTCTGTTGAAACTCTGTTATCTGCCTCAATTTCGTTGTTTGTTAAAGAACACACCAAAGAAACTTTTTACATATTCTTCTGCAAGCCTTAAAGAAAACATTTTTCGTTGGAATAGAACTGCTACATATTAGCAGCGCCACACCACTCTTGCACCTGCTGTAAAACAGTTCTGAATGTTCAGCATGTTCTAGGCCATCTATTGCTCCTCTCTAACCCAGGCGACGTCATTAATTTGAAGCTATCATAACCGGTAATATAGTCTCTTTAAGAAATGCAAATTTAGCAGACGCGATTGCATAATTGGGCGATAGAATATCTGAATAGAATAAAATGTGATTTGTCTAAGGTAGAGCATAATTGGAAATCTTGTAGTGTGCGAGGAAAAGAAGATTGTGAGCGCGAATATGTAACCTATTTAAGTATCAAGTGATGAAGAGCCAAGATGATTACGGCGCGATAGGTGCTAAACATCGTCAAAATGATGGCCGAGATTGAGAGAAAGTAAGCAAACGAGGCGCCTTCTTGATGTGCGGTTATGAAACTCATGTCGATTCAAAGTAGGCATGAACTATATTTTGAAGCGAACTCTATTTCTTCTAGACTAACCCAATCCAAATGGTACTGGACCACTTAGGAGTCTGATGCGACCGTTGGTTTTTTCACACTATTGGCTGGATGCCGCAAGAAGGGCGTTTTTGCACTTTCGATTTCGTAATTCGAGGTCCGCCGAGGATGTTGACAGTGCCAGGAACGAAGAACCCACCCACAAACAAAATACTCCCTCTGAGCGCATTTTCTCCAAGCCTTGAATGAGGCCGGCGACGGCCCGTCGCCGTGCACAGCGCGGCGACCGACCCACGGACGACATCGGTGGCGACGTCTGCGTCGCCGACGTCGGTGGCGGAAGTATAACACCCTTTGCGGAGCTCTCGGCGACGTCGTCGGCGACGCTGTGTTGGGCGGGCTGCCACGCAGTGCGTAGCTGCCCGCAAAGCACAGCGTCGCCGAAGTATAACATAGGCCTTAGCGTTATGGAGACGAAGGTGTTGCGCTGCACGGCTGGAGCTACGCGTATGGACCGCATCCGAAACGATGTCATTCGGCAGAAGTTCGGTGTCGTGCCAATAGCGGACAAGATGCGCAAAGCTCGCTTGCGATGATACAGTCACGTTCTACGTGAAAAAGGAGACAGGCCGGTACTTATGAAGCGAAGGGCCCGTGATGCCGTGGGGTTGCCGGGAAGCATGTTAACGCGGCAATTCCATGGCCCCCGTTGACCTGTGCTTCATACGTACGGTCCCGCGGTGCAGGGACACGAGCCCTTTGCTTCATACGTACCGATAGGCCTTAACTTCGGGGAAATAGGATAGCGGCCTAGAGGACGTCCAAAGTAGCGCTGGTCTGATACGTTACATATGGATTTGGGTTGCTGGTGTCCACCCTGATGTCCAACGCCGGCTGCCGGCTGGCCAGCGGCGCCGCTCAGCGGCGACGGCGAGGTACTGTAGTCTTTCTAGTCGGGACCAACTGGTGCGAAAGGGTAGAGCGCAAACAGACTTTCCCGGCGCCGCTGGAGTGGCGCCATCTCGTATGATGCAAATCATACTCGGCGGTGCCGCCCCAGCGGCGCCGCCGGCCGGCCAGCGGCCCCGCTGGGCTCGCCGCTGGCGGCGAGCTCTGCGTCCCTGCCTTATGATGAAGGATAGGGCAGCGGCAACGCCGCAGAAGTCTGGGGGCCTTAAGGCCGCCACAGGCTTCTGCGGCGTCGCCGAGCGGCGAAACCGCTGAGCGGCGCCGCTCGGCGGTTTCGCCGCTCAGCGGTTTCGCCGCTCCCGCTCGGCGGCGCCGCTCAGCGGCTTGACTCATCATCAGTGGGAGCGGTGACGGCGAGGTACTGTGCTGTTTCTAGTCGGGACCGACTGGCGCTTAACAATAACGCGCCCCGATGACGATCGCGCGCCCGCATCGACCGTCTCCGCTCTGGATCCCGCCGCGAAAGGGAAGAGCGCAGACAGACAGACACTGGACGAGCTCTGCGTCTCTGTCCTATGGTTAAGCATAGGGCAGCAGAGTCTGTGGCGGCCTTTAGCCCTGGTTTATAGTTGCGCCGCTGAGCGGCGCCGCACCATAGTCGAAATAGATATCGACCGAGCGGCGCGAAAAATCGATATCTATGGCGACCATCACGTCGCGCCGCGTGTAAACCGGGCCTTAAACGATCATTTAGTCCCAGCTCTGCATAATCAAAATTATCGCTCAAGCTAGTACAACAGCGAAGCTAAAAACGGAAATCCACGAACTTTTATGGTGAAAAAGTCTAAGCGAATGAAGTCAACCCTAGCAATCATGAAAAGGAAGATGCGACCGCTTGGAGCAATCTTAACATGAACAAACCGTATACTAACTTAATTGCAGTTACAAGTATGAAAACTTTGCCATCAATAGAACAGTGTACATACTTTTGAGAATGCGGCGCTTGCTGTAGAGTGTGCCACGAATCGACTTAAGGTTCGTAATTCCCTCAGGTCGACCAGCTATTTCACCCCTTTGTGGTCTTTGATGTGAGACTTGTCTGGTGACATACACATCATTCCACATCAATCGTATCAATTTGCCAGCCTCAATTTTTTGTAGACGTCTAATGTACAACAATTGTGTACAGAGAAAAAACGTTGATTAATGGCGACGCTTGCCTCTTAATTGTCTCCACAACCTCCCTTGGAAAAACTCGAAATTTTAATGTTCGGAATTCTCAGAGTTTTCACATTTACTTACCATAAGAGTGAAAGAATAGTGGGGTTGGATCACTAGTGTGATTTGTAGCTATTAGGCTTCTATTTTGAATATAAAGTTGTTTGATTTCGCAGTTACTGCACGTTTGCCGGTTGACATTCGTGTGATTTGCTTCATCCTTGCTATATGATTAAGTCAAAAACCAAGAATCTTTCGTTAAAAATGGTCGTAAAGAGCATGTAACTTTTCAGTATCCCCACGGTGTACTACGTTTTAGATTATCGTCAGTAAGCAGATAAACAAGACACTGACTTATTAAACCCAAATTCGTTCATCACGTCAGAACAGTAAACAACAAGGCTTCGATTTCATCCCGATCACAGTCTTACAAGGAGATTCGTGTTTTGGGCAGGCAGGTTGCACAAAATGCAGGTGCTTGTTCAGTCTTTCCCAGCCTTGATCGTGGTGACAGATTAGTCTTGAGAATTTTTATCATGTTGAAGTCATCGACAATTGTCTGAATCGAAATAGAACGGTTATCTTGGCGTAAACAGAAAGCCCAGCAATCAGTCTGAATAGAACACGTTCAGCGGCTGCACTTTTCCCTTGTTGCTAATATCACGTGTTTGTTGAAGTATTTGTTGCCGTTCGCCCCACTAATAGCCTTAGCCTTATCATCTGCTGCCTTGTCACCTGCTGCCAAGTTCATCAACGATTTACGGCAATTTAACGGAAAAAATACAACCGAATAAAAAAATACACCCTGATAGCGCGGCTCGTCAAGCGATATGGTGAAAATTTCACTAACCTACGGAAAGGCCTTTGGTATACTGCCGCGTCGCGTAGGCGATGGGTCGTGCTGTGAGTGCCAAATCAATTTTTGTGAAACTTTAAATCTTGCTGCGTATTTTTGCATGAATGCATTCTTCACTTCTGTAAGTTTATCATAGGTGTTCTCACGTTGGGCAACGTGTTCGGCACGTCGCCAGGCCCGTTGCATAATTATACGCCACCCCCTCACTTTCCCTCAACACACTGCTCCAGGATTCCTACACAAACAAACAAACACATAGGCAGACGGACAAACGTCGTATTTCGCTCAGGATAGGGTCTACAATGTAAACTGTGCATCCCAGCCTACAAATTTGAACGAAGAAACAATGAGTAGATAGAGGGGGGGGGTGTAGTTGTGTACCGTGCCTGGCGACTCAGTAGACGTTCGACTACGTGTTTTGCACGTCTTCTGAGTCGCCAGGCACGTTGCACAACTACAACCCCCCCCCCCTCCGTCCCCAGGCTTCTCCACGATCTTTTGGCGAGGTGTTCGACACGTCTACTGAATCGCTATGCACGTTGGGCAACGTGTTCGGCCCGCTTACTGAGTCCCCAGGCACGTTGCACAACTACAACCCCCCCCCCCCCCCCCCCTCATCCATACACCTCCTCCCAACACACTCCTCCAGCAGTTACACAGGCAAACGACCGTTCTCGATTATATATACATAGTAGGATAGAATGCTTCGTATTGATAAGCCGCGCTATCAGGAACTTCGGCTGTATTTTCTCAGTTAAATAGCTGTAAGTTGTTGATGAATCGGGCCCCTGGTTGTACTGCGAAAAAAAAACTATCAGGCAAGCAGTGGAAAGTTCAGTGCAACATGCAATGATAACGTGAACTGATTCGATTGCATTCGCTGCCGATTTAGAGCCGGTTGGACAGGCACCCTCAGTCGTCTCTTCGTGGGCAGTTGCGCTAGCAAGATGTTTAAAAGCAATGGTATATTTACGTGTTCAGGTTTGCGGGGCTCCCTGATTGGTGTCAGTGCAACGCAGTGCCACAGTGCCCACCTGGACCGCCCGGGCGGCCTGGTCCTCCAGGAAACCCTGGAAGTAAGATCTACTTGTTTACCGTTGCAGGCCATTGTTACATGATATACGCTACAGCGCAGAATAATTGGCTTAAACTACGAAGTGCCTTCATTGCAGTTCCAGGAGCAGCAGGCTTGGCAGGACTGAATAATAAAGAAACAGTAAAGTCCGAGACATGCCCGGTACCAATTGGATGTGTACGTTGTCCTACCGGACCAAGAGGACCACCGGGACCTAACGGACCCCCTGGACAACAAGGCACACCAGGGCTACCTGGCATTCCAGGTCCATCAAAACGAACTGAAGGACTGCCTGGACCTCAAGGACCGCCCGGAGATAGGGGTCGTGATGGAGACCGAGGTCGAACGGGAGCACCCGGTCAGCCTGGACGCAACGCTATTAAAAGGACGGCTTCACGAGGACCACCAGGCCCATCAGGAGCGCCTGGGCCACAAGGAAATGTTGGACCGCGGGGCGTTCCAGGCCTTCCAGGAAAACAGGGATCTGCAGGACCCACAGGCTCCCCAGGACTTCGAGGACAGAGAGGAGTTCCTGGTAAGCCTGGTCAAGTTGGACGCCACGGAAGTCCTGGACATGATGCTGCCTACTGTCCTTGTCCACCTCGATCACTTGCACGTCGGAAAGCCACATGAGTTTGTACTGATTCTCTCTAATGTGTTCTCCAATTTGTATTGCTACACGGAATAAAAGAAAACGAAAGCCTTTTTATACTTATCAAGCCACTATTCGAAAAAAGGAAGTTTATTATGTTTCCACCTCGTTCTCCCAGCTTGTTCTTGCCAAGCCACGAGGTCTTTAGGAGTATGCAATTCTACTTGACCTTCTGCAAACAGGTGCAGAGCCGAAACTGAAATACACCTGAAATAAAGAACTGGTGGCAATTAGGCTGTCCTACATGGTCACCCCCCCCCCCCGACATTATTTTTGCCCTTCATAACATAGAATGTGAATTCCGTAGATTTCGTCTGAAGCCTTTATAAGGTCGTTGCATATGAAATGGCCGATTTTGACTCAAATCTTTGACAGATCATAATTTTGCTTGGAAGCGGTTTTATTAATCGAAATAAGCACTATTACAAACAATTAAGTGTTCCCAACGCGACAATAGCTTAGACAATCCATCATTGCAAAGATCAGAACAACAAGAATTAATAAAACATAAGAAGTCGCTGCCAGGTTCGACCCTCGATAAATCTCGGCATTGATCGTTGTCGAAATGCTTATCGTGGTGTTGAACTCGAACCGAGATAGTACACGCTTTATTGACGACTAACGTTTCGGCGATTTCGCCTTCTTCAGAGTCTGAAAAAGTCCAGACATATGTTGAAGCTACTAGGTCAAACATCGCCACAGACCTTGCGAAATTCGAAGACCCGATGAACAACAACTCTTCCAGCTGAGAGAGACAACAACAGCCCAACACCTAGGACACCCGAGGAGACCATTCAATGCGAAACTAGCTAAAAGGTCACGGCCATCAACTGCGTTGGGCTGCCACAGGGTAAATGACCATAACGGTGTCGACTTTGGGGTCACATTCAAAATTCTAGCACGGGAGACCCATACCGCCGCACGCAAAACCCTGGAGGGGTTCTGAATACAGGCCAAGAGTTCGAGGCTGAATCGGCGGGGGGAATGCGTCTATATAACCCGAGAGCTGACCCCTTACATCAGTCTCGCCTTTTAGCTAGTTTCGCTTTGAAGGGTCTCTTCGGGTGTCCTAAGTGTTGGGCTGTTGTTGTCTCTCTCAGCTGGAAGGGTTGTTGTTCATCGGGTCCTCGAATTTCGCAAGGTCTGTGGCGATGTTTGACCTAGTAGCTTCAGCATATGTCTGGACTTTTTCAGACTCTGAAGAAGGCGAAATCGCCGAAACGTTAGTCGTCAATAAAGTGTGTGCTATCTCGGTTGGAGTTCAACACCACGATAAGCAATTCGACAACATAAGAAGTCATTTTCAACATCATCTCTGTTGCTGAATTTTTTATCCTTCACATGACGATCAAAATGCTTGATAAAATTATAATCGGTGGGAGACAGATCTGATGAATGTACTGGATATTTTCAATCAACTTCTGGTGCATCACTTTAATTTCGGCACAGCACTTCGCTGTGATAGTCCATCCAGTCTTCGAGAACTTGTAATGGACTATACCAGCCATTGTCCACCGTACGATCACCATGGTCTTCTTCGGATGGAGAGTTGACTTCGGTATCGATATTTCGCATTCTCATTCTTGTCCAGCTATTGTGCAGAGCGACGACGATTGCATAGGGGATCCGTTTTTCGCCGTATTTCACGATCCTGTCCAAAAAAGGCTCCCTTAAATTGCGCTGCCTTAATGTAACACGGGTATCGTGATGATTCAGCTTCAGGGATTAACGCCGACCTTTATCATTTATCCTTTTATTTAAGTGGCGACTGATAGTATTGCCGTCAACGGCGAAATGCTGTGCCAGCTCGCTCACAGTTTGACGCGGATCCGCTTCCACCATGGCTCCGAGTTGATCGTTGTTAAGGAGTGAAGGCAGCCTACCTTGGTCTTCACCTCCGAGACCTTCATCTCCAGATCAAAACCTTTAGAACCAGCGGCGAATTGTGCGTCCCTTATCGAAATCCTCCCTAAAATGCAGCGTTGATTTTACGAGCTGCAGCCGCGGCGTTTAATCCACCTTTCCATTCATATAGGTATAGCACCCGAATATCACGTGTACATGTGTAAGATTGGTGCTAAAGTTATTTCATAAATATTTCATATCACACCATATAATATAATCGCCCTTGGCATATTGTGGACATTGCTAGTGAATTAGGAGATGTCGAGAAATAATAAGTAGTAAAAACATCTTACCGTAGCAAACTCCAAAAACAAGTTCAGATATGGAAATCTCTATGGAAATCCAATACTATGGTAAAAGTGCAAAAACGCGACGTAGCATGGGGACGGAGCCCTCGACCTCACCAACATGAGGCAGCTCCTCTTCCACCGCGCCACCCGGTCCACATCACCAGCATGTTACGCTGCCGTGGAAAGCTCGCTCTGCGGACCCTTAACCATTACACCCTCTTACTCGTTCGCCTCAAGGATTCGGCAAAACAAAAGATCTTTTGTTGTTATTTGGAGGACGGAGATTCTCCCTATAGTACTCGTTCTTGCTGTTCCGGCGTACCGTTCAGACAGTTCCCTTGTTAGATTTCTTAGATTTACAGCTCATGAAAGAATGGCAGGTTGCGCTCTTCTTGCCGTGTTTTAGCCAAGCTCCAGGGGCCGAATTCATCAACAATTAAACCTGCGGGCATGCGGGGTATAAAGATAAGAGATAGAGGCGCAGGGTTCATCGTGGATATCTCTATATCTTTATACCCACGGGTGACGAATCCCGCTCCAGGATTCTGCTGGAATATGGATAATTTTTTATCAAAGCAGGATCCCTTAGAACGTGGGACAGCTTTCCATTTATCAGCTAGCTGGTCCATCCCACAGCGCGCCCAGCCAAAGTCTTTGGGGTTTTAAAGCGTCCACTTCGAGACGTCTGATCTGGCGTTATCCTGCTGAAAGATAATTCCGCTCCTCAAAAGCTGTCTGAACCGTTTCTAGCGAAGTCCATATGCGGTATGCGTGCGGCCATGTTAAGAAGAGTAGATTTCCGCATCAGTGCTAGAACCGCTCTTGATGATCTCTCGGTAATTAACACCTTCTTAACACCACCAAACAGAGAGCGCTTCGCTAATCGGACACTTCAGAAAATCGAAGACATTGGTTGAGCGCATCTAACGCATCCACCTTACAGTCCAGAATGTGCGCCGAGTGATTACCAAATTTTTGGCTCGCTGCAATATTTCTTGCTTGGAAGACGATTTATTAATGTGCACCAGGTCAAGCGGATTCTTGGGCTTTAATGCACAAGAATTCTGCAACCGGGTAGATCAGCTGCGGACGTGATACACGGGAAGCACATCTACGCTCCAAGGGATCTTGTTTTGATTAAAGATTGATATTTGTTATTTGTTAATAAATTCTTTTATTGAAGATTCTTGATAGTCCACGGACTTAGTTGCAAACCTAGTACAATCGAGAGAGGCATGAGTCATGTCCGCTGCCTCGCCGCGCTGTACGAGGTCGGCGACGAACGAGGGTGTTCACTGCTGATCACGTACGAGCTATATTAATCACTTTGTCGCATCTAAGGTGTTTGCGGAGTCATGACTATCATCGTAATCATTACCCTTACTATCACTCCGATCCCATCGCGCTGTCGGAAGCCCGCGGCGAACGCGGGTGTTCACTGCTGACAACGCATGAACTGTTGGCGGCACAAGTTGATCGCTTGATCGCATCTAAGATGTTTACGGGGTCATCATTATGATTATCATTATCGTCACTACAGTGCTTTTCAAAAGTATTAGGCCACCCCTAATTTTGTAAATATTGCCTTTTTACGACATTTTGTAGTAAGGGGCTTCCTCCACTGAATTCGCCGTGGTGGAAAACCATATATGAAAATGAATCAGAAACCTCTCTTGGACGCAAAACTTTTGAGAAGAGGTCATTGGTTTTCCTCTGTTTCAAAAGTATAAGGCCACTACAGAGACACTTCCATTTCATTACAGTCAATAATTAGCAGTTACAAATATAAACTCAAATTAATAATTAACAGGCTCACCGTGATTGGAAATAAGTTCAAAAATTCTGTCTGGCATACTTTCAGCCAAGTTCTTAAGGATACAAAGGTCCAAATGGTTCCATGCCGCCTCGATCGCTCTATACAGTTCCTCAACGTTGTTGAATTGCTTTCCGTTGGCATATATCTGTCGCACAATGATTCCCCAGATGTTCTCAATCGGGTTCAGGTCCGGTGAACAAGATGACCAGTCTAGAACGCGGATATTTTTGGAGTTCAACCACAGGATGGTTGATCTACTGGCATGTGCCGAAGCATCATCCTTCATAAAAGTGAATTCCCGTGTACGATGTTCTCGAAGAAATGGTAGTAGATGATCTTGGAGAATACTCTGATAGTATTGTGAGTTCTTTCGATTCGTAAAATGCAAACCGAAGAACACCAGAGCTGCAGAAGGCTCCATAGTCCATGGCACCACTAAAATTACGTCTGCTGAAGACGATTCGTGAAATGCAAGCCGAAGAACACCATGGATCCTTCCGCAGATACCGCCAATAGCAGTGAGATCCATCGGGCCGTCCAAATTGAACATCTTTTCGTCGGAAAAGATTACCTGAGAGCACCGGACTCGTTCAAGTGGGAGGAATCTCACAGTGGAAAAATGGGTACCGTGCTCTAATCGGTCCCGATATTTCTTCGCCTCTGACTCTCTTAAATAGCCAACAGGATCTTTTAGATAGTTGGACCCAGCGCTTCTGGATCAACGAAATTGTTCAGCAATCTCACGAGTGGAGTGTCCTGCCTATATAGCATATATAGCTGGAACTTGAGCTTGCTCTTCGACTGACAGCCGGGTACCACACGACATGTTGGTATTATTTATTTTATTTATTTATTTATTTGTCAACGTCAAGAAGACGGGCTTAACAGTTTGGTGATAGAAAAGAAACAGCAACAACCATGGTAGAAAAAAAAACATAAGCTAACAGATCATCACATTAGCAAGTTAGCAAGCGGCAGCGACATCCGTTGGCAGCATAAAAGAGAAATATGTAGGTTTACTTTAGTTTTTGGTTCCTTTTCTTGGTTTTTGAAGGATTCTAGCTCAATTTACGAGAGGGCCAAAACAATTGGTGTTGAGTTGTATGTATGACAACAACCTTCAGTTTACTAATATGCACGGTCTTAATGGCAGCGTGGCAGCGAAGCTAATCTGCTTGTCCGCATCAGCCAGCTATGAGGCCCAGAGGTAGATGCCAGAACTTCGGCACATGGGTACGCTGGCCGCCCCATGGAACTGACATCTAGGACAAGCAGCAATTTAGATCAGACAAAATCCACAACGCGCTGCACTCTGCCACCAGAGAGGACAATTGCTAGTACCTTATTGTAAAAGCCCAATCGCAAATCATGTAGATCTAAAGTCATTTCAAAAGCTAGGTGTACTACCAAAGAAAGTCGCCTCTTTTGAAAAACAAAACAAACAGAAAAGGGCGAAGTAAAGCATTCAAAAAGGCGAAATCGATGTAGAAGCCAGAGCAGCGATCAGATAAGACTGAGATGTAGCTGCAGAGCGTGAGCAGGATATTTATGTAGTTTCCTAAACAGCAACGCATTTAAACGAAATGAATGTGAATGGAAGAAGAAAGGAAAGAGGTATTTCTATCCCAATGCGCCAGTTAGCGGAGCAGCACCATGACCACGAATGATGATAGCCTGATATCTCGCCTATTTGACGTCGGGAATTCCTAAAATATGCAAAACATCAATTCTGTTTAACCGTTCTTTGAAGATTTTGCTGTTCTCTGAATTTAACACATCAGCCGGCAAATGTCGAATCCATCTTGTATTATGATAGAAGATAATAGCAAAGTCAATATAGAGCAGTGTTGGTTTGACAAGGTGAAAAATTAAAGTATAACAAACCGTTAGTGGCCTTATACTTTTGAAACAGTGGAGAACCAATGATTTCTTCTTTAAAAGTCTTGTATCTAAAAGAGGTTTCTGATTCATTTTCCGGTATGGTTTTCGATCACAGCGAATTCAGGTGAAGCAGCCGCTTATCGCGAAATGTTGTAAAAGAGACGGAATTTACCAAATTAAGGGTGGTCTTGTGTTATTGGAACGCACTATATCATTCCGAAGCCCGCCACGCAGTTCGAGACCGCGAAGAACGCGGGTGATTTCTGGTGACGACGCATGAACTGTTGGCGACACATGTTGATTCCATCTAAGGTGTTTACGGGCCAGCCGCCAGACGTGTGGAAAGCAAAGAACACCTATCATAGGATGGCGCTCTGCTCGGGTTCACCCACGCTCAGCCTTCATTTTCCCTTCATTTCTGCATTCCAGGCTACTGAAATTTCCGCTGCATCTCTCGATTTTCCTCACTACCCGCTTACATTTACCTCACCCGCTTCGCATCTGTTGCATATGCATATGAACATCCTACCATAGCACTCCCATACTCCCATACGTCTTGCAGACGTCCTCCAACGTGCGTCGAAATCAGGCAATCAATATTGATCGATAATATCAATCTTTTGGGCGGCTTGCTCCCAGAGCTAGCTATTAGCTGAATGATTGTGTTGACCGAAGGAAGCGTTCCATAGCCTGTCACGGTATAGTGGAGACCGCCTCTGTAAGCCACGCCCCTACATAGATTGGAAGGTTGGCAGTCTCCCTATCTGCATTCTTGCTAGATGGTTGTTGTATACATATAATATAGACTAATAATGAAGGTTTGTAAATCCTCACTCCCAGGCAGGAGCATGACATGGAGGTCGCGGGGAGATCGTTTTAGACTTTTGCTCGGAATTTCTAAAAGAAGTTAACAGTAGGGGAGACTCCGTTTTGACGGCCATCAAAACGTATTTATATCTCGAGATATACACACCACACCGCATGCACATTGCACATTTCTCACTTCTCATGCTGGCATGATTTTTTGTTTTGTTTTACTGAGCATGATTTTTATCATTTCCACTTTTTCGTTTGTCTTCATCGTGGCGCATGAATGAGGCAGGGCATGTAACTAAACAGCTATTTTTCAAAGAATTACTATTACTATTTTCAAAGAATTTGAGCCGCTTATTCTATGCTATTTTTTAACGCTAATTATCGATTGCGAAAAGTACGATTTTCGCTATTCGCGACAGCGATTTAAAGCGAATATCGTATTTTCCGATCTGGCGTCTTCAAAATCACTAAGTGTGCTGAAAGTACGTTCTTCACGTGAGTCACTGCCGAGTGCAAACTACCTCCCTTGTGAACCTCGTACTTTTCCGATTTTTCCTTTTGCGCACGTCCTAGATGATTTCTTTGCATTCATGTTTTCGTTATTACGTTAATAGCTTAATCAAATCTTTCACTATTAGTTTATCAAAACGACTAAATTATAGCTCATGTTGTTAATCCTCGATTTTTAACCTATCAATTCACTATTCATTTGCTACAGTTCACTCTGCCATTTATGCCACCGCTAGCTTGTATATTATCTGTACATAGGACGTCCAAAAAAAACCGAAAATAACCAAAAAAATTATTTTTTAGACTTATTTTTACCCGATGTTAATAGAACTTCGCCCATTGGCAACACTACCGTATACTAGGTAATGTTGGCATTACAAAGGAGCCGAAACGTGACTTCGAGCATACACTCGAGGGCGTCGACCAGAGCTCACGTAAGTACCCACTTGAAAATAGCGGCGTCAACGAGGCTATGATAATCCCACTCGTAGGGAAAAGAGAGCGGTAACCCATACTGAGGTCATCTAACAGTAATAGGGCATATCACGAACTTAGTCCTCAATCCTATAACGATAACGGTTACTTCAATAACGGAGGAATTCGAAGCCCACGTGGATATCACGGACGCGATTCTCAAATTCCTAGAAATAACGCTTCTCACAATTACGTGAGAAATTATGATGACCAACATGATAACGGTCGAATTCGAATTATTCTAATGAATTTCCGCACAACTGAGAAGTCAATGTGACGGCATAAAAATCTTTTGCATTCAAAATAACGCCCTATATTATAACGAAGGGGAAGATATTCGGTTAGGTAAAGTAGATGAAAGTCACCAAAAAGACATTTTATAGCAGAATCACGAAAACCCCCTGATGGAGGTTACTTGAGCAGTAAAAATACCTTGCAGTAAGATTCACGTACGATTTTACTGAAAGAAAATGAATAACGAAATAGCAAGTTTTGTTCTAAGCCGAGTCATTTACCAAAAGGTAAAGTCATAACGATTTCGAAATATTTTTGACATTTTACAGAATATAACGATGTCCGTAGAACTGATAAGGACATAGGGAAATTCGGACTATGATTACGACAGTGAATACACTCCCGCAAAAACTCATTTCGAGGTAACTTTAAACATTTTCACCAGAAAGTCGGAAAAATAACGATTGGTAGAATAACGATTTAACATAAACCAAATTCATAACGATATCTAATCAGTATTTGAAGGAGCTATGCGGAGATACCAGTGCTCGAACTGGTCCCTTGGAAGAAGAGGTACCAGAACTCAGACAAGCACTCTTGACTTGTCAGGAGCAAGATGATGCGATGACAATGATGGCGAACAAGGACTTAAACCTGGTCGCCAATGTGGGTCACGCCGATAAAACGTGCTCCAGAGATGCTATGGTCGACGGCTCTAGAGATGCGGTGGCTCCAAGCAAGGCCGGTGGCAGTATGCGAGCAGCGATTCGAGCAATGCCTTGAAGGCACATGATCCGGAGGCCCTATGACCTGGCCCTAGGCTTATGCACAAATTTCGCCCTGTGCGTACTGGAAGGAAACCTCCTATAATCGTCTCTATGTCCATCGACCCATCATTTTAATTCATTATTGGAGTGAATATTTGTTTTTTTGTTGTTATTTAAAACTTATTGTGTTGTATATTTTTGTCGAGGCCGACAAATCCGAAAGGAAGGGCATGTCACGGTATAGTGGCGACCGCCTCTGTAAGCCACGCCCCTACATAGGTTGGAAGGTTGGCACTGCATTCTTGCTAGATGGTTGTTGTATACATATAATATAGACTAATAATGAAGGTTTGTAAATCCTCACTCCCAGGCAGGAGCATGACAAGCCGAGCAAGTCTCTATCAGGCAATCAATGTTGATCGATAATATCTAAATCGATCAATGGATCGAAAATGTGGAACGGGTTGTTAAACGATCCAGTCTCATCATCAATTCCAGCCAGTATCAGACGCAGACTGGACTCACATCTCAAAGGAAATGGGTTCTTTTGAATGTTTTAATGGCTACAATTTTTGACAAATGTTTGAGCATTACAGGTACGGCTAGAGCATCATATCGATCCACCTCCACACAGAACATCGACTTGTAGAATGCTTTCAGGAGCACTTCTAGAACCGCGTGGATCATACATACTAGCTGTATTATAATGCATTACGACACCCGTTTTTATACACTGTGTTATGGAGATTGCTTTTCAATGTTTCCACATTTGGTTTTAAGATTCTGCTCAGTCTGAGAAAAGCCTATTCCCCCTTTTTCGGTTATTCAGCACGTCGAACGAAAGCTGTCCAGTTGTTCACTTAGTTACTTTTTGATACACGAAGGCATCTGCCCTATTCTTCTCAGTCGTGTGATGCAATTCACTGGATACCGGATAACAAGTTGGATGGCAAAAACGATAAGGTAAAAAAACATTCCGAAAACTTTCCTCACTCTACAAATCGCTGCGGTGTTATGGTCGACCAGTCTGTAGTTGCAGAAGCAATAAAGGCGGTCATTGAAAGAGTGCGTCGCCTACGTTCGGAAAGCTTCTTCCTTAGGCTTAGGTGTGACCTGCCACGAATGTTGCTTGTTCGAGAGTGGTGCGAAATTAATTAATCTCCTACAAAACACTATAACTCGGTCGGCTTTTACAAAGCCGCTCCATTTTGTGCAACACTTCTATGAAATGCTCTCATTTGCCCTCTAACAACTCGTAACTAACTCGCAGTCAAATTGTAGTTAGGCTAGGTATGAATTAGAAAGTTAATGGAATCAATGTTTAGAGGGATGAAGAGTTTGTGTACACAGTGAGCAATATTGACCAAATGAATTTAATTGGTAGTATACGTGAATATAAATCATGGCTCTTCTCAGTTACCAGATTCGCTTCGGGAATAACATGCCCCTTCCTTGTTATACAGTCAATCGTAGAGTTGTCATGTTTTTTTGCTTGCTGATTTCGTCGCTTTGTTATTGGCTTAAAAATGGTAATAGAAAACTGTGCGAGACGTGGTAAGTACAGGGTGCGTAAAAAGTATTGACGCACCTAGTTTTTGTTTCAGCCCCAACTTTCTCTTTCTACTTTTCAAAGTTTTTGTGTGTTATTTTTGTTGTCTATATCGTGTTCAAAAAACCGTCGTGGTTACGGTGAGCCTTTCCTGGCTGTTACCAAAGGAAATGAATACTTCATTAACAAAAGAATTAAGCTGTGTTTGAAATGGTGGATGAGAAAAGAGGTCAACAACCCAAACGTCAGCCGCGGCTCTGTCATAACAGATGATGATTACAAGATGTTCAAGCACGATAACGTTCAAATCAAAAATTGTCAACCTCTGTCCCATAACGGCAAACAGATAACGCGCACAGGTGTGAACAGCTTCTCAGAAGAGCACAGCTTGAACATGAATCCGCTGGATTACTCTTTCTAGGCGATTTTGAAGAATGAGGTCTGTGCTACTTTCAACAGAAGTGACCAGTCGCAGAAGGCTACCCTGTTCGAAGCACGGAACAAAATGCAAGCGAATACTTGCGGCGCGTGCCCATGAATTTTTCCGCCGTTTTCGCTCCCGTATTCACAGTAAAGGAGCCAATGTCGACTACGAGTTATTCTATCGTATTTGTAAGATCATTTTCCATATTTCTCAAATGAATATTTCGAAATTTGCTGCGCATTACTATTTCCACAACCGCCATTTACCGCGTCAATACTTTTTACGCACCCTGTACAATCGGGCAGGGGCGTAGTGAGCAGTCGGGTGTAGGTCTAGAGCGGGATTCATCATTGTTCATCTCCCCTTACATCTAATTCCGTTTGAGACGCGTCGGATACAACGCTACTCCCGTTACAGCGCGGTTTTGGGAGGAACTCTGCGTTCAAAATGACTCCCGTTATAACGCACCAAGGCTGAGTTCTGGTCAAACGCAGAAAATGAAGACGAGGAAGACTGCGTCAGTAATCAGACCTACCCTTCTATTCCCTCAAGACCAGCACCAGTTTGACATTGTATTATACGTATAAAGACGTTTTTTGCACCACGACAAGTGTTCATAGTCAGGAATATGTCGAGCACAGTATAAGATCCCCGGTAGTGGTTAGAAGCTTAGAAGTAGATTGGAGGATCTCTTCTACCAGAAACGACAGGTGTGGATTAAAGCTCAAATTATTCGAAGCAGTATCCTACACGCTTGTCTTAAGCCTAAGCAGCTGGTATAGAGTCCATATGCAGTCACATGATGTTTTGCTGCGACCAGAACTCGCGCCATGCAAGACTTCTGCCTGCGCCATCCGCTTTCTGGGCAGGATTGCAGCAATAGTGCTGTTTGATCACACGCAACATACCAATATCGTGGGAGAGGGTTGAAAGGCCACTGCAACGAGGATATGGCGGATGCGGCGTGCGATCTAACGACGCTGGTGGTGTAGTGGGCTAACATGCTGTCCGCAACGAAGTGAGAGTGCGGGTCCAAGTCCCGCCTGGTGCAAGAGTTTTGATGGCAACAAAAAAATCTTGTAACATCAAATTACACGGTTTGCTGTTGATCACTCTAACTTACCTCTGGCACTCGTTATTCCTTACACATATCTCTCATACTTATGCATATGGCAGAGAGTGTCTCTGAGGACAGGACTTCTCTACTAATCTAAAGATGTCATTTGCCTTCACACTCTTCTCATGGCCACATATTTCATTAACCAGTCGTTCAGCGGCCTAGCGGCCGCCTCTGACTGGTTGGGGGCTTCGCCCTCAAACCCTGAGAAGAGAACACTCCGACCATCTTCTTTTCCCAACTTTTAGACCTTCATACCTCAAAAACAAACTTCAGATTCGTGTTCAGCGACCTCGATTACCCCCAGGGCCGAAGTTTAGCGCCGCTTGAACGCCATCCTCAAAAAATCGATAATGTCGATCGATATCGATTGGTCGACTTCAGATTCGTGTTCAGCGACCTCGATTACCCCCAGGGCCAAAGTTTCGCGCCACTTGAACGCCATCCTCAAAAATCGATAATATCGATCGATATCGATTGGTCGACTTCAGATTCGTGTTCAGCGACATCGATTACCCCCACGGCCAAAGTTTAGCGCCGCTTGAACGCCATCCTCAAAAAATCGATAATATTGATCGATATCGATTGGTCGACTTCAAATTCGAGTTCAGCAACCTCGATTACCCCCAGGGCCGAAGTTTCGCGCCGCTTAAACGCCATCCTCAAAAAATCGATAATATCGATCGATATCGATTGGTCGACTTCAAATTCGAGTTCAGCGACCTCGATTACCCCCACGGCCAAAGTTTCGCGCCACTTGAGCGCCATCCTCAAAAAATCGATAATATCGATCGATATCGATTGGTCGGCTTCAAATTCGTGTTCAGCGACCTCGATTACCCCCAGGGACGAAGTTTCGCTCCGCCCGATCAAAATCCTCAAAAATCGATAATATCGATCGATATCGATTGGTCGACTTCAGATTCGTGTTCAGCCCCAGGGCTGAAGTTTCGTGCCGCCGACGTGTTCGGCACGTCTGCGGCTCGCCATGCACGGTTGCCGACGTGCTCGGCTGCCGCGCCCCAACTCAAAGTGGGACGGACGGACAGTGTGACGGTGTGACACACACACACACACACACACACACACACACACACACACACACACACACACACACACACACACACACACACACACACACACACACACACACACACACACACACACACACACACACACACACACACACACACACACACACACACACACACACACACACACACACACACACACACACACACACACACACACACACACACACACACACACACACACACACACACACACACACACACACACACACACACACACACACACACACACACACACACACACACACACACACACACACACACACACACACACACACACACACACACACACACACACACACACACACACACACACACACACACACACACACACACACACACACACACACACACACACACACACACACACACACACACACACACACACACACACACACACACACACACACACACACACACACACACACACACACACACACACACACACACACACACACACACACACACACACACACACACACACACACACGCTTGCTCCTTTATATATAGTAGGAAATAGCCATGTTTAACCATTGTATGCGATTCTTAATAAATCTACCCGTAAAAGAGACTAGAAAATGTCAGCTCCGGTTAGGACGCGACTCCCGTTATAAGGCGGATTTTCTCCGGTCCCTTCAAATGCGATATACCGAGAGGGGATTGTATATGCAGCAAGTCTCGGAGTCCTTTTACAGTGATCGTGTACAAAGGATGAAGCACGGCGTTACTCAATCCCTTTTCGAGAAGCGACACAAATCCACTTTTAAGGGGTGTCATGGAGGCAATTCGAGTGCGTATTTGCCTGTACAATGAATTACGTGACCAACCGATGAACGAGCCAGCACCCAGTCCTTTTCAGAGAAGTCTGGTATCAATTCACCGACCCCGAAGTTATCACCTGGTATCGGGACAGCAAAAGTTCGAAGAGCTATGGGGGAGAATGAGAGTGGTCTTGCACCGAACCTACATATTGTCCCCCCCCCCCCTAACTATATCAAGATCGCTCGGACGATGAGAGCGTCACTTGGGGCACTTCGTATACAACTTGTGGAAGCCACTCTCCTGAACTACAGAGGGAAACTTTGAAAATCAGGTGTGCTGCGCTGAGTGGGCTCCGCCGGCTAGATAAGTCCAACATGTCGGGGTGGGGGATCCACACCAGGGATGGGTGAAATTTCTGTTTTCTAATTTTCTGGTCATTTTGGGCAAGTTTTTTCTGTTTTCTGTTTTGTGGGAAATGGCCAAAAAATTGGCCAGGAAACCGAATGTATAGCTGCGAACAAAATTATATCATGGAAATCCAATAAAAAGTATCCAAAAAGTACCATAGAATTATTAGTTTTGTTCGGAACCATGTTTTTAGAACATTTTAAAATTCAAGCATGTGACGTTTTGGATGTGGCCATGTGCCTGCACAGCTCTCGAAGCACTCTGATGTACTGAGTAGGAGCATCCTGAGTGAGCAGGGTTTCGATGACGGGTTCAGTTTCGACGGAGTCGAATGCCTTCTTCAGGTCGATGGAAGCAAGAAACAGCGGCGGTTTGTGCTCTTGCGATACTTCGATGAGCTTCGCGATGGCGCGTGAGTGGTTGATCGTGCTGAAGCCTCTCCGAATCCCTGCTTGTTGGCATGGCTGTCCTTCGTCCAGCGTTCTGCTAATCCTTTTCAGCAGGATCACTCGAGTGAACAGCTTGTAGACTACGAACAGCAGGCAGGTCGGTGTCGTGCACGTCTACCTTCCTGTACAGCAAGACGGTCCTGATAGTCTTCCACTGAGATGTAATGTGATATGTATATATGATGAGTAATAATAAATAATAATATGATAGGGAGGGTATATGCTTGATCCCCATTCTATTGTGTCTATGCATTCAAGAAGACACTTTCACTTAAAAACTGCCGCGCTGACAGTCCCGTAGTCATACTGAAATACTAATTTTCTTTATAATTGGGACTACTAATCTAGCGAATCATCTGTTTTGTGGTTACACCTTCATTTTGGTATGTATCGGTGAGCAATAAACGCCTATATTTTAATACTAATGTAACAGGTGAAATTCATCTTTTATAAGTCACTCTTTTTTGTATGTCTCCTCTCTGGCCCTAACTAGGAGGAACCAAAGAATTTATTTTTCACTGAAACACTCGTAGTAGTGCGATTATTGGTGTAATTGTTAGGTAGCTGTGAAATGATACTAATGTTGCATACATCAAATGACGAGAATCCTACGATCTTTGAGTCAAGCTTTACAATTTGCTAATTGTATTGAATTTTGAGTGTTCTAGAAATTTTTATAAACGCCTACAAGTTTAAACGCTTGTCCTCGATCAGATTTCTGGTCATACAAAAGCATCTGCTACTCGAAAAATGGGTCTTTGGGTAGAATAATTAGGTCACCTGATAACTTCAAAATTTTCTGTTTTCTGGCGTTTTTGGCTTTTCTGTTTTCTGACGCAAGCAACTTTCTGTTTTCTGTGAAAAATTTTAAAATTTCCCCCATCCTTGGTCCACACGGTCCTCTGCGATCACCAGCCGCTCGTCCATGCTCGAGTCCCCACTAGTACTCCACCTACCCATCAGCGGAGACCATCTTCTCGTCTCTCCTTCCCTTCGTTTCAGTTGTTCCTCAAGGATGGAGGCTCTAGATACCATCTTCTTCTTTGTCTTTGCCTCCAGAGCTCGGACTCGTCAACAGTTAAATCACCGGCTATAAGTGGTAGAGATAAGGAATAGAGATGAATGCCTGTCGTGGGTATCTCCACCTCTTATACGCGCGGGTTAGTCGTTGATCAATCCGACTCCAGATCTTAGCACATTGACGACCAAAGCGATTTTCGCGCGTCTGTCGTGTGGAACCAAGCCCCTCACGACACGACATCCTGTGACCCAAACGTCACCCTAAGGTTTATTTGGGATGCTGAACACGAATCATCAGTGCCTCGAAACAGCGGCCGAGAGGCTCGTCCACCTTCGGTTGAAACAGCGGCCGAGAGGCTCGTCCACCTTGGAGAAATCAACACAACCGATATTGGTTTCGCGACAGGAAATGTTTTCTGCTCGACAACTGTCATACTGGAGTGATTCCTGTGAGAGTAACTAACCTCTCCTGGGTGTCGAAAAAGACCACCGGTTTTCCCAGACCTGCGCACTTGTACTATCAAGTCTCGATCGTAAGTGTCCAAACCCAAACGAGCTTGCAGCTGGATCCAGAACAGCAAGATAAGAACTCCTTCAAAGTTTACAGACTTCACCGCCTGAATTCATTCCAAAACTCGAGTTTCGCCTTTGCGTCATTTTCACAGCAATCGCTTGCTGTTGATTAGTAATGGATGCTGAGGTATCGACTTGCCTTCTCATCTCTACGACTAAGGTGTAGTTGAAATTGGTGCAGACATTGGTCAGACACGAGGTCACGCCCCTGTCGCGTCCAAAGTCGCACACCGCGTTGGGTAGCGCTTCACCCCAGGGTTTTCTTCACGTCGGTGCGTCGACATGCGCCACTCGCGCCGTTGGAGCAGCCCCTGACAGGTCTGGCACGTCTGACATGTTGGTACAGGTTACTGCGAGCCCGCGCACGCATGCTGCAGACGACACACCAGTGCCAAACGCCGGGGGCCTCCACCCCAAACCCCATCACCGACTTCTTCTCTTCTTTGGGCCTTCTACCTTCATTCCGACAAAATCCTTGGGCGCAAATAGGGTCGGCAGCGGGCGGCACCATGTAGGACTTCCCTACACAACGGTTTGTGCTGCACGAACTCGATTTTCTCTTTGCAGCACTGGTGTCTACCCCTTTAGTGAACTGAGGTAGGCGAATTCTGACGTGACTTCACATATACATGTCGGTACTAAGCGGGCTGGTGCCCGCTCCATTACGAGACCATGGCCGTGGAACATCAAATAAGCACAGAAAGCGTGCACCAGCCCGCTTAGTGCCTATGTGTTTTCTTACCAAGGTGGACAACCACCGAGTAGTAATCTTGCGATTGCGATGGAAGGTATGCGCGCTTTTTACACTAGCGTCTAGAGCGGCACAAGTACCGACGAGTTTTCCGGGACGGGGCTGGACGAAGTTTTTGCACCGTATGCGGGCGGTCGTCGCGGGACCCAATAAGTGCTCCAATCAATTGCCGAGAACTGAACAGATGCCTACCAAACTTCATTTCGCTGCTGTACTCTACTTGATATCCCACATAATGTCCAATGCCAACATTTTTCTATGGTGAGGGTGAGTCCGAACCTGAGAGGCCGTGCGGCTAAGTTCTTCTATCTTCTTGGTTTAGGGGCGAAGATCCCAGAGGGGCGAAGATCCAGGGTAGACCTATGGCCGCCATCGGTCTCCGGGCATGTCGCCCCCGCGGCCGCAGTCTCGGCGCAAGAGCCCTGTTCTGTTTCGCGTATGGTGACTTGCCACATCCCGGAATCTGTTCCCTAATTTGTTTACTAATTCGAATTCCTAATTCCCTAGTTCCCAATCTGTGCTCTCCTCTGTGACAGCGGAGGAGAGCACAGAAAAGGCGGGATTCTTCCGTTTGGAGTCTAACCTACCACGCTCGGAACCGAGCTCGCGGGGGCGAGTGGCCCCGCAACCGCTAAAATCAGATCGGAGTAGATTTCTTGTATCGGGACGCAACTTTGGCACTCGCGCACGGTAGTATCAATATGACCGCTCTATCTAAGCTCTTTCGTCGCTCAGGCAGAGTCCGCAGCTGGGCTCTGCGCTCTTCGAGCGCAGAATGGGCTAGGGGAGGGACTCCAGAGTGGGCGCGGTCCAAGCTGCTCGTGTGGAAACTGCTTTCGTCGCTCAGGGAGAGTCCGCAGCTGGATTCTGCAGAAGCGCAGACAGCTGGAAAAATGCGTGCAAAACACCCGAAATGGTTTTAACTTCAAAACCGCTCAAATCTCAATCAGTCAGTTGAAATGCAAAAATCCCGCGACGCAGGAACCGCCGACCTCCCTCGCACGAGACAGCCCCATCCAGTGAGCCTCGGTCGCCGATAGGGTCACCGCGGGCATCCAAGAGACCGATACGCTTCGGTCGAATGCCCACGTGGAGGCTGATGGCTGCGGGACATTATGTACGAATGATCGCCGCGGACGCGGCGAATAGCGCGGCAGAAGACGTCGCAATTGGGTGACTTCAGCGGTCGGTGATATCTAGACCTGCATCAAAACTTGCACATCAAGTGTTAGAAAGTGTATACAAAGTCAGTTCCACTGCGATAGTGTACAATATTTTCAGCTTTTCCTGAAGAAGCATCATATAAAATTGAGCATTAGAACGTTGTCTAGTTTTATAACTCGAACTCAATTTCTGAACCAGAGCATGTCTTCCCGCAGCTCCTGCAACGGCAGGAAGGGATATCAACAACTCACACCTAGCGACTGCTGCAGGTCATGAGGCACAACTCACACGACCGCAGCGGAGCTCATCGCGCACGCGGCAGTCGCCGTCGCGGGCGCGGCGACCATCCGTACATAAAGACCGGCCCCCGGAGGCTTACGCAGCCCACGTGCGCAATCGCGTCGAACGAGTGTGTACCTGCAGCAATTGCGCGCTCCTACGCCACGCGTCTATTCCGATCTGATTCTAGCGGTCCTAGCAATTCTCAAGATCCCAACCAGATGTTTGGTAGAGCGAACGCCTGGTAAGCGAATGGATGCCAGAAGAACGACGGCAGCAGCGGAAAATTATAAGATTGGAAAAATGCGAAATCGCATTTATACAGACATGCATCTTGCGACTAAACAGTCCAGGGAAGCGAAGAGTTGTAGGCAAAGTAACACTCGACGCTACACCTACAACGCTGAAATTTTCACGTACGAGTTGTCGTGGGCGGGGCAATGGACTTGGGGCGCGGAACTCACCGTGGAGCGCGCTCTAACTCATGCGACGTGCAGGGATTCGGGCAACTAGACGGAACTGGTGGGAATTGGATGGCTTATTTCATCTTACACACCTCCCCATCGTTTTCTATGATACGCAGGACGCAAGATTCATCCACTGCAGTGGGCGAGGACTTCTTATGCTGCCGAAATCTCACCTATTCGCTTTTAAAAGCGGTGAAGTAGGTTTGGAAACGAGGCAAACATCGGTTTTCACGGCACGTATTTGTCCTCGTGTGTCTAATTCGCAGGAGAATGTTGTTCAGTACATTACCAGCCATAATGAAATTCAACTGGGCTGAATTTATTGTTAGAGCTGGATGCAGTAGCCATGACGAGTGTACTAACCATAAGTTAGCGGCCAACACAGTGTGTTTAATATTTATTCATCATAAACATTTAAGGTGTAATGGCCTTTTTTGCAACCTCTGCATAATAGTTCTACAACGACTTGTCCACACAGCGCATGGACCCAAGCTTTAGAATTTGTAGAACGCATCCATTCTGTCTCTTTTGCAATTAGGTCTTCAGGATCTGTGTTAGGTGGAAGTCTGGGGTGTTCCTCGAAACATAACGAGCAGAACAAGATGTTTTCTTTGTCCACTGTGAGATGTTCAACTGATTGTGACCTTCTCGTCTTTCTTCGTAACTTTACTCTCTGTAAAAGGAGATGTGTTGGCCCGTTTTTCGACGTATACACTGCTCCACATAATTCACAGATTAGCGTGGACTTTCCCATATTCTGCTTTTCAGCTAGTTTAGTCTGTTTTTTCATTTCTTCTATCTTTTTGGAGAGACGCCGTGTACATTGCGATGGTGTACGAGAATATTCCTTTTCAGCAACATTTTCCCGCAAACAGCACACTCAACATCACTTGAGGCCATGTCCTAGAACACCTGGTTTATTAACTGTGATTTCATATTTGCTAACAAAAATAGAATTGTGATGGTAAGTTGAGGATATAGTTCAAAACCTATGGCTACAAAAAGATTGTGTTTAATTAGGAAGAGTGTAGATGGATAAGAATTGCAGTGTAAGTGACTGCAGAAAGATACTGCATCTAAAAGCCATATACTGGATGTGACTGTTGACATATGTGGAATGAGTATTTCATCATGTCCTTTTCATTTCTGACGAAACGGCTAGTCATGGTTGGTTCACTCATTCAGATTCGCCGTGACTACAAACTAAACCGACCGTGTTACGTCACATCGAACTCCAGAGATGCTTATAGTTATCAAACTACACAAGGCGTATCATATGCAGGAAATACGTTATAAAAATTAGAAATGTCTGTAACGAGACATATGTTATGTTTCATCGTCGTAGCAGTCTGTGTCAATCTACCGAATCAAAAAAATGACACAAAAGAGAATGGAAACGTATAACAAAACTTTCGCATCTTTCTGAAAGGTACTATCAAAATGGCATTCCCTTGTATCATCAGTAGTTAATATTTCTTTGAGAGGAACGAGTAATTGTTGAGAAAACAAGCGATCAGTTTCTCCTTCGAAGCAACTCACTGTTGTGCAGCAGCACAGAACCGACGTGAATGCGACAAATATTAACGAAAACAGACATCAAAATCCTTCCCCCGGCTATATACAGGAAAACGGGATGAAAAAGTAACAATTACCAAGGAAATTAGTCGAAATGGCACCCCATTTGCATTTGTCATCAGTAGGATCGCACCTCGTTATGGATCTCCAAGTTGTTCACTTACAAAATAGTCGAGATGTATTGTTCCATGCATGCCGCATCAGTAAGAGCGCGCTCCACGGTGAGTTCCGCGCCCCAAGTCCATCGCCCCGCCCACGACAACTCGTACGTGAAAATTTCAGCGTTGTAAGTGTAACGTCGAGTCAAAGTAACCTGTTTTCCTACAGTAGTACGGTGGTCGTTGTGGGACCACTCGAGTGTCCACCCTACATGATTTTCGCAACTGGTGGTTTCATCCTATCCGAAGCAAACATAGGTGTTCTTCCACATTCATAATCGGTTTTTCGAATGTGCTCGAATTTGTATGTTCAGAAAATCGCGTTTTTTCGAATGTATTCTGCATTCTTTCATTAGTAACTTCCTAAATTGCGATGGTGAGTCGGCGCATTGTTTCTTCGAACCAATTACCATTGCTTATAGGCTTTTAATCGCGTGCGGTTGTAGTGCAACTTTCCTCCTAATCCTTACCTACACCAACTGTTCTTTTATTCGCAGTTGGACATTGGAGGCAGTAGCTGTACTGGGTACTAAGCGGGCTGGTGCCCGCTGTCCACCGTCGAGGTGTCTTAAAATGGGTAAGATGTTCAGCCACACCAGCCGGTTTCTTTGCTCTCCTCTGCGTCAGCGGAGGAGAGCACAGAAACCCTAATGATCCCTACACATTGCCTGAACTCTTCTTGGTGCCACCTCCTGGCCTACCTCCTTTTTCCCCGCATCGACCACCCCGATGCTCCTCCTGGTCGCAGCCTCCTGATCGCTGTCGGTTCCCCACCCTCAAACTCCTCCTTCTACCTTTACCACTTTAGTAGTCTTCTCATGCTAATGGCACGAAGTCGGCTTCTGAATCTGGACGCTCAAAAACGCGCGTAGGTGCTGTTGTGTGAAGCAGTAAAGGGCTGCGTTTCTTCTGCTGCAGCAACATCCCACGTTCAATGGCAAATTTTGCCCGCGTTTTAGGATGATGCGGCGTATCTCACTTCGGTTAGATCACTCCACGGACAAACTCCTTTATATATAGGTGGTGATGGTGATTGAGAAAAAGTATCCTTAGACATGGTTTGGCGGAGTTTCTTTATCCCGACCTAAACCCCACGCTCGTATGACTGTCCATCAAAGCTTAATATGCACCACCGGAGCGTCAAACCCAACATTTACGATCGGCACTCCAAATAACTCCCTCCAACGAAGTTTGAACGAATTTACGAATTTCATGGTTAACCAAAGCAGGTGTGTAGTATACTTACAAGGGGACTGTCTGAACGGTACGCCAGAGCGGCAAGAACGAGTACTATAGGGAGAATCTCCGTGTTCCAAATAGTAACAGAACATGCTTTGTTTTTGCCGAATCCTTGAAGCAAACGATTAAGAGGGTGTAATGGTTAAGGGTCCGCAGAGCGAGCTCATCACAGCAGCGCAAAATCCCGGTGTCGTGGACTGGGTGGCGCAGTGGTAGAGGGGCTGCCTCATGCTCGTGAGGTTACCCGACCAGGTTCCTGGTTCGGATTTCCCACCCAGGTCAACCACGAATTGGTACCAGAATTGTCTGGGAAGGATAGAGCGCTGACTTGTTCATCGGCTGGCCACCGCAAGTCATTTTACGGCCAAATACGCATTCAAATCGCCTGCATGACATCCCGTAGAAGTAAAATGCGTGGCGCATCCCGAAAGGGATTGAGTAACGCCGTCCTTTATCCTTATCTTTATCGGATTTCCATACAGATTTCCATATCTGAACTTGTTTGTGGAGTTTGCTACGGTAAGATGTTTTTATTACTGCTTATTATTTGACGACATCTCGTAATTCGCCACCACAGTCCGAAATATGCCAAATACGATTATATATGAAATATTTATGAAATAACTTCAGCACCAATGATACACAGGCACAAAGTGCATAAAACAGTAGGACCGATCACAGTCGGGCAACGCATGAAGGCTGCAGTTTCTTCACATCTTGACTCATCACATGGGCCGAGGTCTTCCGGGAATGCCATTCCACTCGGGTTTTCGAAGCAACCAGGATGTGTCGTCAAACAGCCAGCCTTGTACCACGCGAACTTAATCTGCCTTTCCAGACGAGGATGACATAACAGTCGATACACCAGTGACACAACCTTCAAATTTACACATATTTCATTGTTTCGGCAGTTCCTGCCAGTGGTTCTCCGCTTCATCCCAAGCCTGGGATCGCGAGTCCGTCCACTTTCCCCAGTTCTCAAACTTGTATAGACTAACAATTCTGGTGTATGTTGTTACAGGATGTTTTGTTGCGATCAAAACTCTTGCGTCAGGCGGGACTCGAACCCGCATCTTCTGCTTTCGGGCAGCGATGTTCGCCTTACACCACCGGCGCTGTTTGACCGCACGTAACATCCGCGATATCCTTGAGGTCTATCAGCACCCACTCGTGATACGGGATGGGCCGGCTGCTGATATCAGCATGGAACCGGTTAAGCTGAAGACGTTAGTAGTAGCAATCTATTAACAATTCTGGTATAGCCAAGCCTTTTCCTCCGAAGCGATCTGTCGTCCCAAAAACGTGATAGTGCCTTCACTGTGGTCGAAATTCTTGGTCCTCTTATTCCACTATCTCCAACTTCTTCACTTCGTCGATTTCCAGCTGTCGCAGTTCGAAATCCTACAGCATACTTGCCATCCTCCCCGCCAGCTTCATCTCGTCTCTCAAAGGAACAGCATGCAGTGGAGATCCGCACTTCAGTGTCAGTAGGTCAGTGACCACTCGAGGGTTAGCAGTCATTGTAGAGTCAGTGTTGGCGACAGCAGCTTGTTATGACCGCGCGACTTTGTAAGCATTACAGAGGCAACAATATTGCTCGAGGTGATCAAGTTGAAGATTATTTGGCCCCCTCGTACACTGTGTGTACACTGGTGGCACACACCTCACCGACACCAATAAATTGCATTTGAAGCATTCTTCTAGCTTTCTCCCGCTGTTTCATGTTGTTCCTGCGTCCAAGTTTCTTACATTGACAATGAGAATAATTGATTGGAGTAAAAGTTTCATATAAAATCGCATTTGGCATATTTCGGACATTGCTGGTGAATTACGAGATGTAGACAAATAATAAGTAGTAAAAACATCTTACCGTAGCAAACACCAAGAATGAGTTTAGCTATGGAAATCACTATGGAAATCCGATACTATGGTGAAAGTGCAAAAATGCGATATGGCATCGGAATCGAACCCTCGACTTCACGAACATGAGGCAGCTCCTCTTCCACTGCGCCACCCAGTCCATGACACCAGTGTCTTGCGCTGCCTTGGTAAGCTCGCTCTGCGGACCCTTAAGCATAACACCCTCTTAATCGTTTGCTTCAAGGATTCGGCAAAAACAAAGCATGTTCTGTTACTATTTGGAGCACGGAGATTCTCCCAATAGTACTCGTTCATGGACCTCCAAGGCTCCGGCGTACCGTTCAGACAGTTCCCTTGTGCGACTCGACGGTCAAGCTGGATGGCAGATTAATGACCAGCGTAATGGGGCGTCTCAGCCCTTCTATACGTCCGAAGATTTTGCACGGGTCAGCACAAGTGGTTGGTCTAAAAACATGCTATCCCTCAAAGTTTTGAAGCAAAATCTTTAGGAAGCGACAGGCTGGCTGTTTTTTTTGATTTCAGAGAAGGATTATGGTAACAGATTGCAACCCCGGATTCGATGGCGGTTAATTTTACCGCGATACGCACTTGCTGTGTTGAGAAAGTACTTGATCAGTGCTGATCTTTGTGGTATTATGTAAATATGAATTAATTGAGTTGGTGAAAGCGTCAAATTTCTCCCAAATGCCGCATTCATAACCGCAAGTCTACTGCAACTCCTTCTGCGCCTCATTGTTCAGCATCTGGCTATTGAAGACTGAAGGCAATATTTCCCGCGGATCTCTTTTTCTGCTTTTCCACGATCCAGTTTCCTCCGTGTGTGATGTCCTGGTCGATGTAGTGCGAAGTTGAAGCGCAGAGTTGTAGCAGTTCTCGTACTTCAACGGCGGCGCCACCTCGACGCGCGTTCCTGAGCTAAACATGTCCGTTGGCGCCCAGTCGATTACTGATATGATTCTCGCGGCCCTCACGTCGTCGATGACGGGAGTCCCCGGTCGGGTGCCTCCTCCCATTCCGCTGCTCAAGTCGCCGTCTTCTGTCCCGACTCTGCCGCTTACGAACGTAACGGAATCGAACGGTCAGCCCATTACTCTGCCCTACTGTGGAAGGCGTACTGATAACCGAAACTGCCTTCAGCTCGATCTGCATTCCTTCAGCACAACGTCAACCCACCCGCGTTATCGGCGCCACATATCCACTTCGCGTCGCAGGCGCACTCACGGCCGGCGGCGCTCCAGCGAGGATCGGGCGCTCGGTGTGCGCCTGGCAAGGAGCAGCATCCACCACGACACAACGTCCACAGGGTCAAACTCAAGGCGGAAGACGAATACGAGTGCCGCCTTAGTCCTAAACTGCCTGAGGCTGAGAACAGAAGCGCCATGAAGGGAGCGAAGCGCCCATGGACGTCGCGGAAGATTCGCCCCATCCCATGCGGTGGTTCCGATTTCCCTTCGGCTAATACTAGAAGTTCTCGGAAGATCCAGTCCTCCGACAGCACTGTCGGGAAAGCCTCAACGAGTTCTACGAAGGGGAGCCCCATGGACGCAAGGAAAAGAGTGATTGAGTCCTTCACAGTTCCAACTCTCGGTGTGCATAACCCAGAAGAAAGAGATGATGTCTTTCAGTCTCCACCGTGTGTTGTGTGCGGCGATGCTGCTACTGGGATCCACTTCGGAGCCGACGCGTGTGCCGCTTGCTCTGCCTTCTTTCGTCGCACAGTTTCGGTGAAGCGAGATTTCTCCTGCATTGGCGACGGTGTGAAGCCGTGCACTAACCTTAAAGGTGCGTTTTAAACGCTTCAAAGTCCTAGGCCTTAGAGGTTTCAACTAGTAGTGCAGATAGGAGTTCATACACGACCACTGGCGCCAAACTGTATTTTGCGTCTGGGCCACTCCTGTCCTACACACTTCCCCTCAATGAAGGGTAAAGGATAAAAGACGGCATGAAATGCCTTTTGAGCAAGACATTCTTGCTTTGCTCTGTAGTTTTCGACGATCACAATAAACTGGTGCGGAGCGCACTACGGGGAAGATCAGACAATTACTACGAGGAACTGGTGCACTCATCACAAGCTGATTTTTCATTTATTCATGACGTGGACAGACGTCACACTTGAAAATGCAATGTTGGAATAAAATACCGACGGACCTAGTCATATCAAAGAAAATACAGCTGAGGGCAGCATTGTGCGCGTATAAGTAGTTTCTCGAAACCACGCAAGGATGCGCCTAATACTTCCTGATTCGCACTCAACACGTGGTTGAACTCCCATAACTTTTCGCAGGAGAAGAAGCTTGCTTGAGCTCGCAAATTCGCCACCGAGACATAAGGTCTGAGTTTCCCGCTTACGTTCCTTGTCAGTCTAGAGTCAAAAAAGTTGAAGCGCTTTATAGCAACCCTACTTGTCAGCACCTTAAACATCGCGAGGAGGTCAGACCTTTTATTTCTAAAGAATAGACTTGGTAAAGCTACTATTTCAGCTCTCTTAGCACCATTGCTATCTGATAATAGTTGACCCTGATGCTCCTCAACATCAGCTTACGAGGGGAACTATTTTGAACATTTCCAAAAAGAAGAATGATCTTAAATGCTCTCGTGTCCTGAATAACCTCTTATTCAGGTTTGATTTCAGGATTAACTAAAAGTAAAAAAGTAAAATGCTCATCAGCTTATTGGGAAGGTTTGCTTTTGTACCACTTTCGCGTCAAACTGGACACTTCTGAACAAGCCTAACGCTTTTGAATTCAAACTGTACATCTTTCAAATTAAAGCGAGCTTCCTCCACATTAAACTACAGGCTCTCCATAAGGGTAAGATTAATTTTAGTTCAACGAAAATTTTAGTATCACTTTTTTGAAGTTCTAATTCATCTGCCAAATAAGGGCACACAGTGATTGAAATTTTATAAAATTCCACTTTTTATAAAAAAAAATAATGGTCTAAAGCTTGCCTTATAGTGCAGGAAGGCAGCCATTTTTTAGTGCAGAAAGAAGAGGTTGCGCCATGCCCTCGTCCAAGACGTTGCTGGTTTTATTCGATGGATGAAATATTGCTATCCATCGAATAAAACCCGCAACGTCGACGAGGGTGTGGAGTTTCACACAATGCAAATCATGGAGCAAAAGCAGACGTGGGGAGCTGACATATCCCCACTTTGATGCATCATGTAAGTAGCATTTACACTTTTAATCGAGTAGAAATTGCGAAAAATTTTAATACACTTAGTGACTTCTGCCCTGTCGCGCTATAAAACAAAATTTAATTTATTATTTTTCACAAAAAAATAAAACTTTGTAAAATTATTTCACTCATTCCGACAACTGAACTAAAAAATCAAAGAAAGTTATGCATAATTTTCCGTGAACAAAAAATTATTCTAACCAACTTGGAGAGTCTGTGGTTAAATCTGTGAGAAGCTCGTTCCTGTTTGGAAGACATTAACTTTGATTCCAGAAGAATCACGTTTGTTTAGATTAGTGTACAGTTTGACGTCAAAAATTTCCAATTTAGCGTGAAAATCCACGGATCTCCCTCGATAGAGAGCCTTCGGGCTCTCTTGTTAAGAGGGATCTCGGGCCTCTTGTCGCAGGGCCACGTGACGCGTCTCCGGGTGGTAGATAGGGGAATTAAACGCGAACCAAATGCGACCGTGTACTGCCCAGAGGCGCAGGTGGGATGCATGGGATGGACTCCTTGCTCATGCTTTGTCGGGTCGACGCGTTCCTTGTGCGTAGGAGCGACATGTTCGTGCACAGTGTGCGTGGATGTGTTTGCGCCTGTGCGGATTGTAACTGTGTCGGCTCGGCCAAAAGCGTGCTCTCGGTAGACTGGGAGTACATCGTAAGGCGATTCGAGGCCGCCTCAAGTCTCGCCCCGTCCCATCGGGCAGTCTGGCTGGCTGCCTGGAGTTCTTCGCCCGCACAACAGAGCCCGACTAGCTACCCGTGTGTACTCAAGTCAAAAACAGCAGCACTAAAGGGCCTCATTCCCCTGACCCCGAAAGAGCCCCCATTTCTGCAGCGATGGGAAGGACGAGTACGGAGAGGCTGCTAAAATCTCAGGGCCTAACCAGGCTGCGCAAATTGAGAAGGACTAGGATGACGATCTGTACTTACAACGCCCGCGCGCTTGCATCGGAACCTCCGTCGAGGACCTGATGATGCAAGCCAGGAAGATCAAGTACAACGTCATCGGACTGACCGAGACGAGAAGACACCACCCCCTACAAGCCGCCTACGACTCCGGAGAAGAACTGTTCCTCGGAACATGCGACAGCAGGGGAGTAGGCGGCGCTGATGTCCTCGTCAACACGCACTTGGCCATGAACATCGATTCGTACGAATCTCTGACAAGCCAAATCGGAAGTCTGCGACTGAAGCGATGTGGTTCCGTCCCAGCTTTGACTGTGTTCGTCGCGTATGCCCCAACATCCGACTACGACGACGAAGAGGTCGAAGCCTTCTACGTGGAGCTGGAGAAGTTCTATAAGGAAAACCACACCTTCTACAAGGTGATCATCGGCGACTTCAACGCCAAGATCGGGCCACGAAGGGCGCCGGAAGAACTTCACATCGGAACCCACGGTTTGGAGTGGAACGAGCAAGGTGAAAGGCTGTCTGAGTTTATCATGTCAAACAAGACCATCCATGGAAACTCGCAATTCCGGAAGCCTCCCTCCCTACCATGGACCTGGGAATCTCCCGGTGGCCAGTTCCACAACGAGATCGACCACATCATCTTCAATCGCAAGTACTGCCTGACTGACGCCTCCGTTGTCCCCATATTCTACACGGGATCGGACACCCGCCTCCTTCGCGCGAGGTTCCGCTTTTCGCGTCAAGGAGAGAACACCGTGATGTTCAAGAAGAGGAGTCCCAGAACGACCATCAACTGGGACCTCTACACCTCTCTTGCCGGCCTTTGGGAGGATGCCGTCATGGACAACGTCGACGAGGAATACGATCGCTTCGTGCATCATCTCCACGATAGTGCTAAGGGAGCCGAGAGCTTGAAGACCACCAAGAGACGCCTGTCTCCGGAAACTCTCGAGCTGATACGCCAGCGTGGATCAGCACGAGCGTCAGGCAACGACCAACTGACGTCCGAGCTTGGGAAGCTATGCAGAGAGGCGATAAAGGAGGATTTAAGGAGAGAAGGGCGGAAGTGTTGGCTGAAGCAGCAGAGGCAGGGTTGAGCATCCGCAATGCCCGCCGGAACTTCGCCAACTTCAAGACCAAGATGACCGCTCTCCGACGTACTGACGGAACCGTCACCTCTTCCAGAATGACCATGGAGAAGGTCATCCACGACTTCTACTCCGATCTGTTCGATAGCCACGTCCACCTGCCCCCATGCCATCTTCCGCAGGATGGATACGTCGTTCCCTCTGTTCTCCCTTCCGAGATCCGACACGCCACCTCGTCGGTGAAGAAACGTACAGCACCCTGTCCTGACAGGATCAGAGCCGAACACCTGGAGAAGTTCCTGCCAGCGCTCATCAACACCTTGGCGCGGCTCTTCACACGCTACCTGCCGGAGTGGAAGGTTCCATCTCAGTGGAAGACCAGCAAGACTGTCTTGCTGTACAAGAAGGGAGACGTGCACATTGGTAACTATCGCTCGATCTGCTGTCCGTAGTCTACAAGCTTTTCACTCGAGTCATCCCGAATAGGATTAGCAGAACGCTGGACGAAGGACAGCCATGCGAACAAGCAGGATTTCGGAGAGGATTCAGCACGATCGACCACATACACACCATTACGAGGCTCATCGAAGTGTCGCGAGACTGCAAGCTGCCGCTGTGCCTTACGTTCATCGACCTGAAGAAGGCATTCGACTCCGTCGAAACTGAAGCGGTCATCGACGCCCTACTCACTCAGGGCGTTCCTACTCAGTATATCAGTCCTTCGAGAGCTGTACAGTGGATTCACGACCAAGATCTTACCATTCTACAACGACGTCGTCATCGACGTGAAGAGAGGGGTTCGGCAAGGGGATACCATATCCCCGAAGCTCTTCAGCGCCACTCTCGAAAACGTCATGCGCGAACTAGAATGGGAAGACATGGGAGTGAAGGTCGACGACCGGCAACTACATCATCTTCGCTTCGCTGACGACATCGTGCTCATAACACCGAGCATCAGCCAGGCGAAGCGAATGCTGGCCGACTTTGATAGTGTATGTGGGAACGTTGGGCTGCAGCTGAATCTTACGAAGATGATGTTCATGAGGAACGGATGGGTTTCTGATGCCCCATTCTCGCTCAACGTCTCCGAATACTCCAGCTATGTGCATCTGGGTCGCGAAGTAAACATGGCCAACGACCTAGCGCCGGAGCTGAGCAGGAGGAAACGAGCGGCTTGGGGAGCTTTCAAGAGCGTCGAAGAAATCGCGAAGAAGACGAAGAACGTCCGACTCTGTGCCCACCTATTCGACTCTACCGTTCTTCCTGCCCTAACATACGCCTCAGAGACCTGGGCTATACGAAATCAGGATGAACACGCGATCAGCGTCGCGCAGCGTGGAATCGAGAGGACGATGCTCGGAGTGACACGACTCACGCAAGTGAGAGAAGGCCTCCGGAGTTTCGAGCTTCGCCGACGTTCGAAGATCAGAGACGCTGTCGCGTGGGCCAAGTTGTCGAAAATTAGGTGGGCCGGCCACGTAATGCGCTTCGCAGACACCCGCTGGACGAGAGCCATCACAGACTGGATTCCGCGGGATGTCAAAAGAACACCAGGACGCCCACCAACGAGTTGGTCGGACTTCTTCGTTAAAGCCCTGAACGACCGATATGACGCTCTTCGTGTCCCTCGAGCGAGGAGGATTCATTGGAGCACTCTGGCACGTGAGAGGGACGAATGGACACGCTGCTGGCACCCGCTCGAGCAATACGATGATCAACGGGACGACAGGTGATACAGGTGATCGTGAAAATGGTAAACATTAGCTGGACATTGGCTGGACAGTAATACAGGAGTAGGGCGAAGGTAATTGTCTGGGCTTGACATACATTCAATGAGCTCAGGGTGCACTGTTGAAGACGATGTGTGACGCTTCTCTAACAAGAGAAGTGTCTGAAACGTATATCTGAACGGACACAGCGAGTCATGTAGGAAGAACTCCCACCCCTCAATTAGTATAAAAATGTGTTTACATTTGCCCAGTCGTTAAACCTAAGCAGTAGGGATTCTTGAAGCTACAATGGTATCGGCGCCTCACGAGATCGGGAGTCTTGTATGTCCGCGATCCCTCTGTCGGCAAGCGGATTGGAGCGCAGTGAATAGTGACGTTGCTTCATACAAGGATCGTCGGGGTTCGATTCTTCTGCGCTGCTGCATTTTTGCATTTCAACTAATTGGTTGAGATTAGAGGGGTTCCGTCTGTACCATTTTCAACGTTTTCTGCGCATTTTCCAGCTATCTGCTCTGGATAGTAACTTTCTTGCGATTTGTTTACTATTGACCGGTTTTTTTACCAAACGGTAATGAGAAAGCATAATGATGTATAAACGTTCAAAATCAGTGATACACAGGCACGAAGTGCGTGAAACAGAAGCACTGGTCGCAATACGAGCAGTGAACAAAGGCTACAGGCTCCTCACAGTTTGCTTCCATACACTAACCAATGACATCGGCTCCAAAGACGAAATTCAATTGAAGACGTACCCCTTCCTCCAAAACAAGACTTCCACCAGAAAACGTTATCATATGTCCACTGATTACTTGCCTCTCCACGACTACGACTTAATCTTGCGGATTCTAATCTTCTTCGCCTTCTTCCACCACTTCCAGTTGTTCGTCTTCGTCAACTTCAAGTTGACGTGCTTCGAAGTCCTTGTGTATGCTGGCCATCCGTTCGGCCAGCTTGATTTCCTCCCTCGAAGGTTCCTTGTCTAAAGCTGAGCCACACTTCAACGCGAGCAGCTGGATCACCACTCGAGCATCGACGACATTGTTGGCGGTAGGTTTTAGAAAACCTTCAGCAGACCTCTGATTTCTAGGTACAGGCGAAGATGAGGGAAAGGGGTGTCAATGCCGTTTAGGTCAATTTGCGGAATTCTCAGGCATTGTTTCACATTTTAACCACCTGATACGTCACATCCTGCTCTCTTTTGAAAATCCGAGCAGGATGGTTTTTCCCCGAGGTCATTGGCCCTTGTAGGGAAGCAAACTATGAGGAGGCTCTAGCCTTTATATGCTGTCCCCATTGTGAACAGGGCTACTTCATGCAGTTTGTTCCTGTGTATCACTCGTGTTAAACATTTATACATCATCATGTTGAATACCACAGCATGCAGCCTCTGAAAATGGTATAGAACCAGCCTTCAGAACCCTTCAGAATTTCAACCAATCAGATGAAATGCAAAAATGCAGCAGTGCAGGGAATCGAACCCCCGACCTTTTTTGCACGAAACAACGCCACTGTCCACTGCGCCCCGAGCCGCTTGCCGGCAGAGGCATCGCGGACGTACAAGACCAGCGAACTCGTGAGGCGCCGATTCCATTGTAGCTTTAAGGAACCCCTATTCCTTGGTTTAACAACTTGGCAAAAAAAACACATTTTTATATTAATAAAGAAGTGGAGATTCTTCCTATATGACTCGCTCTCCCAGTTCAGACATACGCTTTAGACCCTTCCTTTGCTAGAGGGACTGGCTTACACTTGCTTTATCGTTTGGCCTTTGCCCTCTCAGTTACTTCTAAGTCATCCTTCTAACCTAAATGAACATAAGTGTGTTCTGCGTAACGTGACCATAGTAATGCTTGAGTTAACAGCAGAAGTGCCCCATTCCATCCCTCAATCCTCCCCTTCCTTTAGCTGAAGGCTGCAGTTTATTTAGCTTCCTCATTTCCCTTTTCGAGTAGCCTGCACTCCTTTTCAACAAATTCGCTACTGCCTTCTGAAAAACCTTGCTTGTTGCCACGACTGTTCCATAAGTGCAATCTGGAGCGATTTTTTTGCTAGTAACGACGAGCTCTGTTTCGGAACAAAACCCGCTTGGGAGATGAGATGAGGTGTTTGCGTGAGAGGATGAAATCATTTCTGGCAATATACATTCGTGGGATGTAAGCTAGTCCGGAGATGCCATCAAAGATATCTCCAACTTCACTGAGGGAATTAGCGAAACAGTAGAGCTACAGTAGTGACCTAAACAACATTACCTGACCTTATCGACGCTTTGGACGCTCGTTCCTGTACCTTTCAAAGGACTCGACCCACTGGCTAGAATAACTTCCAGTTTTACGCAGATACTAGCATCTTCTGACTGTTCTGTCCTATATACTATTTTATCCCTCATTATTTTATGTTGGAAAGTTAATGCTAACCACGTGGACTTTGTGAGAATCCAAACTGTCCACCTTTTATATCCCGGAGAGCACTCTGGATCGCAGTTTTTCAGGTTCGAATGGCTGCAAGAGTTGCCGGTTCAAGAAATGTATATCGCGAGGAATGGACGCTGGCAGTAAGTGAAGAACGTCAATTTGGTACAAAGCTTAAAGTCCCTAAAACGCCTCAAAATGGTCTCGGTATGTACTTGAAATATACATTTGTGACCTTCAGGGGCTGCACTCGCTCTATGTTTCGAGCGTCTAATTTTTAAAAGACATGTTCCTCTTGTGCGTGCGAGCCGCCGTGCGCCATTTAACGGCAAACAATTGGGACCTGCCGAGAAAAGATTTGTAGCTGAGTTTGGTCACTGCAAAAGATCTTCATAGCAGGACACCGTTCTCACAGCTTCTTTGAGGACGGATTCATTTTCGATAGATTCTATGATGCTAGAAGAACTTCGATGATTGACGGAAAATAGCCCCCCCCCCCCTCCCCCGCAATGTATCATATACAATCCAGTCCGTAATCATTCTAACAAAATTTGGCGACATTGTCAAGAGACCTCTTATCACTTGCATGGAACTAGACAATAAATGGAATGTAGCACGCATATAGAGCCATACTCCTCACAGTTATCATGATTTCAGCTCTTCTCATTAAAGAGTAGTGTGCACCCTCTTAATAGCAGATGAGGGCAGCTGTGCTATAGTCAAAGAACACTGTTAGCTTACCTATCATGTGCTGTGCAACAACGAACTAGATCCAAATCTTTGATCAACCGTGTGCGTGGCCTGTCACCACTCATCTTGAAGCAGAAAAACACGATACGTGAAAAATTCTTATAACTGAACCGTTCTAAGAAGATCAAGGTAGCAGGGTTCCGGGGGACCCGAAAGCATTCAAGGACTGGTTGTATTTACACACAGTGCCGTAGCTGAATTTCCGCCAAAACGCGGCCGATGGCAGACTAATCCGCCGCTTTGTCGCGAACTCCTTTCAAACGCGATTATATCCACTGAAATTGTTGGTATCAGAGCAACATGGCCTACTCAATGGCATAAAAGGCTAAGGGAGATTTTAAAACTTCCCGGTATGACCAGATTAACACACTCGCAACGATGTTCACTCATTTGAGTGGACAGGGGACTTTTGGGGAGAACTTTCTTCGCAGATGTTCTTGTTCGATTTTCTTTCCAAATTCGCAAATTAGCAGCAAATCAATGTTGGGTTCGCGTAGGCTGACAGTGTTTCTTGATAGTAACACCTCGCTAGAGACGATGTCCACACAAGTGAATAGGCACCCGCGGGCGCCAAAATGGCCGTCGCGCGCACTGGGCGCGAAAGGGCTTTCGACGTAGATGTGAAGGGTGTGCGCTTAACGATTAACGATTTACCGGATTCACCGGCGTTTTTCGTTAAAAGTTTTCAACGAAATTCAACGACTAAAATTTCCGTTGAATTGCATTAACGACGTTCACGTACCATTTTTAAAAGTTTACTTCTTCTTCATGGAAATGCATTTCGGGCGAATATTTTGGATTAGCTATCGTAGCATCGTTGCTATTCCAAGAAATCCCTCACTTGAATCTGTGGAAATGGGCGGTCGTCATCGCCCTCATATTTCGAGAATTGTTGGCATTCTTGCTGACTGACCAAATTATTTGCGTGCTTCCCACTTTTCTATGCACTAGTTTCGTGTTTTGGGCTTTCTAGACCATTTCTTAATTGCTACACAATGGTTTTTCATAATTCCAAACAATTCCGAACCAATCAGTTTTTAGAAGTTTTTTGCGGTATTTATTTCACAAGTGGGATTGAGAAGACATTGAACAGGCGAAGAAAACGCTACGAAATACAAATAAAGTGAAAAATAAGTGTAAAAAACGAAACAGGGGTAGAAAAACCGTCTTCCCAGCAAGTTTTCGGGAAATCTGGGCGGGTCCTCCGTGCAGCATTAGATATGATTGTAGGTCTACGTTAAGGCAACGTTGACCACCGCCTAACTGATAGAGCGTGACTGCTAGTACTCTCATTGCTTCGCTTTCACTGAATTTGATGTCATGCTTGTTCACGATTTTTCTTAACCTCTTCGCCTTCTTCGAGCTACGTGAATGTCCTTAATTCGAGGGCTCTCTAGGAATTTTTATTTCGGAGAAGCACAGTGTATATATCTTCTTCTTCTTCAGCGTTTGTCCCGCTTAGTTGCGGGGTCCGCCTTCCTGGAATGTTGGCGCCATTTCTCCCGATCAAATGCCTGATCAGGGTGCAACCCAGCCATCTTCAAGTCCTGATGCAGCGTATCAAGCCACCGCTGTTTTGGTCGCCCTCGTGGCCGCCTACCGGGCACATCAAGGTTAAGACCAGTCTTTCGGTGGCGATGTCCGTTCCTCCACGTGGTGCCACTGGAAACTGTTCGCTTTTGCGAGCCGAGCTGAACACGGACACTCGAATGCAGGCGACAGGCCCTAGTG
>OX377201.1:47475710-47546901 GCA_947396885.1 Heligmosomoides polygyrus polygyrus
CAGTGTGCTGCACTGTATGGTACCAGGTGCTTCAAGAAGAAAATCAGAGCGGCCAATTGCTGAAACGTCGTAAAAGAGCGATAGACACTGGCGAATTCTATTTGGAAGAATGACAATGGAAGCACAAAGACAATATGAACCACGGTTGGCATAGAGCGAGAAGCGGCCTTTTAAGTATGTCGCGTGTCTCTTATGGAGGAACACTGAGGAGAACGATTGCAATTTACGTTATTTAGGTGGCAAAGACAAAATGCACAGTGCAGTAGAACTCACTCGATTCGATTCAAATTCGGTCGACGGTCCGTTGCTGGTTATTTGATTCCCTGCTGTCGTCTGCAGTGAGAACAGGACCTTTGCACCAGAGGAATTATTCTGGGAAACAGGCAGATCCGTGGACTTCTTAAATATCTCCCAAAAACGAACTGTACCAAAGAATTCGATGTGGTCACTGCCTGACATGAATCCTTGATTGAAACGTTCCGTGGTTTTCCGAAACAATTGTGGCGGTATAGAAGAATGTAGTGCTGTAAAGGTGTACTTAGCGAAACGTTTTTTTCTCGGGGAAACGCTTTGTTGGGATAAATGGAAACAGTCAGAAACGTTTAGTTGTACTGTGGAGCATTGCACTATGGATCTTCGCAGAAGCTGGACACTTTCCACAAGATAAACGAACTAGGCATAGAAGAAACTTGTTATTCTAGAAGTTTTGGTGTTACAGTTGATACTGTTGGTTTTGGAATCTTAATGATTTCTTTCGTTTAGCGATTTTGTTGTTGATAGATGGACTGTTGTTATTCTGTTATGCAGGCGAAGAGTCATATAATTTCCACGCATATGGAGACGAGAAAAATCAATAAAGTTGTAGAACTGGCTTTTTACATGCCAAAATACAGCCAAACTGACTGTGGTTGAGGGAAAGTCTATTTCACGAATTTACCGGTTTTAACGCAAAAAAATCCGTTGAAAAATACTCGTAAAAATTTACCGCAAAAAATTTAACGCACACCCCTGATAAATGTGTTAAGCGAGCCGGTGATAGTCCTCATCTGACCCACATTCAGCTCTCGAGTCTCGTCGGCTATTTATGTACTCTCGCAGAAAAAGACCTGCCCAGTAGAATTTTTAAAATTTTAAGCGCTACTAAAAGTGCATTTCATGCTAACTTTAGGCTTTGGCCCATCACTACGATCTATTCGATACCAAGTTGGCCTAAAGTGCGTTCACACTGACAGCGTTGCCTGCAATCTCAAGTGATGGTTTTTCGCCCATTTTGCTGACTATTTAATAACGCGCTACCTCTGACGAGGACCGATTTTTACTCGCTTTTACGGCAGCAGTACGTGTGCTACAGATATATGTTCCAAGTTCGCTCGGACCAAAGAAAGGCTAGTCATCAGCGACAAAATTGGCAGTGCATTAGGTCTTAAAGGAGGCACATCATACAAAGGCTACAGATCAGTGTCTCAACGTGGCAGGTGAGGCTGAGTATGTGGTCAGACACTATGCATAGATGCTGCCCCACAAAAATGATGAAGCCGGCAGACAAAATTTGGCAGCTTCACTCCTTCAAAAAGGCTGTTTTCTTCAGTCCTACAATGAGACTCAGCACCGACGTCTGTCCAGACCTCGCAGAACAGTCGATGTCATGCAGCGCAGCCCATATTTGTAATATTTTGCGAAATACTAGACCTTCATCTCATTTATTCCTTGAGACGATACTATAGCCAAAAGCCTTGCTGTAATTGCAATGACCTGACTTGTACCGTCGACCATTTCCTTTGGGCACACAATCGCTGATTCTCTCGTCTCACCACTCACACTAACCCAAGGTGGAGTCAAGCTTGAGGTTCCAGAACCGAAGCCGGTCGTACAGTGACGTTATTTTGGGGCAAGGGTCGTACTCTCCCCTGATTTTGGCACAGAATCATCTTTTCCAACGTTTTGTATGACTTTTGTACCCCTTAATAGACTCTTCTTGTCAGGTATTTCTTCGACGTTGTAGAGTTTCACTCGCAGCTTCATTCACTGAAGAACCCACAGAAGAACACATAACACGAGCACCGAATAGGGTTCCTCAAACTTTTGAATGCTGGTTCTCCTGTAGTTAAAAATGAAGATCTTTCGGTAGCAGCTTTGAAATCAATGTGATCAGTTCAATTTCTACCGATTTTTCGAGGATATCATGGACTCGGCGCATTTTTCCCTACGAACGGGCGACATCTGCGTTCGAAGCATCTGTATTTTGCAAAAAACGAGTGCTACTTACTAATGGCGCCTCAAGTACTTTCCCTATAAAATACTTTTGAAGCGCTCCTCGAAACCAAGGCGGAGTAGTAAACACCAGAGCAAATGCGAATTTTACGATTTAAAAACTGCTTCTGATAATAGTGGCATCTTTTGTGTGATTACCGAGGTTCGATTTTTGGAACACTTTTTCTCAGCAGATGAGGCAAAGTCGAGACCCCTAGTTGTATAAAAGATCAACTCAGAAGTGTATGGTTTTTTAATGTGGGCACCGCTGTACTTTCACAACTCCACGGGTCAAGGAGAGGTTTCGCCCAAATCTCGCTTAGAGGGGTTATTTGGGGTGTTGATCACGAATGTGAGGTCCGTTTTCTAAATTTCGGTCGGCCGATTACGGTGAGTTACGGTAGGTACGGGTGGCCAAGGCTGCAAAGATCATAATCACCGATCTCGCCCAAACTTCGCCTAGGGGGGGGGGTTGTTTGGGGTGCTGATCACGAATCTTACATCCTTTTTTCGTTTTACCTGGAGTACGGTAGGTTACAGTAGGTACGGGTGACTAAGGCTGCCAACGATTATCAGTGACTGCCGGCGTACTTATAGCCGCATAGCCGCACTGCCACAAGGATACCAGCACCTGATTGTAAATCATCCAATAAATTTCGTCGATCCGAATACAGGAGCCCGCAAGCAGAACATTGAGTGTCACTGGCAGAAGTTCAAGGCTCTGGCAAAACGCATGTACGGCATGAACAACCGCCGTTACCAAGACTACTTAAGCGAATTTCTGTGGAGGGAACAGTTCGGCGGACAACGCGATGCTTTCTCTCACTTTTGGGACCAAGTGGATATAGCCATGCTGATAGATGCTTTGTCGGTAGTCGATGAACAAGCCTAATTGCCCGTTGCTTAGGTATTCCTGAAGACTACACCAAAACAATCTATTATCAACGTTTTCTTTTAGAAGCTGAATAGATGCCGCCACTGCTGCTGTGCAAACGTAAGCTACTTTTTCAGATATTCAGAATCCCACCAGAAATCCATCCTGAAGCATTCCTTACCTCCGTTACTACCGTACTCCAGTGTAGAACGTTATTAGCAATTCGCACTATTTTTGGTAGAATACAGATGAATGGATGTCAGGTTCGTGATCAGTACCCTAAATAACTCCCCTCTCTTTAGGCGAAGTTTGTGCGAAATTTTTTTCTCGACCTCTCCTGGACCCGTGGAGTTGTAAAGTACAATAGTGCCGTTATTGTGTATGTCACAGTACTTTTTACGTGGTCGAATTTCAATTGCATGGTTGGTCTGCTTCTGCTAAAAAGTAATTTTACTTTCATAAGAAACGAGGTTTCGGAATACGACCCTCCTAATCATATCCAAGATCGCAGCGGAGAAGCTTAATTTTTTTTTGCTGTGTGATATATCCTGCTTGAGCTTTGTAGGGTACAATTTCATTTTCCAGCGTTGTTTCCTTCAGATGGAAGAGAATCATTTCCGTGACAAATCAGTTCTTCAGTCTTTACTCCGCCATCGATTCGAAGAGCGCTTCAAAAGTATTTTATATGGAAAATACTTATGTCATTATTAGCATTTCGCACTCCTTTTTGTAGAATACAGATGAAATGTAGAAAACAGAATGCGAGTGAATCACTTGAATATACCCCGCAGCGTCGTCTAGGAAACGTCGTAAATTATCATATCACTATAATAATTCTTTAATTTGGACTCCAAACCTTTTGTAGCTTAGGTTCTGAGCACAAGGCCATTCCAGCTGTCATACGCCTTATCAGCCCGCTCTGAAGTGATACCTTTTTTGCCATTTTCGGACCACCCAGTGCCATAGCAAAAAGCAACACAGTTCTTTGTCCTCGTCCGATGCTCTACAAGACCATATAGGTCTCGTTGAGAATCTTCGGGGGAAGTTCATGGGCTTCCTTTGTGAGTTAGGACGCACGTTAAACGACGTCTTCGGCAAGTCTTCTGAGTGAAGACGGACGTTAAATGACGTTTTCGGCACGTCTTTTGAATCCAGACGACCTCTACGGCACTTTTTCTGAATCTCGGCACACTTTGGACTACCCCACTTTATCTTGGGAAATGTCCAGTAGATCAACATAGGAGCTAGAGAATCGTGCCACAGCAAAGTTAGCTTTCGTTAGCACAGCAAAAAAGGAAACAAAAAGCTTTTATTTTACACAACGAGAATGCCTTCATTTTAGGGGACGTACTTCCCCGGTCTTAGCTGCAGGTAGGGCAGCATCAAAGGAAATAGAGGTAAAAGTGAATGCAATAAAGAAGCCCTCTGTAAAGTAAGTAACCGCTGTTAAAAAGTGATTGAGAAGTACGGTGAGAGCGACTGATACAGATCAACGAACTAAGCTTAAAGCACCTTCCCGCCGATTATACTTCCTTCCTAGACTTCGATAGAAGCTATCGCCCTATATGTTTACGGTTGATGAGGATCGTAATGGTCTGAGCCGCAGGAATCCTGGGGCCGGATTCATCAACGACTAAACCCGCGGGTATAGGGGTGGACATATCCACGATGAAGCCTGCGTCTCTGACTCTTGCCTTATCTCTACATGACTCTTATCTTATCTCTACCCCTTATACCCCGCTTACCCAAGGGTTTAATCCGGCCCCTGTAAGCGCTGCGCATTAGCACCCCCGCTCATCAAGCTAAAACTTCTGGGGATACTGTTTGGATAATCCGTTGAATAAAGATAGCAGAAGTGCAAATTATGAGCCCTTCCGATCCTCAGCGGTGGTAGGTTACACGCTGCAACCTAAGCGCTGTCGCCACTGTAAAAAAAAATATTGAAAAATACGGTGGTAGCGACTGAAACACACAAACGAAACTTTAAATTGAGCCAAAAGTTTGCTGGGTGTAACATGGAGCGGGGCATGGCTAAAAAGGCAGTTAACAGTAAAAGTTAACGAACTTAAACCGCGGAGGACGGCCATGAATGTTGCAGGAACAGGAGAGAGCTAAAGGCGACCTGTAAGGCGTCTTTTATACTCATGCTCCCGCGCGGTGCGGCGTGATAGTTGACAAAGCCTCAACAAATTTAGTGATACCAAGCCAACTACGGAATGAGAGCTGATGACGGCTAAACCTAGATCCAAACACAAGTAACGCCTAGAATGGACAGTAGGATGGGGAGCAAGGTAGACGGAAAGTTGTTGAAGAGCAGAAGTCCCCAGCACTGCGAGGAGCCGGAAAAAAACGGCTAGGGGTACCATTACAAGGGAACTGTCTCAACGCCTCGCTGGAATGACAAGAGCGATCGCCATAGAAAGAATTTCCGTCCTCCAAATAGTAATAGAATGTGTTTTGTTTTTGCCGAATCCTTGAGGCAAACGAGTAGGAGGCATCGAAATTTATAATGGTTGAGGGTCTGCAGGGTCGAGCTTACATCGAGCTTACTATGGCGGTGCAAGAAACTAGTGTCTTGGACTGAGTGACGCACTAGTAGAGGAAATGGTTCATGATCGTGACGTCGAGGGTTCGATTCCCGAGCTACGACGCGTTTCTGCTACTTTTACCATAGTATCGGATTTCCATAGAGATTTCTATATCTGAACCTTTTTTGGAGTTTGTAAGTTGTTCTCTCTATTTATTCATTTTATACTTATGCTCTCGCAAAAATTTCGAATATTCGAATGGTTTCGAATACCTGAAATTTTCGAGCATGCCGAAATCGGATATATTTGAAAAACGTGGTTTTCATGAATATTCGAATCCAAATATGTTCGAAGAATGCGATTTCTTGAACACTCGAATTCGAGCACATTCGTAAAACACTTCTTTTTTCGAATATTCGAATTCGAATAAAAAATCTGTCTGCATGATAGGCATGGTAGACGACAGGCCAGAAGAAAACGTGGAAGCAATACATAACGGATCCCTTTCTAGTTAAACACGAGGTTTTTATGGACAGGCAGCTCATAAACCCCCACATCGTAGAAATGAGGTGGAGAACTTACACATTGTAGGATCAAAGGGCTTGTAGGAGCATTCAATTTCCTTTTTTTCTGGAATACGAATTTTTCTCAAAGGAGTACTTGCGTGTTGTAAAGTGCTGCTTCTGAGGAACAAACGAAAAGTTTTCGAGACATTTGAATTGGACACGACATACTGGAGCCACTGTAAGCTTCTAGGTCCCTTCAAAACGATTATTTTTGGAATTGGTAGTTGACCTGACTGTTTAAGGACTTACATGAAACAATATCTTCGCCTAATGGCAGCTAATAACGGATCGACGACAAAGTATTATCTGTAAATCTTAGCAAATTTGCTCTGCTCATCTAACAACGTGGAATATCCCACTGCCAATTTTGCGACCACAAAGTGTATTACAGGTAGCTAGGAATAGACCAGCCGTGAGGACCGGTCTCACTTCTTTCTGGTGATTTATCCAAGTAAGCGGTAGAAACAGATATTTCTTATTCGCGAGGAACTTGTAAATGCAACTATTCTTCACCCAACATATTGATTTAGCGGTTAACTTAACAAAAATCGATCGATAAATAACCGATAGTCAATCTACACTGCCTCCCTTTTGTGAGGTCTGCATACGGCCGACATATCCACGCGACTCCCACTCCCAGTGGCCAACCTAGAGCAAAAATCGATAAAAGCAGTCGATAACAGCGGTCGAAAATGTGTTCTATGCTTCGAAAGAAATGCGGTACCAGTTCAGGGACACCGAAGGAATGCAAGGCTTGCCTGGCCTAGGCGGGACCCGAACCAATATAGACTTGTTTTTTAAATAAATTTTAAATTTAAAAAATTTAAATTGTGTTTGTATTACGTGTTAAAAATAAAGATTTGCCGGCGGCAGATTTGGAGTCAATGAGAGGTTTCCAATCTTTTAAAGACAAGTGCTCCGACACGCCTAACGGCGTGTCTCGCACTTGCGCGCTTCGCGCGACTTTGCAGAATCGCTGATCAATGGAAAATAGGTTTTGTAAAACATAAAAAATTCTAACATCTAGGTACTGCGTACTTCATTGGCATCTAGCCCTTCACCACTTCCGTGCATTCATCACAGACATTCTCTCCGTACCAGCCATTAACGTCATTGGTTTGTGCTGCGCAGTACTTCTGTCCCTCAGGTTGCTCCTCCGCAACCGTTCTCGTTCTCAAGAGCTAGCGTTCCCAGATGTCGCTGACATGTCTTCCGAAGCCAGATTCCCCCTCACTTGTTTCTTCTTAGGATTTATTTGCTGGTCCGCCTTTACTGGTTTTCCCTCCCCCTCTTTAGTCATCCACCCTCCTGGTCCAAACTCCTGCCCACTTCTTTGTATCACTATTGACGCTCGACGCTTGTTGAGCGACGTAGGGGGGCCCGTCTTCTGGATCCAGAAGCTCAAAAGATCCGTCTTCCGAATACAGAAGCTCGGAAGCGTTCGCGATCGCCGCTGTGTCCAGCATGAAGAAGCCATGCACAAGACATGGCAGATTCCTTGTTCTCCGTATGAATTCCCTTACGGCTTCCTTCTTGTTGGTTCCCCTTCCTGGTCCCGCCTTCATGCCCCCTCTTACAGGTAATTCCTCCCCCCTCGGGATCCTCCTTACTACTCTAGCCCAATTAAGTAACCTTCCCACGCTCACGACACGACGACGGCGAGGGAACGCCCGTTGCGCGACATCGGTATCACATCTTCTAAATCCAGCCTACCTTGCTGGTAGTGGATCCCCTTGCTGATCCTCCTTACTGCCCCTCCCCCTTATTGGTAACTCCCTATTGGTCCCTCCTTAATGCCTAAACCCTTCTTGGTGCCACCTCCTGGCCTGCTTCATTGTTCCACCTATCGACCCCCCACCATCCTGATGCCTCCTCCAGGTCGCTTCCTCCTGATCGCTGTGGTTCTCCACCCTCGAAGTCTCCCTTCCACTCTTACCCCTTTAGTGGTCTTCCCATGCTAATGGCACGAAGTCGGCTTCTGAATCCGTACACTCAGAAACGCCCGAGGTGCTGTTGTGTTAACAAGTAAAGGGCTGCGCTTCCCATGTTACAGCAACATCCCACCTTCAATAGCAAATTTTGCCCGCGGTGTAGATGAGGAGGGGTATCTCACTTAGGTTAGATCACTTAAACGTCATCGACTCAATTATATAGTAGACATCAATTCAATTATCAATTATATGGTAGATAGATCGCTCATCGTAGGACGACTATGTCTCATCCTCTGACTTCCGACGCCTATTACGTGACGTAGTGGACCCGGCTTCTCGATCCAGGCGCTCAGAAACGCGCGCAGACGCAGTTGTGTCAAGCAGGAAAAGGCTGCGCGTCCTCTGCTGCAACAACATCCCATGTTGAATGGCAAACGCCACGTACGCAGAGGCGTCGCAAGTGGTTCCACGAGATTACACACGATTTCATGAGGCGTATCTCAGGCAGGTTTCTAACCAGCGTGAGATACGCCTCATCGTCTGGGCGGGCAGCTAACTCAATTATATAGTGGTAGATAGTTTTCTGCCTAAATAGGCACGACAGTTCTTTGCCTAAACGAGCAATATCTACGTCCAAAGTTGCTCTCTTTAAAATTTGAAGTGTCAATTACCATGGAAAATTAAGCGGTTTCCCTACAAGATTTTTGAAGCGCTTTTCGAATCGATGACGGCATGGCAATCGGAGGATGGACCTGTCACGGAATTAATTTCCTCTCTTCTGCAGGAAACAGCATCAGCAAGTAACGATCCTCTGTATGAACAGACGCTCCGATTTGTATCATTTGCCGAAAATTTTCCACACCGTTAATCACATGGAAGCCGCTATTTTTACAACCTGCTTTTCAAAGCGTAGAGTCCACACTTCTCATAGTTTTCAAAGCTTTGTGAAAATTTCAAATACTCCTACAAATCTCCGAAATGCGGTAGGTTACGTGCGGCCACTGCGTTCTCCGATATCATCGATCGCAACTGAAGGATGGACTTCACGCGGCAAAAAATTTCTACCTTCTGAAGGAAGAGCATCAGAGAGTGTAAATTGTGCCATCTTAGAGTTCAAGATGTTATTAATATACAATAAAAAACTAAGCTTTTTCACAGCGATCTCCGATATGATTAGGGAGGATCGATTTGCAAAATCTAATGTTTCATGAAAAATAAATTTTTTACCTGAAACAGATCACACAGTGGAAACCTTGTCACAAAAATTTATACGCCTTATTCAAGCACAGTGTATATATCATGGTTTTCTGAAACGAATAGATTGGATCGACGTCATTGGTGCGACAAAATTGGACGTTAATGGACGTTCACAAAAGTTATTACAACTCGGTAAGTTTTTGAAAATTTGAAAAGCCAATAGTTTTTTGAAAACTAGAGGAAAAGAGGAAAAGAGCTTTCATACAGTATAAAAATTGGGATATATCCTGGTCCGGGGGGAGGACCACATAACTAAAGCGTATGTAAAAAATCGACTCGGGACTTACCGAGCGATTCCTGCAGAGCACGACAGAACCCAAAACAGAAAAATTCACGAGCAAAAAAAAACGAAAAAAAATGAATGTCTTCGCCGCGGTTGTAAGCGGGTGAATTTATGTGCCCACCTCACCAGTTATCCCTGGTTCTATTAGGTTGGAAAAAAAAGTCCCTTCACACTTCGAAATTTTTTTCCCGCGCTCCTTGTAAACGCGCTAGCCAATATTGATTGCTGATTTCGTAATCCTATCACACTTGTCTATCGTTCGCACGCGAACATAGGTCAACACTATTCTTGTATTTCGTTATCCATCCAATCTTCCGGACTCAATGCCAGATCTACCTCATGGCCATTTTCGACACGTCATCCTTCATGAATTCATTAAAGGATCTACAGCACGTCAGACAGCCGACCAAATTAACGATGTATACGGCTTGGGATCTATTACTTATCGCACCTGTTATGAATGGTTCGGAAAGTTTTCAAAGGGAGATTATTCACTCGAGGACAAAGCAAGGTCAGGAAGGCCAACTGAATTGGACGACACTGAACTACTCCGTCTTCTTCGTACCGATAGTAGGCAGACGACACGTCAGCTGGCAGAGAAGCTCGAAGTGTCTCATAGGATAGTGGGAATCCATCTGAAGAATCTTGGCTTTGCATGGAAATTTGGAGCTTGGATTCCACATGCCCTGTCAGACACTCAGAAAGGTCAACGGCTCTCTATCGCTGCTTCTCTTCTGTCCAGATACGAAAGAAAATCGTTTCTGCCACGGATTGTGACAGGCGATGAGTCCTGGGTTCTGCATGCCAACTTCCGAAGAAAAAGACAATGGGTACAAAAAGGAGAGAATCCTGAGCCTGATCTCAAGCCCAATGTTCACGAAAGGAAGATTCTCTTGAGTGTTTTGTGGGATGCCAGAGGAGTGATTTGCTGGAAAACTCCCAGAAGTGGAGAGACACTTACTGCTGCCACATACAGTGACCAACTCCACAAAGTCGCCGCAGCTCTCCAAGAAAAGAGGCCGGAGAAGTCAAAGGTGATGATCCTGCATGACAATGCAAAGCCACATGTTGCAAAACTCACAAGAGAAACAATAAAGGAGCTGGGCTGGGAGGTAATGCCACATCCACCGTATAGCCCTGACCTCGCTCCTACCGACTACCATCTTTTCCGTGCTCTCAAGCAGGAAATTGGAGAGAAATATTTTGAAACGGATGACGACCTCAAAAATTGGATTCAGCAATGGTTCGACTCCAGAACTGCAGTCTTCTATGCGAGAGGAATTAGAAAATTACCCAGTCTTTGGAAGAGTGTAGTGGAACAAAATGGAGATTATTTCAATTGATTTGACTTTGTAGGTGTGAAGTAATAAATCTTTGAAAAAAATGAAAAGACTTTTTTTCCAACCTAATAACATGTCAAGCGGTAGTCAGCACGCGGCACGACTCCATTACGTCGCTCTTTGCCTGCCGATACGGTTGTCAAACCGCGGCGACTTTATTTGTTGTTTATCCGTTCTTTTTTTCTTTGTTTAAGGTTCTACCGTGCTCTGTAGGAGTCGCTCGGTAAGTCTCAAGTCGATTTTTTACATACGCTTTAGTTATATAGCCCCCCGGACTAGGATAGATCCAAAAATTGTTTTTTAATAAAAAGGTCTTTGGGGCGGAGGTCTTCGATTTTTGAGCGAAAAAGATTGAAGTAATTTTGTATGATTATTTATATTTCCATGAGTTTTTTGAAATTTGGAAAAGCCAAGAGCTTTTTGAAAGCTAGAGAAAGAGCGCTTCCGAACAATGTTGGAATTAGTTTCCAACAGGGAGGTCTTCATAAGGGGCGGTGGTGGTTCGATTTCTGGTCCGCTGCAGAAATACGTGCCAAAAATCGAACCACCCCCGCCCCGTATTAAGACCCCTTTCTGAAAATTGGTTTCCATATGGTTAGAAAGCATCTTTTCTCTATTTTTCAAAAAGCTATTGGCATTCTTGAATTTCAAAAAATGAACCGAGTTATGATCAATTTTATAAAGAACTGCTCGATCACTTTGCTCGATTCTGCACCGACAACATTGGAGGGATTTCACAAAGTTGATCGTAACTCGGTTCGTTTTTCGAAATTCAAAAAACCCAATAGCTTTTTGAAAAATGACAAAATCGACCCCCTCCCCCCCCCCCCCCCACCCCATACGGGGCGGGGGGGGGGGGGGTTCGATTTTTGGCAAGTATTTCTGCAACCGTGGACCAGAAACCGAACCCCCACCGCCCCCTATGAAGACCTCCCTGATGAAAACTAATTCCTATATGGTTCGAAAGCGCTCTTTCTCTACTTTTCAAAAATCTATTGGCTTTTCCAAATCTCAAAAAAAAACTTACCGAAATATAAAATCACTTCAATTTTTTCGCTCAAAAATCGAATACCTCCGCTCCATATGAAGACCTCTTTATTGATAGACAATTTTTAAACTCTATGAAATCACTTTTCCTATATTTTTAAAAAGCAATTGGCTTCATCAAGTTTCCAAAAACTTACCGAGTTATTATCATTTTTGTGAATGTCCAGTTTTGCCGCTCCAATGACGCCGGTGCCATATCTACCAGGGATCGATCCAATCAATTCGTTTCAGAAAACCATGATTTCTACGCCGTGCAAGGGCTGAATTTCATTTGCGGCAAAATTTTAACTGTGTATTGTATTATTTTAACTGTGATTGTCTTCTTCAGGTAAAAAATTTATTTTTCATGAAACATGAGAATTTGGAATTCGATCCTCCCTAACTATATCAAAGATCGCTGCTAAGAAGCTCAGTTTTTGATTGTATATTAATCACATATTAGACTTTAAGATGGCACAATTTTCACTCTTTGATGCTCTTCCTTCAGAGGGTAGAAATTTTGGCCCGAGAAGTCCATCCTTCAGGTGAGCCCCTATCATCGATTCAAAAAGTGTCTCAAAAATTTTGTGGAGTGAGCACTTAACTCAGCTTTAGCAATTAACACTCGGCATTTTAGAGTACAATTTCGAATGCAGATGTTGCTCCTTCAGGTACAAGAATGTGTCGTGTCCATGAGATCCTCGGAGTCTGAAAAATTGAACTCGTTGTGATTAATTCGACAACTGCTCGCAAAAGTGACTTATTTTCAACTGTAAACAATCAAAAAAAATATTATCAAAAAAATTTAATACTCAAAACCTTTATCAGCGTTTTTAACAAATAACTCGATTAAGCAATTTCTCTATAGCACGTCTTTCTTGAACCAAGCTGATACTATCGAGTCGAGGCTGCACCTTGTAAGAAGAACCTATAAAAGGGTAGAAAAGCTGCATAAAAATTTGAAAATTCAACAAAGATAAAACGGTGATCTAGACAAGGGGGGTCGTACCAGATCCTCTCTGGCAGGGGGTTCGTAAATTTTCGGCAAAAATCGAATCCCACGTTTGACCCTGGCCTGGCGTGAAAAGGACTGCAACCCTTTGTTGCTTAATTTTGTTCAATCGGCTTTCAGATCCTTAATAGAAAGCAATCTAGTTCATTGGGCCACTGCAGGACAAAGCTGCGAGATCAAACGGTGCGTGACGATGTTTTAGGTGTTCAGAGCAACCGCGACTCCATAGGTGTGTACTCATCGACAGCCAGAATGCTGCAAGGTGAGGGCGCTCCTCCAGTGTTTGACAGGTGTTTTGGAAACACTCCAGATGTACATATGCAGATTGCAGTGGAAAATGCTGTTAGAGCCCGTTTGGACCGTAAAACTGACCGCTTGCAGAGAGAGACACCATCCTCAGCGATCTCGCTGCGAACTTCGCGGCTCTGAATCGGCGTCGCCTCTTCCTCTACTCCATAGACGTCCCCGTTGAACAGGTGTTCGGCAACCGTGAACTGGTAACGCACGCACAGCAACGCTGTTGTTCTCCCTCTATTCCATCTGACCGCAGTCTCTTGCAGCCGGTTGCGGAGCTGAAATCGATCTCTGAGTCTCTGTACCAGATGACGTACTTGGAGCCGCGTCTAACGGCCGAGTTTGTGCACTGCGACAGGTTTCTTCAACAGGCGCACCTCTCTGAGACAGAAATGGTTAGCATTTACGAAAGGTATTGTGATGGATTTTCCGTTAGAGATCCGCTCTGACCTCACAGACGCTGCTGTTCAGGTGAACATCTTCAAGAACTACGACGTGACCCGTCAGGCAATTGAGGAGCCTTTCGTCACCTACAAGTTCGGCTTTCTGCAGAGAAATTGCTGGGTTATGCTGAACAGGTGCGGTGCTTGCAGAGAACCGAGAACAATAACAAGCGACAACAGTTGAGGACTGGATGATTTCTTTCAGAAGATACATTGATCTCAATAATACGCAGAAGTACTTTGACGACGGGACAATGGACGGATTGACCTTAGACCACGAAACTGCAGGGAAGTAAGCCGTGCATCTGCTTTGTAACGCGGTTTTTCTCAAGCGCAGATGGGTCACCTCTCGCCATCCACCGCTCGCTTGGAAATGCGAGATAGACGACGCTGGGCTATGTTCCTTGGGACTGTTCACATCAGGGATGGGCGGAATTTCTACTTTCTGATTTTCTAGCCATTTTAGCAAATTTTTTCTGTTTTCTGGGAAAATAGCCAGAAATGGCCAGAAAACAGAAAATAAAGCTGCGACCAAAATTGTTATAATAGGGGGGAGGGGGCAAAAGTAATGAGACACTCCATGCCGTGTCCATATATCTCGTGGATGGAGTCTGGTTTCGTGCTTGTCGTATTTGTATGTTCGTATGCTACTTACTGAAGCCCACCTGAGAAGTTACTGCTTCCGCCCTTTCCAGAAGCATGCCAAAACCCCAGCCTGTCTCATGCCGAAACCCCAGTCTGACGAGTCGACCTGTGTCGCGCAAATCTCGCCCAATTCCCAACCCCGAGCAGCCTGAGCTCAATATTCACGCAAGATGAGAAGTACGTCTTCTACTTCAACCCTCCCCAGCAACGAGTCTGGGTGAGGCCTGGTCACCTGTTACCGACCTTTGTTCGGCGAGAAGCACCTTTGGAGCTTTTGGGTCCGCGCCCATGGATCGGTTTACCGGAAGCTGTTTCCCAAGAGCACTACGATGAACTCCAAGGCCATGGTGAATGAAATAGAGGAGATGGGCCGGCGACTCGCTCTTATTCATTCGCAGCGCTTCAAGAAGGTTTTCCTCTTCGACAACGCCGCACCCCATCGGGCAAAAGTGACCACGGATAAGCTTAGCCAGCTGGGCTACGTTCACATGCCTCACCCACCCTATTCGCTGGACATCTCCATGCGACTACCACTACTTCTTGAGCCTACAGGACTTCCTGTCGGAAGGGACACAAGAACCCAAGCAGTCCTTGACAACCATATCGAGCAGTTGATCAACACCAGGCCCAAGCAGTTCTGGAAGGATGGGATCAGGAAGTTGGCTGGGCGATGGCAGCAAGGTCATTGCCCTTTATGGCAAATACATTCCTCAGCATCGTTGAGCTGTAAATGGGTTCTAAAGAGATGAAGATTTTTTCAATTTGTCTCATTACTTTGCCCTCCGCCCCCCTAGTATATTAGGGCAATCCTATAAAAAGAATCCAAATAGTATCATAGCATTATGAGTTTCATTCCAATGTTTCTAGAGTATTCTAAAGTGTTAGCAGTGTCGCGTTTTTATATGTGCTTTGTATAAATTGCGCCATGCACCATGCCGTTTGTTTGTTTGATTGATTGTGCAAGCACAGCTGATTTTCCTTCATAAGACCCTCCTCGACTTTCATAATTTGGCTTATTATTCTTTTTGATTTTAGCTGTAGTTTGGACCATCTACGACTACTTACAACTTTGTATAAAGGCTACAAAACTAGTGTTTCAAGGGTCATTTAATTATCAAATAACTAACTGCTTGTCTTATCTTAGAGTAACTGTAGGTAGCATTATTCTCCACCTCCGGTTGGAAAATTGAAAATTGTTGGCTGATCATCCCTGTTGAACGCTTCCTGCAGAGCCTTTAGCGAACCTGCTTTTCTAACTCTGAACCTTGCTCAGTTTTTGGTTCCCAAAAATTAGTGACGGGCAAGGCATCGTTGGTCTGCAATGTTGTACATGGGCATAGAGAGAGGTGTGACCTGCCCTGATCCAGTTCTGTATGACAGTCTTCAGATCGGTGTGGAATGGGTGGACCAGGAGCAGGTCCCGCCACTATGGAAGGCAACCACCATTTTCGTTAGCGTTTATCCCACTTGGTGGAGGGTACGTTTTCTGGAATGGTAGCGTTGCTTCTACCGATCAAATGATTTACCATGGTAGACTCCAGCTATCCTTGATTCCGAATCCATAGAATCTAGCCGCTTTTCTCAGTGCTTCCTCTGGACCATTTTCCAGTGATCTAATGCATATTCCGGCGGATGGTCTTGTTCGTGAGCAGCACGCTTTCTGAAGGATGGAAACCCCTTGAATTGCATGGGCAGGACAATTCGTGGCACCTTCTCCTCACCATCGGTATAGCTGATCGCTTGCTGCTGCCTTCTGTCTTTCTTGCCTTTTCAGGCTCTTCGTCCCATCACTAAGAAATGCTATGGAGAATGTTGGCGCCCGAATGCAGAAACACGGCATCACGGAGACCGAAATGATCGCCCTCAGTGGTGTCGCCTTGTACAATCCAGGTAGAATTTCTAAGAGACCACTTCTGAATACGAGCTGTTGCATGGAATTTGTACGAATTGAGACTGCAAAGGATTCTCTGTCAATTTAACTATCGAGCTGTTCGGTTCTTTTAGGGCGGACCCCGCTTTAAGTAGGTCGTTTTATTTTATTATACAATTATGTTTCGTCGTCCTCTCACAAGAGAGGTCAATGAACGTCCCCGTGGCAATTTTCAAAGTGACCTATTGTGGGCTGTAGGGGTCGTCTGAGAAGCACCGTAGTAGTTTTCAAATTTCCTGCGGATATCTGGGTAGTTAGAAAATTACAAAAAACCGTGTCACTTCAGTGCGGGCCGATGAAACAAAACAGACGTCTGGAACTGCCATGTCGTGATTAGAATTTAACCTGCAAAAGGTTTGGGGCGGACTTGCAGGAAGAGGGTCAAGTGTTCGGATCCGGGAGTTCGGGTTCTGCATTGCTGGGCTTGCTCACTGCTCCTTTGCCTATATAAAGTGTATCCTGAACTATGTAGTGCACCATACTGACGTTATAACCTTATTTTAACCCGTATGGTACGATTTAACAACGACGCTGTCTGTTTTCCCCCACCGCTTTCTGCTAATCGAAGGTGTAGAGACTTGTAGTCCCACGACTCTGGAGATCGAAAGCAAGTTTTGCCCATACTTCGTCTTGTAGGCTAATCGGGACGCTGGTCACAAATCTCATAAACGTTTTCACGTGGTCCCGCATTTCCATGAGTGATCAATATAATCAATGTCCGTACATAGAATCGGTTCCTTCACCTATGCGATCAGGCTTGTTTCCAATCCTCTACCTTCAGTCTGAAGGTAGTACACGAAAAATAGATAAATCAGAAAAAGGAATGGCAGATTCGCGTTCAGCAGTTTAAATAGTTTCCGTAGGCGAGGAAAGGACGAAATCACTGATCCTGACCTCACCATCCCTACACACGACACCCACAGTAGCCTACCCTGGTCGGCCGAATTTTCAAAAATGGGTAGCGTTTTCGTGCTCAGAATCCAAAATAAAAGTACTGAGCGATGTTTGGAAGAAAAGTTTTTTCGATCTGTCCGCGACTTTTGGCGTCGCGGCAGCATGTACAATCTTGAATGACCTTGTAGTACTCAGAGGTTAACCTGCAAAAGCTACGGAGCCTTAATTATAGTTATATGTTAGAAATCTGACAAATTGTTAGGTTTCTCTTAAATCTCTTAAAAATGTATCATTTTGACACGTTGTTTGGCCTTATTGCGACCTATTTTTTCTCGGCCACTCTTCCATACTGACAAGTAATGGGGGGGGGGGGCGGGACACTGAAAATGTGGGTACTTGTAGTAAGCCTCGTGACTTTGTAGGTAGAGAATAAAATTCCGTCAAACTTTGTCTTGATGGTTAATTGGGGTGGTGTTCACGAATCTGACAAACGCTTTTGGTGATACGGTACAATAGGTGACGGTATGTGTATGTAAAGGGGTGAATACAGAATAACTGACAGTGTTGGACTATGGCGACTCGACTCCAAAACTGGAAGCGAGGTCGAAAAAATTTTCGCCCAAATATCGCCCGGTACTATTATTTTGGATGCTGAGCACGAAAACGATATCCATTTTTGAAAATTCGGCCAACCAGAGTAGGTTACTGTGGGTGTCGTGAATAAGGACCACGAATCTGCCATCTCTTTTTCTAAATTATCTATTTTTCGTGAGCTACTTTCCATCTCAAAGTAAAAGGTTTGAAAGCAAGCCTGATCACATAGCTGAAGAAAGATTCTGCGTACTGGCATTGATAACCTTGATCACCAATGAAGATGCGGGTTCACCACATCACATGAAAACGTCTATCAGATTTGTGATCAGTGTCTCAATTAGCCCTCTAGACGAAGTACGGGCGAAAATGGCTTTCGATCTCCACAGTCGTGGGAGTGCAAGTCTCTACACCTTCGATTAGCAGAAAGCAGTGAGGGAAAACAGACAGCATCGTTGTTAATTCGTATCATACGGGTTAAAATAAGGTTATAACGTCAGTATGGTGCACTACATAGTTCAAGAAACACTTTACTTTGGCAAAAGAGTAGTGAGCAAGCCCAGCAATGCAGAATCCCAACCTCTGGATCAGAACTCGTGAGCTCCTTCCTGCAAGTCCGCCCCAGACACCCGCTTGGATATGCTGTCGCTGCATACTGGATCGTGAGCAGCGCACCTCAATGTTCCACTTCGGTTACTGTACGGCTAAAAACGAAATTGTGAAATCGCTGTAATTCCGCTATTGTTCCAACCCCAAACCTTTTGCAGGTTAGATTCTAACAACGACGTGGCAATTCCAGACGTCAGTTTGGCTTTATCGGCCCGCACTGAAGTGATACGGTTTTTTGCAATCTCTGACCTACCCAGATGTCCACAGGAAATTTGAAAACCACTATGGTGCTTCTCAGACAACCCCCCCCCCCGCCCCCACAAGCCTCAATAGGTCACTTTGAAAATTGCCACGGGATATTCACTGACCTCCCTTGTCAGTGTTGAAGCTCGAAATTGTCAGGTATTGGACGACGTTTTGGTTCTTAAGTTTTCTTCAGGTCTAAAAAATAACTATGCCACATACCTCATACAGGCATACTCAGCAGAAACAATTTTTAAATAAATGATTTATTAATAAAATATTTGACAATTTCGAGACGAGGACTGGGGATGAGGAGAGTACAAGAAGTACAATCTAGATGCTCGAACGGCGGAGTAAGGGTTAGGGCACCTGCGATAGGCACGGAGATGTCTTCCATATGTGTGCAACCTACATTCAGATACGGTAGGATAGAGTTTTCTTTTTAGCGGTGACCCACCCCTGTACTACAATAGTGACAGGACTGTAAACTCTATGTAGTTAGAGAAAATGGAGGAAAGAGCCGTCGTCACAGGTTCGCGCCTTTCCCTTCTAACCTCCACTGCAACCGTGCCCCCGTCTGCCATCAAAATGATAGCGTTGTGAGAAGAGAGATCATGTAAAATAGCGAAGCAGAGCTCAACCAATCAAAGTGGAGTTTCTCAGGTACAGCTCTTGAACTGCAGACGGGAATGACGTAGTCCTAGGTCTAGGATGAGAGGGGAATAAGCAGTAGGCGTGGCATAGTGCGATGCTTTGGAGTGTCAAACAGGCGACCACATCCTGCTTTGGAGCAGACGCGGGATACAAACCATGATATCTGCGCCGTTCCTTCATTGATATGGCGTAGAAATCTCAGGGAATTCCCACACAAATCGTTTTATTCGGCGGTAAAAACGATGGAAGCACCCGCAGAAATAAGCCACTGGACAGTATTTCTTCCATGGTTTAAATCTATGTCTTTAAAGACGCCTCTTCATCATTGTAGCGAGAGTCACCTAGAGGCCGTCTCAAATGTGGAGTTGAGGTGGCACATATTGAAGACACTGCTCCAAAGCTTGGTGTAGGATGCTTAGAAGAGAGTGTGTCTTCGGAAGTAAGGAGTTCTTCCAAAGTCGTTACTCCATTGTTCGGCGACAACTGCCACTGTTGACCTTCTCCTGAACAATTAAAGACCCGTTTATGGCTACCATGACGGTGGTAGACGAGCCAAAGGCTTCTCTAGGCAGTCTCTATTGTCATTCAATTGAAAACGAAGGACTTGAATCCAAGTAGTAATTAAATCTAAGTGTTTCGCATTCTTGCAATATCTAGAAACGGCACAATCTCTAGTACGTGCTTGCATTCTTGCAATATCTAGAAACGGCACCATCTCTAGTACGTGCTTAAGTCCTAATTCGTTGCCGATGTCATGTAAGGCTAAATGTTGTCAGCCCTCTATAGAGGTCTTCGGCTTAACTGCTTCCACTCTGACATCAGCTTACCTGGGTAACACGTGTGAGTGCTGATTACACGAAGTGGATGTTTCTTTCGAGCAAAGCTGGTGGTGTAATGGGCTAGGCCCGTGCCCACAGAGCAACAGGTGTGGGTTCGAGTCCCTGAGTTTCACAATCGAATTTCCTCGCAGCAGCCAACTCACGCCCACCGCCTGTGACCGTGAGCTATGGCGTACACTGACCGGATCCGATTTTCACTTTCAGCAAGTTTCTTTTAGTCAATCTGTGTCTATGCTACTGCAAAGGATGCAGGCAGAAAGCGTGCTCAGTCGTGCTCCTTTAGTTGTGTTCCGATTCAACATTGTGTCAGAAACTTGACAAAAACAACATTAGTCGCAGAAAAGGGAGTGTTCTTCTTTTACGGCGGAATGGCGTTCTACACCCGCCCTTTAAGCAGAGGCGTGGCAAATGTCTGCGTCTCCACTATCTTGTAAGGCAGCCACTGGACTCTCGAACAAGCCCAGGGGTTGAGGTGGGCGGGCCAGGGGGACGAGGGGTAGAACGCTCGTCCCCCTTCTTTTACTCATCATCACCTCAAGGATCTTAATACCAGGAGGAGAGCGCCATTTTTTCGAGTCTTGCGAACTACGACCGGTTTTATTTCTAAAGCCGCTCTTACCCCCCCCCCCCCCTTCTTGTTAGTTTTTGGCTTACAAAAACTAACAATAAGAAAAAGCCAAGCTTAAGAGGCACAGGAGTGAGTTCTCGCCGTGTTGATCTGACTTGTAGTGCTGGCTGAGATTTTTCCTAAGCACTAGGTATCATGCCATACATCATTCACTACCTGATCGCTTGTACACTATGCGATTGATGGTTTCGGTCTCTTAATTTTTGTTGCGGAGATGGGTTCAGTCCATTTTCACTAACCAGGGAGCTGTCTCAGGCGTATGTCTAAACGGCGAAAATGAATACCACTGTGAGAGTCTCCACCTTTCAAGTAGTGGAGAAGTCGGTTCCGTTTTTGCAAAGTCCTTCAACCCAAGGAGCAATGGGCCCTCAAAGTTTACTCTGGGATCGCGTTCCCACGTGCTAAACTACCGTAATCTAGTAAAATTTCAAAAATGGATATCACATTCTTGATCACTGCCCAAGATAACCCCTTAAGCAAAGTTTTGGCGAATTTTTTTCTACCCCTTCTCGACCTCGCCAAGGGGCCAGGGGTTGTGAATGTTCAATAGTGCCGATTCATATTTACCCACGACAATCACAGTCAGGAGGGCGTACACTCATGTCACGGCGAATCATCGTGATCAACTTTTTGAAAGATATCTCTGCACTCCTTATCTTCAATAGAAAAAATCCCTATATTGAACCTTTTTTAATTGGTCGGCTCACCGAACGAGTTTCAAGAGCAACATGCCGCCGTCTAGAGATGCGCCAGAATGGGACGATGACCTGCTCGCTGACTTACTGGGACTGCAGGAGCTATGTACCTGCTTGTCGTCATCAGCGTGTCTAGTTGGACCCTTATACGAGAACGAAACTAACAAGGGAAGGATACTAGGTGACCATGGGACTTTGAGATGAGACGTATTAGGTTATGCCATAAGTCCTTGCCGTTTTCTTTCAACGATTCACTGCAGATCTCGTCGGCGGTGTCTTGCATAGCTTTCGATAGAGAATGATTTGCTCTATCATAACATGTGGTCTGTGTTACAGAGTTTTTGCACTTCCTAAAAAAGATCTGCCACCATCAACCAAAGCTCTCTATGTTCAATGGAGAAGACTGGCCGAAATCACCACCATGATCCCAACACCATGCTTACAAGTGGGTGATCAGTGCCTGAAATAAACCCCTTGGGTGAATTTTTTCGGCACACTGGGTCGATAAGGACAATTCTGAATTATCTTCCAAACTAACTGTTCTCACCAGCAGTTGTGTTGGCGTGCCTTCCGGAGGAGTTCGGTTCTTCCGAAACTTCACGCGTCCCTACAAGGCAAGAGAAGAAAATGGCCAGCAGTTTCGCATTCATCTTGCGAGATGCGCAATGCAGGAGCATCGAGGTAGAGGATGAAGAAGGTATCAGTGAGGAATCAGAAGAGAAGAAGGTATCAGCGGCACCCAAGCGTTGCTCTTGTTCGACAGCTGGAAGCCATTCAAGGATCACGAAACCACTTCATCAGTTTCTGTAGATCCTACTAGAGTGAATATGATGAACATTCCGCTAGGAACAACATCACAAATACAACCATTAGACGTACATTTCTTCTTGCCAGTACAAACGTTTCACCTCTCATGTACTGCCAAACGGTATAAAGTGTTCACTTCACTCCCGCGACTCAATTCTTCGAATTGTATCGTTGATTTACGCTAAATTTTCTGCCCCAAATTTCAGAACTTTTCTCACGTATTCATGGTACGCTGCAGAATACCTGCACGGTCACCCCAGGACGTATGATACACCAATTCAGTATTGCTTTCCTACTGACATCGTAGAGCACTGCTCTTACAGCGGCTGCACTGATGTATTTTTTATCCGCTGGCATTGCCAACAGCTGTTATGCTTTGAACATTTCGTAGTGCTATTTCACAGTTGCCAGCGTAACGCATTGTTTGTCTTCTCGCCATGTTTTAGCAACTATTCATGATAAATTGTATCTTCGTGCCAGTATGAAGTTATCAATATGAAGACAAGCCCTTTCTGGTGACCTTTTCCGTTGTAATTTGACAGAGCTTTGGTTGATCGCGGCAGACTTTTTTAAGAAGTGCAAAAATCCTGCCCCGCAGAGGTGTCGAACCATAAACCACCCGTCTCACCACGCCGCTCCTCTACCCCCTGCGCCATCACTGCTCGGCCGCCAGCGCAGTTTCAACTCTACTTGAGCTCGCTCTCTTGTGACTGACCTGCTCCGCGTGGACCTAGAGGGCAAAGGAGCCTGCTACGAAAATGGTCCATAACTCCGTTCACAGATGCGCACAGCAGAAACGGAACATGCGTTTGGAATCAGCTTTCGAAGCCGCTTCCAGCGATGTACGTCTCATCTCAAAGTCCCATGGTCACCTAGTATCCTTCTCTTGTAAGAAGTATCCGTCCCCTGTGCTCATCAGTAAGGGAGGGGACGGATGAGAGATGTATCCAATTTACCAGTGTTCTTTCTTGCTGGATGTCCTGATCCTGGAACGTGTCTCGATGGTGTTAAGAAATGTTCTGGAAATGCATTACAAGGTTAAACAGAAGATCGAATTTAAGGACTATTATTCGTGGAAGAAACTGAGAAAAGAAGGAAATCCGGAAAGTACTGTTGCAAAACCTATAAAGCTTAGGTGCAATAAGACAAAGAGGAGAAGTAACCGCAAGGTGCAAATGATGACAAAGTGTAAAAGAGCAGACGTGAAATTAAACGGTGTGCAATTGCACATCTTTGTGGGACCCATTGTGTGGAATTGTGAGGTCAAAGGAAACCTTGGAAGATGTACGGAAGGCAGGCATGAAGCTATTTGAAGTAAGTGTTATTGAATAAAAGGCATAAGATCTGAATGTACATTGAGGGAGCGATATACATAGCAAGCTAGATGATCGAAACTTCGCATGCACCAGCAAATCAAATGTAACGGAACGTTCTGCCCAAGTCGGTCAAGTCCTACACAACGTAAGAGGCATCCGTCTCTATTAATGACAGGGCTAGTTGTTAACTGGCATAATATTGCCTGCGCGCTGTTTTCCATTCACCTTGTGCCACAAGAGGAGGGAATCTCAATCTCTCTGTGTTTTTGCCTACTTATGAAGGGTCGTTCTTCACGTAGTCAAGGGTCCCATAAAAAATCTGTGTCAAATACAAAGTATCGTATGCAGCTGATGAAAGCTCTTACTGAACACGCACTTGGCAACCTAGTGGAGTACATGCATAGCAAAAGTAGGAAGGTGATAGATACCAAGCAAGGAATAAACATTGAAAATGCAAAACAACGACAAGGCGCTGGAATCGAACACCTAACTGTGCACCTATGAACCACTGCCCTCCCCGCTGAGCCACCGAGCTCTTGCATCGGCGTCTTTCACCGCCTCCCCTATCTCCACATGACAGTTCAATTCAATACTGGACTTTCAGGAGCCCCTATCTCCTTGGGTTCAAGGATTTTGCAAATATGGAACATACCTTCCTATTATATCAAGGGCGGGGGTTCTCGTTGTATTCATTTTCGCCATTCAGACATACGCCTGAGGCAATTCCCTGGTAAGCTTCTGAGAGGATGCCAGAGTGCGTGAGGTTGAGGAGCCTTTCTGCTGAGTGTTTGCCACGTGCGGTATTAGACCATCACGAGTGGAGTTAATGTGTTCTCCCTACATTTTTGTCACACGAATGTCCCTACTCAAGGATTTGTTTCTTTCTTCGGCAATGGAAACTGTGGTCTGTCCATGCTGTCATTGAAGAAAAAAAAAACGTCTTCAGATGTGGACGGACTGTCGAACGCGACCCGCGAGAAGCTGTTCGCAGCTCGAGGTCAGATAAGCCGCTCGCTGATCGACTACTATTCCAGCAATTCCGAGCCGGAGCCAGAAGTGAAACTGGGGACGTTGTATCTAGACGTCTACACCTTCAGCACGGTAACGCTGGCTAACTAGTTCTGCGGAGAAGGGTCGGGTGTAAAAGAACGCGTTGCAGGTCCACGCAATCAAAACGGCGGAGAACATGCACATACTGGACGTGTTCAACATTGTGCCCTCCCTACATGAACGCGCTACTCGAAGGCGCCCAAAAACTAATGCCGCTGCCGGAAACGTGAGGAGGCCGTAGCGAAGGATCGTCACAAAAACTCGCAGACCACCGTCTGTCTTCTTGTTATCAGCCGAAGACTCCTGGTAGCACTGATCGAGAAATACATTTGATACGTGTGGTCGAATGTTTGCACTCTCGTTTTGCCGGCACTATCTTCTGCGTAGAATGCTGCCTACCTCGAGTGCCTGCGCTTACGGCTGGAGGGATCTATGCTACTGATGTAGAAGAGCATTGGTATAAGGTTTGCTCATGACGCTGAAATGCCCTGAAAAGTTTCTGCTCGCGTTGCTCAAGACACAAAGCACCCGATACTTAAATAAGACGAAACTTAGACCCACATGCTTGCAATTCGGCTAAACATTGATAGTGGTGAATTGCGTGCTGTGTAAAACCAGATTTGAGTAAAACCAGATGTTACGTGCGGCCAAACAGCGCCGGTGGTGTAAGGGGAACATCGCTGCCCGGAAAGTAGAAGATGCGGGTTCGAGTCCCGCCTGGCGCAAGAGTTTTGATCGCAACAAAAATCCTGTAACAAAACCAGATTTTATTCGGTCGGCGTCTCGCCATAAAAGCCTTTCTGGGATCCATGAACAAACAGGAGGAGTTGGAGAAGTTACTGAAAACCATTTCGAAGCCACTACAACATAAAAGGGTATAGCATAGATAGCAGGAGACGGGAGCCAGGTTGGCCAAGGCAACTAATCTTATGGAAGCATTCGAGGGCTGTTAGATCACCCTCGGATGGAGGCAGATCGGGTGAATGACACTACCCTACGCCGATCACTCCCTCACGGATCCTCCGACTGTTCCCTCCGCGGTTAAGCCGCAAAGGTCAGCTGGCCACACCTAAGTTAGCATCACGCGACCATCTTCCTATTGATCATGGGATTCTTGAAGACAGCCCTCAGCGCTCAGCGAATCCTCCGCGCTGTGATGTCGACATCGTTCGTCGGTATTGTAACCGCCCTCCACCCACCACGCCAGTTTGCATTGTTCTTCAATTTTGTTCTAATCAGGGTCACCCATGTTCTGGTTAATCCGTAGCCAAAGCGGCGTGCCTGTTCCACTAATGTATTCCTTCTCGCATTGGGAATAAGTGATTGAGATTATCACCCTTAAAGTCAAGCAGCTGTCATCTCTACTAAACAGTTAGCCCATATGGGAACCGCGTGGAACGGAATGCTACGAAGCAGCATTAAGAACGTCCCCAACAAGCTGCGCCTTGAGATTAGTGAAGTATCCTTTCCTTGAAAACGTTTCCTCGCCAGTGGGGAATGAGCCTGCGAAGCCATTCTGACGTAGTTGTTAGACTGTAGACTATACATATGTTAGATGGTGGCTACAGCCGTGACGCGCGATGTCGATAGCGCGGTTCGCAAGAGTGACGAAGCGTAGTGGATTGTCTTCAAAATCTCCATGAGAGATAGGAGAGAAGAAGGAATTGTGGTCAGCAGTTGGCCCCACTTCCTGCGTCCCGACCTTTGCAGGCTTGACCCCAGGGGAGACAGACGGAGGGTCGTTGAGGGGAGGGGGCCGAAGGGGGAGTGTCAATTATTCATTCTGCCACGAGAGTGGCTTCAGAGCGCAACCGCTCCAATGTGGTTGTTTGGGTTGATCCACTTCTCTTCCACTTCTTCGCCTCAACTCTGTTTTTTCAACCTCTGAAGAAGGCGACAAGGGGCTGGAGAAAAATATCTCGTGTTTCCATGTGTATGAAGGTCGCCTAACGCTGAAACTATGAATAACTTAACCACTCGCGCAAGATCGTAAGTAATGATGCGGTTTGTCCCCACCGTCGTTTCAGGAGGTCACCTACTGTGACAGAGGGCTCTCCATAAACGACCCAATTTACATCCTTTTCTAATTCCCTGCCTGCTGTTTCCAGCATTTGAAGTAACTCGCCCACTCGTTAGCGATTACACACCTGTTCTCGATCTGGATTCTGTTGTACTCATCCCGATGTTTCTATTCTTCAGCGTTTGTCCCGCTTCGTCGCTGGGTCCGCTCTTCTGGTGTCGTGACACCACCTTTCCCGATCCTGCGCTTGATCACGGTGGACGCCAGTTGCATTCATGTCCATGTGTAACGTGTCCGACCAACGCTGCTTCGGGCGTCCTCTAGGCCGCCTTCCTATTACCTCGAACTTAAGGCCTGTCTTGCAAATGTTGCCTTCTTTCCCACACAGAACGTGACTGTATCATCGCAAGCGAGCTTTGCGCATCTTGTCCGCTATTGGCACGACACCGAACTTCTGCCGAATGACATCGTTTCGGATGCGGTCCAGGCGCGTAACTCCAGCTGTGCAGCGCAGCACCTTCGTCTCCATAACGCTGAGGCGCGCTTCAACTTCCTTGATCGTAGGCCAACATTCAACGTCGTTCATCGCTACTGGCCGGATGACTGCTCTGTAGATCTTCGACTTAACGCGCTCTGGTATCTTCCTATCGCAGAGCACGCCAATCAGCGACCACCGTTTGGACCAAGCTGCACTCACGCGTGAGTTCACTTCAACCATCGGACCGCCGTCAGACACTATTGCTGATCCCAGGTATTTGAACACCGAAATGCGTGCAAGTCCAGTACCGTTAACCTTAAGGATCCGGACTCGCACCGTCAGTCGTTAGGTACTCGGTCTTCTTGACGTTCAATTTGAGTCCGAACATCGCCAGACAGTCGCACCAAGCCTGCACATGCCGCTCGAGTTCATCTTTGTCTTCGCAAGCGAGCATCACGTCATCAGCATATAGCAATGTCCATGGGACAAGCTTCTGAAGATCTCTCGTAATCACATCCATGACGACAACAAAGAGGAGTGGGGAAAGCGCAGAACCCTCGTGCACCCCAACAGAGATGGGAAACTCCATTGAGTTTCCAGCTGCACCTTGCATTCTACTCTTTGGGCAAAAGTAGAGCATCCACACCCACTCCATGAGTTCCTCAGGTACGTTGTGGCCGGCTTCTGTTTCTCGCGATGCTTCTCCAATAGGAGGCGGGTGGCGTGCATAGCATTATACTTGTGCTTTTTAAAAATTTTTCGAATGAACGAATAATCGAATAACCCCATTTTTTCGGTTATTCGAATTTCCGAATAATCGAATAACCCCATTTTTTAGTTATTCGAATTTCCGAATAATCGAATAACCCCGTTTTTTGGTTATTCGAATTTCCGAATAATCGAATAACCCCATTTTTTGGTTATTCGAATTTCCGATTAATCGAATATTCGAAAAAATCGAATAATCGAATAAACTTTATTAAAACTTAATACACCCGGTGCAAAATAGGTTCACCCCTGGTTTGTCCATTGGTACCCGAAGAACCCTCTGCCAAGGTTCAGTAATGTTACCGTCGTATTCCTCACTATCTAAAGCCTCTATAGAAGAATTTTAAGCAGGTTATCTCATCAGTGCAGGATACCACGAACTTTAACTGAAAATTTAAGAAATGGAGACCGGTGCAAAATATAAGTTCGCTTCATAGAAAATCTGATTAATCACAAAAGTACCTACAAGCAAGGTAAGATTAGTACTTCGTCACATCACCTTTGTTGCAGCCATATCGAAAATTCTATTTTGCATGCTACTGATTAGGTTATCAATAACAGTTCGCTCAAAATTGGCCCATGCATGAAGTATGGCGTTCTTCAGATCAGAAACCGATGTCTCAGCGGTTCCATTTTTGCACACTGTGTACAAGAATGTCCCACAAGCTTTCTAGTTTTCGGGTTGAGATCTGAAGAACAGCTAGGCCACTTCAAATGATGAGTTCTGTTGGAGTTGAGCCAACCTGTAGTTGACTGCGATACGTGTATGGATGCATTATCTTGTTGGAAAATAAGGTTGTGCCTACGAAATCTTCTGAAATATGGCAGAAGGTAATCTCCGAGCAATTTCTGGTAGTCTTCACTGTTCATCCTACGCGAGACGAACTCCAAGGCAACAAGTTCGTATCCAGAAAACGCAGCCAAAACCATGAGACTGTAGAATACTCGCTTCTCTCTCTCCTCAAATCTCTCGAATAGTGTGTGTACCCGTCGGGCCCATCAAGATTCCACTTCTTTTACATTACTGGAGAGATCTGAGAGAAGAGGTCGAGTACCCCTAGACGCAACTTTGGCGGTGAAAGTCTCATGGTTGGGCTGCGTTTTCTGGATGCGGATTTGTCTCGTTCGTTTCGGAAGTTCGTCTCGTGTTGGATGAACAGTGAAGACTACCAGAAATTGCTCCGAGATCACCTTTTGCCATATTTCAGAAGATTTCGTAGGCACAATCTCATTTTCCAACAAGATAATGCATCCATACACGTATCGCTGTCAACTGCAGGTTTATTTAGTTTACTTATTTATTTATTTATTCAATACGTTCGCGATAAGCGCAAGCGGCAGAAAAAAGTATCACAACAACACAACAACATGAAGACACACCTAGAGCGAGTCAAACCAATGCCCTATGAGGAGAAAGGGCCACCTTCAGCTTACTCCTAGGTCGACTGATAGGAAGCTTCTCAAGCTCCCCTTTTGTTTGAGACGCACGCAGATCAAAGAATTTGGAGCCTACAAAGCGCGAAAAGTGGATTAGCTTATAAATCCGACAAATATCAAAGAATTTCCTGCAAGAAGACAATGTGTGAAGACCAGGGATGTGCGGAATTTCCGTTTCCGCGTTCCGAATTCCGGTTTCCGGCCATTTTTGAGTATTCCGTTCCGTTCCGTGTTCCGACTGTTTTTGGACCGGAAGGCGGAAACGGAAATGGACATTGAACACAATCAGCTTATCAATTAAAAAGGGTTCTTCTTCATATAATTGTGAGATAAATACTGTCAGACAGCTCTAGCATTAATTTTCATGGAATTATAGTTGGACTACCAAAAAAGTACTCAAAAATGGGAACGGCTGAGTGCAGGGCACAACTAATGGGCCAGCAATGGCTATGTGTGCATTGTGTGCTACGAAAGTGTACTCAACATTTGAATGATCATAAAATACTTGATCCATTAGTTATAAACAGCTACAAAAACTTTGTAAGCATATAGCTCAGTGTCATGAAACAAAGGGTTCAGTAGAGGTTGTGCCATGCGGTTGTCTGCCCCAAGATTACATCAGTGTTCCTGATTGAAGGTGTAAATTTCATCCTTTAATTTCGTTAGGTGTTATATTTATCCATATGAAGTTATGCAATGTATTTTTTAATGAATCATCACGACTATCTACCAGGAGAAGTTATTTTGATTGACTAGGGTGATTTGTTGAATTCTGACACAAAACTATTGCTTCGAGAACCATCTAGGAACTGTCCAGCTGTGTCATCTTGGGCGTGGGGGTTCCGGGCTGGCACATATGGAATATTCCTGTGGAAGAGTGGACCCATCATGACTAATCAGTCATCCAGTTATCATCTTATTGTTAGATCCCAGACTAAACTCTGAGTACTAGTTTCGGTGACTGTAATGTAACTGCTAATGTTGGGTATGCAGATATCTTTGCAGTCACCTTGTCGTCCATGATGCCACAGGTTTCCAAAAATGTTGGGAGGAATCTCTTTCCTGGTCGGAATATGATCTAGGTGGCTACTCCAGTTTTAGACTTCACCCGAGTCAGTTTTTTAATGCGGGTCTGTAAGTAGCCTCAACTGGTTAATTCAGTTAAGGTTCAGAAAATTGCAGCATCAAAAAAGTCAGCGGAAAACTCGTCGCAGGAACTAGCTATGGAAACAGCAGAGAGACTGCAATCTGAAATAGTAAGATAAGACCCTAAATTTGTTTTCGCTTATTGCTCTAGCCATAGCTAAAAGGTTATCATAACAATATTATGAATTCATGCTTCGTTATGCTATGTTATGATGAGAATTTGCATTAATCTGTAGAAGATTCTGCTGCTCGCAAAGTTCTGAGCAATAAAGGCGCAATGGAAGCCGCTTCTGACGCCGTTTCAGATGCACTTCTAAAAAAAATGGCGAATATGTGTCATTTCCGTTTCCGCGTTTCGTATTCCGGTTTCAGGCCATTTTTGAGCATTTCCGTTCCGTCTTTCGTCTTCCGCTTTTTCCAGAAAAATTTCCGCACATCCCTGGTGAAGACCCAGGTATTTGTTCCTTATCGATGCTTTAGGTACCAAAGAGTAAAAGAACCCGCCAATGCAAATAAGAACCTTGTAGGTAGGTTTTCTGTACCTTATCCATAAGGTTTATAAGAGGTTGGGAGGTTGGCTCAACTCCAATACAATTCAACTTTTGCAGTGGTCTAGTTTTCCTCCAGATCTCACCGCTGATAGAGAACTTGTGGGGCATTCTTATACACAAAGTGTACAAAAATGGAAACGCTTACACTTCGGTTTCTGATCTGAAGAACACCATACTTAATGCATGAGCCAATGTTGAGCGAACTGTTATTGATAACCTAACCAGTAGTATGCAAAACAGAATTTTCGGTATGGTTGCAACAAAGGTGATGTGACGAAGTACTAATCTTACTTTGTCTGTAGGGACTTTTGTGATTAATCAGGTTTTTTATGAAGGGAACTTATATTTTGCACCAGTCTCCATTCGTTAAATTTTCAATAAAAGTTCGTGGTATCCTGCACTAATGAGATAACCTGCTTAAAATTCTTCTATAGAGGCTTTAGATAGTGAGGAATAGCGGGGACGGTAACCGCTGAGCATAGGCAGCGGATCCTTCGGGTACTAATGGACAAATCGGGGGTATCTACAATTTTGCACCGGGGTGTATTAATAAGGACGATGCGATTTTTGTGTTAGCCAATTTCGTTTGATACCGTTTACTCACTCCAAAAGCGCATTGTGTAGGCTCAAGTAAATGTAGTAAAGTAAGTTCAACGACAGCATTCGCCAGAGACAAAATAAAATATTTGAATTCTTTAAAAAGAGCAAGTAATGAAGATATTCAATATTTTCTCAGAACCGTTGAAATACTCGTTAAATGGCAAGACATGAGAACTTTTTTCCTGCAAACAAAATCCTACAACAAAAAAAAATGCCTACAGAAATACGGTGCAAAACATCTACGCACAAGTGCAAACCTTGGCGAAAAAACCCGTTCACTCCATTTGTTCATTTCATTATCTCACAGGAATCGTCAGCCAATCAAATTGTAGAGTTATACGGCATTTTTAGTCGAAATTCAACGTTTTTGAAATAAATTTCAACGTTCTTCTGGAATCTTGCCTGCGTAACAACGTTGAATTTGATTTGAAAAACTTTGAATTTCAACTGAAAATGGTATATAGTCGTGTTATATATGCAAACTGTGAGTTTCAGTCCCGAAATAATCGAAGTCGCTGAACACGAATCTTAAGATAGTTCTTGCTGTAACGGTTGCCATCAAGAGATATTAATCAAACTATCGATTTTTCGTAAATATCACTCAGCAAGATCGAAACTTCAGGCCTGAGGTAATCGAGGTCACTGAACACGAATCTGAATTCATTTTTTAATTTTCCGTCAAAATTTGTGTTTGTTGTGCAAATTCCATAGAGTATTCAAGTGTATGACATCGATGACAGTCGTGGTCGCAGAGAACGCAAATGCGAAGTTAGATTTTGAAAATATCGACGAAGACCGGTCATACAATTGAATCGCCTCAACGAATTCCCCATAGAAAATATATAGATTGATCAACTTCAACCGATAATTTCAAAAACGAACTTCAAATTTGTGTTCAGCGAGATCGACTACCCCAAGGGCTGAAGCTTCGGACCGCAGTCGATCGCTATCAACTGCGGTCAGTATCGCCAATACGCCATTTCCCCACGCCAGTTGTGATGGACTGATGGAAACACGCACGCACACACACACACTACCCTTCTATGTATGGTAGGATATTGAATGCGTTTTCGTTACGGTGAGCTCCTCGGCAGTGTGCTATCGAAAACAGTCGTCACCGAAATGAACGCCGCTCACAAAAATCATCATTATGCCACACTCGAAACAACCACATATTCGAAATTCGAATATTATTCGAATATTCGCACCTCGAATAATCGAACTCGAGTAATTATTCGAATTTTCAAACCTCGAATAATCGAATTCGAATAATTATTCGAATTTTCAAACCTCGAGTAATCGAACTCGAATAATTATTCGAATTTGCTAAACTCGAATAATCGAATTCGAATAATTATTCGAATTTACGAATCTCGAATAATCAAATAATCGAAAATCGAATTCGAATAAATTATTCGAATAATTATTCGAATTCGATTATTCGAGCACAAGCATATATAGCATCAATGGTCCCATAACCAGAAACAAAGCCGCACTGGTTGGACAGCTTGACGATTTCGGTACTTTCTTCTCCCTTACTACCTGGTTGAAGAACTCAGCCACTCACTCAGCAGGATACCAGAGCGTCGACTTCCAAACATCGGCTGCCAGATCATCCGGTCCCGTCGCCTTGCATGGCTTCATCTTCTTCAGAGCCGCTTCTGTTTCCTCCACGGTGATCTTGTGAACGGGATCGTGAGCAGAACCCACAGAAGGGATGGCCGGTGAGGGAATTCCATAGTGAAAATTTCCTCAAAGTAATCACGCCATCGCTTCAGCGCCTTTTTGCGGTCTGTCAGAAGATGGCCGCTGTCATCATTGATGCCAAATATCTTTTCAATATCCTCGGTTTGGCGATGGCGGGTCTTAACAATTCGGCACAAATAGCGCTCACCATCGCGCAACTCGAGCTTTCGGTAGACATCACCATAATGAGAGGCTCTCGCAGCAGCCACGGCTTTCTTTGCAGCCTTCTTGGCCCTCTGATACTCCTGCCAGTTGTCGGCTGTTTTATCGCTGGGAAACACATGATACAGCAATTTCTTCTCTCGAACCTTCGCTTTCACATCGCCCGTCCACAGCCATGCCTGCTTGTCGACTTTGCGTCGCCCAGGCTTCGTAGTGCCGAGTTCCAACCTTGCAGCTTGGCGTATCGCGTGGGAGGGGGACGTTCTGCCTGAAAGCGGCGCGGGCAAAGGCGCGGGACAGTGCCTGTGGAGATAATTGGCGTCGACTCGCGCAGTGACACCCGCCGCTTCGCACTCAGCCAGACAGCTCTCGCCGTGGAGGCGATGGTGACCCTGCCACCTACAGGATCCTGTAGGTCGACCAGATTTGGTGTGATTACAATCGATAGAGGGAGAGGAGGCTCAGGCGGCTTGCATTGGCAGTCCAGAATATGGGACTGATCTGAACCCTACCATCTTCTATATCAGAATTTCAAGTTCTATCGAATGAGCCAGGAAAGAATCTTGTCCCAATAACCCTTACAACATTAACTCAGGCGCAGTTACCTTTCAGTAAATGTCAAAATCGGTCGAAGCTGTTACCGTTCGATAACGCTTTTCGTGCTGAACAGAACGGTACCATTGCGAGTGTCGAAAGCTCAAATCTGGGCGAGTAAGAGCACAAGAAACTAACCGTTAGCTTTCGCCGCTCTAAAACGGCAGCTGAGGCTAAGGCCGTTTAGGCAGCGAAGGAGTTCTGAGCACGTCATCGAGAAGTACCTTAAGCACTCTGTATGCACACGCATTTGAAGGCCGTTTGCTCACCGGGTCTTCCCGCAGTGGTTCACTGAAATCGAAAAAAATGCGTCACACAAGCCTCACCTGCATCTTCGCTTCCCTGTAAGATTGCCTGTTCCTAAGCTACACCGTTCTGCTTTAATATGCTACTAGAACGTTTTACGGCCTACAAGAATCACGAGTTGCAGCCGAAACAATTTGAACTTGAAGGAGTTATTGCGCTACGAACTCGCCTGTGCGTGCAATGCAAGCGGTCGCCTCCTCGATTGAAAGGTTCGATTCTATATGCATTGTTCATGGCGCACACCAAAGACTAGCTGGACGGTATTAGAGCAATGTCTTTGTAGGGCGGCTGGCGACTGAACTCCCCAAACGCTCACTCTACCAGTTGTCGAACGCACTCGATTGATTGGTTCATCTTTATACGCATCGTACACGGCGCGCACTTAAGTCTCGCCGAGACAGACTGAAGCAATTCCCAAGTAGGGCGGCCGGAAATCTCTTATAAAATTCTCAAACAGTGCAAGATAATCTTGAAGGCCTTACATTTTCCATGAAGCGAAGATAGAAACCCAGTGGACATGCTTCCACCCATTCGATTGATAGGTTCGATCCTATATGCATTGTGCACGGCGCACTCTCGAGCATTCCGGGCATGACAGAGCACTGACAACGCACGTTATGCTTGAGATACTCTGAAAACACTGCACACTCACATGCACTTCCTGGAAAATAAGGTGCTCTAATCGCAAAAGCCTGCTGCAGTTATATTTTTTGGGCCACCCACGGCGAAAACGCCGTGTTCTGGTAAAGTTTTATAAACGTTTGTGTAGATCTCGAGGAGATGAATCGAATGGTGCCAACCGTTTCTCAAACTAAATTAAAGGACTTATGAGCATGCGACGGTTTGCGACGGATTTTTCCGTCGCAAACCGTCTTTTTGACGGCGTGACGCGGGCGGTATTGTAAGAGTTTTGACCGCAACAAAACATCCTCACAACTTCATGTAGCCTCTCTACAAGCCATTCCAGGATTCAACAAATGTGGTAAAACAAAGGACAGTGTTGATCAATCCTCCTGCGATGCGCCACAAATTCTAATTCTACGTGAAGTCGTGGCAACTTCACTACGTATTTGGCCTACACAATGGCTTGCTGTGGACAGCCGACGCACAAGTTAGTGTTTTATCCCTTCCGGACGAGCCTGGTATCAGTTCAGCGAGGGATGGAGGGGTTGGTCGGCCTGGCTGGGACTCCCGAACCATGAACCTGAAACAGGGTGCATGCGACTGCCGGAGCCTAATCCGTCTGCGATGCCAGGCTCCCATGAAGCACATTTCCTTTTAAGTCCAGAACCATGTCAACGCTTATTTTGTAAATTTAATGGCACAAAAACACAACACAACTACACAATGACTTGCTGTAAAGGGGGAAAAGGGCTGATCTAATCATGCTTTTTAAAATTCTCACAAACAGAATTTCCATTGAAAGCATGGAGTTTTTTGATGTCCCACTAACGAGGAGTAGAGGCGGAAGACTTAGATTGCATCCCCAAGTGCCAAGGTCACAGGTTAGGTCTAACTTCCTCACTTATTCACTTACTCACTTGGTTTTCGTGCCTGTATCTCTGTATTTCTCTGTATCACATACTATGTAGGCCGGTATGGTGAATCCGCGGCAAAATGATACCAGCGGTATCGTTGATGAATCCGGCCCCTGGAGGCCTGTCAACACCTGCCTGTGATATCGGGCAGTCTTTTATCCTTTATCCCCACGCTTTCTGAATTTGTTTTCTCAGCAGTTTGTATGACTTTATTTCATCACTTTACATTATCGTCCCGATAATGTAAAGTGGTGAAAAAAGGGACGTCAATAGGAAATGTTCACGTATGAAATAACACAAAAATAAATCTACTGTGAAGAACAAACACACGGGTAAAGGTCCTGAATGGGCAATAGAGGCATATTTTGGAGAAAAAACAAGAACTACGAAGAGGAAGATTATGTTGAAAGAAATACAAAATACAATCTTGGTCATTCAAAGTCGGAGAGTACACCGAATTGGCAGCAAAAATGCGCCATTATCTATGCAGTGCTTTCATGAAAGCTCAAAGTCAGCAGCATCTACATCGCCAAGCAAGCGCATGTCGGGGAACGGCGAATGACTCTGCCCACCAGGGATGAGCGGATTATCCGTTATCCGTTACCCGTTATCCGGTTTCCGGGAGGTTTTGGCCTATCCGTTTTGTTGCTCGTTTTCCGGCAATTTTGGGCCGGATAACGAACAACAAATTGGCTGATACCCAGGTTTGGGCATGGTATTGCATAGCTGTGTAAGCTTCACAATCATAGGAGTGATCACGAGCAACAATAGAGAGCATTTAAATCTAGAAGGTGGGTGACTTCAGGCACTGACGACGTAGTTGGAAAGACGTCTAACTTCCATCCTTCCAGGGTCGTTCATTTATACCATACATTTATGAAACCTACTATAGGCTGATTTCTTCATGAGCTTTTCACCACAAGCCATATGCAGACCAATAATGCATACAAACTGCCTTGATAATATTACTGACGGTCACAAGTGGAGGGCCAGGCACATACAAGATGAGCTGTTTAGTGCCGAATTTAGCGTTCTTTTCCACGATTGCAATGCGTAGGTAGCATTCGGCAATGGTATTTTAGTTTTTACTGATAGACTGTTGTAACGCATTAAATCATACTGCTGAGCAGTAATGAATACAAGCAAAATGGGCACAGGTTCAATCTAAATGAGTGGAGAAAGCTACGCTCCTACAAATTGTTGAGGTGTGTTTATAGAAACGATTCTCTGAAAGTATTTTCTGTACGCTGATACTGGTGGTACCTCCGTAATGCTAAGAAATTGATCATCTCTATTAAAAATCTAAATAGTGCAATTGAACTGTACTAAACCGTTTCCCCGCTGCGCATGTCGGGACTTCATTTTAATTTAAGATTGCCTTTTAGGGACACTCTACTTCTGCTTTTCTAGTTTTCATATCTCTCTGCATGTGCATTTGGAGTGCACAATGGCTTGTAGTGGCTAGCCTGTAGAAAGCTGGTATTCCAACCATCTTATTCCACGTTCTTAGATCTTGGGATACTGTCGAACAAAGTATCGATCCGCGTGGAGCTGCGAAACCAAGACTGTTATGCAGACTTTATTCGGCTGAGTCGACCTAGCATAGAAAAGTCAAGAGGCGTCGGAGGAGCCATTCATCCAAGGATCATTCTGTTTGGTCACAGTCTTAATTCAAAAAGAAAACCTGACGATTGATCACTAAAACCACCCAACAATGGAAACTGACAAAATGAGGGCAAGTTGTTCGATGAAGACAAATGTGAGTGAATAAAAGTGAATGAGTCTCACATCTCTCCCTCCACGGGCGACTCATGAATGTCTCCATACGGTTAGTTGGGCTGTTTTACGCATCCTTTGTCTCGTTCTTCCAATTCGTTTTAAACGGCGAAAATATGAAAATTTGTAAATTGTACTATGGAAACGTGCTTGAGTGAACGAATTCTCAATCTCTCCTCACCTTTTCCAGACTTAAATTAAGGTGATCATAGCGAAACATCGGCAGAGTAGAGTTTGCAGAACAATTTTAGTTTCACAGCTTGGTGGTCTTGCTATTTGTCCTCCCTGATGAGTTTCATAGCAGTTCGCGGAACCTGGTGAAGGAATTGTGGTTCGCAATTCGACTCGGCATCGGTTTGGATGGCAATGAAGAAGCGTTTCTTTTACTGAAGTTTCGTGAGAATCCCATAGGGCTTTGTTAAGGTGACTGCACTGTGTTTAAAAAACTCCATTAAAGTCGTTGGAAAGGACTAATAATTTGACAGCAGTTGCGGTCCATATCTGATGTTGAAGCTTGAGCAGTTTAAGCCCAGTTTTATTTTTCTTGTTTGTTCGTTATCCGTTTATCCGTTATCCGGCGATTCTTGGGCGAAATTATCCGTAATCCGTTATCCGGGTTTCAAAATTTTGTTATCCGCTCATCCCCGGTACCCACCACAACGTTTATCTCATTCCGCATACCTGATCTTCAAAGTAAGCAGTGGAATTCCACTGTGGTTAAAGGTACATCAACTTTTCTATCACTCAAACAGCAGGTGGATTTCCTGAGACACGCCGGATAGTTCAGTTGTTTGTCAGGCTAGGCTAGTGCGGCTGTGCATCTTCTTTGACGACACGCCATTCATTGGTCTTCCAGGTACATAGCTGCTTTATGATCAAAGCCCTCAACCGGCGTAGTGAATAGGCACGTTGACTTGGTTCTAGAGCCTAAGAGGGAGACATGGCAGCACTTGAGCACCGCATGTTTAAGGCGAAAATCGAAGCGTTGCACTTTCGGACCCGACTTCGGCGCGGCTGCACTCCATGCGAGCCATTCTCTGCCGTGCTCCGGGCTGTTTCGAGCGAAGCTGCTCGCGAGGACGCTTGTTGGGGGAAGCGCAACGACACTAACAATGATGGAGAGGGCAGTCGTGCTCGAGCAACCCGTGAGCCCAGTCAAACGCGTCTCCGCGTCACCTCCTCGACACCTTCAGTGTCGGTCCATTGATTCCGCTGATGCTGTGCTGCTGACGTTGTGATGACGTAAGCGCTTCCGCTTCGTACTGCGTGCTTTCTCGAGGCGAGTTCCCGAGAACCAGTCTCGCTCGAACTGCGCACCTTCATCCCCTGCGGTCCATATCCTCAGTGCAGCGAACATGCTCTCGAAGCGCGAATCTACCAGCTCTGTTAAGACTGTGTCACCCTCTCAAGATCTACGTGGTGCTATTTATTTTAGGACGTATACGACTCTCGTGCTTCTGATTTGTAGCACTCCACCTCACACGTGGAGAGAGATCAAGACCACCTGTTCTCTTCAGGGATTTCCAAAAAATAGATCAGCAGAAAGTCCGCCACTTCCCAGACGCCCCCAGCTTAAAGGTTCGATCCACCTAAAGCACGACGTTTATTTTCTTCTCCCCCTGTCACACCTCGTTAATCGCCGCAAAGGCAGCCTTGGAGCTTTGTGGAAAATGTGACAACGAGGTACATATGGCTCCATAACATTTTTGATGTACTGATTTCTAGCCTTACGTCGATCTCATGACTCAAGGAGTTCAGCGTTCTGGCGACCTCCAAACAGAGTTGGAGGCCGCCAGAATGCTGATTGCTAAGAGGCCGAAAATGATGGTTGCAAGAGGGAGAGTAAGAGGACTCCAACGTGACCATCTACTGTATACGGCTGACTTGCTAGGATACAACGGCAGCCATACATCTGAGCGCTGGAACATCTAGTTTCCATAGCTTATAGTGCCGCACACGTACTGTTTCGTAGGCTAACGTATGTAGCTGAACAGACTTTGATCAAGGTGATAGTATTCAGGAGGTGCATGGCCTTTTCTACAATAAGCTTTGTTGAGTGAAAGAAGGTTCAGTGTCGAGCTTCAGGTTTGCGTCATGGCCAGGTCCAAACTGAGATCATCCCCAGAAAAGGGTTTGTTTTGGGCAGACTCTTGGAGCGCGGCTTTTAAATATCTGCGCACTCTTCTACAAAGACTACATACATACCATCGCTTTGACGAAGTGGCATGACATCAAGGAAAGGCCGTGAATGGTCTAGATGGCGCGACTGCGCCGCTCGGTGTGCTCAACCTATTATAGATTTCGTTTGCCGAACACATCTGCCTCGATTGCTCTCCTTTGAAAAGAAGAACAGCGTTGGTTTCGGGCACCTCGAAACATAGATCCATTCTCCCAAAGGAGCTTGCCGAGAAAGGCCACTTCTACGTCTTTGCTCATGATCGGAGATGTGCGGAACATCCGTTTTCGTGTTCCTAGCTCCGGTCTGCAGTCACTTCGAGGCCTTTCTGTGCCGTGCTCCGCATTTTGCTATACAGGAATACGATACGGAAGACGCGACTCATGAATCATGACTGTGGACCAACAGCAGCTTCCTATTTCTTTCTTGAAAAGAAAAAATCGTGTGTTTTCCTAAAGACCAGCTTGCATTATATGTATAGAGCAGATCATAATTCATGGATCGAAATGGTTGCGGGGAATTCGAGAAGAACTACCCTCAACGATGTGAGCCGTTTTGTCCTCCGCTTTTGTCAGAACAACTTCCGCTCATTTCTGCTCTGGATGAATGGTTAATCCAATCACTGGAGCTTGTGGCAGCAAAGGTTGTGCGGCCTTGAAGACCAGCTTTTAGTACACCCCCAGCCTAGATTCACGTTAACAGAGCCATCTGTCTAAGCATCTGTTTATATACCATTTTCAGATCAAATTAGGCACTTTTCGCGGCAAACTGGACACTCTTCTAAGCTCGCACAAGATTTTTGAAATCAGAGAGAACTCCTACGAATTGAAACAACCTTCATACAGATTAAACTACAGACTCTCCAAGATGGTGAGAATAATTTTTTGTGTCCAAGAAAAATTTAGAATAACTTTTTTACTTCAGCTGCCCGAGTGAGTGTAATATTTTTATACAATTTTTATTTTTTGAGAAAAATAATAAACTAAACTTTGTTGTAAAGCGCAGCAAGGACTAAATCATATAGCAAAAACGTCAAAAGACTGGATCGCGCCATGCACTCGGAAAGCAAGACGCAACGTTTATCTGATTGATAGTATAGATACTGTTTATATGCAGCAAAAAAGTTAGGATAGGTGTACTTCTTACAATTGTCGATGTGTTGACACCGTTCGTTTTTTGCGATCCTGCATGTAAGCAGAAATTTTGCTATCAATCGAATAAAAATCGTTCCGGACGAGGCATATTGCAATCTCTGTTTTAACAATGTAAAATGGCTGCCTTCAGCTTTTTATAAAATTTCGAACTATGTGTCCTCTTATTGGGATGTGAATTAAAACTTCGAAGAAAGTGATACTAAAATTTCCCTTGGCCAAAAAATTATTCTAACATATTAGGAGAGTCTCTAGTTGAAAGTAGAAGAAGCTCGTTACGATTTGAAAGAGTTTGCTAGGATCTGAAATATCCTACTATTAGGCTAGCTTAGAAGAGTGTCAATTTGGTTTGAAAAATGTCCAATTTGATTTGAAAAGTGTTCAATTCGACGTGAAAATGGTATATCTTTTCGTGTCCGAACCGCTCACTTTCTCAATACAGTAATGAACGTATTATTAGTATTTGGGGCATGAAATGTTTATTATCACAACATACGAACAACAATATCAAATCATTTGAAGTAAACACCCTTCACATCAATTGTCTTTCGCCAACGTGATGGTAAGTCATGGATGCCTTTTCTCCAAAACGTGGCCGGTTGTGATTCGAAAAATGTGAGCAGTGCCTCCTTGACTTCCTCTCGGTTCCTAAATTGCTGGCCGTCCAAATAACGTTGAAGGCTTGAAAACAATTGATAATGAGAAGGAGCGAGATCTGGTGAGTAAGGCGGTGTGGAAGAACGGTCCATCCGTAGCCCGCCAACTCAGCCGCCGTCGCTCTAGCAATATGCGGTCTAGCGTTGTCGTGTTGAAAATACACCTTCACTTGCTCTCCTCGTGTGGTTTGAAGGTGGGCCCTCAACTTCCTCAGTTGATTGACGTAAACCTCTGCCGTCACTGTTATCCCTTCGTCCAGCAGCCCCCAGTATTCTACGCCAACAACGCTCCACCAAATGCATAGCATCACCTTTTTCACGTGAAGGTCCGGTTTCGGAACGTCCTCTGCCTCTCCAGTTGCGTCAACCCACTGTGCACGCCGGTGATAATTAGAGTAGAGTATCCAATTCTCATCCCCGGTGACAAGGTTGTCCAGCCATCCGTGGGTACGTCTGAGGGTAAGGAGAGACAGAGCGACATCGGCTCTGCGATCCATGTCATGTTGTGTCAAGTCGTGAGCTACCCAGCGACCCAATTTTTGCACCTTGCCGATCGACTTCAATCCTCGAACGACTGTTGAGTGACTAACGCCAAGAGGCTTGATTGTTCGCGAGTGGTTTGGTATGGATCCACTTCCACTCTACTTCGGAGGCCATCCAAATTCAGTGTCATCGGGCGCCCTTCTCGTTCATTACCTTCAACGGAGAATTCACCAACTGCAGACTTCGAGAACCACTGATACACAGTGCTTCGAGCAGGAGCACTCTCGTTGTAAAATCCTTCAGACAACGATACGATTCGTTGGCATTGAGGCCAGATTGATGCAGGAATAAAAATATGCGTCTCAGTTGGGATGAATTGCTTAGCCATAAAAGCTGACGTTAACAACGCAGAGTAAATGTTAGGGACAGTTCTGTGGCCCTTTCCCTCCAAAATCGTCTCACGAAGGAAGAGTCTGAAACGTATGTCTGAACGGAGAAAGCAGGTTATATAGGAAAAATCTCCACGGTTCAATTGATATAAAAATGTATTTCTTTTGTGCCAAGTCGTTCAACCGAACGAGAAGGAGGAGCTGGAAAGCGCTGGGAACACTTGAAAATTGTGCGAACATCAGGATCCCTCAACCGATGAGTTGAAATGCAAAAGCGAGTCAGTTCACGTAAACCGAATCTCCGAGCTTCCTCCCGCGAAGCAACACCGCTACCCAATGCTTTCCGAACCGCTCGCGAACAAGGGCACCGCAAGCATGCAAGTGAGCCCCACCAGTGCTCGTGGGCATCGCCGCGGTGACTTCCTAGTAACCTTTGGGACCCCTACTCCTTTGGCTTAACAACTTGGACAAAATAGGCCACATGTCTGCACTAATTGAAGGGTGGTGATTCTTCCACCATTACTAGCCTTTCTGGCTTAGACATAGGCATCAGACCGTTCCCTTGTTAGTGGGCTAGAACTGAAAGCTGAACTAATGTAAGGAGCATCTCGATTGTAACACTGTGACAACCAGGAAGCACAGTTATTCGATCCCTGCACCGCTCTCCACCTTTCTAAGAAACGCGGTTCTCTTTAGACCGTGCAGTCACGGTCCAAAGAACATGATTCGGTTCTTGGAGCATTGTTCACATATGCCCGCCCTCGCACTTTTATGTACCAATGAATTCATGAAGGCAGTGAGCTAGTGTCCGACAAGAGTTGTAATTTAACATCGAAATGAGGTCGCGAAGCACTTTCAGAAAATCTTCTAAAATATCGCTTCGAATACCTATGCTGTTTTAGTCATAGCTACATATTTTTTCAGATATTTTTCAACGAAGGATGAGAATAAAGAGATATGGATGGTGTCACTCAATTCCGGGGGGATGTGGACAGCGCCACTTACTTCAATTTGGTATGCGCCACCCATTCCACCTTTACGGGATGTCGAGGGGGCGATTTGAATGTATATTGGGCCATACAATCACTTGTGGTGGCCAGCCGAGAAGAAGTCAGCGCTTTATCCTTCCCAGACAAGTCTAGACCAACTGACCGACCCCGGAGGAATGGATGGCTTGGATGGCCTGCGCGGAAATCTGAGCCAAGAACCTGGTATTTGCCTGTGAAAAGCTGCTGAGATTTTCAGAAGACTTCCCGTTATACACTCTGATGCACAGGTCCGACATTGAGGATCTTCTGAAATGAGCAGTCAGTGGTCCACTGAGGCGGTACCCGATGTTACTTGGCTGCATGGTATAGCGAGGCATCTTTCTGTGTCAGAAATGAAAACGCATTCTGGCGCACTGCTGAGGAAGGCGAGGAATGCTTTTTGTTCATCCGAACCTGCCGCAATGTTGTTCAGTACTTTGCTGGCCTTGACACGTTCTTCACTCAGAAGGGAAGGGTCTGAAGCGTATGTCTGAACGGGGGGAGCGAGTCGTATAGGGAGAATCCTCATCCCTCAATTGGTTTGAAAATGTGTTTATTTTTTGCCAAGTCGTTAAACCCAAGGAGTAGGGGGTCACAATGGGATACGGCGCAGCACGCGTTTGGGGGACCTTGTACGCCCGCGATGCTTCTGCAGCCAGTGGCTGGGAGCGCAGGTGGGTAGAGGGTTGACTCATGCGAGAGAGGTCAGGAGTTTGGCTCCTCTACGTTGCTGCACTCTTGCATTTCAACTGATTCGTAGAGATTTGGGGGATTCTGACGTTTATACCATTCTCAAACGTTTTCTGCGCATTTTTCCAGTGGTACGTTGTGGTATTCAACATGGTGATAAGTGTTCAGCACCACAGGTACAGATACAGGTGATACACAGGTACAAAGTCAATGAAGCACCACTGGGCACCTTACGGGTAGCGTATAAAGGCTACACATCCTCATAATCTGTTTCCATACATGGAGCAATGACCTCAGGAAAAAGCATCCAGCTCGGATTTTCAAAAGAGACCAGGATGTGACGTCACAGGTGGTTTAAATGAGAAACGAGTTGTGCGGATCCCACAAATTAAGCTAAACGGCATCGATACCTCTTTCCCTCCTCTTTGCCTGTCACCTGGAAATAAGAGGTCTATTGAAGGTTTTCTAGATCCTAACACCAATAATGTCCGCCGAAGGTCGAGTGGTGATCCAGCTGCTCACGCTGAAGTGTGGCCCACCTTTAGAAAAGGAATCTTCGAGGGAAGAAATCAAGCTGGCCGAACGGATGGCCAGCATACTCAAGGACTTCGAAGCACGTCAACTTGAAGTTGACGAAGAGGAACGGCAGGACGTTGTGGAAGAAGAAGAGGAAGATTGGGATCCGCAAGGTGAACTGATGGACGTGGAGAGGCAAGCAAGCAGTTGGCATATGATAACGCTTCCGGGTGAAACTCTTGTTTCGGAGGAAAGAGTACGTCTTCAATTGGATTTCGGTTGCGTGCTCATAGCCATGGAGGAAGACAACGCAATTCACTACACAGGCACTTTGTACCTGTGTATCACTGGTGCTGAACATTTATCACCATGTTGAATACCACAGCGTACAGCTGGAAAATTGCGCAGAAAACGTCTGAAAGTGGTATAGAACTCAGAATCCCACAAATCTTAATCAAGCAGTTGAAATGCAGAAATGCAGCAGTGCATAGGAATCAAACCCCTGACCTCCCTCGCGCGAGTCAACCCTCTATCCACCTGCGCTCCGAGCCACTGGCTGCAGACGCATCGCTGGCGCACAAGACCCCCAAACGCGTGCTGCGACGTATCCCATTGTGACCCCCTACTCCTTGGGTTTAGCAACTTGGCAAAAAAAAAAACACATTTTCAAACCAATTGAAGGGTGAGGGTTCTCCCTATATGACTCGCTCCCCCCGTTCAGACACACGCTTCAGACCCTTCCCTTGTCAGAGTCAGCATAATTCTCGCAGTTGCCCGCAATCTCTTTTTCACGTGCAGATGCCGCGCTCTTTACTAACTGACTTCCTCAAGCGCTCTCCAAAAAATCCATTTCTATTCTGGCTCTCCGTAGCTGCGATGATTACGCTTGGCTGGAGTCGCGTTTTTCCTCTTCCGACTTCGGACTTCCAGCCAACACCGCGGGCATCAACTCCATTTAGCGACTCTGCTCCCAGCGAACGTCGACACGCGTTGACCCTGCGACGACCTATGGGTTGTCGTCCTTCGACTCCTGAAGTCGTCACTGTGACCCCTCCCGATCCACCACCAAGTGAGGTACCAAGCGACCCTCCGCCCTCCAAACCAAGGTCTTATCGACCATCCATCGCCAGTCTTCAGATACCGAACCAGGACGACATGAGCTCCGAATGCATGAGGTTTGTGTTTTCTAATGAGATGTGGTCCTGAAGCAAAAATGAGAAATCTGTAAGCGGCTGATAACAGTGTACGCCCAGGGTTAAACTGCTACGATAGATAAGCTAAAGCTCAGAGATTCGCTTTTTGTCCAGTAGCGCTTCGACTACTTACCAACAGCTTTAACGTCCAGCACAATTTGTGAAAATTTTTCCGTCAGTCTGTTAACCAACTGCTTCCTAAGATGTGGCCACACCGATGCAGTGGACAGAAAAACAAGTGGTTTAGTGACAGAATGAGGTCATCCGCCACATATGGCTCTTCTTCTCCTAAACCTTGCAGTCCAAGTCAAGAAAGATTGCGTTGGAGCAGGAGCTTGTTAGGATCGTTCACGTAATTTTCTGCGCCATAAATGCGGGTCTGCCGAAATCTTCGAAATCGTTTCTTCGACAAGATGCGCTGAGCGTGATGACACATGAGGACATCTGAAAGGTCTTCCATGCCCAGCGCATATCATAAAGACGTCTTCGTCGTCAACTTCAGGGACGACGCCTGAGCAGCTTCCCTCAAACGTAACTAGTACACATTTTGAATTCTTTTGGCAGCACCGCCCAGGCATTCTCTATTGAACATACGATACGAACAGTCTTCTCCTTTGTTGTGGACGGCTGTTTCTTTACACTAACACAACACTCTCAGCTGAAACTGTTGAAGAGGACAAGAAATTGCCTCTAACGAACGCAGCCTCAACATCCTATCATCGCGCAACTTCGATTTTGTCTTTCAACACAGTTTTCCTTCCATTGGCCTGAGTCTTCGACTGTTCCGCCTTCTTCAGAGGCACACTCTTCGCTGTTAGCGGGCCGTTTAGATGGCTGATCTCGAATCTAACTTGCCTAAGATCAATACTGGATTCTGAAAAACACTTAAGGAATTTCGCGATAGAAGTACAGGAGGTACGTCTTTCGAGGAATGTCTAATAAGTAGACTGAATGCTTAATATCACCTCAATTTTCTACCTCTATCAATCCCTCGGCTTCTGATCACGATTGAAGAAGGGCTGGGTCGAATTATCTGCCGATTTATATGCGTAGGGGTGGACTTATGCTCCGAGTGATAAACTCCGACCGAGTTCTTTGAAAGGTTGGGTTAGCCTCCACCTGAGTGCGCACGTAAGCGTCGTCAAGAGGTCGGCGGCTCCATTGTGTGGAGCGCAGTTAATGGACATCGGAAGCGCAACCACAAGGACAATAGTGCGCAGGCCTTCGTCGTGATCTGCACCTGAAAAACCTTCTATTTTTAGCGATCGCTCCACGGATCTCGACACTCAGGAGAATCAAGACTACCTGTGCGGGACCGATGTCTCGCTGCAGTGGTTGCTGCAGTCGTTGGCCGACAAATTCAGCAAGCAGTTCGACGAGGAACCTCAGTGGATCACTGAGCGACTGAATCGGCCTAGATGGGACGGTAGGAGCCCTCCTGAATTCTTTCTGTGCGTCATAGCTGTCTTCTGACAATGGCATCATTGAGTTTGGTGGTGAAAATAAGCTGGAGGTTCGAACATTTTCATGTAATGATTGCCTTATTAATAGACTTCAAGAGAGCTTTAGAATACGCAACGTCTGCAGTACTGCGGGTGACTTTTGGGTGGGAAGACGAGGACCTGCCGAAGAGCGTCGTATTGAAGACCCCTGCACATAAGGACAAGCGAGAAGACGAGGAAGCCAAGTACCACTACCTCATGTTTAAAAGGTAACACAGCTACAGTTTTTCTTCAAGCTCACAGCCTTTCTTAAACCCTCGGGATCTTGTACTTTTCCAGTCTTTTACTTGATTGATGGTATGGGTTGATATGCGCTCGTTGGAGCTTTTCAATAAAAAAAGGGTTCAGTTCGACCCTACTAAAGCTTGGGTCTGGCCGTCAATTTCAATTGAACGAGATTGCATGTATTATTAAAATAGTTGACCAGGTCTGATGCTCGAAGGTTAAGCAAAAATTTGGGTATTTAAAGGGTTTTTTCCCTTTAATGGAAGAAGTAAACGAGCTCTAAGTGACTATGAAGTCCTATAATAGGCTACTATTGACCGGTTATTTGTATATGTCACCAGAATATGAAAGTAGCGATACACTTGCGTTCCTATGTGCCAATTGTGGTTTCAGGAACCTCTGATGATCATATTCTTGACGATAATTAAGCTCCCCTGTACTTCTTAGCCCACTCATTCCCAAGCACACGTTCTGGGTTACGGTTTTAGAGTATCAAGGCCGTCCGCGTCCCAGATCCTCCACGAGGAATTACTGTACTCTTGCAGGAATCCGCCCCCGAATGTTCATGCCCAGTTTTGAATATAAGGTGGTTAGCGCGAATTGCGATTTTTTGGTGAAAGCGTGTGAAAATGACCGTGATTTGGGGCTTTTCACCGAAACTTGAGAGAATCGAATAAATTGCCTCCTAGGGACAGCTAACTGTCAGTGCATTTCAATGCGACGTGAAGGAAACGAGAAGAGGCACTGACGCGTACTTCTTCTCGTCAAGGTTGTTCGACATCTCAATCGATTTTCCATGAGTCGGCAAAGAGGTCAGCTGGTATGCGATGTAGGGCTTGCTTCTACATCGGGGAGTGTGTCATATACATTGGATCCGAATGAATCATTTTCGGATATCCGATTCGGATATTCTGATCCGAATCATCCAATTATCCGGCCACCGCGAAATTGCCCTTATCCGAATCATCCAAAAATCCGGGGTCTGCAAAATCGCCCTTATCCGAATCATCCAAAAATCCGTGGTCCGCGAAATTGCCATTATCCGAATCATCCAATTAACCGGACCCTGGATGATTCGGATAAAATCGGATAATTTCGGATAACCCGTTCAATTTCTTCGCTCCATTTTGAAATCGGGCATCTCGAATAAAAGTGCATTCATAACGAGTTTCGCGGGCGGGCACGCTACTGAGTCATACGTTTTCGCGCCCCACTGTAAAGTAGTGTCGTAATGACGTTGAATACAGTTAGCACGCTGCTGAGCGTGACGTCGATCTTGGCATCTGTTTCCTCAAACATCATGTTGCGCTGCCGGGGGCAAGAAGGACGGGGACTGAAGGAGAGAAGGGATTAAGCACGTACTCTGATCCGCACTTCGCTGTTTCACATTGTACAGCATTCGGCGCAAATTGGGTCGAGGGGGTCACCATGTAGAACAGCTCCATACCGCACTTTGTGCTGCATGAAATTAAGACTGTTATTCAACGCTTGTGTGTCTACCACTTGATGAACTGTGTTAGACCATTTCTGATGCTCGACATTCATCTGCCTTCTTATGAAGGAGGAAAAGTGCTGAATACATGGTGACCCCTCATCGACCCAATTTGCGTTATTTGATAATGGCATTTTGGAAAGCCCGAATCTTAGAATAATTCATCTTGGAATCAGGGATGTGAGGGAATTTTTTTAAAGAAAAGCGGAAGACGGTATACGGAACGGAAGGGCTCAAGAATGGGCGGAAACCGAAATACGAAACGCCGAAACGGAAATTATGCAAAACTTATTATTTCGTCTGATTTTTCATAAACATACATATATCCGTAATGGTAGTAATAATTGAGTTGCCGTTACCGAATTTGGATAACGGGCAAGGCAGCATGCGACTCCTTTTCAGCAACATATAACAATAAAAAATCCTTGTATTCGTATTATTACTAAGATGAATTTTCAAACATTACTAGTGTAACAAATCGAAGTTTGTGCAAAATCTCTCTGTAAATAGGAAAAAAGTATTTTAAACGCAATCAACCCAGCTGACGAGAAAGATGTCAGAGATTTTGCCACTCATAGCACTTAACCGGTCTTATTGGATGTTCCGGTCTATCCCATTTAGGAGGGAGCGGAGTCAAGGTTACAGTTGCGTTCAGCATTCACGACACGACTCCCACGCTCTAAGTTCGCATGGGTACCATTGTATCATTTGGCAGCAGCTGAAGCTCTGAAACAAACTCAGAGGAGGGGATTGGAGAGAAAAGACACCGCACGCCCTCCTCCGACTAAGATAGATCCAATTTCCTTAAGGAGCGCATTGTTAGCAGCCTGAGAGTGTTTATAGAACACTGATCTAGATTTGGTGCTCCAGGCCACACCTACTAGGGAAAAAGATAAGCTACTCCGGATAAGGAGTTTGATCCTTTACTCAAACACTCATGGAACCTTTGTGGACCTACACTATTCGATAGTACATCTTTTCAAGAACAGAAAAAGAATCCAATTTGGTTACTGTTTCGACATCAGGATGCACCATCGCTTTGAAAGAAACACAATCACAAACGCATAGTTAATCTCTTTCTTCAGCCTTTAGATTATGTTCAAGAGGTGAATGAAGGCACTGCAAAGCAAGCAATCAGTGAGTGATGAGTCACCGTTCCGTATTCCGGCCCAAAAAAGAGTGGAACACGGAACGGAACGGAAGGACTAAAAACGGCCGGAAACCGAAATTCGAAACATGGAAACGGAGTTTTCGCCCATCCCTGATTGGAATGATCCAGCTCTTTGATGTTTCCTTCCTTGACGAGAAGTGAGAGTCTTTCGATACACGCACTGCTGCTGTTATTGAGGGATAGATTCCTCTTTAAAGAACGCTAGAATTCTGATAAGCTGTATCTTGCCTTAATGAGTCGGATATCCGATTCGGATATCCGAAATCCGGTCTCCGAGAAATTGCCGTTATCCGAATCATCCAAAAATCCGGGGTCCGCAAAATCGCCCTTATCCGAATCATCCAAAAATCCGGGGTCCGCAAAATCACCCTTATCCGAATCATCCAAAAATCCGGGGTCCGCAAAATCGCCGTTATCCGAATCATCCAAAAATCCGAGGTCCGCAAAATCGCCCTTATCCGAATCATCCAACTATCCGAAGATTTTCGATCGGATCCAATGTATAGTGTGTCGTGCACCCAGTTGCGATTCAGCTGCCTCAGCTCAGCTTGCGAAAGCGCCATTTCGCAATGCTCTCTCCCAACTAATTTTCTCGGTGAATGTAACCTCCCCAATCTGCTCAGCAACTCACGCTGGAGTTGGGGCACTTCCTTTGTTTGCTTGATACGCATGTATTTAAACAGTCGCTCTCTTCTCCTACCAGAGGCTACGCTCTGCTTGACCTGTATTGTGTTATGGTAAGGATTTTGCAGCAGAACTTGCCTTGAGGTTCGATACCTTTCTGATGTTGACGGGCTAGGTAGTAAATACATGGCATCATTTTATAGAATTATTTGTCTCTGTGCAGGGAATCAACAAGGTGACCCAATAGCAAAGCTTCCCAGCCGCCTCAAGGAAAAGGATTATCACCGCGCCCCCACCAACGAACACAGCCAATGCCCAAAGCAATTAGGCTGCATACAAAAAAAAAGAAAAAAAGTTGGACAAAGCCGTTTTAGAGTGCAATTTTATCTAGAAAGCAAGCTAGCTGGATATGAGGACTAAAACAACTTACACAGGAATGTTAGAGCCCCCAGTGGAAACAGGTCCACCATGACCTGCGCGATTGAAGGATGCTGCTTCCTTCACTCTTCAGTACACGATAAGGCTAATTTACTGACGCGTATTTTTAAAACTTGGGAGGCCTCCTCTCAGTTTTTGGATGAAGAGTTCTGTGCGCTTCAGCAAGAGATAAATTCGTGAAATATTGTCCAAGGTCATCGTCACTATGTTCGGACTTTATTCTTTTGTGGAAGAGACTCTAGGCCATACTGCCAATAATATAGTATCTCATGACTGATTTGTAAGACACAGTCTCATACAGTCACTTTGGCTCTCTTCAAGGAGGATTCTCACGTTGCTCAACGATTGGCTTGAAGCAGTTGCATAGTGGCAATATAGCTTGACTTATGAAAAGCATTTGACAGCGCGCGGAGAGCAGCGCTACCACGCGTGATCTGTACTCCTATGATGAACACGTAACTTCCTTACGAGTAGAAGGCATCAGGTGAAGGTGGACGGAGGGCTCTCCTCTATGCACAGTACCTGCGCTGGTGCACCACGGGGTGGAGTGCTTTCTCCCATCCTCCCCATAATTTGTGCCTATCAGCTCTCTAGGCCTAGGGCTCGGTTTATACATATAAGGTGTACGAAGATCACTTGAAGATTTAGAAATCATTTGTAAAGGACCAGAGCTCTTGAAAATGCAAGAATACTTATTTCGATGCAACCATTGGATATTGTTTAAACGCAGTTTAAATACCTTTAATTTCCTGTGCCGGAAAGGGTTTCCTGTGCCGGAAAGGGAGCAAACCTGCTGTCTTGCTTTATCATTTCGATTCGATGCGATTGCGATTGTTCTTTGAAAGATTACAAAATTTTGTTTCCGTGTGGTTATACAGATGTAAACGGCACAACAGGAAAGGTTATAAAAAAGAGCTGTCCTTGCACAGCTGCTTCAAGTAAGCAGCATTTACACTATGCATCAAATAAAAATCGCAACGAGTTAGAGGAGACAAGGCGCGACCTGTTATATTAACAAGCTATAAAATTACTGCTTTTCTACACTCTAGAACAAGCTCTAAATCGTCAATTTTTCATTGAAAATAAAAATTTTATAAAATTTCAAACAAAGTGTTCGCTTATCGGGAAGTGAGTTTAAAATTTTCAATGAAAATCGATTTTTTCTTCCTTCCAAAAATTTTCTTTGAAAAGGAAATTATCCTGACCGTTTTGGAGAGTTTCCATTTAAAAACCCCATCTTCACTTAAGGAAGTGGAGATCGTAGTAGATTTTACTTTGGCTCAAGACAAATGAATATGGCGACTCAACTTCGACATTATTTTTAGACCAAACCGTACTATCCGGCAAGTTTTAACGCATTTCTGATGAATTAGCAGAGCACTGATAACGTCTCCGTCCTATGACCCAGCTTCAGCACTGCCCTCCTATGTTTTTAGGACTTCATATTTAGAGCAGTTCTCCAATTTTGCTTTACTAATCTTCAGGGAGTGCAATGTCTACGACTGGACGCAGAAATACCCGAAGATTCCTGCTCCAAGGATATTTCACATCAAGCGTCACACCAAAGACTTCAGCGGCGTCGTGGTGATGGAAGACATTGGCGAACGAGGGGTGCAACAAGACGCCGTCAAAGGTCTATCGGTGAGGAGAATCCATCCTACCAACAACACCACATACCTCTGTCATTATCTGGAAGGGGTCCTAAGCAAATAATAAGACATCATTTTCCTTGTTGGGCTCGTTCTTTATGCTTGAACCAGAGGTTAATAAGACAGCCCTTTGCCGCTAACAATTATAAGCGAACGGAGCACTGAAGTCACCTCTGAGAAGTCTGAGGGAAGATTTCGGAAGAAGTTCTGCGGCGTAGCATGCAAAACTGCACAATCCTCTGAAAGCAGGCGCTAAGAAAATTGAGACCACATCTAGCACCGTTACTTTGTCGCTTCCCTAAGGTGTTGGCATTAGAAAGTTGTGTATCAGATTGTGCAAAGTGTGGAAGCTTCACTCCTCTCTTTCCGCTTCCGCCCCAGTACAATATGTAATCCATCGAGGTGAGGTGCTTGGCAGGTGATGACGGATTTCTGAATATTCTGAGGTGAAGGGTAGAAGAAGAAGGACCTGAGACGCTCTGGAATAACGCTTATCCATTGGTTCATGGCTCATAACCGTATGTTAGCGGACTTCCACGAGTAGAGCTCGTACTCCACCACAACCAGATCCTCATTAGCTCTCGCAGCTGACCCTATGTACCGTACTACAGATTCCGGATCGAACTCTTCCCGCTCCATAATTTCGACCTTTCCTCATCTATAGGTAGAGGCAGTTCGTGACCTTCTACGGCAACTGGCGCTGCTGCACGCGATTTCAATAAAACACACAGGTTGGAGCACGACGGTAGGTGGTCGATCTTCGCCTTCGCCGCCCATTTGTCAAGATAAGGACGCTTCCAGGTAGCGGACTTGCCACCGTCGTATTACACGTCACTGGCTTCCAATTATAACGACATGGTCAACTTCTTCGAGAGTCACGATGTTGACCACTCACGATTTGTCGTAAGTTCAATCTCGCGCGTACGTTTAGCTGAGGGTTCGCTGGGAGTGAAATCGAACTACTTTCAAAGAGGATTCGCAGGTGACGGCGAAATTCTTCTCTGTCGAGTATCTGCACGACACATACACAGAAGCGGCGGAGAAACTCCCTCCACGGGTGTTCGTCCATGGTGAACCCTACGCCTCCAACGTCTTCATTGCCAACGACAGTCGAGAGCAGCGAATCGCTGCAGTAATCGACTGGACAGGTTTGTGCTCCCATAGGCATCGTTCCGAACCTTCTTAAAAAAAACCGTAGCCTGAACTTCCCAAAAGGCAGACTTCTTTTTGACTTCACGAACGATCCACTCTGGGGAATCCATTACAGCATCTAGTTTTAACGTAAGCATAGCGTGATGAGCACGAGAGGTTGATCACTCGACTAAAGAAGTAAATGCCATCTCCATCGAAAAACAACATTGATTGCGATAGGTTGCATCGCTGAGTTTCGGCCACACAATATATGTATTCGGCTAATCAAAATATCGTGAACTTCGAGTCGGAGAGGTGCTCGCGCGCATCCGGTACCACTTTCTTGGTTCGGATTTCCCGCTCTGGTCAATCAAACCCCCTCCAGTGTCGGAGAATTGGTACCGTCTGGGAAGGAAAGAGCGCCGACTTCTTCATCGGCTGCCTACCGCAAGTCATTTCACAGCCCAGCGCGCAATCAAATCGCCTTCAGGATATCCCTTAGACGTAGAATGCGTGGCGCATCCCAAAGGGGATTGAGTAACGCCGTCCTTTATTCTTATCCTTTAATGCATTTTGGAGCTAGAATTTTCTTCGCCGAGCCAGCAAGCACGTCAACGAATCCACAAGGTACTGATCTAACCCCTCGTAAGATATGCCTATCCTCACTTCTCGTTGCTTGTCCCAGAATACGTTTGCCAGCCACTTACAACAGTCGAGACGGAGACAATGTTTTCGGCTGCTGGACGTGTTTTAAACGATTTTAGAAAAATGCTAATAAGAAAAACTAGGAAAGCTGCTTTTTCTGAACGTTAACACGTTGACGAAGTGTTACACTTTTTAGGCCGGCTTTTTTTAGGCACCGTGTGACATGATGTCGTGTCACGGTCCCGAAAAATGGCTTGGTCACGCCCACCAGGCACTCGAAAATCGTGCGTTTGACAACGTGTTAACATGCCGCTGATGGGCTTTCATGCCACGAATGGGCTTTTAATTGTATTTTTCATTAACTCTTTCTGTAATAGCGGGCTGGTGTCCGCATCGAGATTGGATATGCTCGCAGAACAGTCACCCAGAACAGTCTCGCAAAGAACTAGGAAAGGAGGAGAGGTGGAATACGGGTTCTGCCTGATGACACATTTTAAGATGCCCTGTCGGTGGTCATCTTCAATGATAATTCCATATCTGTTCTTATTCTAAACCCTTTGGGCAATTTTTTGCTGAGAGCTTGTTTATTTTTCTGTTTGTTGATGTTCAATTGATTAATTTGCATTGTAGTATTACACTCCATTCCTTGAACTCTAGCTGTTGATCTCTTGAAGTGGAAACGTAGAAGGTTTCCCTTGATTTTTTTTACCTGAAATAATGGTTTTCAGCTGATGGTACTTTTTAACGAAATTTAACGATTTATCGGAAATTTAACGAAAATTTTCCGTTAAAAAATTTCGTTAAAAAAATTTAACGCACAAAATATTGTGTGCACCCCTGGTACGTATACCGCGCGATGGCATAGAAGGGAGCGCCCACGTTGAATAGATATGTCGATACGGAGAAAGAGGTCTTAAAGATAAAAAATGTTCACTTGCTTTACTTTCCTTCCTCAAGCTGCTATTATCCTCCCCCTATCCCCATCAATTACCTTTTTCTTGAAGTGATCTTGGTTTAGTGCGGAATATTTCTTCAGTACCATTCCAAAAATCAAATCTCTTCTCATTATACAACCTCCAAAAGGAGTGAAATGGCATGGTGGTGTCATCGCCTTGCTCGCAATCTTTCACAGAGACACTTTGAAGGCAAATCGAGCTTAAAGGTAAGAGGCATAAATGTTGCGTATTGTCGTCAATGTGTTAACAACCGGTCCTTGCTTACTGCTGTCATGCTTACCTCTGTAAATGGACCACATAACGAGCTGGCACCAATTCTCCGTTCCAAAGTCGATACTTGTAAATATAAGCGTCTGAGTAGAATTTTGGTTCGGAAATTTTCGCTTTGCCTCAAACGGTGTGACACGCACAAATATGTCTTTCTTCTTCATGAAATGACCTCTTCTAAAAAGCATTTCGACGATCTGGTTGGGCTCTAAGCGAATTCTGGTCTGTAAATATGCCTTGCACACCTTCGCAGTAGGTTTGCGAGGAACTGGTTGCAATTGCAGCAAATCTAGTCAATCTCTGTACCCCTCTCGTTCATCGAGCCGTCGTCGTGGGCCGTCCGTCGCGTGAATCGCGCGCTCGGCAGGTGTCGCAGCGCGAATGGGGACGGACGCATTCGGTGCCGAGGGAGAGGTCGAGCGTCCTACCCCTTCGTCTCCCTGGCCCGCCTACCACAACCCTCTGGGCTTGCTCGAGAGCCCAGTGGCTGCCTTACGAGTTAGTGGAGACGCAGATATTTGCCACGCCTCTGTTTAAAGGGCGGGGGGTAGAACGCCACTCCGCCTGTCGATGGTACTGCCACGTGGGCGCGCGGCCGTGGCACCACCGTGCAGCCGATACGGACGCCCCCTCCCCATGAAAAGGGTTTAAAAACTAATACTAAACTGCTTTAAACTTAGTTCCATCAGATGCGCATCCAAGTCGAAATCATAAATGCATCGGTACCGCTCTCTGTTCTAAGGACACACACGCATACCTGTCCTTGGCCCTTGAAAACAACTGTTCAGCAGAAATTCATGACCGGTCTGGCTTAGTGCTAGCACATAGCAGTTCAGCGCACGTGGTCCCCCAGATGTATTATTTAAGTGCAGGAGACGAGGTGGTCCTGCTAAAGTCAAGAGACATGGGAAAAGGCTTTAAGACCGTTCTATGTGGAAGTCCCAGCACCACCAGCGGTGGCGAATAATCGTCTCCAAGCGCTTCCGAGACTCGATTGTAAGCGCCTAACGCTTTGACGGTCGGTTGATGAAAACGGTTGTCGCTGCTAAGAAGCCACTCTATCACGTCTCTGCGCATGCTCCGCAGAATGGTTGCTCCGACCAAGCCACAGATGAGATGATAAGACCGCAGAAGTACCGTCGAGAGACGCCATCATTGTCACCTTAATGGATACGCGACGCTACAGCAGGCGAGTACAGCTGCCATGGTGGAATCGCTTAAGGGTCGCGAAGCCAGTGGTGAGTGTACCATTAAGTGTGTGGAATCGCATTTTCCTAAACACGACTCCCACCTCATCACGTTCTATACCGGGGACACCAGGAGACTTCCTCCTTGAGAGAGATCGCGAGCGAAGTATTGCCACAGACGCGAAGATCGTGCCGTATGAGACGTCCCATAGCATTGGGCGCTGATCCGCACTTTAATATCGCCCCTCCGAGGCTGAAGCATGTCGAGCGAGCAATAATTAATAGGTGGCGAATGAGAGAGATGGAAGCGCAGCCGTGGTTTCTCTCGTGTGGTTGTCGACAGCCATGACTGTCGATGAAACTTGGAGAAGAGCTACGACATCAAGCCGCGAGTCAGAACTTGCCATTACGAAGCGTGAACGACGTAAAGTCGACTACCAGGCGTAGCTGTGGGCAAGCGATGTGAAAGGAAAGGTTTGAGGGGTGGAATTGCTTTATCATTCGTTTAATTATCAAATGTAACAGGAAACGGAGAAAACTGTCAAGAAGGTCGTAGCCGTTGCAGAAGTTAAAGTCACTCATTATTGCGATATCTACGAGAACCTAGAGTCGCGCGATGGCGAGTAGTATTTGTACCGGCCTGCTAAGAACCGCCATCGCCATGCGGAGGATATAGATAAGTACTTCGGCACCAAACATCTTCCGCGCCGCATATATATCATCGAACGAATCCTCCGCAGAGATAGAGCAATTCGCAAATTTGTCAAGCTTTCTGGTAACCAATCTGGCTTCGCGGCTGGTTGTGGCACCATACACGCCGTCTGCCTCCTGGTGAAAAAGCATCGCGAGAAACAAAAGCCGTTGCATATCGCGGCGATATTATAGCCTCTCTCGAAGGCTTCCAATCGCCTATCGCGTGAAGTGATATGGTACGCTTTGCAGTCGTAGAGCTTTTGAAGAACTCATAGAACGGGTGCGAATTCTCTAGCCAAAAGAGTCGAGTTCAAACTGCAGCGGGCACATCGATGGAGTTCCTCCGGGTGCACCAGGATTCTTTCCTTTCCAACTGCTCTTTGTTGTTGTGATGGATGCCATTACATGGGACCTTCAGAGACCAATTCCCTCTTATACATTACTCTATGCTGGTGGCGTAATGCTCGCTTGCTAAGATAAATGTGAATTCGAGCGAGACGTGCAAGTTTGGTGTGATAGCTTTTAGGCTCAAATTAAACGTCAAGGAGACCGAGTATCTGGCATGAACGAGTCCAGCTCCACGAAGAATAACGGCACTGAGCTTCCACCCACTTCGCTTTTCAAGTACCCAGGATCAGCAATAGCATCTGATAGCATCTGATGGCAGTCTGATGGTCGAAGTGAGTGCAGCTTGGGCCGAGTGGCGCTCGTTGAATTGGGTGCTCTGTGACAAGAGGATGCCGGTGCGCTTAAGGTCCCGACCGGACAAAGGTTCCATAGATCATCTATGGAACCGCTGTGCGGTCAGCAGCGTTGCACGTGCTGAGTGCTGGCCTGCGACGAAGGAAGCTGAAAGCGCGTTAACGTCATGGAGACTAAAGACCCCCACAGAGTTCTGCGGCAGCGCCGCGGCCCTATGCTTAACCATAGGGCAGAGACGCAGAGCTCGCCGCCGGCGGCGTCCCTGCCCCATCCTTAACCATTGCGGCGAGCGGCGTTGCCGCAGAACTCTGTGGGGGCCTTAAGGCCTGAGTTATACTCCCGCAGGAGCGTCTGCGGAAGGGCGGGAATCGCGCCGAGATCTCTCACCTGGCCAATCGCCGCGCCCCGCCACGCCCGCGGTCCGCGGTCCGCGGATGCTCCCGCGGGAGTATAACACAGGCCTAACACTGGCCTAAGATGGTGCGCCGGACGAGAGACGAAGGAGCCAAGCGCCTGGGCCGCATTCGAAACGATACTATAGGCCCTAATTCCTAAGTGGCTGGAAAATGGCCTACTACGCCCGAACTAGCGCTGCGCCGATACTTTACACAGTGACTTTAAAGTAGTTGGTGTCGACCCTGATCTAGCACAGGAAATGGAAAGGTGGTGAAATGGCACCAGATAAGCGAACTCCGTTAAGAACGCGGGGCAAACACTTAAGAAAAAGAAGAATGAGAAGAAGGAGAAGAAGTCTTTCGGCGACCAACCTGAATATGTGGGCCATGAAATCCTTTCGGCATAGTCGGCGTCATTTATGGTGACGTCGTCAGGAATCCGACCCAAGCCTAGCTAAAGTTGTTTTCACATCCAGGGTCTGTTGGAGCGGCGGGAGGAAATATGTAGTAACCTTGGGCGGTAAAGGAGTCATTCACCACGTTCAGTACGAACCACGCGATCCAGGGAGCAAGCAGTGGCGTCAGTTAAGATCATTCTCACTCTCCTCGCCTTTCCCACGCAGCCTGCTAGAGGGGATATCTTCGTCGAGGGTCATGCGTGGCAGCGGGTGATCGCGGAACTCTGAAACTCTCCTACTTCCCTTCGCACATGGCATCCTGCGGCGCGACCCTGGATGGACGTTCTGCGACCACCTACTGAGGCGTGCCCATTAAAAAAAATGTGCACTATGATCTCTTTCCATATGGCTACTTAGCCGAGGCGCCATCCAACCAGCGCACTGGATTCCCAGTAAAAACATTCCCATCTCTGCCGAGTCTTGCCAAATCCGGCCAGAACCGGAGCATGTGCGCATTTCGCCATGGTTGGCCTCAGACAAAAACCTTCTTCCTTTATATATTGTATTATAAGACATTTAAGCATTTGGCCCTTATATAATTTATCGATGTAAAATAAACATTTTAACGGTTGTTATGTTTGCTAAGCGATGGAGATGTAGAAAAATTCGCAATACAGGTAAAGTGCCCATTAGTGAAGACGGTGCCATTTCATGCGATCCTCTGCCAGTTAGCCTTAGGATGCGACCTACTCCATTTGAAAGTCCTGACATCTGAAAGTTATTCATAAGTATCCTTTAAAATTGCAGAGAGTCATTCTGGGAGCTTCGGAGAGGACATTGCTAAAGCTATTTGTTGGAATCTCGGCACTAAGGTGAGCAGTTGGAAGGAGGAAACTATTTCGTGTTGTGCTCAGAGGAAAATAGAGCAGTGCATTGCATGAGAATGGCTTCATCAGGATCGTCTAGAGTGCACGAGTGCTCTTCTGGAGGATTACCATGCTCACGTGGTAGAGAATTCGCCCGAGGATTGTTCCATGACGATCGAAAGCGTGAGGAAGGCGTTCGACATGTTCATGCCGCTGGCCATGGTCACATTGCTCTTCAAGGTTCGTGATCCCTTCCCAGAAACGTCATTGCGTTCGTCGACGACTAGCGTTGCAGGTGACGACAATGAAGAATAAGGAGGAGATCGAACCACTTATTGATCGTGCAAAAGGTCTGATACAGAACGTCTACACGATGACAAAGCTTTTGGAAGGATGAATACAATACTTTGCAATAAACGTTCTCCAAACTACTCGTATTCTTGATTAGATAGCACAAGCGTTTGGAAGAGCGTTTGAGGTTATCAAAACATCGGTCGAGAGTAGAGATATTTCCTTACAAACATGGCGCAGAAATTGGGCCGCTTTTTCAGATTCTGGATATCAGAACTAACGTTTGCTTACTGCAGTTCACCTAGTCACACTATTTTAGCTGTGCTTCAACATAATAATAGATTTACTTGCATACAAGAGAAATCGCTTAGAAATATTTGTGAAGTGGTCACAGAGAATAAACTGCCCGCTATAATACCATAAGGCTTACTACAGGGAACAGATACGCGAGTAAAACCACTCCATATTTCTATGACCTTAAACTCGGGCGTCCAAACTTGTACGGTAATCAACGAGCACAAAGAAACATTGAAGGAAAACGTAAGAGTAGATACAAACGACAACTACGCGGTAAATAACACTACATCAAATGCTTGAGAATGTGAGCGACTAAACGAATAACGCTTAGCAAAAGCAAGTCCCGAGGCTGCCCTCAGCGTTAGCACTACCAAAGTCATGGCATCTTTAGTACCCTCGAAGGAAGGTGCCCCAGCTTGTGGAGAAACGAAGGAACGGAAAACCCTAAGAGAACATGGGGCCTAGTCGACCACGTAAACACCTCGAGTATTAACAGAACTGGCAGCAGGAGGTTAGACGAAATATGTAATAGGTTGGCAACTAATTTCGTGGACTCCCAAGAATCTTCAGCAAAAATATTTATTAACAAATAACTAATGACAATCTTTAATCAAAATACGATTCTTCGGAACGCAGAAGTGCTTCCCATACATCAGGTAGCTGGTCTATCCCACGATCATAGAATTATTGTGCTTTTAAGGTCAAGAATCTTTGGAGGTGCATTTTGACCCGGTCCACATTATTAAATCGGTATCCAACCAAGAAGTACTACACCAAACTAAAAATGTGGTATTCACTCGGCGCAAGGTCTGGGCTGTAAGGTGGATGAGTTTGACGCTCCCAGTTTTCTATTTTTTGAGGCGACCGGTTAGCTACGTTCTCTCCGTTTGGAGGTGTCAAGAAGGTATTAACTTCTGGGAGCTCGTCAAGAACGGTTCCAGCGTTAATTCTGTAATCTACTCTTCTCAACCTGACCGCGCGCAGGCTGAATTCCGCTGGAATCGATTCAGACAGATTTTCAGGAGCGGAATTATCTATCAGCAAGATAACGCCAGATCACACGTCACGAATCGGGAGCTTCAAAAAATCGAAGGCCTCAGCTGGGAGCGTCTTACTCATCCACCTTACAGCCCAGGCTGTGCGCCAAATGACTAGCTCCTTCTTAGCTCGCTGCAGCACTTCTTGGTTGGAAAACGACTTATTAATGTGGACCATGTCAAATTGCACCTCCAAGGATTCTTGGCTTCAAAACCACAAGAATTCTACAGCTGTGGGATGGGCCAGGTAGCTGATAAATGGGAAGCAGTCCCATGTTCCAACAGATCTTACTTTGGTTGAAAACTGTTATTTGTTATTTGTTTATGAACACTTTTGTTGAAGGCGCTTGAGAGTCCACGAAATTAGTTGCCAACCTAATAATAGGTTCACTCAAGTTTCCGATGTGGTGGGCGGGCAACGCGTAAGGGTATGCATAGGGATCATGCACCGAGCGCCGGGATTCAGAAGGCGAGCCGAGGACGTCATCCGAAGTGCGCTGGGATTCAAGGAGGGAACCAGTAAGAGGGAACCACCAAGGGAGGGAGGCAGTAAGAGGGACCAGTAATTTTCTCAGTATCGTCCAAGGGGTGTCGGGATGCGGAATCTGTGGCTTGGACATCATGGCAACGTCGCGACACGCGCGTTGGGACTCAGCAAGTGTGCCACAGACGTTATGTAACATGCGTCCGGATTCAGAATGCGTGACGCGAACGTCAGATAACGAGCGTCTAAAACTACAGGAATCGGAGGAGTATTACTGCTATCGGATAGCAAACGATGTCAACCGGTGACCAATGCGGATTTATTTCATTTGTTTTCTGCAGATAAAGCTCTTCGGTTTGGGACGACGACGATCTCACGATCTGTTTCTCGCCACGAAGAGAAAGAGACTACTTCGGAGAACAAATCGCTTACATTCAATAGAGTGGACATGCATTACAGAAACTGTTTTGAGCTTTTCCTGCCCCATCGTATCCCGCTATACTTCTATATACTACTTCTATATAGTACATACATACATCTTTACCACAGTGAAAGTAAGAATGCCTGAACATAAAATCAGACGGCCGGGATGTTCTATTCTCGGGGCTTGTGGGCGAACCACCCAACTGGCGGCTGAACGTCTGGTGTATTTATAGCCTATTCCACGCTAGGCGATACTCGCTGTGTTCCCGGATCTCAACACAAGGATTTCAGTTTTGTTTGCTGCAATTGCACTCTTTCATTTCTGAGCTGTGGCGTGTAAAACTGTTCCTCGTCTCTTCGACGCTCTTGAAAGCTCCCCAAAAAGAAGGTTTCCCCCCGCTCAGCGCTGGTGCTAGATCGATGGCCATATGGAACGCGGATACACGTATCTGGAGCACTCGGAGATGTACCTTCCGTTGAGGGGAATGAGGCATCGGAAACCTGTCTGTTCCTCATGAACATCGTCTCCGTAAGATTCAGCTGCAGTCCAACCTTCCCACATACACGATCAAAGCCTGCCAGCATTCGCTCTGCCTGGCTGATGCTCGGTGTTATGAGCACGATGTCGTTAGCGAAGCAAAGGTGGTGCAGTTGCCGGCCGTCGACCTTCACTCCCATGTCTTCCCATTCTAGTTCGCGCATGACTTCTTCGAGTATGGCGCTGCATAGTATCGGGGATATTTATTTATTTATAATTGCACCTTGAGTGCGCTCATAACAAAACAGGGTAGAATCACAAACAGCAATCCAGAAACACAAAAAAAGCAATCCGCACAAATATGGTCAACAACGCTGATCAGCAAAGTAAAATTAGAGAATCATTATGCACTGCAATCATCCTAATTTCTGTGTGTTATTCTTTTGTTTTACGTAATTACGCTGCCACCAATTTGTTTCACACAGCGAATTTTGTGATTTCCGTGTGTATTAAGGCATTGTAGCAGACTGATGCAGGTTATTTCTTACCATTAGTAAAGCTACCTGTGCATGGACGCGGATGGCTCCACATTGCTACTCATTGCACCATAAATCTCCCAGTTTTCAAGTTTAAGTTCAAAATGAGGGCACTGCAAGGAAAAAGGGCAAGAGGATTTCCTGCTTTGAAGGAGGTATTCTAAATACGTTTCAGTATTTCGCCTTTACAATTCAAGTTGTTTGCGAATTCTTTTCATTTTTCGTTGTTTTTTATCAGCTATGTTTCTAGAAAGTTGTTTAGTTATTGTTGTTTTTTAGTTTTTTTTCAGTGCTGGATCTGTCTTAATTGCATGATTATGTGTTAAAGGTTATGCGCACCTTTGAGTGCAATAAATAAATAAATAAATAAATTTCGTATTTTTCGGTAATGTGTTGCCACTAGAGAAAAAAATATATACAAGGAGCCTCAACGATGAGTGGTCATAAAACAATGCGAATAAAATTAAAAAAGTCCACTTCATTTAATACAACTAAATCAAGTAGATTGACTATTGTGTAGCAATGCTAGTCTCAGGCTAGTCAATCGGTATGTCCTATGGCGTGATTCCGAGGATGAGGAGATCACTTTCGAGCAGCTAAAAAGAAGGAAGCGCCTAGGGGTCCGGTCTTAATTCCGGGCAAACCTAGGCCGCCATTACGCTTCCATTCAAAGCTGCTTCCATAGGAACTGAGTTGACCTAACCGAACTCGCAATAAAACACTGCTAGGAAGTAGAGCCGTACATACTGACTCAGAAAAAAATATTTGATTGAAGAACAAAAAAATATCTGAGGGGGGGGGGTTGCATGGGCTCCTCCGTATCTTGCATCTAGGCAGCCACTAACATCAGAAAAAAAGAATGATGATAGGCATAATGATTCAAGGAACCAAGTGAAGAGAAGAAAAGAAGGCATCCAATTTTAGGGAGACCTTAGTTCAGAAACGAATCTAACATCAGAAATTTTTGACAGTCAGAAAGAAACAAGCACAAATGGCTTAGTGAACAAAGTGAAGACGAAGAAAAAAACAGGGATTCAGTTTTGGAACACGAACCACTAAAAAGACGCAAAGAAAGTGCTGCTCCTTTCGCCGAATAGAGTTGATGCGAAAAAACTCAGGAGCACTCAGAGGACCATTTCCTATCTGGCACTGGCTAATCTGGAATCCGTCGCAAAACTAGAAATGGCTCGAAATTCCTATGAGAAGCCTGCAAGAAAACACAATGTGTCATCACATCAACTATGAGAACTAGAGGCTAAAAAGTGCTAGAAACACATGGCAATCTACACGACTTACGGCATACGGCATAACACCACGAGGACATTCAATAGGACCTGAAAATACATATTAGACTCTAAAAATCCTGAATATTTAGTAAACAGAGAATGTCAATTTTATTGAGTCTGCTTCAAAATTCCGAAACACTGCGAGACTTAAGAATATCCTCTGGCAGCAGCTGAAACCATCGAGCCGTACGATAAAAGAAAGAATTGTAAGTTTTAGACCAGTGCTGCCTTCTAAGGGGAGGGCAGTCAATCATGAAGGTAGTTGTACGGCCTAAGGTAGGTCTGAAAACCCAGTACTTGCTAGGTTTAGGCTTAGATTCCATCCGTAGTATTCTAAAGCAAAGGACGATGTCATGATAAACTCTACGATACAATAGATTCTTTAAACCAAAATTCTTAAGCCTTGTAGTGTAGCTAGGTAATGAGTTGTGCTCTCTTGTGTTCGAGATCCTATACATGAGCATCCTAGTAAAAGTCAGCTGAACCTTTTCAATTTGAGTCTGAAGTCCCCTATTTCCGTGAGGATTCCACAGCTGACAACAGTACTCCAACTGTGGGAGCACATAAGCTTTGTAGAGCCTCAGAAAAATGCTCGCGTCGTTTGAATATATATTTCTAAAAAGAAAGAACACACTACTAAAAGCTTTACGAATGATGTGATTTATGTGTGTTTGAAAATTGAGGGTTTCGTTTATTAGAACGCCTAGATCTCTCACCTCGTTGCAGTTTTGGAATACAGTGTCAGAGTACATATACTGCCTGCCATGATCTTGCCCCATGTGCAATACATAAGTTTTTGAGAGATTAACGGGGAGATCCCATAAATCAGTCCATTTCATCGGTCTACAAATAGACACAGTCAGGGCAGTATGAATGACATGTTTGTCCTCCTTCCCATAGATACCATACACCTTTATATCATCCGCAAAAACTTGCACCTTTATCAACGGGTGTGTTTTCAGAAAGTCAGGAAAGTCAAAACAATATATAATAAAAAGCAGGGGTGATAGTACTCCACCCTGAGGGTCCCCGCTCAAGCAAGGGTAACGACTCGAGAAACAGTCATTTATTCTGACCTACAAGTGTCGCTCTGATAAGTACGACTCAAACCACTTTAGGAGAATACCATCAATTCCGATCTGTTTCAACCTACGGACGAGCTTAAAGTGGTTAACTCTGTCAAACGCTTTTGAAAGATCAAAGTATATGATGTCCACAGAAAGGTTGCGATTCAAAGCCCAATACCAATCAGAGTACTATCAAGTAACTGAGTAGTAGTTGAAGCAACTCTGAGAAACCCATGCTGTTCGGAGGGCAGTAACTTACAACGGTCTAACCAATTTATTAGTTTCTCACGTATAATCTTTTCCATTATCTTTATCGGTGTAGGAGTGATACTAGTTGGTCTATAGTTTAACAGTGTATTCGAATTCGCAACTTTTGGAATCTGTGTTACAAGTGCCTCTTTCCACATGGAGGGCACTGTATGAAACATAAAGGATATGTTGAAAATCATTGACAGAGGCTTACAGAGGTTTTTGGCGCATTTCTTGAAAACAATTTGTGGTATTCCATCGAAGGGAATAGAAGAAGAGTCCTTCAGGGCTTGCAAGTACTTTATTACGTCTTTGTGGTCAAAATAATATTACTCAATCTATGGTATGGACTATCACTGAAAGAAATAGATGGCATCACGTTTGTCATGTTGCTAGCGGAAGCTATACTAGAGAAGTACACAGCAAACACTTCCGCTTTCTGGTAGTAGGTAAACAAGAGATTACGGCCACCATCCTCCAAGACAGGAAGCTTAGCGTTACCCTTCATTTTATGCCGAATGTATTCAAAAAATGCCTACTGGACGCCCTTTTCTTTAATTTTCTTTCGTAATATGCATGGAACTTCTTAATGTGGAAGTTTATATCAAAACATACTTTCCTGTAGAGGGCACTAGAAGAGTCAAAAGAAAGTCTTGACTTTTGTTGCAAAAGATTGAGAATGTGACGCGGATATTTTGGTGGTGCATTATATGGAAAGGCACCACCAAAATATGGAAAGTTTTTGAAGCCCTCATACATGACTAGACAAAATCTCTCGTACAGGTCATCTACTGATAAGTAGTTTTGGAAGACTTGCCACCAGTTAATGGAGGCTAAGTATTGGTTTAGAGCCTTGTAAAAATTAGGGATAGGTGGAAGCATTACAGAAGATAAAGCTGGAAAGGAGCACCGAAACTTAAGTATCATATGGTCAGATGTGTGAAAAGGAGGCAGGTGCTGTACATCCGCAACCATTTGTTTGGGACACAAAATCAAATCCAAGACGCTGCCAGAACGAGTGGGCTCAAGTACTTTATTTTCCAAGTTTAGCTCACTGAAAATGCGGAAGAATTTTGCAGAGGATGGTCCAACAGGACATCTTGCAGTGGTAGTCTAGGTTGAAATCACCAAGAAGGACTATATGAGCTCTATCGGAGCATGTATTAATCAAAAATTCCATAAGTTTATTATCGTCATCCCTGGAAGAGCTTGGCGGTCTGTAGAACGAGTCTCGTGGTGATAGCAACGTCAAGGCTCAAAAGATCCAAAACCAAACTATTAAATGGGGTTCCTGAATGAGAAAAAAGTACGTCTTTACACAAGAATCAGACGCCACCGCCTCTGCCTGTTTTGCGGTCATTTCTAAAGATAACGTAGGGGAGTCCACCTACAATTTCACTGTCGCAAACGTTATTTGAAAGCCAGGTCTCGGTTATGAAAACGATATCGGGATCATTTGTTGAAAGAAAGTGATGAAGATGGTGGAGCTTATTCACAGTACTCCTGGCATTAGAGAGAAAGCAGCTCAAGCCTGGGAGGATGCCTTGACGGATTGCACGTTTCCCGAATTTGGTTTAGAACTTAAGTCATTAACGTTTACTAATGCACCACGATATACGACCCATTGATTTTGTTTGATCTCACCATTTCGCCTTCGAGCTTCCTGACGGAGTTCGAACTCCTTCTTACGCTCTTCCAAAGTCATGCTCCTGCGTATAAATACGTCGCTGCATTCGGAAGAGCGCAGTAGGCGGGCATTCGACAGAGCTGTCAGCCAGTGGTATCCCCTTCGCCAAACCCCTCTCTTCACGTCGGTGATGACCTCGTTGTAGAATGGTGAGATCTTGGTCGTGAACCCACTGTACAGCTCTCGAAAGACTCTGATGTACTGAGTAGGAACGCCCTGAGTGAGCAGCGCTTCGAGGATCGCTTCAGTCTTGACGGAGTCGAATGCTTTCTGCAGGTCATAAGGCGCAGCAGAAGCCTCGGTTTTTTGGAAGTATTTTTCACTAATCTGTAGTCTGAAGCGTCATACTATATAATAACGCGCTAAGCGCTGAGTCATGCTATCGATCGGCGCAGCCGCAAAATTAGTCATAAGGAAGGGAAAATTACGGCACGAAAAAGCGAAAAGTACCTAAACGTCTTCTCCCTCCTGGGAAGTTTAGCCCCGGGGCAATCGAGGTTGCTGAACACAAATCTGAAGCTCGTTTTTGGAGTATCAATCGCCATCAATCGATATTGATCAAATTACGGGGCACGAAAATAACGAAAATACCCAGACGTCTTCTACCTATCTAGAAACTTCAGCCCTAGGGTAATCGTGGTCGCTGAACACGAATCTAAAATTTGTTTTTGAAGTATCGATCACCGTCAATCGGTACTGATCAAATTACGGAGCGCGAAAATAGCAGAAAATACCCAGACGTCTTCTACGCGCCAGGGGATTCAGAAGAGGTGTGGAATACGTCGCATGACTTGCCTGGGACTCAGAAGACGTACTGAAGACGTCGATCAACGTGATTCGGGATTCAGGTAGACGTGCCGAAGACGGCGTCCAAAGTGCCTGTGGACTCAAACGGCGTGCCGAAGACGTCGTCCGCTAAGGGTGGATCATTGAGGGGGACCAGTACCAGTAATCGTCCTTAGCTTGGTGATACTGCAACATCGCGCGAAGCGCGCAAGTGCGAGGCACGCCGATAAGCGTGCCACGCAGTATGTAAATATGTGAATAACATACTATAATACCAATAGGAATTACATTCATCAAAAACATGAGCTATGCAAACGTCTAAAATTCATGCAATGCGTGAGAACCGGGCCTTCGATCTCTCGATTCAGATCGTTACTCACTTCCTCACCGGAAAGCTGAACCGGCTGTGATAGAACCCATTTACATGACACATGAAGTGAAAAAGTAGTATATCAAAGTAGGAGTGAGAGGGCAAAAAAAAATTTCGAACACACGTAAAGCAACCCTCTAGTGGGAGGTTTCAAACCACTGTCATCTCATAGGCTTGTTCAGTGTGTTGCCCTTGTATAATGGTTTGCTTTCGCTATTGCTGTCGTTGTTGAACAGGTAGAAAGAAGCTCTACTCTCTCACACTAGCATATATCCACGAAATGCACTATAAAGAGCCACAACTTGTTAGGGATGCAATATTGTTACAGCTACGCCCCCTTCGTTTAGTAAAACGAATCGACATTGAAGGAACTTATGCCCTCATCTAGACTGCATACGCTGCATGGAAACAGGAGTCGGGGCTGTGTGATGTAAATGGATAGTCGTTTGAATCCGAAGGTGGACAAGTGAACATAAAGTGATACCCTTCTCAGTGCTTTCGTTATTTATAGTTCTCCTGAACCCGTCTAATCCAACATAGTAGCGAACGTGATGAACCAACCATTACGATTACAAAGCGTGATCCGGGCGCAAATTTTGCAAACCTGCTCTCCAATCAAGCACAGGGTCACCGTTACAAAATCGGGAGTCTTCACATGTATGAATAAAATCGGGCTAGAGAACGAATTAAAGACGTCGTGAATGACCGCAACGAATCACGACAGACGACAGCGCAATCTGATTCAATTTAAACTCCGAGATAGTTGGTCCCTCCCTTTCTGGAATGTGCCAGCGTTCTATTTCTGAATAAAAGTGGAATTATAAAAGGAGCCCCTAGCGAGTTGCGAAGCATACATTAAGCACTCCATGCCGCTCATCAAGACGCGCCGCGCCGCGGTGGCCTGAAACTAGGCCAGGCTCCGTAAGGAGGTAACGAAAGCTTACTTGGACCTGACCCGATCGGGAAAGTAGAAAGTTGATTTCTGATGCCTTAAGGGTCAGCTCCTACTGCTAATTGAGCCACACACAGCCGTTTGTTTGCCCTATATAAGGTGTGCTTGTGATGGTCGGAAATGGAGCTCCATGACGCTCCATGAAGCTAAGGCGCTTTCAGCTTCCTTCGCCGCAGGCCAGCACTCAGCTGACAGGACAACGCTCCATAGATCTTTCACTTTAAGCGCACCGGCGTCCTCTTGTCACAGAGCACCCCATTCAACGAGTGCCACTCGGCTCAAGCTGCACTCACTTCGACCATCAGACTGCCATCAGATGCTATTGCTGATCCCGGGGACTTGAAAACCGAAGTGCGTGAAAGCTCGGTGCCATTACTCCTCGTGGGGTTGGACTCGTTCAAGTCAGATACTCGGTCTCCTTGACATTTAATTTGAGCCCAAAAGCTATAAAGTAATGTATAAAAAGGAACTGGCTTTCTGAAGGTCCCATCCAATGGCATCCATCACAACAACAAAGAGGAGTTGGAAAGGGCAGAATCCTGGTGCACCCGAGGGAGGTCCATCGATGTGCCTGATGCTGTCTGAACTCGACTCTTTTGGCTGGAGAATTCGCACCCGTTCTATGGGTTCTTCAGAAGCTCTACGACCGTGAAGCGTACCATATCACTTCCAGGAAGCCTATAATATCGCCGCAATATGCAACGGCTTTTGTTTCTCGCGATGCTTTTCCACCAGGAGGCAGACGACGTGTATGGTGCCACAACCAGCCGCGAAGCCAGATTGGTTACCAGAAAGCTT